>OU342734.1:79727810-80327810 GCA_910589765.1 Avena atlantica | reverse complement strand
TGGAATCAGGTACTAAATCGATGGGGGTGCCCATACACCCCACCTGTGGTTAGCGCGCTCGATCTTGGAACAGGTGTCAAGAACTCGGGGTCCTACGGGACACAAGTGGACGGTTAACAACCAAATAACATCTATTGCCCACCTGTGCCTCTGCATTTTCCTACTTTCAATTTTAGTTATTAAACAGTAATTAAAACCTTGATCATCTCCAACATTAAACATGCGGCAATACTCCAACAACTGTGGTACTTGACGACACTCAACAGCACTTGAGCAAGCGACTACGACGCGCAGGTCCAACTATCTACCAAACAACAGGTAATAGGATGTGTCCAAGGCAATATAAGGCTGCAAGGGATATCACGGGTACGAAAACTAGAGCAACGCAACACAGATAGCAATAGATCAACAGGAGGGAAAAAATACTATAAAAGTAAGATAGGTAGAAAGGGGGGAGGTGCTCGCCTGAAAACATTGCTGAAGGTTCATCTGAAGATCGGGTCGACACTCGCATCCACTCATCGGCCTAATCCGCGAAGAAGCAAAACACTAGAAGAAACACCAGATGGACTATTTAATACTACGGTAGAAAATCGGGCATGATGCATGTATGATGTATGACATGGCAAAGATGCGATGCGATTAGGCAATATTAAACGGAACCGGGGTCCCGACATTTAATTAAACGGTTCAAGTTATTTATCTACCCCGCAAATTAAGTGTTGGGTTAACAGGGCGGAACACGGCATCGGTTCGCTACACCAATTTAAATGGAGTCCGGAATAAGACAACGATATTCCGCGGATGGACTCCATATTTAATTATGAGATGAATTGGCATAATGCCCCCAAACCACAGACAAGTATGCATGCATGAACAATTTAATATGCATCAGTTGATAATGTCATCTTATAAAAATAATGGGGTCTCGGATAGGGAATCACATTAGGGTTCGGCGAACTTGGGCTCCGAGGGGTTCGGGGTTGGTCTCAGGGTTCAGGGTTCGACGGGATCGGTCTTCGAAGGTCGGTTGCAAGATGAAGAGATTGGCGTTCCGGGAAGAAGGAGTTGGCGTATCCGAGTCGACGACCTGGGCGTCCGGTTTCTCGGGCATCAGATCCGGGAAGAAGTACTTGTCGCATCTGTGGCCTTCGGGTCGAAGAATTCGGCATGTCCGGGTTCGGTCTTCGGGTCCGGGTAGAAGAACTTGTCGTTCCGACAGGTTCAGGTTCCGTCTTTGGACTCCGGGATCGGGGCCTTCGCATTCCATGAAGAAGATCTTGGGTTCCGCCAATCTTCGGTTCCATGACATGCCGGTGTTGGACTCGGGTGCGGCGCCGATGGTTCATCGAGCTTGTCTTGGTTGGTGTCGATCGTAACCGATGCAATTCAAAGACAAACAAAAATACACCATCTTCGCTTGCACACACACAAGCATTATGCTTCAAGGTCCCAACTCCCCTTTACTGTATGCAGCATCAGGAGCACCGTTCACTCGAGCAGGAGGGCAGACGAGTCTGGGTCGAGCGCCTGTTGGTCGGGCAGGACGACACGAACGGAGACAAAGCGATGACGGCGTCGAGCAAGAGGGATGCATCCACGACCATGGAGGCGACCGAAGGTCGAGGCAGAACGGCCGCGTCACGGCGAGGTCGCACGGAACAGGTGCAGAGGAAGGCGAGCAGAGGAGGGCCCGATGACGGTGAGACAGTGAGGGGGGGCGAGCGCGCGAGGCTCCGGTGGGCAGAGAGGAGGCGGGCGAGGTGCAGGCCGACAGGGTCCCGCGATGGCGGCGGGGCTCGTGGGGTCGGGGACGATGCGAGGGAGAGCAGAGGAAGGGCGGCCGGATGCGTGGCAGGCGACGCGGAAGGAAGGCGAGGTACTGGCGGCGGGCACGACGAGGACGGCGGCGAGGGCTCGGCGAGGCGCTCCAGCGGGAGGTGGTCGGCGGCGGTGCAGAGGCGGGCGGGGCCGGTCAAGGACGGCGAGGGCCGGAGGGAGGCAAGGCTTCAGGTGGTCGCGGAGGCGCGCGTGGCCCAGGCGAGGCCGGGCTCGGCGGCGTGCTCATGGGAGGAGAGGGCGCCATCGGGGGGAGAGGTCGAGCGCAGAGAGGAAGGCGGCGGTGATGCAGAGAGGGAGAGAGGGAGGAGGGTCGTGGGGATCGAGAGGAGCGTGCGGGAGTGGTGGTTCGCGGGGTGGGGCCCAGGCAGGGAGCGGCGATGCTGAGTGCGTGCGTGGTGTGTGGCTGCAGCGTGGTGTGCACGCACAACGGCGGCGGTGGGGTGGGGATCTGGGTGGTTGGGGGATTAGGGTTAGGGATTTGGGGCTAGGTTTGGTAGATTAGGGTTTCACCGGTTGGGCCTTTGGGCCTGACCGGTTTAGGTCTAGGTAGTATTTTACTAGGTCGGGTAGTAGGTAGTCTGGTCCGGTTGGGCCTCTGGCCTGACCGATCGGACTGCCTCCCCGATAAAACTTTTTATTATTAATTTATTTTTAAAACATTTGTAAATACTTTTTAGACAATAAAAGATCTGAACAGACCGAGGTTTTAGTTTAAGATTAAAGGAGAGGGCTAATGAGAAAACAACTTAGGCTTTTATAAAAATAGTTTTTATGAAAAAAATATATATGCATGATGTTAACGATGCTCAAATTCAATGTGGCATGATGACATGAGCATGCGGTCATGATGATGCAATGCACAAAAATAACGCGATTTTCTAGTAGTGGTTTTTGCGGGATGCCACACTATGCAACGTTTTCTCAATGGCCAAATCAGACGCAATGTCCATCTATACGTAGACGACATAACAGTTATGTCCAAAAAGAAGGAAACTTTAATTTCCGACTTGGATGAAACATTTGCTAGTCTACGAAAATTCAATATGATGCTAAATCCGAAGAAGTGTTTCTTTGGAATTCCAGCCGGAAAATTGTTAGGTTTCATCGTCTCTAAGCGAGGCATAGAGGTGAACCGGGACAAAATCAAAGCTATCCTAAACATTACCAGGCCGACTCGCCTAAAGGACGTACATTATCTCACTGGTTGCATTGCAGCGGTGAGTCGGTTCGTCAGCCGGATCGGAGAAAGAGCCTCACCTTTGTACAAACTCTTGAGGAAAACCGACAAATTTGTCTGGACTCAGGAAGCTGAAACTGCCCTGCAAAGTTTGAAAGATCTACTTTCAAACCCACTAGTTCTCGCAGCGCCAGAACCTCAAGAACCTATGTTACTTTACATTGCAGCGACCAACAAGGTCATGAGTGTGGTAACGGTAGTTGAGCGCGAGGAAGAAGGCCACGAGCATAAGGTGCAGCGGCCAACTTATTATCTGAGTGAGGTCCTGACAGAGTCAAAACAACGGTATCCACACCATCAAAACCTAGCCTATGGAGTGTTCTTTGCATCCAGAAAGCTACGCCACTATTTTCAAGAGCACAAGATCACAGTGGTGAGCACCGCTCCCCTACGAGATATAATCAACAACGGCGACGACACAAGACGTGTTGCAAAGTGGGGAATAGAGCTTGCAGCTTTTGATATTGAGTACAAACCATATACAACAATCAAGTCCCAAATTCTTGCCGACTTTGTTGTTGATTGGACAGAAATGGCAGAAAATACAGGCCTTCCAGACTCGGAATTTTGGACTCTTCACTTCGACGGATCAAAAGCACGAGGAGGCTCGGGGGCTAGCGTGGTGCTCAAATCACCCCAAGGAGATAAGTTGTTCTATGTGTTGCAAATACACTTCACGACAACCAATAATATTGCCGAGTATGAAGCACTGCTGCATGGAATACACATGGCCAAAAACATGGGCATATCAAGGCTCATGTGTCATGGAGACTCGGATTTAGTTGCTCAACAAGTATCCGATATCTGCAACGCAAACAAGCACATGGCAGCATACAAAGCTGTTGTGGATGAACTATCCAAATTGTTTGAGGGTTTTGAGGTTCAACACATCCCTCGAGCAGAAAATGAGGAAGCAGATGCTCTATCAAGAATATGCTCTGCACGGAAACAAGTACCAGATGGCACTCTTTTAGAGCATTTAAGGGTCCCCTCCATAGTCGGAGTTGACGAGGACTATCCGACGAAATCCGACTCACCTTTAATAGCAGTTCTGGCTGTAATTCCTAGCTGGACAAAACCCTATCTGGATTTCCTGGTAGACGGAAAATTACCCGAAGACGAAGTCTTGAGCCGACAGAGTGCCCGACGAGCGAAAGCCTACACTATAATAAATGGTGAGCTCTATAGACGGAGTGTTTATGGCGTGTTTCAGCGATGTATTTCTTCGGAAGAAGGAGTGGAAATCTTAAGAGAAATCCATGAAGGAGAGTGTGGTCATCATGATGCAGCCAGGTCCTTAGTAGAAAAAGCTTTTCGACACAGATTCTTTTGTCTTACAGCTAAGGCATATGCCGATAAACTGGTCAAAACATGCAGAGGCTGCCAATAGTACGCTCATAAAGCACATGTTCCGGCTGAACAGCTAAGAACAATCCCAATTACATGTCCGTTCGCGGTCCGGGGGCTTGATATGGTAGAGCCGTTTTGCATGGAAAAATGTGGATTTACTCACCTGCTAGTGATGGTGGATAAATTTACAAAATGGATTGAGGTTAAACCCGTAACAAGTTGCAATGGAGCCACAGCCAGAAAGTTCGTCGAGGACGTAATCATCCGATTCGGATATCCGCACAGTATAATTACTGACAATGGGAGCAACTTTTCCATGAGCGAACTTGCCGAATTCTGCGAAGAACAAGGGATCCGACTCGATATTGCATCAGTCGCACATCCGCAAGCTAATGGACAAGTCGAAAGAACTAATGGCCTTATTCTACAAGGAATCTGACCTCGCCTCGAGGCACCGCTTCGTCGGGCTATGGGGGCTTGGGTGGAAAAATTACCGTCTATGATATGGAGCTTACGTACAACTCCTAACAGATCAACCGACTATACTCCTTTCTTCTTGGTCTATGGTGCAGAGGCAGTTCCTCCAAGTGATCTATTTCATTAGGCTCCACGAGTCAAAGCGTATATCGAAGAAGATGCAAAAGTTTCTCGACAAGATGATCTCAATATAATCAAAGAATTATGCGTTGTTGCTGAGCAGAGATCTATAGCCTATTAGCAGAAGTTGCGCAAGTATCATAGTCGGAGAGTGCAAAACCATTCTTCCAGAAAAGGTGATTTGGTTCTCCGACTTGTGCAAAAGAGAAAGCACAAACGTTCCCCAATTTGGGAACGATCTTTTATGGTTAGCAGAGTTCTGCATAATGGGTCATATTATTTAACCGACATGAGACCAATCAAGGAAAGACCTGATACTCGGAAGAGAAAAAGAGCTGATGGCAGCACAGACCCGGATGAGATAGACCGTCCATGGAATATTGCACAGCTACGTCCCTTCTATTCTTAGTTATATTTCCTTGTAATCATATTCTTAGTAGCAACATCACATCTACAATCTTAGAGATTTCTGTCACTTCCCCAGATTCAATAGAGGCATGTCCCACTATCGAGCATAAATACTCCCACTTGGATTCACTAGCATCTACTTGGCCAAGATATCTACTAGAAACGGAGAGCATGCAAGATCTCAAACAACACAGACATGATAGAATCAACAATCATAAAGAAAATATAGAATCATTAATCAATCTGACATAGTAATCTCAATATCCATCGGATCCCCGCAAACACAACATGCATGATTACAAATAGATGATCTTGATCATGAACGGAGCTCACAAGATCTAAACATGGAAGCACAAAGGAGGAGAGACAACCATCTAGCTACTGTATGGACCCATAGTCCAAGGTGGAACTACTCACGCATCATACCAGAGGCTGGCATGGTGATGAAGAAGGCCTCCGAGATGATCTCTCCCCTCCGGCAGGGTGCCGGGAAGAGCTTTAGATCCCCCCAATCCAGGGGCGATGGTGGCATCGGCTATGGAATATGTCGTGGAGATCTGATCGGGTACTTAGGGTTTTGGCATCAGGGGCTTTTTATAGGTGAAGGGGCGAGGCAGGAGGCGGTCAGGAGGGACCACACCCTGCCCAGGCATGGCCCAGGGTGGGCCCACACGTGGGGGAGGGGGTGCGGCCACCCCGTGGCTCCCCTCTAGCCGCCCTTCGGTCTTTGTGTTCGTCTCGGTGAAATATTGACTTTGGCTTTAGTCCCGTCCTATTCCGAGAATATTTCTTTACTAGCTTTCCTGAAACCAAAACCAGCAGAAAACAGGCAACTGACACTGCAGCATCTTGTTAATAAGTTAGTCCCAAAAAATGTATAAAAATACCTCAAAGTGTAGACAAAGCATAGCAAAGTGGATACTAAACAACCATGGAATATAAAAAATTATAGGTATGTTTATGATGTATCAAGCATCCCCAAGCTTAACTCCTGCTCGTCCTCGAGTAGGTAAGTGATAAAAAGAATAATTTTTGAGGTGACATGCACCATCACAATCAAGATCAAACCATTTGCAAGCATTGAAAGCTGGGATCAAATTACTCTAAACACGAGCATGGAGGATGAAGTTCTAACAATAAGACATAGAAACTATGTCACAATAGGAAAGTATACATACAAAGATTCATGAATAATAATGCATTGAAAGACGTTTGTTTATTTCACATACAGAAAACATATCATAGTGGCATTCAGCTTATCCCTCATGGAGTAGCAAAACATAAATGCATAGGACACCTTCAAAGTTCATAAGACTAGATACAAATAGTTCAAGACAAGCAATATCAACAATATGAATCAATCAATAAGTTTTGGGACAATGCACATAGAACTAACAATGGCAACTATTCTCTCTTAATTGGTGCCTAAGGATAGAAGGTGGAGACTCAATATAAAAATGGAAGAAATGCACTTCAAAGGGAAACATGGATTTCAAGTTTCATAAAGAGCTTCCAAAAATTATGATACTTGTTAGTTTTCAGCTCTCATTTCCCCTATCATAAGCATCTTGAAGTGATTAAGGTTAAAGTGAACAAAATATGGACTATATGCTTGACAAAGTATAAGTTGGAAATCTCATGTACCTTGAGTACGAGGGCCGCTCCTCATGCTACTCAACTTTAGTCACCGGTAAGTTCTTGTCATAGTAAGTACATGTGTATCATAGAGAACCTCCAACGGGGTACCCCTTGCCCCATGATATATGAGCTATCCCATATCAAAATGACAAGGCAAGCAGACAATGAGAATCTCAACAATCTTCTTATTTACCATGGGAAAATGGTGCTTTTTTCTCTCTTTCCTCTTTTCTCATCTTTTTCTTTTTCTCCATCTCTTTTCTCTATTTATCTTTTTAATATAAGAAGAATGCTTCATAGATTGCTCACTATGGTGATGCTGCAAGTTTCCACCATGATTAGGCATGGCTTAGGCTAGCGGCCCAGACGTTTCTCTAACAGACATACATAACTCCATGGACTTACAAGCTCCCCTTTTATTTCACATAGACGACATCCACAAACAAAAGATCATGATATCAACTGGGTACAATGTACAGGTGCAATGTTGAAAGAGTTCCCCATGACATCATGGTTTTGATAATTTCCCAACGTATAAGTGCAAGCATATACAACATAGATGACACAATGGTTCAAGTTTATTAGGGTTAAGAAAAATAAAGTGTGCCATCAAGTTTGTGAGATCTTTAATCACTAACTTTCACGTAACAAGTTTAATTTGGAAGATAGATAAAACAAGAATATACTTGGAATGGTGTAACACACCATGCATAGGAATTTATAGTGGACTCTTTGGAATAACTTGGTTTCTTGAGAGTTGGATGCATGAGTAGAGCTTACTCAATACAAGTGGAGGCTAGCAAAAGACTGGGAGCGACCAACTAAGAGAGCAATAATGGCCATAATCATGCAAAGCGACAAAACATTACTAATCAAAGCATAAAGTGAAGGGAATATGCCCGAGAGGCAATAATAAAGTGGTTATTATTATATTCCTTATTTATGATAAATGTTTATTTTGCATGCTATAATTGTATTAATACGGAAACGTTAATACATGTGTGTTTAATAAACAAAAAGGAAGTTCCTAGTTATGCCTCTCTTATAAACTAGCTCGTTGATTAACAAGATGATCAAACGTTTCCTGATCATGGACATTGGATGTTGTTAATAACGAGGTCACAACATTGTTGGAATGATGTGATGAACATTCATAAAAAGTATAGAATTACGCTCAAGGTCATTGTGTTTATATTGCTATAACATCATACGAAGTAATCTTAGTCCTTAGACCATGAGATCATGTCAATCACTAACACTGTAAGAGTATCTTGATAACATCAAATGTCACACCGTAACAGGGTGATATTAAAGATGGGTTCAGTGCTTGAAGGTGTTATGTTGAGGCTCATGGATCAAGAGTGGAATTTATCCATACCGATGACGGAGAGATATACTCTGGGCCCTCTCGGTGATATCACATTGGTTAGCTTGCAAGCAAGTGATTTGATCACTAGAATGTTATATCATGGGAACGAGAAAAGAGTACATGTCGGTAACGAGATCAAACTAGGTATGGGGATACCGATGATCGAATCTCGGACATGTAATATATCGCGAGACAAAGGGATTTGAGTTACATGCGTATAAGGTTCACACGATCATAGAAGTCATCGTTGAATATGTGGGAGTCAGTACAGATCTCCAGGTCCCGCTACTGATTATTGATCGGAGAGGGGTCTCGATCATGTCTGCATTATTCGTGAACCGTAGGGTGACACACTTAAGGGATACTGACACCATTCGCAGCAAATGATATGCCAAAGAAAGAAAAGGAAATCACAGGAATTTACTTCACTAGACACCGAAACTGTTTCGGTTGAAATTGCCGAAACTGGTTCTGCATGTGAAATGGAATACTAGCAAGGGGTTTATGTGAATGTTTGTTAATTAAAGTAATTAACAAAATTCTGAATAAATAAATAAAAGATTTTTATTTAAATGAGAGCTTGCATTAAATTTGGTGGAAATTTAATGCATGTGAGTGGATTTTTGAGTGGAGGCTCTTTTATGGGAGTGGAGGCTTTTTGTCACATCCCAAAATTCTCCTAATTTTGGAATGTGAAATAAATAAATAAGTTTGATTGATTGTTTGATTATGTTGAAAATTCTCAAAGTTAAGAAACTTTTTGAATAGAAAATCCTCTCAACCTTGAATTCCAAATCTCATATTCTTTTGTTATGACCTAAGTAGCCATATAGGCAAAAGGTCATGGATTGATTATGGATTGTAGAATTGGTGTGCAAGATTTCAAAATGAAAATCATGAAGCATTTATAAGCATTTCATTACATCCATGCAAAGTTCTAACAAACTGAATCCAAATCCTGGTATCTAAATCCTATAGTTGATTCGCTCAAATGTTCCTAAAGGAAATTAAATTGACTTTATAAAATCCACTGTTGCTAAGGCATAAATTATTGATAATTATAGCCTAAAAAGATCCAATGAATATTACAAAATTTTAGAAACAAAATTGAGCTCATTTAGAGTTATTCTGAAAAAGTTATGGAATAAATACAAACAAATAAAGATATAAATAAAATAGAATATACAAGGATTTATAAACCCACTACTTACAAACTAGTAAAAAGATTACAAATATGATCCTACAATAATCTATTCGATTTTAGAAAATTTTAGAAACAAAAATCGTGTCATTTGGAGTTCGTATGCAAAAGATATGAGGGAAACAAATAAATAAAAAAAAAAGAAAAAAAACTAACGGGCCGGCGGCCCAGCAAGGACCGGACCGAACCAGCCAGCCACGACGCGCACACGTGACCGATCGGTTGTCCGAGGTGCTTTAAAAAGCGTGCGAAACAGTTTTTGTCAAACCTATCTCTACTCAAACTCTTATAACTTTTTATCTACAACTCCGAATTGACTTCCGTTTGTTTCTACTTGTTCCCTACTCCAAGGCCTATCTCTACATCATCCTAAATCTCCATATAAACTCGTGGAGCCATAGCTGTACGAGTTTCTATTCTCAAAATCCCGAATCTACACATGTCCGAATCTTATTTCGCTTTTTAACCCATCTAGACTTCGTTGTTTTCCTTCGGCCAAAAAACGAAAGTTGTAGATCTCGTAAAAATCTTTCCATCCCGACAAACCTCACCTCTTTTCATCCATCACATCCGGAGAATTTCGCATCGCAATATTTCAGATCTGACGGTGTAAATCGAAGATATACTCGCGCTCGTTCCTTCATATCCAAATTCCTTTGGTGAGAAGGTAGGACTAATGATTCCCCACAACTTTCATGTTTTAAGTTTTTCAATTTGACCTACAGATTTGTCTCTCTAACATAGATCTCTTTCTTGTCTATTCTGAGCCAAAATCGGGTCGATCTCTTCTTCTAGCCACCGGATCCTATCCACACAGTCGAGATCCAATCAAACCGGTGCGTGCCATGTCGTCATTCCGGTCAGCTTCTCCATCAACGCCACATCATTGTCAGGTCAGCATCTAGTCCCAGTCAGCATGCCAAGTCAACCTGTCCAGTCAGCGGAATATTGTCTGGAATATTCCGTTCGAATTTAAAATTGCACATTATAGATCTAACTTGTAAAATTCATTAGAAATTTATACCACGTCCAAAAATTGCGTATAATATATCAAATTGAAGATAATTTTACGTAGAATCATCTTATCAGAATAGATCCAACCTTTACAGTACGTACTCATTGTAATGATTTAATTAGTTTTAACGGTATTTTAGGTTAATAAATTCATAGGAAATTATCTGTAACTCCGAAAAATATGAATAATATATCAAATTGAAGCTACTGTAATGTAGATTAATAATATCTTGTTGGATCCAGCTTTTGCGAAATATTTACCCCATAGCAATTTAATTAGTTTTAATGGCTTTATAAATCATTAAATTCATAGTAAATTAATTGCTTGTCACAAAAATATAAATGATATACCGATGGAAAGCTGGTTCCATGTAGATCATCAATATGCAAATGGTTCAGGAAAATACTGTAAGGTTCGCTAGATTAATGGCTTAGTTAGAGTATTAAAATCATAGTAATTCGAATGCTGCTCAGAAAATTACAAATAATATTTCCCTGGAATCACAATTCCGTGGAGATTACAGATATAATTTTAGTTTGATTTGTAGGCAACATAAACTATATGAATCATTTTAAACCCATTAAACACTATTTAAATCATACAAAAAGATCTATAACTCTGATTAGGGTGAATCCAATGCCTACTGGTTCGTATTAATGTCCTCTATCCAGTAAACCCAAGAAACAAATTTATTCGACAGTTAGGATAGGTGTTACAACAGAACTATTAAAAACCCTATATTGGCAAGTAATTATTAATAACAAGTACTCCATTGCATTAATTGGCCTCTTGCATGCATCATATACTTCAACATTGTTTAGAGAACTAAAGTAACAACCATTGTGACTTATTAACTTGTCATGCATGCATTTGTTGCATTTGTTTGATCTCTATGTGCTATTGTTTATGATTGTATGCAATTGTTTGCTCGATAGATTGCGAGGAGTGCAACGTGTGTGATTGCAACTACTATGATTGCAAGTATTGTGGTTATGACGAGTGCAACCATTATATCTATGAGGATTGTGAGGATTATCTAATCGACTACATCTACAACAAAGGCAAGTGGTGCTATCTTGGTCATAAATGTCCTATTGTTTTCCTATGCATTGTAGATGCTTTTGTAGAATTGCATCTGTAGGAATTGATGTGTATATGCTATGCTATATCCCATATTATTCCCTAGTATTCCTTGTTTATGAGCCATCGTATTGGTAGATTGCTTAGCTATGCTATTTAGACGAGGAAGGGAATCATACCATGAAAAATTATTTGTTTTGAAAGAATTTTATTTTGTTAAATGACAAACCAACATGATTTTAATGAACCACCTGGGCGGAATGGCATTGATTGGGTCATCGAGTGTGGATTATGGTGGGGTATGCCGCCCAGGACACTGAGAAAGGATTGGTTTCTTTATTTGGTAACTTACGTGTACAACCATGTGCCAATAATGAAATGTGCGGTTGCTTGGACTCAGTAGGTTGTGGTAACTCGAACCAACATATCCAGAGATGTAGATAGTGTAGGTTGGACCGGTGCCTGTAGGGTTTGGGGAGCTACTTCCCGAACGGTTCCTTCTTGGACTTCTCCCTATCATCACCCAATATGATAGTGGTGGTACGAGCTGGGCTAGCCAAGTCACATGGGTAAAGTGTACTAACCCCTGCAGGGTGTATAAACTAAGTGCTTAGCCGTGTCCCCGGTTATGGACAATTTGAGCGACCTAATACTGATGCTTTGATATTTCTCACTCATCCTTATTTCTTAATTACTTAAAACTTGTTTGGTGAACATAATTGGGTAGGAGAACCTAGGAGTGAACCAGAGTGTCCTATTTATCGTATTAGAAAACTACTTTGTTACAAATGTTAGGGTAAAACTGTTGCTTTATGCAAATGAGCCTAAACTCCACTTGGTCAAATAAGCATGTGGCTGATAGATATGTTGTTAACCACTTTAGCCTACTTGCCATACATTCAATGTATTGACCATTCGTGGCTGCAACATTTCATGTTGCAGGTTATATCGTATCTTAGTGATCGTTCATAGGTCGCGAGACTCCACTCAACAATTGTTCGCCTGTGGCACATTTGGAGGATGGAGGTCTACCTTGTATTCGTTTTCCGCTGTATACTTGAAGAAATAATGTAAATTCTGGATCATATTCATTGTATTTATGACGCACAGTTATATTTGGTATCATTTTATACTATGTGTGCCAGTGAACCGATCCGGGGATTGGCACTATACACATGAACTCAGCCTTATCAGGCGAGGGTGTTACAAGATTGTATCAGTGCTGGGCCAAGTCACATGGGTAAAGTATACTAACCCCTGCAGGGTGTATAAACTAAGTTCTTAGCCGTGTCCCCGGTTATGGACAATTTGAGCGACCTGATACTGATGCTTTGATATTTCTCACTAATCCATATTTCTTAATTACTTAAAACTTGTTGGGTGAACATAATTAGGTAGGAGCACCTGGGAGTGAACCAGAGTGTCCTATTTATCGTATTGGAAAACTACTTTGTTACAAATGTTAGGATAAAACTGTTGCTTTATGCAAATGAGCCTAAACTCCACTTGGCCAAATAAGCATGTAGCTGGTAGATATATTGTTAACCACTTTAGCCTACTTGCCATACATTCAATGTATTGACCATTCGTGGCTGTAATGTTTCATGTTGCAGGTTATATCGTATCTGAGTGATCGTTCATAGGTCGCGAGACTCCACTCAACAGTTGTTTGCCTGTGGCACATTTGGAGGATGGAGGTCTACCTTGTATTCGTTTTCTGCTGTGTATTGAATAAATAATATAAATTATGGATCATATTTGTTGTATTTATGATGCACAGTTATATTTGATATCATTTTGTACTGTGTGTGCCAGTGAACCGATCTAGGGATTGGCACTATACACATGAACTCAGCCTTATCAGGCAAGGGTGATTAACGAATTTTTCTGACCGACCTAAACTCGTCAGGAATTTTAGCCAATTTGTGTGCATGTACTACATGTAATTACTCTCTAGATCCTATTTGTTTAGATTCTTCTGAGTTACCAATAAAATATGAAAAATCGCGCGGTACAACAGGTCAAGAAGAAAACTGCAGCAGTAAAATCACGCATTTCAATCAATTCACACCATTAAACTAATTTAAAAACCTCATCACAATTTCAAAAACATTAGATTTTAAAATTAACTGATCCTAAACAAAGCATCACACAAAATAGCTCAATACAACCAAGCAAACAACCTATATTGTCATACAACATAAGTTGATAAGAATAATATGCTAACACGATAGCGATGATCTCTTAAAGAGATAGAACATGGTGGTCCAGACCTACCCAAACTTGGTGAGATGTTAATTTATGTCATATTATTTATTGTTTTACTTATATGCTAACTCTCATATAGGTATCATAAGAATACACAACTACAAATTTTGAACAAGAAGAGGTTATAGAAAAGATAGACAAGGAATATAAGAACATCTAATAAGTAGGAAATATGATAGTTCTCCTAATACATGTCTCTTATTGCTAATTCATTTCTAAGGTCACGATCTTAGTCACAGTCAGCATGCAAAGTCAACCTGTCCAGTCAGCGGAATATTCTCTGGAATATTCCGTTCGAATTTAAAATTGCACATTATAGATCTAACTTGTAAAATTCATTAGAAATTCATACCACGTCCAAAAATTGCGTATAATATATCAAATTGAAGATAATTTTATGTAGACTCATCTTATTAGAATAGATCCAACCTTTACTATACGTACTTATTGTAATGATTTAATTAGTTTTAATGGTCTTTTAGGTTAATAAATTCATAGGAAATTATCTGTAACTCTGAAAAATATGAACAATATATCAAATTGAAGCTACTGTAATGTAGATTAATAATATAAGGTTGGATATAGATTTTGTGGAATATTTACCCCATAAAAATTTAATTAGTTTTAATGGATTTATAAATCATTAAATTCATAGTAAATTAATTTCTTGTCACAAAAATATAAATGATATACCGATGGAAAGCTGGTTCCATGTAGATCATCAATATGCAAATGGTTCAGGCAAATACTGTAGGGTTTCGTAGCAATTAAATAAATAGATTAATGGCTTATTTAGAGTATTAAAATTATAGTAATTCGAATGCTGCTCAGAAAATTACAAATTATATTTCCCTGGAATCACAATTCCGTGGAGATTACAGATATAATTTTAGTTTGATTTGTAGGCAACAGAAACTATATGAATCATTTAAAACCCATTAAACACTATTTAAATCACACAAAAATATCTATAACTCTGATTAGGGTGAATCCAACGCCTACTGGTTCGTATTAACGTCCTCTATCCAGTAAACCCAAGAAACAAATTTAATTCGACAGTTAGAACAGGCGTTACAACAGAACTATTAAAAACCCTATATTGGCAAGTAATTATTAATAACAAGTACTCCATTGCATTAAATGGCCTCTTGCATGCATCATATACTTCAACATTGTTTAGAGAACTAAAGTAACAACCATTGTGACTTATTAACTTGTCAAGCATGCATTTGTTGCATTTGTTTGATCTCTATGTGCTATTGTTTATGATTGTATGCAATTGTTTGCTCGATAGATTGCGAGGAGTGCAACGTGTGTGATTGCAACTACTATGATTGCAAGTATTATGGTTATGACGAGTGCAACCATTATATCTATGAGGATTGTGAGGATTATCTAATCGACTACATCTACAACAAAGGCAAGTGGTGCTACCTTGGTCATAAATGTCCTATTGTTTTCCTATGCATTGTAGATAGTTTTGTAGAACTGCATCTATAGGAATTCATGTGTATATGCTATGATATATCCCATATTATTCCCTAGTATTACTTGTTTATGAGCCATTGTATTGGTAGATTGCTTAGCTATGCTATTTAGACGAGGAAGGGAATCATACCATGAAAAGTTATTTGTTTTGAAAGGATTTTATTTTGTTAAATGACAAACCAATATGATTTTAATGAACCACCTGGGCGGAATGGCATTGATTGGGTCATAGAGTGTGGATTATGGTGGGGAATGCCGCCCAGGACACTGAGAAAGGATTGGTTTCTTTATTTGGTAACTTACGTGTACAACCATGTGCCAATAATGAAATGGGCGGTTGGTTGGACTCAGTAGGTTGTGGTAACTCGAACCCACGTATCCAGAGATGTAGATAGTGTAGGTTGGACCGGTGCGTGTCGGGTTTGGGGAGCTACTTCCCGAACGGTTCCTTCTTGGACTTCTACCTATCATCACCCAATATGAGAGTGGTGGTATGAGCTGGGCTGGCCAAGTCACATGGGTAAAGTGTACTAAACCCTGCAGGGTGTATAAACTAAGTGCTTAGCCGTGTCCCCGGTTATGGACAATTTGAGCGACCTAATACTGATGCTTTGATATTTCTCACTCATCCTTATTTCTTAATTACTTAAAACTTGTTTGGTGAACATAATTGGGTAGGAGAACCTAAGAGTGAACCAGAGTGTCCTATTTATCGTATTGGAAAACTACTTTGTTACAAATGTTAGGGTAAAACTGTTTGAAAGAACATTTCTTAATCCCTAGTGTTTTGTGTGTTAGATAACAATACCAAGGATCATTTAATGTGTGTTGAAGTGTTGCAGCTCAGAACTCTGCCTTTGGGGGCGGATAATCCGGCCCCACCAGGGGCGGATAATCCGCCCCTCCCTCTGACCAAGCAGGCGCAAGCCCCAGAAGGGGGGCGGAATTTTGGCCGGATTTTCCGGCCCCGCCGGATAATCTGCCCCTTAGGGGGGCCGGATAATCCGCCCCTCCTGCTCAGCGCCAAGGCGCAAGCCCCAGAGAGGGGGCGGAGTTTTGGCCGTACTTTCCGGCCAGGCCGGATAATCCGCCCCTCAGGGGGGCCGGATTATCCGCCCCCCAAGATCTTCACCAAGGCGCAAGCCCTAGAGAGGGGGCGGATTTTCCCCCGGAGAATCCGCCCTTGGGGCGGAGTTTTCCCAGGGGGCGTATAATCCGCCCCCAAAGTTGTGCAACGGCCAGATCTGGGGAGGGGGTATTTAAGCCAGCCATCCCCCTCCTGCCAGAACTCTTGATTCATCTCGAAAAAGAACAGATCAGATATGAAATCTTCATCCAAGAGTGCTCCACCTAGATCCACCCAAAGGCCCCATCCCTTGGGGAATCGAAGGAGGAGAACTCGATCTTCATCATCAGCAATCAAGCGCTTCATATCCTATCCATTCATTTGGAGAACCTCCGATCTAGTATTTCTTGCAAATATCTAGATCCTCATTTTTGTTTATATTGATAAACCTTGTTCTTGTGGCAGCTTGTTGTCATCTCGGGAGCCCCCAATTCGGTTGTGGGTGTGTGCCCCGATAGTGTTGTAAAAGGCACCGGTTCCCGCCTCGAAGGGATCCAATAGTGGAGAAGGTGGATCAGGCCTCTCGTGGCGAGATCCATCGGAGAATAGGGTGAGGCCTATTGTGGCGTGGTGGTCTTAGAACCGCCCACCCCTCCAACGCAGATGTACTTCCCTTAACAAGGAAGGAACTGCGGTAAAACAAATCCCTGTGTCTCCGCGTGCTCCACTACGGTTTCCTCGCTCCTCTTTTACGTGCTTAGTAGTTAGGGTTACATATAGGGAAATTCTCGTAGTTGCATATCTAGAGAATTTACTTTGTGTCAAGCATAAAATTGAAAAAGTATTAAAAATTGGTTAGCACCTATTCACCCCCCTCTAGGTGCCCATACGATCCATTTCATTGTTGCTTTATGCAAATGAGCCTAAACTCCACTTGGCCAAATAAGCATGTGGCTGATAGATATGTTGTTAACCACTTTAGCCTACTTGCCATACATTCAATGTATTGACCATTCGTGGCTGCAACATTTCATGTTGCAGGTTATATCGTATCTGAGTGATCGTTCATAGGTCGCGAGACTCCACTCAACAATTGTTCGCCTGAGGCACATTTGGAGGATGGAGGTCTACCTTGTATTCGTTTTCCGCTGTGTACTTGAAGAAATAATGTAAATTATGGATCATATTCGTTGTATTTATGACGCACAGTTATATTTGGTATCATTTTGTACTGTGTGTGCCAGTGAACCGATCCAGGGATTGGCACTATACACATGAACTCAGCCTTATCAGGCGAGGGTGTTACACTTTTCATTTTGAGTGGGAGCTCCACCCACATGAATGTGGAAGAGGTGGGGGTAGCCCCCATGGCTGGGCGCCATGCCCCTTGTGTGCCCCCCTCTACCCTATAAAAGGCCCCCCTCTCATCCTGTCAAAGCACACCTCCTCGCGAAGGATCTCTCTCCCCCCTTTAGAATTTCCCCATGGTCTCGGATCAACGAGATACATGTTCCCGGTGGCTTTTTCTGGAAGGATTTGTTGCTTCCGCTGCTTCGCTGGAGCGAGGGCATGGAGGTTGTCGGGTTACCCGGACGTGTGTGCGATCACGGATACACCACTGCTTTGCGGTGCTAGACGTGATGGTGCTGGCCCGGCTGGACCAGATGGACTTCATCACGATCTTGAGATCGGCAAGTGTTTGACTACATCATCCACGAGTACAACCTCATTAACTCTATACGGTCTTCGAGGGTATGTATTCTATGGATGTATATCCACCCGTTGCTTGTATCTAGTAGATAGATCTTGGTACATAGTTGTTCCCATCGTAGGAATTTTTTGTTTTCTAGGCTGCAAACCCTACAGTGGTATCAGAGCCGGATCTGTGCGTAGATTCTTTGCACGGGTAGTACACATATGAGTATGTCGGCGATGATGATCATTTTATTGCTTCTTAGTTGTACTTTGTATATTGGTGGCATAGTGGGATGAAGCGGTCTGGACAAACTTTACATGTCCTCACACATGAGACCTGTTCCACGCTTGACATGCAACTAGTTTTGCATAAGTGGCTAGTGGGTGTCTGTCTCTCCCACTATAGTCAATATCTAATTTGCAACGAGTTGTCAACAATTTGGTTATCCTCGTTGTGGTTCATGTTCATAGGTAAGAACGGTTCTATCTTCGAAATCCCTAAACCACGTAAAACTTGCAATGGATAAATTAGAGGCGTCTAGTTTAGATTGTTGTTGGGCTAGTGTTATGATATGGTGATGTTGTAAGTAGAAGTATAAGTCGATACTCTTACAACACACATAACGTGTAGGTTCCATAGACCTTGGAATTACACATAGAGGTATGATAGAGATCATACCACGATGCACATGATGGAGATCAAGTGCGGGAACCATATCATTTCACTTATTAACATGTGATGTTTATTGCATCTTATATTGCTTGTTTGGCGTTTTATTAGCATAATAAGATGATCCCTCATTTAGATATCAAGATAAAAATGTGTTCTTCCTTAAGTATGCACCGACAATGTTTCGTATCTTCAAGACATCACATGATGATCGGGTGTACTTGAATCCACGAGCATATCTCGGGTGTAAGACAGTTACACGCACGAATACTAAGGTTCTTACTTGGCGAGCCTAGCATGTACAGACATGGCCTCGGAACACAGACCGAAAGGTTAAGCATGAGTCATATGTTTTGATATGATGACCATATGTATGCTCGCCTTTGAAGCTACACCGACTCACGTGATGATCGGACTTGGTGTAGTGGATTTGGTTCATGTAATCACCAAAAAGGCACGAGGGATGTCATTTTTGAGTAGGAGTTCATTTCTAATTTGGATTAGTAGAACTCAATTTATTATAAATTAAATTAAAGTGAATTTGCATAATTTGTTGTAGTCATTGGCATTCGTTCACCACCTTATGCATAGTTGTAATTGAGATAATAGAACTATAGAATTCTGGATATATAATTTGCGAACTGGTATCGTATTGTGTGGAGTGTCAATCAAAGTTTAAAGTCCTATTGCAAACTTTCAGCAAACTCTGTTTACTCCGTGAATTTTAATAATCAGTATTAAATCGAGAGTAACATTTCCAGTGTTAGTGTCTTAAGTATCATGTTTGCCTCCATGATTCTTGATTGTTTTAATATCAAGTTTATCTAGGACCTGAAAGAATTGTTTCAGAAACCATCATGTATGACATATATAACGATATCTGAAACAATGTTTTTGGTTGCAATATGATAGAGTATAATATATGTCCTCATATTGGATGAGAATTTGCAAAGTTTGGAGATGCTAGACATCCTAATCATCCAAAAGGGTTTTGGAAAGTAATGTTATACTCACGATTCGCCTTTATATGCTACAGTAGCTTGATCATGAAAGTTGTCATGATAAGAGTGAATAGAAGATGTATGTAAAGTGTTTACTACACTAAAAGATTACTAAAGAATGGATTTTGAAAGAACGCCGATCATTAGATTATGGTGATCTACTTCAAAGTGCAAGTCCAAAGGTATTATTATTTGAATATACACGCTTTGGACTATGTGTCATGTATATGGCGCCACTATTGATGTTAATAAATTCTTTTAAAAGGAAAAGGAAATGATGAAAGAGAATCTATAAAATATACTTGGCAGAAAAGAAAAGATTGGAAATATCCAATTTAGGTATATGGATGATATACATGTTATGGTTGTATTCTTTGCTTGTTAAAGAATGTGGTTCTTGGGTATTGGATACCGAATTGGTTGGTATGAAATTTCATATGGAATGACGCAATTCATGAACCACAATGACCTAAGTAACTAGCAAGAGAATATGTGATGATGTTCATCGAAAACAAACAAACCGTTGTTTGTATTTCTCGTTGACATCAAAGATTAACTTCAAGATTTGTTTTAATAATTGTTATTGAAATCAGTTATTATGAGAACAAAGGTTGTTCAAATAATTACCGTATTCCATATAAGATGGATGATTTACAAATCTAGTTGGATAAATCATATCCATAAAACCTAATGCTAAAATGTCGCAAGACAAATGATTGAAAGATCACTTATGAAGTGACATCACCGTTTAAATTATATTGGAAAGAAAACATGAAGAATCTCCATTTTCATGGATTTTTGGAGTCTTTGATTTGATCAAGTGACGCTTGTGAGAATTTCCTAGGGATAATTAAAACTTCGTTCAAAGGCCAAAGAAGAACGGACGACTAAAATATTGGAATTTATACATATCGATGTATGTAGTCCATTATGTGTAGTCATAAGCGATGGCTTTCAACTTCATATACTTTCTCCGGAAATTTGAGTGAATATTCACTTAATGAGAAAGAAGTGAAATATTTGAAAATGTTTCAAATACTTTCAAGATGAAGTGAAAAATCATTGTAACAAGAAAATAAAATGGTTTATGATTTTATCATGAGGGATTTATTTGAGTTACAAGTGTAACAAGAAAAATAAATGAATTATGATTTATCATAAAGGGATTTATTTGAGTTACAAGTTTAGCAAAACACCTAGATTTACATCTCCCGAAACACCATAGAAGTATGGAGTGTTTGAGATTTGTAATGAAACCTTGTGTGACATGGTTAGATCAAAAGTGTTATTTATAAAACTGCCATTATGTTTTAAAAGATTAATGCTTTAGAGACTACCGCTTTTACACTGAAAAGAGCTCCATCTTGATCCGTTGAAATGACACCATGGAAGTTATGGTTTTGGGTAAAACCCAAGTTGTCATTTATTAAATTTTGGTATGCTAAACATAAGTAAGATGTTTACAACCGAAGTCGGATGAGCATGTTTTTGTAGGTTATTTCGAATAACAATTGGTTATTCCTCCATAACACCAAGGACAAAAGGTTTTGTCGCTTGAAATGTGAAGTTTCTTGAAGAAGGAATTTTTTCATAAATGTTAAGTGGGAGGACAATAGAACTTTGATAAGATTAACGAACCTTAGCTATATGTGCTGAGTTGCGCAGCACCGGAAATTGTTCTGGAGGTTGCCATAATGCTCA
Source organism: Avena atlantica (assembly GCA_910589765.1). Taxonomy (NCBI): domain Eukaryota; kingdom Viridiplantae; phylum Streptophyta; class Magnoliopsida; order Poales; family Poaceae; genus Avena; species Avena atlantica. The sequence continues at coordinate 80,306,184 of OU342734.1, read as the reverse complement.
TAGCTTATGTGCCTCAAAGGTTGTGGTCACGGAGATCTAAGGTCTTATTGAACCAAGTAGGTCGGATAAACAATCAAATGCTGAGATTTGAGAGTAAATCATTATTGTTTGACAATGATGAACCGAATACATGCAAAGAAGCGGTGATGGTCCCTGACTCCATCAAATGGCTTGAAGCCATAAAATCCGTAATAGTTCCATACACGAGAAATCAAGTTTTGAACTTGGAAGACCCTCTGGAAAGGTGTAAAAACCTATCGGTTGTATTTGGATCTATAAAGAAACAGACATGGATATTTCACATCTATGAAATAGTCGACATGTCGTAAAGTATTTTATGACAATGTTCAAAGAGTTGACTATGACAAGATTTGATCTTTTATAGCGATATTTAGTCTGGATGGATTAAAGTAGCAACCAATACATATAATTTGGTATATGGTAGATGAATAAACAAAACAAAGTTCTTCTAGTAGAATGGTTACCTAGGACATGTACATGACACGATCCAAAGGGTTTTGTTAATTCAAAGGATGCTAAAAAGGACATGCAAACTTCAATGGTTGAAGTAAGCATCGCGGAGTTGGAATCTTCACCATGATGAAAAAGGAGTTTTCATCAGGAGATGATGAAGATGCTTGCATTTGCAAGAAATTAAGTGGGAGCGCTAAGACATATTTCTAATACATTATGTGAAGGACATCTTGTTGATTGGAAATGATGTATCTTCTATTGACAAAGGTTAAGAATTTCATTTCTATGAAAGACTTAGGCAAAACCCAAATATTTAGCATGAATGTCTATAGTGGATAGACTATGACGCTAATATGGTTATGCCAAACGTACATATATGAGATATTGAAGGAGTTCAATATAGAAACGACAAGAAATGGTTCTTGTCACATGGAAAGTAATTGAATCAGGATTCAAGTGTATCGACACTTGATAAGTGAAACAAGATTCAAGTGCTTTGACACTTGATGAGTGAAATCACAAGGATGTCTTGATCAATCATACCATGATATGTACACATCCAGATATGTCCTATGCTCTAAATGTTATGAGCATATACCAGAATGAATCATAAAATGATCATTGGACGATAGTGAGGATATTCTTATGATCTTTTGGAAGAACTAAGAATATATTTGTGTAGAGGTGACAAACAATTACAAATAGTTCATTGTAAAGTGTTACATTGATACTAGTTTTGTCACAAGATACAAATTAAGTTTATCTCAATTTAAACTATGAGTGGCACAATGAAATGGAAGGAGTTTTCATAATGGATCTGGATGTATTCCAAAGTTAATACATTGTGACGAATACTACAACAAAAGGCTAAGTATATGACTGCTATAGTAGCAGCAAAGGAGGGAATTTGTGTCAAGTAGTTTGTTATCAAACTAAGGTGTGGTTCGCAACGAGCTAACACTAAATATATATTGTATGACAATAGTATCGACATGATTTAACCCCAAGGAACTAAAGTTCTCACCAAAAGACCAAATTTATGCAATGACATCTCATTGGAGAATGAGTGATGCGTGAAGACGCAAAGTCATGCAAATACACAAGGACCTGAAGCCTCAAATCCTTAGATTATGTTAAGCACTTGCAATTGCGTATATGGAACACCAGAAAGCCATATGTGTTCAATACGCAAAGTTTTCAAACTAGATTATTGTCTCTAGTGCAAGTGCAAGACTGAAGGGAATATGCCCGAGAGGCAATAATAAAGTGGTTATTATCGTATTCCTTATTTATGATAAATTTTTATTTTGCATGCTATAATTGTATTAATACGGAAACGTTAATACATGTGTGTTTAATAAACAAAAAGGAAGTTCCTAGTTATGCCTCTCTTATAAACTAGCTCGTTGATTAACAAGATGATCAAAGGTTTCCTGATCATGGATATTGGATGTTGTTAATAGCGAGGTCACAACATTGTTGGAATGATGTGATGAACATTCATCCGAAGTATAGCATTACGATCAAGGTCATTGTGTTTATATTGCTATAACATCATACGAAGTAATCTTAGTCCTTAGACCATGAGATCATGTCAATCACTAACACCGGAAGAGTATCTTGATAACATCAAATGTCACACCTAACAGGGTGATTATAAAGATGGGTTCAGTGCTACGAAGGTGTTATGTGGAGGCTCATGGATTAAGAGTGGAATATTTCCAACCCGATGATGGAGAGATATACTCTGGGCCCTCTCGGTGATATCACATTGGTTAGCTTGCAAGCAAGTGATTTGATCACTAGAATGTTATATCACGGGAACGAGAAAAGAGTACATGTCGGTAACGAGAGCAAACTAGGTATGGGGATACCGGTGATCGAATCTCGGACATGTAATATATCGCGAGACAAAGGGATTTGAGTTACATGCGTATAAGGTTCGCACGATCACAGAAGTCATTGTTGAATATGTGGGATTCAGTACGGATCTCCAGGTCCCAATGCTGATTATTGATCGGAGAGGGGTCTCGATCATGTCTGAATTATTCGCGAACCGTAGGGTGACATACTTAAGGGATACCTACACCATTCGCAGCAAATGATATGCCAGAGAAAGAAAAGGAAAGCGCGGGAATTTATTTCACTAGACACCGAAACTATTTCGGTTGAAATTGCCGAAACTGGTTCTACAAGTGAAATGGAATACTAGCAAGGGGTTTTATGTGAATGTTTGTTAATTAAAGTAATTAACAAAATTCTGAATAAATAAATAAAAGTGTTTATTTAAATGAGAGCTTGCATTAAATTTGGTGGAGACTTAATGCATGCGAGTGGATTTTTGAGTGGAGGCTCTTTTATGGGAGTGGACGCTTTTCATTTTGAGTGGGAGCTCCACCCACATGAATGTGGAAGAGGTGGGGGAAGCCCCCATGGCTGGGCGCCATGCCCCTTGGGTGCCCCCCTCTCCCCTATAAAAGGCCCCCCTCTCATCCTCTCAAAGCACACCTCCTCGCGAAGGATCTCTCTCCCCGTTTTAGAATTTCCCCATGGTCTCAGATCACCGAGATACATGTTCCCGGTGGCTTTTTCTGGAAGGATTTGTTGCTTCCGCTGCTTCACTGGAGCGAGGGCGCGGAGGTTGTCGGGGTACCCGGACGTGTGTGCAATCACGGATGCACCACTTCTTTGCGGTGCTGGACGTGATGGTGCTGGACCGGCTGGACCAGATGGACTTCATCACGATCTTGAGATCGACAAGCATTTGACTACATAATCCATGAGTACAACCTCGTTAACGCTATACGGTCTTCGAGGGTATGTATTCTATGGATGTATATCCACCCGTTGCTTGTATCTAGTAGATAGATCCTGGTACATAGTTGTTCCCATCGTAGGAAATTTTTTGTTTTCTATGCTGCGAACCCTACATAAAGTGGTACCACAAGTCAAAAACTAAATGATCATAGAGGCTAAGGTGACTGGTTCGTAGTCATAACATGGTGTGATCTTGTGCCAAGTCAACCCAAACAAAGCATCAAAGGAGAATACCACAATACTATGGTTTTGTATGCTAAAACAACACATGATTCTATCAAGGCACATTAAGCAATCTCAATTGTTTGGAAAAAGTCATGCTACAACAATAATCACTAAGCATAAGGTAAAAACAACATCTAGCATGACATGATAAAGTCTAAGTCATAGTCAAAGCAAGCTCCTTTTTGTACTACTAAAGCAAGAACTTCCTACTCCTTTCCAACACCAATTAACTTATTTGAAACAACACAGCAAAAGAGGGGGTCTAACTACTTTATTCAAGCAAAATAAGCAAACAAAAACCAAAACAAAAACTAAGACGCTCCAAGAACAAGACAATTGTGCATGAAACAATAAAAACGAAGTGTCTAGGAAGACCTGAGATTTTTATTGATGAAGAAGGGGATGCCTTGGGCATCCCCAAGCTTTGACACTTCTACCTCTTGAATATTTCTTGGGGTGACACAGGGTGGCATCCCCAAGCTTGAGCTTTTGTCCATTCTTCATCTCATTACATCATTCTTCCCTTACACCTGAAAAAAATTTCCTTCATACAAAACTTCACACAATCTTCATTAGCAACATTAGTGCATTCAAAAGATAATAATTTTTTTGTGTTTTTGATAAGAAAAAGCAAACCAAACGAAACTATTTTTTTAGAATTTTTGATAAAAAGAAGCAAACAAAAAAAGCAAAAGAAACTAAGCAAAACAAAAACAAAGTAAAGAGAAAGGTTGTGAAGGACTCCCCTTGTGAGGCCGTCTTTAACTCCCCGGCAACAACGCCAGAAAACGTCTTGATGCGGCTCAGATCACTGTAGAGCTTTGTTGGGAAACCCCAAGAGGAATATATGATGAGCACATTAGTAAGTCTTCCCTCAGTAAGAAACTAAGGTTATCAAACCAGTAGGAGGAAGGAAACGACCCCAAGGTGTTGCTAACAACTTGAAAACCTGCACAACACAAACTCAAGACGTTGCCCCAACAAACAGTGAGGTTGTCAATCTCACCGGTTTGCTGAAAACAAAGGATTAAACGTATGGTGTGGAAGGTGATGGTAGCTTGCATAAAGTAAACATTAACAGTGGAAGATGTATCAATGGTAAAGATTGGACCTGGGTCCATAGTTCACTAGAGGTGTTCTCCTTAAGATAAATAACATAACATGCTGGGTGAACAAATTATAGCAGGGCAATTGACAGGACAGAGCAAGGCATGACGATGCAATACTAGACATTCATGATCCTATGATATTTGATTGGGCATTATAACAATATACATAGACCGCCATCCAACTGCATCTATGACTAGTAATCCACCTTTAGGTTATCCCTCCAGTATTAAGTTGCAAGCAACGGATAACTGCTTTAAGCAAAGTGTGTAAGATAAATGATCCACTTGTTCCATGAACAAGAGATCGTTGTTTTCTCCCTATTAGCAACAACACATCTACAACCTTAGAGATTTATGTCACTTCCCCGGATTAAATAGAGGGATGAACCCACTATCGAGCATAAATACTCCCTCTTAGAGTCACTAGCATCTACTTGGCCAAGATAGCTACTAGAAACGGAGAGGATGCAAGATCTCAAACAACACAGACATGATAGAATAAACAATCATAAAGACAAGATAGAATCATTAATCAATCTGACATAGTAATCTCAATATCCATCGGATCCCCGCAAACACAGCATGCATGATTACAAATAGATGATCTTGATCATGAACGGAGCTGACAAGATCTAAACATGGAAGCACAAAGGAGGAGAAACAACCATCTAGATACTGTATGGACCCATAGTCCAAGGTGGAACTACTCACGCATCATACCGGAGGGTGGCATGGTGATGAAGAAGGCCTCCGGGATGATCTCTCCCCTCTGGCAGGGTGCCGGGAAGAGCTTCAGATCCCCCCGATCTAGGGGCGATGGTGGCGGCGACCACAGACTATTTCGTGGAGATCTGATCGGCTACTTAGGGTTTTGGGATCGGGGCTTCTTATAGGCGAAGGGGTGAGGCAGGAGGCGGCCAGGGGGGCCCACACCCTACCCAGGCGCGGCCTAGGGTGGGCCCGCACGTGCTGGGGTGCGGCCGCCCCGTGGCTCCCCTCTGGTCTCCCTTCAGTCTCTATGTTCGTCTCGGTGAAATATTGACTTTGGATTTTGTCCCGTCCAATTCCGAGAATATTTCTTTACTAGATTTTCTAAAACCAAAAAAACAGAAAATAGGCAACTGGCACTGCAGCATCTTGTTAATAGGTTAGTCCAAGAAAATGTATAAAAAATACCTCAAAAGTGTAGACAAAGCCTAACAAAGTGGATACTAGACAAGCATGGAACATAAAAAATTATATGTACGTTTACGACGTATCAACAACATGGTTCTGCTAATTCACAATTTATAACTTGCAATCATAAAAGCATATAAGACAGTCACAATGGTTCAAGTTTATTAAGTGCAAGAAATAAAATGCGCCTTCAAGTTTGTGAGAGCTTTACTAACTAATTTTCGCATAACAAGCATACATTTTTATTTGGAAGAAAACAAAGCATAATAAGTATGCAAGAAATAGCAATGATGCTATTAGGTAGATATGGTGGACACTTTTCGACAACTTTGGTTTTGGGGAGTTAGATGCACGAGTAGAGCTCATACTCAGTATAAGTGAAGGCTAACAATATAAATGGAGCGACAATGAAGAGAGCAGTAACTGTCATAATCATGCTTGCAACAAAATAAAATTAACTGTGGTATAAAAGTGACACAATAACAAATCATCGAGGCTTAACTGACTTTTTGTTTAGTCATATGCATGCGTGAGCATGTGCCAAGTCGATTCAAATAAAATATTCAGAGGAGGATACCACAATGTCATATCATGTTATGAAAAGAACAGTGCAAGCAAACATTTATATGACATGCTACAAACTATTAGCATGTTGGAACTAATCATAAGAGAGCAAGAACTACCAAGCATCCATTAAATGACCTACACCTTACATGAAAAAACTAAGAATGCCCACATAGATGAGTATATGTACAAAAATGAAAACAAATATAGTTCATACCGGCCTCTTACCACACCTCGAGTTGTCATAAATCATCACTATTGCCTTTCACTTGTGTGGCTTGAATAATAATATGAAAACCAAACTCCAAAGGAGTCACTGAGGACTGCTTAACCCTGCAACAAACTTTACAAAACCAGAGAAGAACAACAAATATTTTTGGGTTTTCGATTAACAAACCAAAGCTAAAAAGGTCAAGCATACTAAAGCTAAAAGCTAAAGAAACAAACAAAGAGAAACAACAGAAATATTTTTGGTCTTTTTGTGTTTAGGAAAGAAGAAACAAAACAAGAAAAAAATGAAAAAGAAAGAAAACGAAGCATGGATATATAAAGTACCGACAAAATATGATATGTAGATGAGTGTGACGTTGGTATACCTCCCCCCCCCAGCTTAGGCTTTTGGCCTAAGTGGAGATCAATCCCAAGCTGGCCAAGAAGTGGCGCCTCCATAATATGATGAAGAAACACCTTCGTCCTGATACGAACTCGAGGACGCCCCGACGTAATGCGCAATGTAGTCATAAGAGGGCGCATCCCCCTCCTGGTGCTGCCTGTGGAAACCAGGCAAGAGGAGCTGCTCGTCCAGCTCCTCCTTGGAGCACAACCATGATCTCCTGCAAATACTGAACAAATCAAGTTGTGGCAAGGGAATTTCCCTCACATCTCCGGCAATAAACAACATCCTATAAACTAAACTCTCTGCACGAGATTTAGCAGTAACAAAGTGATGGGCTTTCATAGCCACAAGATCAAGTCTCTGTGGGGTCAACACCGTATCATTAGGATCAACAGAAAGGCCCAAAGCATCAACCATGCGTGCAACAATAATACCCCCATAAATGGGTCCTCTAGCAGCTAGGCGGCAAGCAATGGGAGAACAAAGATTATACTTGGTTTCATTATGAAGCGCAACAGCAAGGAAAGTTAAATGATAGTTAGAAATATTACTAGTGTTCTCCCTACCAAGAACGCTAGTAGCAAGATAGTAAGCAAAATATCTAAGGGCTGGGAGCTAAATGTTTCTTATCTTGTCGCGCTGGGCTGTGCGGTCATCATCATTTGTTACACCTCGGCAGAGCTCCAGCAAATAATCGTGTCAACCTTGGATCTTCTTTGCCATCCCAGCCATGCCAATACCTATAATGCTACATAATCTTTCCAAGTTCATGGTAATAGGCATATCATAGATTTTAAATGAAATATTTGGCCTATAAGAAGTGTTAGGAAAAGTGAAGATCTCAACAAAAGTTTTGGTGAGCAAAGAATATTGCTCACTCTCATCCTGCATGTACGCGGTTAGACCAACCCTTTGAACAAGAAGCAAGAAATCATTGAGGATCCCTGCAGTTCTCAAAAAGTCAAAATAAGGGAAGGTAGATGGATGAGCATCTCCATCATCTCCCTCATTACCAAAGAGCGACGCAATAAGATCATCATTATATGATGCCCTAAATCCAGAAGTTGATCTAGAAGGCCTTGTCAACCTTGGTGTGTCTCTCTCAAACACTTCTCCAAAAGTATGGTTGTCCATCTCTCTCTTTTCTGAATTTTTTAGAAAAACATCACAAAAAAATTTCAAAGCTACTAAATGAAGGGAACTACTATAGGGACTTGCAAGAGGGCTAAACATGCATCAAAATAATTTCTCTAAGCATAGAACAAGCATGCAATCTCACATAACCTGTCACCTACAGTAGCAAAATACTCAAAATATAATCCAGTAATCAAAAATCTACTTGGACAAGCGGAGGAGTCACATATCGGAGAACAAATTCTCCAAAAATCAGCACCAAAGAGTGGCTGAGTAAGGAGATTGAAAATCGCGGTGAAGAACAGAAAGAACACGGGTTTGAGAAAAATTTCAGTGTTTTCTCGGGAGAGAGAGTGAAATGGTAGGTGGCCGAATAAGTGGAGGGATGATACATCGTAAACGTATCTATAATTTTTTATGTTCCATGCTTGTTTAGTATGAACTTTGCTATGTTTTGTCTACACTTTGAGGTATTCTTATACATTTTCTGGGACTAACCTATTAACAAGATGCCGCAGTAACAGTTGCCTGTTTTCTGCTGTTTTTGGTTTCAGAAAATCTAGTAAGGAAATATTCACGAAATTGGACGGGACAAAAGCCAAAGTGAATATTTTACCGGAGAGAACATAGAGACCGAAGGGCAGTCAAAGGGGGGCCACGAGGTGGCCACACCCTAGGGTTGCGTGGCCAAGGGAAAGGGCACCGCCCTATGGTGTGGGCCCCTCGGGCGCCCTCCGACCTTGCCCCTTCGCCTATAAAGTCACCCCGATGCAGAAACCCTAAGCACCCGATCAGATCTCCATAAAACAGTCCGTACCGGCCGCCACCATCGTCCCTAGATCGGGGGGATCTGAATCTCTTCGCGGCACCCTGTCGGAGGGGAGAGATCATCCCGGAGGCCTCCGGTATGATGTGTGAGTAGTTCACCCTTGGACTATAGCTAGATGGTTGTTTCTCCTCCTTTGTGCTATCATGTTTAGATCTTGTGAGATCTGTTCATGATCAAGATCATCTATTTGTAATCATACATGTTGTGTTTGCGGGGATCCGATGGATAATGAGATACTATATCAGATTGATTATTGATTCTATCATGTCTGTGTTATTTGTGATCTTGCATGCTCTCCGTTGCTAGTAGCTATCTTGGCTAAGTAGATGCTTCTGACTCCAAGTCGGAGTATTTATGCTCGATAGTAGGTTCATGCCTCTAGTAATATGGGGAAGTGACAGAAATCTCTAAGGTTGTAGTTGTGTTGTTGCTACTAGGGAGAAAACAACAATCTTTTGTTCATGGAATAATTGTATTGTTTACTTTACACACATTGCTTAATGCAATTATCCATTGCTTGCAACTTAATACTGCAAGGGGTTCGGATGATAACCTAAAGTTGGATTATTAGTCATAGATGTAGTTGGATTACGATCTATGTATATTGTTGTAATGCCCAACAAATCTCATAGGAGTCATGATGTCTAGTATATGCATTGTTATGCTTTCTCAATCTGTTAATTGCCTCGCTGTAATTTGTTCACCCAACATGATATCTATATTAAGGAGAACGCCTCTAGTGAACTATGGTCCCGGTCCATTCCTTTATCATTGATACATCATCTACTATTACCGTTTACTTTCTACAAGCAAGTACTATCTTCCACACTATACGTTTAATCCTTTCTTTTCAGCAAACCGGTGAGATTGACAAGCTCACTGTATGTTGGGGCAAAGTCTTGAGTTTGTGTTGTGCAGGTTCCAAGTTGTTAGCAACACCTTGGAGTTGTTTCCTTACTCCTACTGGTTCGATAACCTTGGTTTCATAACTGAGGGAAAACTTACTACTGTGCTCATCACACCTTCCTCTTGGGGTATCCCAATGAAGCTCTATGGTGATCTGAGCCGCATCAAGACGTTTTCTGGCACCGTTGCCGGGGTGTTAAGGACATCTTTGCAAGGGGAGTCTCTCACAACCATTCTCTTTACTTTGTTTTTTTGATTAGTTTCTTTTGCTTTGTTTTGCTTGTTTATTTCTATCAAAAATACAAAAAAATAGTTCCTACTATAGTTGTTATTTTTGTTGGTCTGTTATTGTCTTGCTTTATCATGCTTTCTATCAATGGTTCGTTTCTTTGAAAGTAGATCTTATTGGCAAGGTTGTTTCATGGAAGAACAAAAATATTATTATAAGGAACACCGCTTGTCACAAAAGCGGAAACACTTATGGGAACAAATTGATAAATTGCATACTATTGCTAGAAATGTGTGCTCTACTTATAATGTTACTTATTGCTTTGATAAATCTTGTTGCTATAGGAGGTATAAACACCTCCCTTTTTAATGTGAGTATAATGATAATGTTACCATATCTTCTTATGTTAAGGGAAATTATGACTTTTATGATGTGGAACAAATTGAAGAATTTATTGCTTGGAAGGGTGCATTCGAACTTGCTAATTTTCTTAAAAATACTGATGATGCACCTTATAAATATGAGGTTTATGATATACTTAAATTTTGCTTTGATAATTACAAGGAAGAAAATGGCTATATTCTTGAATATTTTAATAGATGCTTTACACCAACGGAAGAGATTAATACCTTGCAGGATCCTATGGAAGAAGAAATTGCTGAACCTGAAAGCTCATTAGATGAAAAAGAGGAGGAAGAATGGATTAGCTACCTATGCCTACCTTCTAATGAGAGTAACTCTTTATCCCATACATTATTTGATTATCCCCCATGTTTACCAAAGGAGGATGAATGTTATGTTCCTGTGGATTCTTTTGAAATATCTACTATGGGTAAAACTTGTGATAATAATTATGCTCCTGTTATCTATGATAATCCTTTATTTGTGCCTAACTTCGAAATGCATGGTACTAAAGAGTTTTGCTTAGAAAATGTTTATGATAAAGCTCTAGATGACGGTCCTATATTGGTTGATAATATTAATTGTACTACCATTGAAAATTAAATTGGAGGGGTCTTGACTTTATCTTGTAACCCCATACCTCTTGAGAATGATAAGTCATCTTGTTATAAAATTGTTAAAAGTGGGTTTGAAGGTTTTAATCCCACTATTTTTGAGCTTGATAAAAATTATATGATTGTAGATCATGAAAAGAATACTTTATGTGATAGTCATATTGTTGAGTTTATTCATGAGTCTACTAAAAATTATTATGAGAGAGGAAAATATGGTTGTAGAAGTTTTCATGGTACGTAAACACCTCTCTATGTGCTGAAAGTTTTGAGGTTGCTCTTGTTTTATCTACCCATTCTTGTTACTATGTGCTTCTTTGATTTATTTTATTACAAGATTCCTAAGCATAGGAAGTGGGTTAGACTTAAATTTGTTTTATATTTGATTATTGATGCTCTCTTTTACTTCAATTCATATTTCTTATGTGAGCATCATCAAATTATCATGCCTATCTTAATGGCTATAAAGAAAGAGCTTTTGGGAGACAACCCATTATATTTTTGCTTCCAGTAAGGTTTTCTTTTGTTGAGTCTTAGAAGTTATTTCCTCTGTAATAACCTCTCCTTATCCTTTTTGTGTGGTTTTTGTGCCAAGAATAACCTCTAATGAGAGAGAAGTAAGATTTGGGGAAGTTGCTGTCCCGAAACAGATTTTTGTGCTTCACTGTAAAAATTCGTGAAAAATCCCTGTATGTAGGATTGAGCTGTAATTTTCTGAGTATATGACCCAGGTTGTTATATAACTTTAGTTAGTTCAACTTTTTTCGATTTGAGCAACATAAGGTCTTTACAAAAATCGGTTTTTACCTACTGGTCTGTTTTGACAGATTTCTGCCATTATTTGCATTTGCCTCTTTATCGATTTCTTTTTGAGTTCTTCTTGATCACTTGAGCTTTTAAAAGGAATTGATACAGTAGATTGTGTTCTAGTGAAAGTTTTACCTATGTTCAAACTAAACCCAAAGGCCTATTTTTTGAATACACTAATGTTGCTAATGAAGATTGTGTGAAGTTTTGTATGAAGGAAATTTTCAAGTGTAGGGAAAGAATGATATGATGAGATGAAGAATGGACAAAATCTCAAGATTGGGGATGCCACCCCGTGTCACCCCATGAAATATTCAAGAGGTACAATCTTCAAATCTTGGGGATGCCCAAGGCATCCCCTTCTTCATCAATAAAATCTCAGGTCTCTTTCTAGACACTTCGTTTTTATTGTTTCATGCACTATTGTGTTGTTCTTGGAGCGTCTTAGTTTTCATATTTGGTTTTGTTTTGTTTATTTTTCTTGAATAAAGTAGTTGGAGCCCTGCATTCTCTCTCTTGTTTCAAATAAGTTGATTGGTGTTGGAAAAGAGTAGAAAATTTCATGCTTATAGTGATACAAAAGGGAGCTTGTTTTGACTATGGCTTACACTTTATCATGTCATGCTAGATGTTGCTTTGACCCTATGCTTTGTAATTATTGCTGTAGCATGACTAGTTCCAAACAATTGAGATTTCTTAATGTGCCTTGAAAGAATCATGCATTGTTTTAGCATACAAATGCATAATATTGTGGTATTCTCCTTTGATGCTTTGTTTGGGTTTACTTGGAACATGCTCACACCATTTTATGACTATGAACAAGTCACCTTAGCCTCTATGATCATTTAGTTTTTAACTTGTGATACCACTTTATGCTTTGATTGATAATGTTTTGTCGCTCTGCATGATTATGGCCATTATTGCTCTCTTAGTTGGTCGCTCCTAGTATTTTGCTAGCCTCCACTTGTACTGAGTAAGCTCTACTCATGCATCCAACTTCCAAGAAACCAAGTTATTCCAAAGAGTCCATTATAAATTCCTATGCATGGTGTGTTACACCATTCCAAGTATATTCTTGTTTTATCTATCTTCCAAATTAAACTTGTTATGATAAAATTAGTGATTAAAGCTCTCACAAACTTGCTGGCACACTTTACTTTCTTGTATCTAATAATCTTGAACCATTGTGTCATCTATGTTGTATATTCTTGCACTTATAAGTTCGGAATTAGCAGAACCATGCTGTCATGGGGAACGCTTTCAACACCTGTACATATTACCCAGTTGATATCATGATCTTTTGTTTGTGGATGTCGGCGATGTGAAATAAAAGGGGAGCTTGTAATTCCATGGAGTTATGTTTATGTGTTAGAGAAACGTCTGGGCGTTTAGCCTAAGCCATGCCTAATCATGTTGGATACTTGCAGCATAACCATAGTGAGCAATCTATGAAGCATCCTCAATAAAAACCTATGCAAATAGCAAATAAAAAGATCGCTGAGATGCTCATTGTCTATTGCCTTGTCATTTTGATATGGGATAGCTCCTGTATCATGGGGCAAGGGGCACCCCATTGACGGTTCTCTATGATACACATATACTTACAATGGAAAGAACTTGCTTGTGACTAAAGTTGAGTAGCATGAGGAACGACCCTCGTACTCAAGGGACATGAGATTGCCAACTTATGATTTGTCAAGCATATACTCCATATTTGTTTCACTTTAACCTTAATCACTTCAAGATGCTTATGATAGGGGCAATGAGAGCTGAAAGCTAATAATTAACATAATTTTTGGAAGCTCTTTATGAAACTTGAAATCCCTGCTTCCCTCTATGAAGGGCCTTTCTTCCTACTTTCATATTGAGTCTCCACCTTCTATCTTTATGCACCAATTAAGAGAGCATTGTTTTCATTCTTAGTTTTATGTGCATTGTCCCAAAACTTATTGATTGATTCATAATGTTGATATTGCTTGTTCTTGAACTATTTGTATCTAGTCACCCTTATGAACTTTGAAGGTGTCCTATGCATTTATGTTTTGCTACTCCATGAAGGACAAGCTGAATACCACATATGCTATGTTTTTTATATGTGAAACAAACTAACGTCTATCAATGAATTGTTATTCATGATCTTTGTTTGTACCTTTTCATGTTGCAACATAGTTGCTATGTCTTATTGTTAGAACTAAATCTTTAATGCTCATGTTTAGAGTACTTTGATCCCAGCTATCAATGCTTTGAAAATATTTTGATCAAGATTGTGATGGTGCATGCCACCTCAAAAATTATTTTTTTATCACTTATCTACTCGAGGACGAGTAGGAGTTAAGCCTAGGGATGCTTGATACGTCATAAATGTATCTATAATTTTTTATGTTCCATGCTTGTTTAGTATCAACTTTGCTATGTTTTGTCTACACTTTGAGGTATTCTTATACATTTTCTGGGACTAACCTATTAACAAGATGCCGCAGTGCCAGTTACATGTTTTCTTCTACTTTTGGTTTCAGAAAAGCTAGTAAGGAAATTTTCTCGGAATTGGACAGGACAAAAGCCAAAGTCAATATTTTGCCAAAGAGAACACAGAGACCGAAGGGCAGCCGAGGGGGGGGGGGCACGAGGTGGCCACACCCTAGGGCCGCGCAGCCCAGGGGGTGCGCCGCCCTATGGTGTGGGCCCCTCGGGCGCCCTTCGACCTTGCCCCTTCCCCTATAAAGTCACTCGATGTAGAAACCCTAAGCACCCAATTAGATCTCCATGAAATAGTCCGTAGCCGCCGCCACCATTGTCCCTAGATCAGGGGGGGGATCTGAAGCTCTTCCCAGTACCCTGCCGGAGGGGAGAGATCATCTCGAATGCCTTCTTCATCACCATGCCAGCCTCCGGTATGATGCGTGAGTAGTTCACCCTTGGACTATGGGTCCATATAGTAGCTAGATGGTTGTTTCTCCTCCTTTGTTCTATCATGTTTAGATCTTGTGAGCTCCATTCATGATCAAGATCATCTATTTGTAATCATGCATGTTGTGTTTACAGGGATCCGATGGATATTGAGATACTATGTCAGATTGATTATTGATTCTATCATGTATGTGTTATTTTTGATCTTGCATGCCCTCCGTTGCTAGTAGCTATCTTGGCCAAGTAGATGCTTGTGACTCCAAGAGGGAGTATTTATGCTCCATAGTAGGTTCATGCCTCTAGTAATTTGGGGAAGTGAAAGAAATCTCTATGGTTGTAGATGTGTTGTTGCTACTAGGGAGAAAACAACAATCTTTTGTTCATGGAACAATTGTATTGTTTACTTTACACACATTGCTTAATGCAGTTATCCGTTGCTTGCAATTTTTAATACTGGAAGGGGTTCGGATGATAACCTGAAGGTGGATTATTAGTCATAGATGCAGACTGATTATGGTCTATGAATATTGTTGTAATGCCTAATCAAATCTCATAGGAGTCATGATGTCTAGTATATGCATTGTTATGCTTTCTCAATCTGTCAATTGCCCCGCTGTAATTTGTTCACCCAACATGTTATCTATCTTAAGGAGAACACCTCTAGTGAACTGTGGACCCCGATCCATTCCTTTATCATTGATACATCATCTACTATTACCGTTTACTTTCTACAAGCAACTACTATCTTCCACACTATACGTTTAATCCTTTTTTTTCAGCAAACCGGTGAGATTGACAACCTCACTGTATGTTGGGGCAAAGTCTTGTGTTTGTGTTGTGCAGGTTCCAAGTTTTTAGCAACACCTTGGAGTTGTTTCCTTACTCCTACTGGTTCGATAACTGAATTGAGGTCTTTATATAACTGAATTGAGTTAGGTATGGCTTACCATCCATATCATTTATTTCTTCAAGGGTTCCATACATGTTGATGTGGTTCACATGTCCTTTCTGGGTCACATTAGAATTGCTCCCATTGGTGTCTCCAACACTCTTATTCTTCTTCTCAGGACAGTCTGATGCATAGTGTCCAAGTTGCTAGCAACACCTTGGAGTTGTTTCCTTGATCCTATTGGTTCGATAACCTTGGTTTCATAACTGAGGTAAAACTTACTGCTGTGCTCATCACACCTTCCTCTTGGGGTATCCCCACTAAGCTCTATACTGATCTAAGCCGCATCAAGGGCCAGGGGTGGCCCCCACCATGGCTGGGCGCACCCTAGGGCTGGCCGTTCCACCAGGTGGTGTGCCTGCCAGGTGGGCCCCCCTGGGTCACTCTAGGTGCCTCTCTGTCCCTTTTTGACGTAAAAATTTAATATGAATTTTCTAGAATTTTTCGAGAAACTTTATTTTCGAGCAATTTTCAGGAATTGATAAATGATTTTCTTGTAGAAAAATGTTGATGGAATGATGGAAAACTAAATCAAAACCAAAACTTCAGAAGTTCTAAGACACTCAAATATGCAAGAAACTAGCAATACAAAGACGAGCAAGGTGAAAGCAAAACTTGAAATAGAAAAAATAAAAGTAAGCAAGGATAATCATGGTGAAGACATTGTTTTGTTCATCCAAAATCCCTTTGTTAACAAGGTTGATCAGGTATTGTTACCAAAACAATTTTATATGAAGCAAAATTTTGCATTTAACTAAATGACTATGTTACCTCAACCTTGATACCATAGTCCCAATCATAATAATTTCATAATATTTTTGTGGCATGGGATAATATATTTCTCCGACTTTAATGCCCTCAATATTTTCAGTTGAATTTAGGCCATATTTCTTATCAATATTCTTGGGGAAATAAACAGTGTGCTCCTTGTCATTAACATTAAAAGTTACTTTTCCTTAGTTACAATCAATGACAACACCTGCAGTATTAAGAAAAGGTCTCCCAAGAATAATAGACATATTTTCATCTTCAGGCATTTCAATCACAACAAAGTCAGTTAATATCAAACAACTATTAGCTACTTGAACAGGAACATCCTCACATATACCAACAATAATAGTAGTAGACTTATCAACCATTTGCAAAGATATATCAATTGGTATCAATTTTTCCAGGTGAAGTCTCTTGTAGAGAGAAAAAGACATAACACTAACTCCTGCTCCCAAATCACACAAAGCAGTTCTAACATAATTATTTTTAATCGAGCAAGGAATAGTTGGAATATCTAGATCTCCAAGTTTATTTGGAACTTTACCATTGAAGGAATAATTAGCAAGCAAAGTGGAAATTTCCTCTTTAGGAATCTTCCTTTTATTAGAGACAATATCTTTCATATATTTTGAATAAGGAGGAAATTTAATAGCATCAGTCAAAGGAATTTGCAAAAACAAAGGTTTCATCCACTCACAAAACTTGTTATAGTGTTCTTCTTCCTTTAACTTGTGTTTCTTATCAGGAAAAGGCATTGGTTTTTTGCATCCAAGGCCCTCTTTCACTACCATGTTTATTAGAAGCAAAATCTTCCTTAGTGTACTTAGTATTCTTAGTGTGCCTTTCAGGTTCTTCTTCAATTTCTTCTTTATCAGAAGCATCATCTATATCAGTACCACATTCAGTTTCAGCATCAGAGATAGATATACTATTAGGATCTTTAGCAGGTTCAGAAGATTCTACAACTGTTTTATGTTTCTTTTTCTTAGAAGGAGTACCACTATTTTTAGCTTGTTGATAATCTTGCTCAATTCTTTTAGGATGTCCCTCAGGATATAAAGGATCCTGAGTAGAAGCACCACTCCTAGTTCTAATTTCATAAGCATTTTTTTTCTTTAGAAGCATTAACTAGCAAATCTTTTTGCACCTTAGTAAGATGATCAATTTGAGTTTGAACTATTTGGAAATGTTTAACAAGCATTTTAACATCATTGGAGGTTCTCTCCACAATATCATGCAACTTATTAATAGCTCTAGAATTTTCTATTAGATGATTCTGCACTCTCATATTAAATTATCTTGCTTAACAACATAAATATCAAATTCTTCTAATCATTGATTAGGAGGTTTAGAGTAAGGAATATCACCATCATAAAAATGTTGGAGAGAGTGTACCTCAGTAGTGTATGAGTGAGAGATTGGCTTACATAATTCTTCTATAGGAGGTAAATTCTTCACATCTTCAGATTTAATACCCTTCTCCTTGACATTTCTTAGCATCCTTCATCACTTCATCATTTATTTCAATCACTCCTCTATTCTTTGGTGTTGGTGTTGGGGTTGGCTCAGGTGTAGTTGGCTCGATAATTTTAACATGCGGCCTAAAAGTTCAGACGCCAAGGCAACGCGGGGTCCAAGTTGCGTGTAATCTCGCGGAAGGGCTATAGTAGCTTCTCCAATTGTCGAGAGGGGAGAAATGGGGGTAAATACAAATCTAATGGCCAAACGATCGTTTGAACCAGTCAAAAAATGGTTGAACTCAAATCCTGCCGTTAGGTCAACTCTTCTTGCATTGACCTGTTAGTATTTCCCGTTATCCTTTGCGGTCGTGGACTGGTTTACCCCTGCGAGGACTAGATCTTCTTCTCTGCTCTTCTCCCCTATTATTCCCCTCTCCATTAACTTGCTTAGATCCAGCTACTGGTCTCCAGATCGAAGCTTGCCGTTGCTCTCCTTGCGTCCCCGCCATGGCCGGTCAACCTCCCACGCCCTTAATCGAAGCTCGCCGCCATCGCCCTCACCTCGTTTTTTCTAGCGTGTCGGAGCTTCGCGTCCCTAGCCTAGCCTCTCGCCGCTGCCTAGACCTTCTCGCACGGCAGAGCGCGTCCGGCCGGGCAATCCGGACCGGCGACCGGCCTCGGGCGGTTGCATGCTGTCGCACACCCCAGACATGGTAGCCCTGGCAGAGGAGTTCAACGACAATGCTCTCATGGCCACCATGCTAGGCACGCGTCCTGTCGTGTCGTTAGCAGACTTGCTGTCGGCTTTCATGTCTCGTTTTGGGATCAGAGAAAAGTGGTCAATATCGAGGTATGCGCGCTGCCATTGGATTTCTTCGTCCTGTTCACCCACAACTCAGACAACATGCGCGTTCTGCATTCTTCCCGTTCTTTCGAGTGCTGTGGGGACAAAATGAGCTTCCTGTGTTGTCATCACGGCTGTGGGTGGGACGATCGCTTGGGGCAGCTTCAGTTCTTCTCTAAACTCGGCTTTGACAGCCTCCCTTTGCATGCTTGGTAACCGGAGTCCCTCAAGCAGGCCGTCAATAGCCTTGGCGACGAGCTAGTGGATATTGTGCCACCGAGCGACAGATGGATCATCGAGGTAAAGGCGTGGCTGAAATATCCAGACACGATTACTAAGATATACAATGTGGAGATTCCAAGCAGGGCAAGAGGACAACTTTGATGGAAGAACCCGGTGATCATTCACCTGCAGGAGATTCTGGATCCGGTACATGGCATTTAGGACCCCGGCGAGGCGGCCAAAAAGTGCCCTCGTCGCCTGCAGTGTTGGCCTGGAAGGATCGATCGCAAAGGACCACCACCGTTCCGCGATGGAGTGCACGGTTTTGGTGGGGGACCGGGCATGGACAGGCTGGTGGTTCTGATTTCCCTCGAGTGAAGACAGAGGTTTAGTGAATCTGAAAGATTGCTGACTTGAGAGTCGTGCACGTAGTATGCCTTATGTAATAGTTTGAACTGCTATAGTATGTGTGGCTACTGAATTTGTAGTATGTGTGGCCAATGATTTCGTAGTACGTGTCTAAATGCTGTCTGAATCTTGCATGAATAAACCACCCAAGATCAGTTCATAAAATGCTGTCTGAATCTTGTCTGCCTCGGATAAATATGAAAGTAAACTGAATTCAACCGCCAGTAGTAATTAAATAAATATATACATCTTGATAGTATTTGGTTACTTCCGAACTAGTTCCATACTACAATATGGGATAGTTGCGCAAAAGGGGGCTATTGTCTCTACAAAAGGCATTCTACAGAGCTAGTCTCTAAACTTAACTATTCTACACTAAAGAAACTGCAGATCTCCACCATAAAAATTGGCTAGCCAAATTGCCTTGAGAGGACGTAAGTTCAGCGATCGTTCAACCATGACTGATATTTTTCCTTCCCGCCAAACATCAAGAGATCTGCAATGTTCATGCACTAGTTGACGCGCTTGAACCATTCCCGATTCAGTACGAACAGCCATGCCGCCGCAACGATTTCTTCGAAGGTGAACTCCGACTTCTCGTGGCAGGGATCGTAGGTCCCTATGAATCTGAACCTAAATTCTGGTGCTGAGATGTTGCCCATCATCGGCTCCGGCTGTCGAACACTCCAACAAGCTGAGTGTAGATGGATGCACGCCGCCGTGGTGTGGCCACCTATGGTGCGTAGGATGGATCATCTTTGCCGTTGATAGCATGCGCCCAGATTGCCCCACAGTAAGGTCGCCCGCGCCAAGGCATGGAGGCGAGAGTTTGTTGACCTTGGCGCCGCCCTGTTCGGGGGCTTGTTTCCTCAGCGGCAAGCTCGCAGGAATGCTTTGGAACATATCTTCTTTATCATGCGCAGAGCACATGAAAATGTCGCCTCGCGCATTCTCCACGACGCTCGTTTGTCCCTTCTTGACGCCACAGAGGCATTCGCTGTTGCCTCCGCCGCCATAGATGCAGCACATTCTGCGAAATCAACCGTCTCGGATGGCAATGGCAGACCAGCCTTGTAGTACATCCGCATGGCCTGCCTCAGAGGGGCCAAATAGCCAAGCTTCAGCGGAGGCCGGGGCGGCGGTGGCTTCTGCTTAGGCGGGGCCATAGCTAAGCTTCCTAAGAGTGTATCTTATTTATTCGAAACTAGTTCTACTAACTCCTGGATCTTTATTTCCCTTTCTCAGCATAAGAGTGCTAAGATATTAAAAATACAGGTCATGGCTAGAAACCAGATCGGGCAATGTACCAGGTCAGGGTTCCATTTTAAGTATATTTAAGAGTTTGTCCTTAGTTGTGTCCATAAATTTTGCTTGTGCCACTACGATCGTAGAATTGTAACAACACCATCGGAAACATGGGAAGAGGACATGGTATTTTACTGACTGGTGGGACCCGCAACCTCGACCGTCGACGGCGTGCATCCCAGGTTCGAGGATTAGTGCTCCCCATTATTCTGTGATTTTCCATATTCCGTCGCTCGCTCATAGCTCCTCTCTGCTCCATCGCTCTTGTCTTGCACGCCGCCACTCCATCCCCTCCGTCAACACTCTCGTCCCCCCTGGGCTATCGTCCTCCCGTCATCCCCTACCCGCCCTGCCTTGCCCCCTTGCCCCATCTCCTTGCCTCCGTCACCGCCCAGGCGCGTCTGGGAATGAAAATTGTTTGGTGGGCGCTAGGTTCTCGCGCAACGATGGTGGCTTTCTGGATCCCGCACGAAAATTGATCCTGCGTGGCCGGAGAACACGGAGATGGGTCCTTCCCGGACGGAGAGCGAGGAGATGGACCCTTCAAGGCTGGAGAACATGGAGGAGAATGAAACAGGGGAAGAGGACACGAGGTTCAAATCTTTGGTGCTATGGAGCCCATTGAACGTGTCGTACATCCTCCCTGAAGGGTAAGAACTGCAATTCCATCTCTGCATCTCCCAATTAGTGTTTCTATTCTTGTGCTGATGGAGAGGATCTGCGTTGGTGACCATAGGACGTCTTCTGCATCCAGATTTCTTTTGAAGATTTGGCATGGGTGTCGGACTGAAACCTTGTTCGACGGTAGAATCGCAGTTACCAGTGGATTTGATTATCGGCTGACAGTAGGCGCGGAGGAAATAACTCTAAGTGACTTGCACATGCAATTTGGCAAGTTTCCCATTGGCCAGCATGATGAATTCGTAATCAGGTACTACGACACAAATTCGCAGACTTTCTGCGACGTTAGAACTGAGGAGGCTCTGGCCATGATGTGGAGTAAACACCTCGGCATGGGGACTGTGCTGATGTTTGTGCACATCGTTAACAAAGATACTGGGTAAGAGACTATCCTGAATGATACTGGGTCGTGTGGAACACGAACAGAGCAGGCTCTGTTTTTGATACCGAGCGTGACCAACCGGCATTTCGTTGATCATGAAGACATCCACATGTTTGGCGGTTAGGGTTATTTTGTGCTTGAAGATGATGACGATGATGAGAAATCATATTCAAATGTGGCTGCTGACCCTGATAGGATGGAGAGTAGGGAATATTTGGTTGATTCGAACTACGAGCCTAACTATGGGACTGATGAGGAAGAGGAATGTGAGGATGGGGAAATGGGATGCAGATACGATGACGAAGATGAGGACAGGCTAGTGATACACTTTGACAGGTACAACCATACAATTGATGAGGGGACTGTTGTAACATCCCAACAATATAAAACAATGATCATCAAACTCTAATCACTAAAATTAGGGTTAACAAAAACTTTGATTAATTAAAATCATATGAATGCATGTGTGAATGAGATGATTTGATAAGTGCATGAATGAACTTGTGTGATTAACCTAAATAACAAGAAATGGTTTAAAGATGAAAATAACATCATATAAAATATTTCCATGCAGAAACAAATCAAGAGAAAATTAAAAACAAATCTAATAAAGCAAATGGTCATTTTTGCTAATCTTGCTCACTAGGTCACTTTGAGTGTTTCTAGTTCAAGATTTCAAACAGAAACTTTCCCCAATTATTTTCACCCCTTTCTAGAACAAGTAAAAGTGAATAAAATCCCACCTTTCAAACTTACAGAAAGATTTGGAAACCTCATTCAAATCACATTTCAAAATTGAATCCTTATCATATGTGAAGATCACCCATTTTCAAAACTCAACCAAACCAGTGCCCCTTGACTAATCCAACTAACTAGACACTCCCTAGTATGTGCCTAGCAAACCCACCAAGTTTGAATCCAAAATTCAAATTCAAAGTTCTTGCGGCCATTTCATCAAACACCTTGTAGATACAAATCAAACAAACATCTAACACTATTTGCAGCAGTAAATTTGGCCAACCTTGTTCCCTCTCTGGTTGCAACAAGCATTTATTAGATCATCCAGCTTAGTTATTAACCTCTAGAACCACTGTGAGCTTGCCATTGCCATCAATGGTGAGAGGTCGAGCCTCACCTTGCCACCCCAATGTGGACAGGAAGCTAGAGAAAGAACTAGCTGCGCCAACCTTGTCTGGCATGCTGCCCATGCCTCACCGCCCCCTCTAGACCAGCCCTAGCTCGAAGACAGAGACAGGAACCGCCGGAAACACCGTGCCCACGCCACTTTCGACCATGCCGACGCGCACCACCGTGCATGCGCCGTTCCCACTCAACTCGACCACCTCGAGCCTTTGCCGCCCGCCAGCATGAACCCCACCGTCCCAGGAGACCACTAGACATGCTTGTTTCCACGACCATACCCCGTAGCCGCCGCATGCCATGAAGTTCGCCGTCGGTACCGTGCAGAGCACCGCACGTTCCAGACCAAATCCCACCGCCCTACGCCTCGCCTTTAAGCTAGCAACGATCGCCAAGAGACCGCGCACCATCCCCTAGCCTCAGCCACACTGATAACCGCCTGTACCGTCGCCTCCGATGACCTCAGCCCACGCCGTGCTGCCCCTCTTGCTCGCCTATAAAAGGAGGCCTCCCCAGCTCGATTCCTCCACACCATTTCACTCCCCACCTCTCACTGATCACACCCACTCACTCCCGGAGAAAGGCGAGCTCTCTCTCGCCAGAATTTGGCCAGAGCCCACCGCTAGTGGAGAAGAAGGGAGCCGTCGATTGGAGCCGCCCCAGGAGAAGCTACCGGTACCGGGAGAACCACCGTCGTCAACTTCGTCATTCGCCCCCATCGCCGACCCTCGCCTGAGCCCCGGTGAGCCTCCCACAACCCCCACCTACTGCGGTAGGGTTCTGTCTCGCCGGCGCTGCCCGACATGGACGATGAACCAGAGCCGTTCGATTAGAACTAGATCCCACGGTCCACATTGCCCCATACCGCTTCGCCCCTCACCGTCTCACTGACGCGTGGGGACAGCCACTTAACCAGCCCGCGCGTACGCTGTGCGTAGTGGGCCGGCCCAGTAAAACCTCCCGCGCGACCCAACAATTCAAATTTAGTTTTATTCATTTAATTTCAAACACAGTTCTGTACCTAGATTCAAAAATCAACCCAGCTCGATTTACTGAACCAAAATGCATGAAACTAATTTTGTTAGAAAGGTACTGAAATGCTTAATCCAAGCCCGTTGGATTCAAACCATTTGGATGTGTAGATCAACCATGGTAAAAATAACAATGCACAAGATTTTCTGCATTCAAACATTTTTCAAAATTAAACCATAAGAGTTTTTGAGTTGATTCCAACTCTCAAAAATCACATTTGATCATACCTTTCAGAATATATAAAAACATATGGGTTTACCTGCAGAGATAATGTTCAAGTAATAAAAGAATGCCACATAGGCATTTATAGTCACTTTATTTAATTAAAATAAAAAGGTTAAACCTTGTTAAATTGTGACACCACTTTAAATCACATTCCCATGTACTGAAATATGTGGTGATGACATGTGTCAACATGATCCCATGTTTGAGTTGGAGAATATTATATCTTAAGTAGTTTTTCAAGGAGTAGAAATTACTTTTCTCAAATTAAAGTAAATAAGACAAGTGATTTAATCTTGTAATGATAGTGATGATGATAGATCATCTAGTGTGAACCTTTGAGTGATGATTGGAAATAGTTAAGTATTGTTTGGTGATTGTGTACCTCGTATTGATTTATAGACGCTAGTACTGACCAAGGATACGAGGAGGAAGGAGGATACTACGAGGAAGAAGCCGAGGAGAACTTCAAACCACTGCTATGCACAAGGCAAGATTATACTGATATCTATGCAATCCAATACTTGCAACCTTGCAAGCTAACACTTGCAAGATACCCTACTTATGCAAGCCTAATACTACTAGTTGAATGAGCAAGCTATTAACTTAGCAAGCTTACACCACTTGATACCCAATCCTAGTTTTACTTGCAAGCTTAATACTTTATTTTCTTTATCAAATCTTTCTCTTAGAGTTTACATAGTGACTTGTAGATTCTAGAAAGATAACTGAAGGTAGCATAAAGAGCATAAAATTTGGCCTAAGTTAGATAATCTTGATGTCATCCTAAGGCATGAGATTGAACTTAGCTAATCCCCACTTATTTATTACCCCTCTTTAGTCATTACCCCCACTTGTAGATGCAAGTGCTAAGCATAAAACTTGATCAACTTTAGATGGGAAGACTTGGTGGAAATGGTTATGAAAGCCTTAGAATGATGAGTCATTATACTGAAATGTTTTGACATGTGTTCTTGAACACCAGATGATTTTGATGATGAAAATGTTGAGGCATGAGCCTTAGCCCTTTATAAAACTGATGGTTGTCTGGATGCGATACCATTCCAATTTTACCGTACAACCACAATATCCCAAAATTGGGTAGGGCTTGATTGGAAATTTATATACCTTAGTATGGGTTCCCTTGCGGCCAAGGTCTGAGATGAGGCTACCTTGTGAATATTGTCCACCTGTGTAGTACCCAAGATGACAGTTGGTCATGGTTGTGAGGCCAAACTCACAGGAGAGGTGCCTATACTAGGGCGTGTAATGGAAAGGTTAGGACTGATTATCCGCATACTGAGTATGGTGAATTCAGGATTGTTCCTGACGGATGTATCGAATGTTGTGGTGAAAGTGTACAATCTCTACAGAGTGTCAAACTATTCGAATAGCCGCGTCCGCGGTTATGGACAGTTGGAGTGGCCATACTATTCTATCGTCAGATGTTTTCAAAACAACTTGTGAAATTAATTGTGACTTTGACTTGACCACAACAGAGTTGTGACATGAAATGCAAGTTCCCACTTAGGTGTTATAAAACATTCAACTAGCTTTCCTTGCTTCTGAACTTAGTAGAGGTAAATCTGGCTTTTTGCAAAACAACCCTAGAGCTTAGTATCCTACTACAAAAACCCCCTTAACTTGTTAGTATTAGTTTGCGAGTACTTAAAGAGTACTCATGGCTTTGTCCCTGGCTATTCCTATGGCCAGACTATGAAGAGGAGTACCAGGATGATGGACCACAGGAAGGTTACGACAACTAGGATCATCTCCCATCGTCAGCATTGCCTGTGAACCCGAAGATGGAGCTTCGCCTACGCTATTGTTATCTTTACGTTATTCCGCTGCTTGAGTTGTATTAAGAACTGGATCATGAGATCCTTATTTGTGTAAGAACTTATGTATGGTTTGTAATGGATGATGTACTGTGATATCCAAATCTGTTATGTCTCACAAAAATGGTAATCCTGGGATTGTGATGTATGGCATAACAGGCATATGTGATTAAAAATACGGGTGTTGACAATTGTCTTTGATACTATGGAGGAATGCAGATATGCCGTTGCTACCTTTGCAATAAGAGTTGGGTTCGAATTTATCGTTGAAAAGAGCGACCAAAAGAGATTTAGGGTGCATTGTAGGGAAAGTAAGGTGTGTAAATGGAGATTGCATGCATCTCCAATGCAGGGTGGACACCCATTTCAGGTTGCAATAGCTACATTTAGTTTCGGTATTTCTCATATTTGTTCTGTTGTTGAGTCCTCTGATTTATTTTTATTCCCATTGAATGCAAATCAAGGTAAACACGAAGAAACACAACTTCCCTAATACTTCTTTAAGTGATAAAGTTAGACCGACGACAACCAAGTGGATTGCTGCTAAGGTACATGATTGGGTGAGGCAGGATCGTAGCATTGGACCTGCTGAACTCAGAACTAAGCTTAGCGAAAAGTTTTACATTCTGATTCCTTACCATAGAGTCTTTGATGGGAAGGAGATAGCTCTAGACTTCATTCAGGGCAAGTGGACTGACAGTTTTAACATGTTTTATAGTTTCAAAGCTGAGGTAGAGAAGACATTACCTAGTAGTGTTGTTGACATTGATTACGGGTTGTGAAAGGAAGAGAAAAGGTCTTAAGGGGGGTCAAGTATAAGCAGGCAGATAAGAAATGCTTCAGGAGATGTTTTGTCTGCCTGAAGGCATGCTGGAAGGGGTTCCTAGATGGCTGCAGGCCATACTTGACAACAGATGCAACTTCTTTAACATAGAAGTTCAGGGGACAGCTTGCTACCGCTTGTGCTCTGGACGCACATAACTGGATTTTTTCCCGTAGCCTATGCTGTTCTTGAGGGTGAACCGACTGAAAGCTGGACATGGTTTACAAAGACTACGTGCAGTAATTGGTCACCCTAAAGGCTTGGTGATACACACTGGTGCATGCAAGGGGCTTTAGAATGCTGTTGATGCTGTGTTTCCTGGGGTTGAGCATAGGGAATGCATGCGGCACCTCGCTACTAGCTTCACGAAGAAGTTCAAAGGAAAGACCTTTGAAGACAACTCGTGGCGATCAACATACACGTACACCCCAAGCACACATGCTACTTATATGCAGAACTTGTATACCGTGCTGAAGCTGAAAGAATACCTCGAAGAACATCATAACAAGTTATGGGCCAGAAGCAAGTTTGGTGAGTTAAGCAAAGTGGATTTTGTTTGCAATGATCTGATATAAAGGTTCAATGCTAAGATTAGGAGCATAAAGTCACTTGCAATTGTTATTTTGTTAGATGCAATAAGACAGTGTATAATGGTGAAGATATATTTTAGGAAGAGAATTTGTACGAGAAAATTTTTAGGCCATAAAATAATTCCAAAGGTGGTTTTATTACCGAATGCAAGAACCAGGGAAATGAGAACGATAAAGACGAGGATGGTCAGAAGTTCCATTACATTGGCTGAGGTTTATGCACAAGACAAGCACGGAACTGAACGGAGGTTTACTGTAGACATTGGTAACAAGACTTGTTCATGCAGGAAGTGGCAGATTACTGGCCTGCCATGCCACCATGCACTGCACTTCATCTTAAAGATGAGAGGTAGAGGTGCTGAAATAGAGAACTATGTTCATGACTATTTCTCCGTGGACAAGTTTGTTGCAACTTATGCAGAAAACATACCACCTATTGTTGATGAAAATGATTGGGAGATAGTCGATCCGGGGTTCAAACTCGAACCACCAGTTCTTAGGAGGCCACCTGGGAGGCCTAGAAAGGAAAGGACCGAAGCCTTCACCACAAAAGGTTCGAGACTAGGAGCAAGGAAGCGAAAGTGCTGTCACATACCAAAATTCTCCAAATTTTGAAATGTGAAAAATAAACAAACAAAAGAAACAAATGTTGAAATTTAGGGTGAAAGGAAACTTTTGCTTCTAAATGGAAACATCAAAACACTACTTGAACAAAATTTGAACAAGAAAGCAACAAACAAATATTCCAAAGATCAAATGCATTTATGCATGGAAAGAATCTTGAATTTAAAGCACTTGGAAAAGTTAAACCAAAAACCCTAATGAAAGAAATCATCTCGAAGATCACTCTAAGACATTGTCTTTAAACCATATAAAAATTTGGCAACAAATATTTCTAAATGATCAAAAATAATAAACAAGAATATTACAAAACCATGGAAATTGGTTTCACTCAATTTGGAGCCATGGATAAAAACTTATGAATTTAATAAGATAAAAGAAAATAATTTCCAAGGCTAATAAAGCTCCAAACTAAAATCATCACTAAATTGTGAGCAAAGTAATCCAAAAAGGATTTAAAAATAAACAAATATTAAATAAAATTATACAAAGTGGAATCACTATTTTTGGAGCTATAAATAAAAAGATATGAATGTTATAAGATACGAAAGAAATAAATAAATAATAATTATTTAAAAAATAATTTAAACCTTGGCCAAACCCATAAGCAAATGGGATAAAAGTTTACTGAATAAAAAAAGGAATAAAAGATTATTTAAATAAAATTATGTGGGTTGAACCATATTTGATTTTATTTGAATAAAGAAAAAATGCCTAATTTAAATAAATATTAAATCACAAGAAAATTATAATTGAGTGGATTAAATAACACACTAATAAATAGATGAAACCTACTGAAAAGGTTTAGTAAAGGTTTGAAATCAAATTGAGTTTGAAATCATTTGATTTGAATTGAAACAGAAATTAGAAATGGAAAAAAGAAAAAGAAATAAGAAGAAAAAAATAGAGAAACCAACCTACCAACCAGGCCCAGCGAGCAAGCCCAACCCACTGGCCCAACTCATCCCACCCGGCAACCCCCACCCCTTTCTCACCCGCGCATCAACCCACCCCCGACCACGTGACCCCACCACCATGCTGTCATCGTCTTCCTCACCGCGATGACCACGCCCTCCTCCCTCAGCTGTCTCTGGCCGTTTCTAATTCGAATGAATTGGAGTAACTGTGGCAGTAATTCCTACCCGCGACCATGCCATCTTAACTGCCTCACCCTCCTCTCCATTTCCCCTCGGTCACCACGCCACCGGAGCCCCCAGGCTGCTCGAATTATCTCTCACACCATCACTAGCTCTGACGTGCTTCGGCGCCAATTCCGGCGAGCCTAGACCCCTGCCCCTAGCTCCCACTAGCTCGCTCGCCATCGTCATGCGCATCTGCCCACAACCTCCGCTTGCTCGCGCGCGCCCCAGAGGCTCAGCAACGACCACGCCTGCTCGCACCGTCGTCTGCCTAAACTACAGCGACTTCTCCTGGTGAGCCCTGATCGCCCCTCTCTCTCTCTCGTTGACGCTCTCGCACTCACCTCTCTCTTGCGCATCTAAACCATCTTTATTTTTTCCTTAGCATGCTCTGTAGCTTCGCCCCCGACGACAAAAGTACGTGCCTGCCGCCGACGCTAGATCCGGTGAGGAATTCCTGTCGTCCTAGTGCGCCCCTTCGCCAACCACGGCCACGTTGAGCATCTTCCTGTTCCTACGAACTTGGTGAGCCACCGCATCCTCTTCCTTGCTTCCTAGATTCACCGGAACACCACCACCCTCCGCGCCGCCGCCGCGCACCGTCGCTAGCGCCGCTAGATCTTGGTCAGTGCGCTGTGAACCGTTAGATGGAGATCTAGAGGCTGTGATAGAATCATTTAGCGAAGGGGTACGACTTAATCTGTGCAATGCGATGCAACTTAAATCCTATGGCCCACATAGCTCAATCCACGCGAATCGGTATTGACTAGTAAGGTTAAGACACGTGGCCTGGCTGTTGTTTTAAAAATAGAATTTGATGTATTAGTTGTTTGAATTTATAAAATCCATAACGTTTGATCTATAAGTCCAAAATTTACAAATTTTATATCAATGGATTTAGAAAAATATAAAATTAGCAACTATGGCCCTGGTTTGGTCATTTGCTTCTGAAAAATTAGGTGTTTTTGCAGAAACCTTATTAGGACTATTTTGAGTATAAAAATTGTTCTAAAAATGATTTTTGGGTGAAACCTTTTGCAAATGGTTTGTTTTGAACCCTCTGACCATAAACACTAACATTTGAATTTAAAAATATATTTTGTTAACACTAGGAAATATTTCTTTGAATAAAGGCATTTCTAGTAAAACAAAAATGATTTAAAAGGGCTATTTTCACTAACTTAATTTTAAATGATGTTCCCACTTTTATAAATAACCAGTAGATTTTTGAAATGTTTAGTACCTTGTTAAAAACCACTTTTTCAATAAAACAACCTTTTGCATGCTTGCATGCATTTCCTTGTTTTTATCATTTTATGTGGTGAATTGTTTGAATGCTAGTTTTGAATATGTGTCTTGCTTGATTGAATTGTAGTGAACTTTGAAGAGTGTGACAATTGCAAGATCAAGGAGAGTACCTAGTTTCTCTACTAAAAAGGCAAGTGATACTTTGGTCATCAAAAGTCCTATCTTATCAATATTGCATTAGTGAGTTTTTCGTAGTATACATGATAGGACTATTTTTATATATTGCTATGCTATAGTAGATCCTATAGAATATATCTTGGTAGGAATCTTCCTAAGACAAGAGAAAAGTTATGCTAGTATGCTTAGCCTAGCTATTAGAATTACAAGGGTGGAATATTCATGCTATGATATTATGCAAAGTATATGACTATGTTTTTGATTAATAAAACAACTAAGTGAATGAATCACCTGGGTGGATCTCCGAACGGCGAGCTCTACAAATCCAAATCAATGCCTCCCGCTCCTTCTTGAAGCACCTTGGCCAGTATGCGCTGGTACGCGTGTATCGGTCCATTGCCCTCTTCCGCTCCGACAGCTGGCGGCGACGCTCCTCGATCTGCCTCGACAATGCGATGCAGCGCAGGAGCGGCACAACGGGCACCCCGGCGTAGCTGAGATCGTAGATGGCTGGTAGCCTCGCAAGTGGCAGTGCGAGTATGTCATACTGGGCGAACAACTCAGCCTTGTGCAAGCTGAGACGGGCCTCTCCATGGCGAGGCGCCGTTTCTTCAGTTAGGATTCGACGCTAGTGCTGACTCGAGTTGCAGGGAACGAACGGAGTTTGAGCTTTGGCCACACTATCGTGTTTATAAAGTCAAGGAGGTAGGCCCACTGGTGGTTGCCAGGGCCAATAGGAACGCATAAATGCCTACTCGCGGATCGCTATTGCAAAGGACGATCCTTATCGTCCATTCTCCCCAATCCAACAGTGCCTAACAATTGGGACGCAGAATCAACCAGGCCCCGTGGGGTGGCTTCTAGAAGGCCCTAATCTTGCACCCCCCTTTGGGAAAACGCCGGTTTTTCAGGCCCAGAAATTGGAAAGTGGAGATTACTCCAAACAACCACGAAATCTCTAGTTGGAGAAGTCGCTTGCGATGCGGAGAGGGAGCTAGGTGCCGGGTTTGGGCTCAATCCATGGAGTGGTTCCATGTTCTAGGCAGCGAGGGGGGGGGGGTCTAGGGTTGGAAGCCATGTTTACTCACACTCGATAGACATCCTCGTGGAACCTTGGGTGCCAAATGACCTGGTATGCCCTACCTATGATTTTATAAGGGCAGTGAGTCACATGCAACGGCTCCAGGTGCTGTTTTCACTTTTTTTTTATATTTTGTTTGGTGCTGCCGAAGAAAATGGCAAAACCCACCGGTGGGCGCTTCAACGCGATGGTCGGTGCAATCTTGGACCTAGCCATGCATCCAGCCTAGGTACCTCATGGGGCACCCCAAACCATTTTCCCCGAAAATTGAGAGTGTCTTATAGGGTACATACGGGTAGAAACCGCATTTACCGGGCCATAACTCAGAAAAAATACAGTACATGCCCGCACCACGAGATAAATGCCCACCTCCCGGGAATGGCCATGCACCATGGTGTAGCATGCGTGGAAATTGCCTCGGGCCCATGGGCGCGATTTAATATTGCACCTCCTTTGGGAAAACTCCGGTTTTTCAGGTCCAGAAAATGGAAAGTGGATATTTCTCCAAAGCACCACGAAATCTCTAGTTCGAGAAGTCGCTTGCGACGCCGAGAGGGAGCTAGGTGCCGGGTTTGGGCTCAATCCATGGAGTGGTTCCATGTTCTGGGCAGCGAGGGGCGGGGATCTAGGGTTGGAAGCCATGTTTACTCACACTCGATAGACATCCTGGTGGTGCCTTGGGTGCCAAATGACCTGGTATGCCCTGCCTATGATTTGATGAGGGCAGTGGGTCACATGCAAGGGCTCCACGAGCCGTTTTCACGTTTTTTATAGATTTTTTTTGGTGCTGCCCAAGAAAACAGTGAAACCCGCCGGCGGGCACGACAACGCGACAGTCGGTGCAATCTTGGACCCAAGCATGCATCCATCCTAGGAATCCCATGGGGCACCCCAAACCATTTTTCCCCGGAAATTGAGAGTGTCTTATAGGGTACATACAGTTAGAAACCGCATTTACCGGGCCGCAACTCGGAAAAAATACAGTACATGCCCGTACCACGAGATAAATGTGCACCTCCCGGGAATGGCCATGCACCATGGTGTAGCATGCGTAGAAATTGCCTCGGGCCCATGGGCGCGCCCTAATCTTGCACCTCCTTTGGGAAAACATCATTTTTTCGGGTCCAGAAAATGGAAAGTGGAGATTTCTCCAAAGCACCATGAAATCTCTAGTTGGAGGAGTCGCTTGCGATGCCGAGAGGGAGCTAGGTGTCGGGTTTGGGCTCAATCCATGGAGTGGTTGCATGTTCTGGGCAGAGAGGGGGGGGATCTAGGGTTGGAAGCCATATTTACTCACACTCGATAGACATCCTGGTGGTTCCTTGGGTGCCAAATGACCTGGTATGCCCTGCCTATGATTTTACGAGGGCAGCGGGTCACATGCAAGGGCTCCAGGAGCCGTTTTCACGTTTTTTTGTTTTTTTATATTTTGTTTGGTACTGCCCAAGAAAACGGCAAAATCCGCCGGCGGGCGCGGAACGCGATGGTCGTTGTAATCTTGGACCCATGCATGCATCCAGACTAGGTACCCTATGGGGCACCCCAAAAATTGAGAGTGTCTTATAGGGTACATATTGTTAGAAACCGCATTTACCGGGCCGTAACTCGGAAAAAAATATAGTACATGCCCGCACCACGAGATAAATGCCCACCTCCCGGGAATGGCCATGCACCATGGTGTAGCATGCGTGGAAATTGCCTCGGGCCCAAGGGCGCGCCCTAATATTGCACCTCCTTTGGGAAAATGTCGTTTTTTCGGGTCCAGAAAATGGGAAGTGGAGATTTCTCTAAAGCACCACGAAATATCTAGTTGGAGAAGTCGCTTGCGATGCTAAGAGGGAGCTAGGTGCCGGGTTTGGGCTCAATCCATGGAGTGGTTCCATGTTCTGGCAGCGAGGGGGGGATCTAGGGTTGGAAGCCATGTTTACTAACACTCGATAGACATCCTGGTGGTGCCTTGGGTGCCAAATGACCTCGTATGCCCTACCTATGATTTTATGAGGGTAGTGGGTCACATGCAAGGGCTCCACGAGCCACTTTTCACATTGTTTTGTTTTCTTAGATTTTGCTTGGTGCTGCCCAAGAAAACGGCAAAACCCACCAGCGGGCGCGACAACGCGACGGTCGGTGCAATCTTGGACCCAGGCATGCATCCAGCCTAGGAACCCCATGGGGCACCCCAAACCATTTTTCCCCGAAAATTGAGAGTGACTTATAGGGTACATACAGTTAGAAACCACATTTACCAGGTCGTAAATCGAAAAACATATAGTACATGCCCGCACCACGAGATAAATGCCCACCTCCCGGGAATGGCCATGCACCATGGTGTAGAATGCGTGGAAATTGCCTCGGGCCCATGGGCGTGATCTAATCTTGCACCTCCTTTGGGAAAATGCCATTTTTCGGGTCCAGAAAATGGAAAGTGGAGATTTCTCCAAAGCACCACGAAATCTCTAGTTGGAGAAGTCGCTTCCGATGCCGAGAGGGAGCTAGGTGCCGGGTTTGGGCTCAATCCATGGAGTGGTTCCATGTTCTGGGCAGCGAGGGGGGATCTATGGTTGGAAGCCATATTTACTCACACTCGATAGACATCCTGGTGGTGCCTTGGGTGCCAAATGACCTAGTATGCCCTACCTATGATTTTATGAGGGCAGCGGGTCACATGCAAGGGCTCCAGGAGCCGTTTTCACGTTTTTTTTGTTTTTTAGATTTTGTTTGGTGCTGCCCAAGAAAATGGCGAAACCCGTCGGCTGGCGCGACAACGCGACGGTCGGTGCAATGTTGGACCCATGCATGCATCCAGCCTAGGTACCCGATGGAGCACCCCAAAATGGAAATTGGAGATTTCTCCAAAGCACCCCGAAATCTCTAGTTGGAGAAGTCGCTTGCGATGCCGAGAGGGATTTAGGTGACGGGTATGGGCTCAATCGATGGAGTGGTTCCATAACTCAAAACAAATACAGTACATGCCCGCACCACGAGATAAATACCCACCTCCCCGGAATGGCCATGCTCCATGGTGTAGCATGCGTGGAAATTGCCTCGGGCCCATGGGCGTGCCCCAATCTTGCACCTCCAAAATGGAAAGTGGAGATTTCTCCAAAGCACCACGAAATCTCTAGTTGGAGAAGTCGCTTGCGATGCGGAGAGGGAGCTAGGTGCCGAGTTTGGGCTCAATCCATGGAGTGGTTCCATGTTCTGGGCAGCGAGGGGCGGGGATCTAGGGTTGGAAGCCATGTTTACTCACACTCGATAGACATCCTGGTGGTGCCTTGGGTGCCAAATGACCTGGTATGCCCTGCCTATGATTTTATGAGGGCAGTGGGTCACATGCAAGGGCTCCAGGAGCCGTTTTCACGTTTTTTATAGATTTTGTTTGGTGCTGCCGAAAAAACGGCGAAACCCGCCGGCGGGCACGGCAACGCGACAGTCGGTGCAATCTTGGACCCAAGCATGCATCCAGCCTAGGAATCCCATGGGGCACCCCAAACCATTTTTCCTCGGAAATTGAGAGTGTCTTATAGGGTACATACAGTTAGAAACCGCATTTACCGGGCCGTAACTCGTAAAAAATACAGTACATTCCCGTACCACGAGATAAATGTCCAGTTCCCGGGAATGGCCATGCACCATGGTGTAGCATGCGTGGAAATTGCCTCGGGCCCATGGGCGCGCCCTAATCTTGCACCTCCTTTGGGAAAACGTCATTTTTTCGGGTCCAGAAAATGGAAAGTGGAGATTTCTCCATAGCACCACGAAATCTCTAGTTGGAGGAGTCGTTTGCGATGCCGAGAGGGAGCTAGGTGCCGGGTTTGGGCTCAATCCATGGAGTGGTTCCATGTTCTGGGCAGCGAGGGGGGGGGGGTCTAGGGTTGGAAGCCATATTTACTCACACTCGATAGACATCCTGGTGGTGCCTTGGGTGCCAAATGACCTGGTATGCCCTGCCTATGATTTTATGAGGGCAGCGGGTCACATGCAAGGGCTCCAGGAGCTGTTTTCAATTTTTTTTTGTTTTTTTAGATTTTGTTTGGTGCTGTCCAAGAAAATGGCGAAACCCGCCGGCGGGCGCGGAACGCGACGGTCGTTGTAATCTTGGACCCATGCATGCATCCAGCCTAGGTACCCCATGGGGCACCCCAAACAATTTTCCCCCAAAAATTGTGAGTGTCTTATAGGGTACATATAGTTAGAAACCGCATTTACTGGGCCGTAACTCGGAAAAAATATAGTACATGCCCGCACCACGAGATAAATGCCCACCTCCCGGGAATGGCCATGCATCATGGTGTTGCATGCGTGGAAATTTCCTCGGGCCCATGGGCGCGCCCTAATATTGCACCTCCTTTGGGAAAATGCCGGTTTTTCGGGTCCAGAAAATGGAAAGTGCAGATTTCTCCAAAGCACCACGAAATATCTAGTTAGAGAAGTCGCTTGCAATGCTGAGAGGGAGCTAGGTGCCGGGTTTGGGCTCAATCCATGGAGTGTTTACATGTTCTGGGCAGCGAGGGTGGGGTCTAGGGTTGGCAGCCATGTTTACTAACACTCGATAGACATCCTGGTGGTGCCTTGGGTGCCAAATGACCTCGTATGCCCTGCCTATGATTTTATGAGGGTAGTGGGTCACATGAAAGGGCTCCAGGAGCCGCTTTTCACATTTTTTTTGTTTTCTTAGATTTTGTTTGGTGCTGCCCAAGAAAACGGCAAAACCCACCAGCGGGCGCGGCAACGCGACGGTCGGTGCACTCTTCGACCCAGGCATGCATCCAGCCTAGGAACCCCATGGGGCACCCCAAACCATTTTTCCCCAAAAATTGAGAGTGTCTTATAGGGTACATACAGTTAGAAACCACATTTACCGGGTCGTAACTCGGAGAAAATATAGTACATGCCCACACCACGAG
Organism: Avena atlantica; assembly: GCA_910589765.1. Lineage (NCBI taxonomy): Eukaryota > Viridiplantae > Streptophyta > Magnoliopsida > Poales > Poaceae > Avena > Avena atlantica. Next base: position 80,269,538 of record OU342734.1, on the reverse strand, counting down.
ATAAATGCCCACCTCCCGGGAATGGCCATGCATCATGGTGTTGCATGCGTGGAAATTTCCTCGGGCCCATGGGCGTGCTCTAATCTTGCACCTTCTTTGGTAAAACGCCATTTTTCGGGTCCAGAAAATGGAAAGTGGAGATTTCTCCAAAGCACCACGAAATCTCTAGTTGGAGAAGTCGCTTGCGATGCCGAGAGGGAGCTAGGTGCCAGGTTTGGGCTCAATCCATGGAGTGGTTCCATGATCTGGGCAGCGAGGGGGGGGATCTAGGGTTGGAAGCCATATTTACTCACACTCGATAGACATCCTGGTGGTGCCTTGGGTGCCAAATGACCTAGTATGCTCTGCCTATGATTTTATGAGGGAAGCGGCTCACATGCAAGGGCTCCAGGAGCCGTTTTCACGTTTTTTTTTTTTTTTTAGATTTTGTTTGGTGCGGCCCAAGAAAATGGCGAAACCCACCGGCGGGCGCGACAACGCGACGGTCGGTGCAATGTTGGACCCATGCATGCATCCAGCCTAGGTACCCGATGGAGCACCCCAAAATGGAAATTGGAGATTTCTCCAAAGCACCCCAAAATCTCTAGTTGGAGAAGTCGCTTGCGATGCTGAGAGGGATTTAGGTGACGGGTATGGGATCAATCCATGCAGTGATTCCATAACTCGAAAAAATACAGTACATGCCCGCACCACGAGATAAATGCCCACCTCCCGGGAATGGCCATGCACCATGGTGTAGCATGCGTGGAAATTTCCCCGGGCCCATGGGCGTGCTCTAATCTTGCACCTTCTTTGGTAAAACGCCATTTTTCGGGTCCAGAAAATGGAAAGTGGAGATTTCTCCAAAGCACCACGAAATCTCTAGTTGGAGAAGTCGCTTGCGATGCCGAGAGGGAGCTAGGTGCCAGGTTTGGGCTCAATCCATGGAGTGGTTCCATGATCTGGGCAGCGAGGGGGGGGATCTAGGGTTGGAAGCCATATTTACTCACACTCGATAGACATCCTGGTGGTGCCTTGGGTGCCAAATGACCTAGTATGCTCTGCCTATGATTTTATGAGGGAAGCGGCTCACATGCAAGGGCTCCAGGAGCCGTTTTCACGTTTTTTTTTTAGATTTTGTTTGGTGCGGCCCAAGAAAATGGCGAAACCCACTGGCGGGCGCGACAACGCGACGGTCGGTGCAATGTTGGACCCATGCATGCATCCAGCCTAGGTACCCGATGGAGCACCCCAAAATGGAAATTGGAGATTTCTCCAAAGCACCCCAAAATCTCTAGTTGGAGAAGTCGCTTGCGATGCTGAGAGGGATTTAGGTGACGGATATGGGATCAATCCATGCAGTGATTCCATAACTCGAAAAAATACAGTACATGCCCGCACCACGAGATAAATGCCCACCTCCCGGGAATGGCCATGCACCATGGTGTAGCATGCGTGGATATTGCCTCGTGCCCATGGGCGTGCCCCAATCTTGCACCTCCAAAATGGAAAGTGGAGATTTCTCCAAAGCACCACGAAATCTCTAGTTGGAGAAGTCGCTTGTGATGCGGAGAGGGAGCTAGGTGCCGAGTTTGGGCTCAATCCATGGAGTGGTTCCATGTTCTGGGCAGCGAGGGGCAGGGATCTAGGGTTGGAAGCCATGTTTACTCACACTCGATAGACATCCTGGTGGTGCCTTGGGTGCCAAATGACCTGGTATGCCCTGCCTATGATTTTATGAGGGCAGTGGGTCACATGCAAGGGCTCCAGGAGCCGTTTTCACGTTTTTTTATAGATTTTGTTTGGTGTTGCCGAAAAAACGGCGAAACCCGCCGGCGGGCACGGCAACGCGACAGTCGGTGCAATCTTGGACCCAAGCATGCATCCAGCCTAGGAATCCCATGGGGCACCCCAAACCATTTTTCCTCGGAAATTGAGAGTGTCTTATAGGGTACATACAGTTAGAAACCGCATTTACCGGGCCGTAACTCGTAAAAAATACAGTACATTCCGGTACCACGAGATAAATGTCCACCTCCCGGGAATGGCCATGCACCATGGTGTAGCATGCGTGGAAATTGCCTCGGGCCCATGGGCGCGCCCTAATCTTGCACCTCCTTTGGGAAAACGTCATTTTTTCGGGTCCAGAAAATGGAAAGTGGAGATTTCTCCATAGCACCACGAAATCTCTAGTTGGAGGAGTCGCTTGCGATGCCGAGAGGGAGCTAGGTGCCGGGTTTGGGCTCAATCCATGGAGTGGTTCCATGTTCAGGGCAGCGAGGGGGGGGGTCTAGGGTTGGAAGCCATATTTACTCACACTCGATAGACATCCTGGTGGTGCCTTGGGTGCCAAATGACCTGGTATGCCCTGCCTATGATTTTATGAGGGCAGCGGGTCACATGCAAGGGCTCTAGGAGCTGTTTTCACATTTTTTTTGTTTTTTTAGATTTTGTTTGGTGCTGTCCAAGAAAATGGCGAAACCCGCCGGCGGGCGCGGAACGCGACGGTCGTTGTAATCTTGGACCCATGCATGCATCCAGCCTAGGTACCCCATGGGGCACCCCAAACAATTTTCCCCCGAAAATTGTGAGTGTCTTATAGGGTACATATAGTTAGAAACCGCATTTACTGGGCCGTAACTCGGAAAAAATATAGTACATGCCCGCACCACGAGATAAATGCCCACCTCCCGGGAATGGCCATGCACCATGGTGTAGCATGCGTGGAAATTTCCTCGGGCCCATGGGCGCGCCCTAATATTGCACCTCCTTTGGGAAAACGCCAGTTTTTCGGGTCCAGAAAATGGAAAGTGCAGATTTCTCCAAAGCACCACGAAATATCTAGTTAGAGAAGTCGCTTGCAATGCTGAGAGGGAGCTAGGTGCCGGGTTTGGGCTCAATCCATGGAGTGTTTCCATGTTCTGGGCAGCGAGGGGGGGATCTAGGGTTGGCAGCCATGTTTACTAACATTCGATAGACATCCTGGTGGTGCCTTGGGTGCCAAATGACCTCGTATGCCCTGCCTATGATTTTATGAGGGTAGTGGGTCACATGAAAGGGCTCCAGGAGCCGATTTTCACATTTTTTTTGTTTTCTTAGATTTTGTTTGGTGCTGCCCAAGAAAACGGCAAAACCCACCAGCGGGCACGGCAACGCGACGGTCGGTGCACTCTTCGACCCAGGCATGCATCCAGCCTAGGAACTCCATGGGGCACCCCAAACCATTTTTCCCCAAAAATTGAGAGTGTCTTATAGGGTACATACAGTTAGAAACCACATTTACCGGGTCGTAACTCGGAAAAAATATAGTTCATGCCCGCACCACGAGATAAATGCCCACCTCCCGGGAATGTCCATGCACCATGGTGTAGCATGCGTGGAAATTTCCTCGGGCCCATGGGCGTGCTCTAATCTTGCACCTTCTTTGGTAAATCGCCATTTTCGGGTCCAGAAAATGGAAAGTGGAGATTTCTCCAAAGCACCACGAAATCTCTAGTTGGAGAAGTCGCTTGCGATGCCGAGAGGGAGCTAGGTGCCAGGTTTGGGCTCAATCCATGGAGTGGTTCCATGATCTGGGCAGCGAGGGGGGATCTAGGGTTGGAAGCCATATTTACTCACACTCGATAGACATCCTGGTGGTGCCTTGGGTGCCAAATGACCTAGTATGCTCTGCCTATGATTTTATGAGGGAAGCGGCTCACATGCAAGGGCTCCAGGAGCCGTTTTCACCTTTTTTTTTGTTTTTTTAGATTTTGTTTGGTGCGGCCCCAGAAAATGGCGAAACCCACTGGCGGGCGCGACAACGCAACGGTCGGTGCAATGTTGGACCCATGCATGCATCCAGCCTAGGTACCCGATGGAGCACCCCAAAATGGAAATTGGAGATTTCTCCAAAGCACCCCAAAATCTCTAGTTGGAGAAGTCGCTTGCGATGCCGAGAGGGATTTAGGTGACGGGTATGGGATCAATCCATGGAGTGATTCCATAACTCAAAAAAATACAGTACATGCCCGCACCACGAGATAAATACCCACCTCCCCAGAATGGCCATACTCCATGGTGTAGCATGCATGGAAATTGCCTCGGGCCCATGGGCGTGCCCCAATCTTGCACCTCCAAAATGGAAAGTGGAGATTTCTCCAAAGCACCACGAAATCTCTAGTTGGAGAAGTCGCTTGCGATGCGGAGAGGGAGCTAGGTTCCGGGTTTGGGCTCAATCCATGGAGTGGTTCCATGTTCTGGGCAGCGAGGGGGGGGATCTAGGGTTGGAAACCATGTTTACTCACACTCGATAGACATCCTGGCGGTGCCTTGGGTGCCAAATGACCTGGTATGCCCTATCTATGATTTATGAGGGCAGTGGGTCACATTTAAGGGCTACAGGAGCCGATTTCACGTTTTTTATAGATTTTGTTTGGTGCTGCCCAAGAAAACGGCGAAACCCGCCGGCGGGCACGGCAACGCGACGGTCGGTGCAATCTTGGACCCAAGCATGCATCCAGCCTAGGAATCCCATGGGGCACCCCAAACCATTTTTCCTCGGAAATTGAGAGTGTCTTATAGGGTACATACAGTTAGAAACCGCATTTACCGGGCCGTAACTCGTAAAAAATACAGTACATTCCCGTACCACGAGATAAATGTCCACCTCCCGGGAATGGCCATGCACCATGGTGTAGCATGCGTGGAAATTGCCTCGGGCCCATGGGCGCGCCCTAATCTTGCACCTCCTTTGGGAAAACGTCATTTTTTCGGGTCCAGAAAATGGAAAGTGGAGATTTCTCCATAGCACCACGAAATCTCTAGTTGGAGGAGTCGCTTGCGATGCCGAGAGGGAGCTAGGTGCCGGGTTTTGGGCTCAATCCATGGAGTGGTTCCATGTTCTGGGCAGCGAGGGGGGGGGGTCTAGGGTTGGAAGCCATATTTACTCACACTCGATAGACATCCTGGTGGTGCCTTGGGTGCCAAATGACCTGGTATGCCCTGCCTATGATTTTATGAGGGCAGCGGGTCACATGCAAGGGCTCTAGGAGCTGTTTTCACATTTTTTTTGTTTTTTTTAGATTTTGTTTGGTGCTGTCCAAGAAAATGGCGAAACCCGCCGGCGGGCGCGGAACGCGACGGTCGTTGTAATCTTGGACCCATGCATGCATCCAGCCTAGGTACCCCATGGGGCACCCCAAACAATTTTCCCTCGAAAATTGTGAGTGTCTTATAGGGTACATATAGTTAGAAACCGCATTTACTGGGCCGTAACTCGGAAAAAATATAGTACATGCCCGCACCACGAGATAAATGCCCACCTCCCGGGAATGGCCATGCACCATGGTGTAGCATGCGTGGAAATTTCCTCGGGCCCATGGGCACGCCCTAATATTGCACCTCCTTTGGGAAAACGCCGGTTTTTTGGGTCCAGAAAATGGAAAGTGCAGATTTCTCCAAAGCACCACGAAATATCTAGTTAGAGAAGTCGCTTGCAATGCTGAGAGGGAGCTAGGTGCCGGGTTTGGGCTCAATCCATGGAGTGTTTCCATGTTCTGGGCAGCGAGGGGGGGATCTAGGGTTGGCAGCCATGTTTACTAACACTCGATAGACATCCTGGTGGTGCCTTGGGTGCCAAATGACCTCGTATGCCCTGCCTATGATTTTATGAGGGTAGTGGGTCACATGAAAGGGCTCCAGGAGCCGCTTTTCACATTTTTTTTGTTTTCTTAGATTTTGTTTGGTGCTTCCCAAGAAAACGGCAAAACCCACCAGCGGGCGCGGCAACGCGACGGTCGGTGCACTCTTCGACCCAGGCATGCATCCAGCCTAGGAACCCCATGGGGCACCCCAAACCATTTTTCCCCAAAAATTGAGAGTGTCTTATAGGGTACATACAGTTAGAAACCACATTTACCGGGTCGTAACTCGGAAAAAATATAGTACATGCCCGCACCACGAGATAAATGCCCACCTCCCGGGAATGTCCATGCACCATGGTGTAGCATGCGTGGAAATTTCCTCGGGCCCATGGGCGTGCTCTAATCTTGCACCTTCTTTGGTAAAACGCCATTTTTGGGTCCAGAAAATGGAAAGTGGAGATTTCTCCAAAGCACCACGAAATCTCTAGTTGGAGAAGTCGCTTGCGATGCCGAGAGGGAGCTAGGTGCCAGGTTTGGGCTCAATCCATGGAGTGGTTCCATGATCTGGGCAGTGAGGGGGGATCTAGGGTTGGAAGCCATATTTACTCACACTCGATAGACATCCTGGTGGTGCCTTGGGTGCCAAATGACCTAGTATGCTCTGCCTATGATGTTATGAGGGAAGCGGCTCACATGCAAGGGCTCCAGGAGCCGTTTTCACCTTTTTTTTGGTTTTTTAGATTTTGTATGGTGCGGCCCCAGAAAATGGCGAAACCCACTGGCGGGCGCGACAACGCGACGGTCGGTGCAATGTTGGACCCATGCATGCATCCAGCCTAGGTACCCGATGGAGCACCCCAAAATGGAAATTGGAGATTTCTCCAAAGCACCCCAAAATCTCTAGTTGGAGAAGTCGCTTGCGATGCCGAGAGGGATTTAGGTGACGGGTATGGGATCAATCCATGGAGTGATTCCATAACTCAAAAAAATACAGTACATGCCCGCACCGCGAGATAAATACCCACCTCCCCAGAATGGCCATACTCCATGGTGTAGCATGCGTGGAAATTGCCTCGGGCCCATGGGCGTGCCCCAATCTTGCACCTCCAAAATGGAAAGTGGAGATTTCTCCAAAGCACCACGAAATCTCTAGTTGGAGAAGTCGCTTGCGATGCGGAGAGGGAGCTAGGTTCCGGGTTTGGGCTCAATCCATGGAGTGGTTCCATGTTCTGGGCAGCGAGGGGGGGGATCTAGGGTTGGAAACCATGTTTACTCACACTCGATAGACATCCTGGCGGTGCCTTGGGTGCCAAATGACCTGGTATGCCCTATCTATGATTTTATGAGGCCAGTGGGTCACATTTAAGGGCTCCAGGAGCCGTTTTCAAGTTTTTTATAGATTTTGTTTGGTGCTGCCCAAGAAAACGGCAAAACCCGCCGGCGGGCACGGCAACGTGACGGTCGGTGCAATCTTGGACCCAAGCATGCATCCAGCCTAGGAATCCCATGGGGCACCCCAAACCATTTTTCCTCGGAAATTGAGAGTGTCTTATAGGGTACATACAGTTAGAAACCGCATTTACCGGGCCGTAACTCGTAAAAAATACAGTACATTCCCGTACCACGAGATAAATGTCCACCTCCCGGGAATGGCCATGCACCATGGTGTAGCATGCGTGGAAATTGCCTCGGGCCCATGGGCGCGCCCTAATCTTGCACCTCCTTTGGGAAAACGTCATTTTTTCGGGTCCAGAAAATGGAAAGTGGAGATTTCTCCATAGCACCACGAAATCTCTAGTTGGAGGAGTCGCTTGCGATGCCGAGAGGGAGCTAGGTGCCGGTTTTGGGCTCAATCCATGGAGTGGTTCCATGTTCTGGGCAGCGAGGGGGGGATCTAGGGTTGGAAGCCATATTTACTCACACTCGATAGACATCCTGGTGGTGCCTTGGGTGCCAAATGACCTGGTATGCCCTGCCTATGATTTTATGAGGGCAGCGGGTCACATGCAAGGGCTCTAGGAGCTGTTTTCACATTTTTTTTTGTTTTTTTAGATTTTGTTTGGTGCTGTCCAAGAAAATGGCGAAACCCGCCGGCGGGCGCGGAACGCGGCGGTCGTTGTAATCTTGGACCCATGCATGCATCCAGCCTAGGTACCCCATGGGGCACCCCAAACAATTTTCCCCCGAAAATTGTGAGTGTCTTATAGGGTACATACAGTTAGAAACCGCACTTACTGGGCCGTAACTCGGAAAAAATATAGTACATGCCCGCACCACGAGATAAATGCCCACCTCCCGGGAATGGCCATGCACCATGGTGTAGCATGCGTGGAAATTGCCTCGGGCCCATGGGCGCGCCCTAATATTGCACCTCCTTTGGGAAAACGCCGGTTTTTCGGGTCCAGAAAATGGAAAGTGGAGATTTCTCCAAAGCACCATGAAATATCTAGTTAGAGAAGTCGCTTGCAATGCTGAGAGGGAGCTAGGTGTCGGGTTTGGGATCAATCCATGGAGTGGTTCCATGTTCTGGGCAGCGAGGAGGGGATCTAGGGTTGGCAGCCATGTTTACTAACACTCGATAGACATCCTGGTGGTGCCTTGGGTGCCAAATGACCTCGTATGCCCTGCTTATGATTTTATGAGGGTAGTGGGTCACATGTAAGGGCTCCAGGAGCCGCTTTTCACATTTTTTTTGTTTTCTTAGATTTTGTTTGGTGCTGCCCAAGAAAACGGCAAAACCCACCAGCGGGCGCGGCAACGCGACGGTCGGTGCAATCTTCGACCCAGGCATGCATCCAGCCTAGGAACCCCATGGGGCACCCCAAACCATTTTTCCCCAAAATTTGAGAGTGTCTTATAGGGTACATACAGTTAGAAACCACATTTACTGGGTCGTAACTCGGAAAAAATATAGTACATGCCCGCACCACGAGATAAATGCCCACCTCCCGGGAATGTCCATGCACCATGGTGTAGAATGCGTGGAAATTGCCTCGGGCCCATGGGCGTGCTCTAATCTTGCACCTTCTTTGGTAAAACGCCATTTTTCGGGTCCAGAAAATGGAAAGTGGAGATTTCTCCAAAGCACCACGAAATCTCTAGTTGGAGAAGTCGCTTGCGATGCCGAGAGGGAGCTAGGTGCTGGGTTTGGGCTCAATCCATGGAGTGGTTCCATGATCTGGGCAGCGAGGGGGGATCTAGGGTTGGAAGCCATATTTACTCACACTCGATAGACATCCTGGTGGTGCCTTGGGTGCCAAATGACCTAGTATGCTCTGCCTATGATTTTATGAGGGAAGCGAGTCACATGCAAGGGCTCCAGGAGCCGTTTTCACGTTTTTTTTAGATTTTGTTTGGTGCTGCCCAAGAAAATGGTGAAACCCACTGGCGGGCGCGACAATGCGACGGTCGGTGCAATGTTGGACCCATGCATGCATCCAGCCTAGGTACCCGATGGAGCACCCAAAATGGAAATTGGAGATTTCTCCAAAGCACCCCAAAATCTCTAGTTGGAGAAGTCGCTTGCGATGCCGAGAGGGATTTAGGTGACGGGTATGGGCTCAATCCATGGAGTGGTTCCATAACTCGAAAAAATATAGTACAGGCCCGCACCACGAGATAAATACCCACCTCCCTGGAATGGCCATACTCCATGGTGTAGCATGCGTGGAAATTTCCTCGGGCCCATGGGCGTGCCCCAATCTTGCACCTCCAAAATGGAAAGTGGAGATTTATCCAAAGCACCACGAAATATCTAGTTGGAGAAGTCGCTTGCGATGCGGAGAGGGAGCTAGGTTCCGGGTTTGGGCTCAATCCATGGAGTGGTTCCATGTTCTGGGCAGCGAGGGGGGGGGATCTAGGGTTGGAACCCATGTTTACTCACACTCGATAGACATCCTGGTGGTGCCTTGGGTGCCAAATGACCTGGTATGCCCTACCTATGATTTTATGAGGACAGTGGGTCACATTTAAGGGCTCTAGGAGCCATTTTCATGTTCTTTATAGATTTTGTTTGGTGCTGCCCAAGAAAACGGCGAAACCCGCCGGCGGGCACGGCAACGCGACGGTCGGTGCAATCTTGGACCCAAGCATGCATCTAGCCTTGGAATCCCATGGGGCACCCCAAACCATTTTTCCTCGGAAATTGAGAGTGTCTTATAGGGTACATACAGTTAGAGACCGCATTTACCGGGCCGTAACTCGTAAAAAATACAGTACATTCCCGTACCACGAGATAAATGTCCAGTTCCCGGGAATGGCCATGCACCATGGTGTAGTATGCATGGAAATTGCCTCGGGCCCATGGGCGCGCCCTAATCTTGCACCTCCTTTGGGAAAACGTCATTTTTTCGGGTCCAGAAAATGGAAAGTGGAGATTTCTCCATAGCACCACGAAATCTCTAGTTGGAGGAGTCGCTTGCGATGCCGAGAGGGAGCTAGGTGCCGGGTTTGGGCTCAATCCATGGAGTGGTTCCATGTTCTGGGCAGCGAGGGGGGGGATCTAGGGTTGGAAGCCATATTTACTCACACTCGTTAGACATCCTGGTGGTGCCTTGGGTGCCAAATGACCTGGTATGCCCTGCCTATGATTTTATGAGGGCAGCGGGTCACATGCAAGGGCTCTAGGAGCTGTTTTCACATTTTTTTTGTTTTTTTAGATTTTGTTTGGTGCTGTCCAAGAAAATGGCGAAACCCGCCGGCGGGCGCGGAACGCGACGGTCGTTGTAATCTTGGACCCATGCATGCATCCATCCTAGGTACCCCATGGGGCACCCCAAACAATTTTCCCCCGAAAATTGTGAGTGTCTTATAGGGTACATATAGTTAGAAACCGCATTTACTGGGCCGTAACTCGGAAAAAATATAGTACATGCCCACACCACGAGATAGATGCCCACCTCCCGGGAATGGCCATGCACCATGGTGTAGCATGCGTGGAAATTGCCTCGGGCCCATGGGCGCGCCCTAATATTGCACCTCCTTTGGGAAAACGCCGGTTTTTCGGGTCCAGAAAATGGAAAGTGGAGATTTCTCCAAAGCACCACGAAATATCTAGTTAGAGAAGTCGCTTGCAATGCTGAGAGGGAGCTAGGTGCCGGGTTTGGGATCAATCCATGGAGTGGTTCCATGTTCTGGGCAGCGAGGGGGGGATCTAGGGTTGGCAGCCATGTTTACTAACACTCGATAGACATCCTGGTGGTGCCATGGGTGCCAAATGACCTCGTATGCCCTGCCTATGAATTTATGAGGGTAGTGGGTCACATGCAAGGGCTCCAGGAGCCGCATTTCACATTTTTTTGTTTTCTAAGATTTTGTTTGGTGCTGCCCAAGAAAACGGCAAAACCCACCAGCAGGCGCGGCAACGCGACGGTCGGTGCAATCTTCGACCCAGGCATGCATCCAGCCTAGGAACCCCATGGGGCAGCCCAAACCATTTTTCCCCAAAAATTGAGAGTGTCTTATAGGGTACATACAGTTAGAAACCACATTTACCGGGTCGTAACTCGGAAAAAATATAATACATGCCCGCACCACGAGATAAATGCCCACCTCCCGGGAATGTCCGTGCACCATGGTGTAGAATGCGTGGAAATTGCCTCGGGCCCATGGGCGTGCTCTAATCTTGCACCTTCTTTGGTAAAACGCCATTTTTCGGGTCCAGAAAATGGAAAGTGGAGATTTCTCCAAAGCACCACGAAATCTCTAGTTGGAGAAGTCGCTTGCGATGCCGAGAGGGAGCTAGGTGCTGGGTTTGGGCTCAATCCATGGAGTGGTTCCATGATCTGGGCAGCGAGGGGGGATCTAGGGTTGGAAGCCATATTTACTCACACTCGATAGACATCCTGGTGGTGCCTTGGGTGCCAAATGACCTAGTATGCTCTGCCTATGATTTTATGAGGGAAGCGAGTCACATGCATGGGCTCCAGGAGCCGTTTTCACGTTTTTTTTAGATTTTGTTTGGTGCTGCCCAAGAAAATGGTGAAACCCACTGGCGGGCGCGACAATGCGACGGTCGGTGCAATGTTGGACCCATGCATGCATCCAGCCTAGGTACCCGATGGAGCACCCCAAAATGGAAATTGGAGATTTCTCCAAAGCACCCCAAAATCTCTAGTTGGAGAAGTCGCCTGCGATGCCGAGAGGGATTTAGGTGACGGGTATGGGATCAATCCATGGAGTGGTTCCATAACTCGAAAAAATATAGTACAGGCCCGCACCACGAGATAAATACCCACCTCCTCGGAATGGCCATACTCCATGGTGTAGCATGCGTGGAAATTGCCTCGGGCCCATGGGCGTGCCCCAATCTTGCACCTCCAAAATGGAAAGTGGAGATTTATCCAAAGCACCACGAAATCTCTAGTTGGAGAAGTCTCTTGCGATGCGGAGAGGGAGCTAGGTTCCGGGTTTGGGATCAATCCATGGAGTGGTTCCATGTTCTGGGCAGCGAGGGGGGGTCTAGGGTTGGAACCCATGTTTACTCACACTCGATAGACATCCTGGTGGTGCCTTGGGTGCCAAATGACCTGGTATGCCCTACCTATGATTTTATGAGGGCAGTGGGTCACATTTAAGGGCTCCAGGAGCCATTTTCATGTTTTTTATAGATTTTGTTTGGTGCTGCCCAAGAAAACAGCGAAACCCGCCGGCGGGCACGGCAACGCGACGGTCGGTGCAATCTTGGACCCAAGCATGCATCTAGCCTAGGAATCCCATGGGGCACCCCAAACCATTTTTCCACGGAAATTGAGAGTGTCTTATAGGGTACATACAGTTAGAAACCGCATTTACCGCGCCGTAACTCGTAAAAAATACAGTACATTCCCGTACCACGAGATAAATGTCCAGTTCCCGGGAATGGCCATGCACCATGGTGTAGCATGCGTGGAAATTGGCTCGGGCCCATGGGCGCGCCCTAATCTTGCACCTCCTTTGGGAAAACGTCATTTTTTCGGGTCTAGAAAATGGAAAGTGGAGATTTATCCATAGCACCACGAAATCTCTAGTTGGAGGAGTCGCTTGCGATGCCGAGAGGGAGCTAGGTGCCCGGTTTGGGCTCAATCCATGGAGTGGTTCCATGTTATGGACATCGAGGGGGGGGGGGATCTAGGGTTCAAAGCCATGTTTACTCAGATTTTCCCTCTATGCTAGTCACGAATACTCAGAGAAGCCCTTACTATAGCTCATGCAGAAACCAGCATGCCCTAATTGGTCAGATAGTTGTCAGGCGGATCGTGCCAGCCAACCGTTGATCCTCTTTCATCCAACGGCCATACAAAATTGTTATAGTAGCAACATCCTAGTATTATTACACACGACATGGTAGTTACAACAATTATGTAGGACGTGGCAGTTAAATATGTAATAATAACGATACTAACAACAGAACATTACTCGTTGTCGTCGTCGGTGGAGGTAGGGGTGTCCTCCGATGACTCGTCGGCAACTCCCTCCTCGTATATACGCGCCCTCTCCTCGTCGGAGTCCTCCTCCTCCTCGTAGTCCCGCGGGTCGACGTCACTCTCCTCCGCTTTTGCCTCTAACTGCTCCATGAACGCCTCCTCGTTACCCGATTCGGAGTGGTCCTCGTCGTTGGCTCCTCTATTCCTCTTGCCCTTCTTCATGGTGGTCTCGTATGCTTTCCTCCAGCTCTCCCCGTCTTGGCTGCCGGTGCAACGCACTTCTCGAGTGTGGCGGGTACGACAAGCTTCAACGTCACGGTGTCCTCGAGCGCCGATGTCGATGGATCCAGGCGCGGCTGGACACGTCGTGGTGCCTCAGATGGGTGCCGGCGTGCACGAACGATGCCGCGGCGAGCAGGTGACGCAGGACGGTCAGCCACCGGCAAGGATCTGCCACTGCCACGACATAGTTCCATGCTGCGCGAGGAAGTTGTTCGGAAATGCGTAATGGCGGGTACGCAGAGTTGGGTGTCGATTCTGGGGCGCCAGGAGCATCTCATAGTCTAGTCATATAAAAATTGTGCTACATCATCAAATATCTACGTACTGGGAGTGTTGTCACGTAACAAACCACAAAATGCGTCGTGTGGCAGCGTCGGGAAGTGTCCAGTGCGTGCCTGTCGACCTGGAGTTGAACACTCCATCATGTTCTATCCGTGCAGCAGTTGCATGAGTCGTGACAACCCCTTGAGGACGCACGCATGCTGGACATGCAGCCCGTAATTACTTCCTCCCTTGTAGTCCCACCCCTATCCACGGGAAACTAGGCGGAGCGAGCCGAAGCCCCTGCTAAACTGTCCATATCATTAAAGCCAGTCCAATCGAGTCCCATCGTGTGGACTTTGGGGTTTTATTCCCTGGTTCTGCCAGTCACGCTTCTTTGAGAAGGAAGCGGCATAGGACATCGATTAACAAATGAATGGTGGATGTAGGTTGAGATAGCACCAGAGTAGACTGTGGTCTTGTATAAGACTGTCCCACAGACTGGACTCTTTGACCATTCTACCCCGCACATCACTTTCTTCTTCCTCCTGCCCCCACCTTCCTCCATCTGCATTATCCATGGCTCCCCACAGGAGAGGTAGAGGCAGATCGACCGTGCACATGGAGATAATGGAGACAAATCGCCGCCTTGGACTTACTGCTCAACCAGCTGCTTAGTCCCCCCTCGCATAGATACCCAATCTCTCGAAGCAATGGCGCTGAATGTTCCAACAGGCTGGGGCTCCTGTGGCTCCTGCGGCTCCCGGTACAGTCTTGTTCTTCTTATCTGTTTTCTTCTTCTTCTATGTCTACTTCTTATTATTCTTCTTATTACGATGCTACATATTCCAGGGCGGCCGTGGACCCTAAAAGTAGCACGATGGCGGCGGTGGCGCTGCATGTTGCAGCAGGCCAGGGCTCCACCCGGTATAGTATTCTTCTTCTATGTCTACTTCTTATTCCTCTTCTTATTCCTCTTCTTATTACTATGCTACATATTCCAGGGCGGCCATGGACCCTAAAAGAAGCACGATGGCGGTGGCGGTGCTGCATGTTGCAGCAGTCTAGGGCTCCTCCCGGTACAGTGTCTTCTTCTTCTTCTTCTTCTTCTTCTATGTTTACTTCTTATTCTTCCTCTTATTACTATGCTACACATTCTAGGGCGGCCGTGGACCCTGAAAGCAGCACGATGGTGGCGGAGGCGCTGCATGTTGCAGCAGTCCAGGGCTCCTCCCGGTACAATCTTCTTCTTCTTCTATGTCTACTTCTTCTTCTTCTTCTTCTTCTTCTTCTTCTTCTCCTTACTATGCTACATATTCCAGGGCGGCCGTGGACCCTGAAAGCAGCACGATGGCGGTGGCGGCGCTACATGTTTCAGCACGCCAGTGCTCCTCCTGGTACAGTCTTCTTCTTCTTCTACTACTACTTCTTATTCTTCTTATTACTATGGTACATATTCCAGGGCGGTCGTGGACCCTGAAAGCAGCACGATGGAGGCAGCGGCGCTACATGTTGCAGCAGGCCAGGGCTCCTCCCGGTACTATGCTACATATTCCAGGGCGACTATGGACCCTAAAAGCATCATGATGGCGGCGACGGCGCTGAATGTTGCAGCAGGCCAGGGCACCTCCCGGTACAGTATTCTTCTTCTTCTCCTCCTCCTTCTTCTTACTCTGCTACATATTCCAGGACGGTCATGGATCCTGAAACCAGCACAATCGCGGCGGCGTCACAGGACCCGTTCGGCACTGTTCCCCGGCTCAGCAAGGTATGAAATCTCGACATGCATTTGGTTTTATTTTTTAGATTCTAAATGTGGAAATATTATCGTGTCTGCCCGCAAGTAGCCTCCAAGTAGGGACCACACTCAATATTCGTAGACACATTTGGGGTTTTTGTGACTTGAATATTGTGCTTCCCTGGAACATGTAGTATAATTATAGAGTGCCTATTTTAAATAACATGAACAATGTAGCAAGCAAAGGCCAATTGCCGTGACAAGGTGGCCGCGATCGATGCCAAGATAGACAACCAACTGCAAGGTGCACGCTCCCTAACCCAGGCTAATGATCGCCTTCAAAGGCGTTTGTCTCTATAGAAGGAGATCACGCTTGATTTTTCACTTACCATCAGGAGGCTCGAAGCAGAGCGCGACGAGCTGCATAGGGTGATCGACGAGCTGTAGAAGTTGATCGCACATATCTTGTCCAAAGAAGACCTGGCCATCAACTTAATTACGAAGATCTTGTGTGACAATAAGAATCTCCAGGATAGATGCATCCTCCTGCTTGACAAAGCCACCGAGACATGTGTAGAATGCATCATAGAAGCAAAGGCTGCCATCAAATCCTACAATGATAGGGACCGTTGCCTGGATGCATTGAGACCGATGAAAGAGGACATGGGCCGAGGTCTCACCGTTCCCAAGAGTCCAAACAAGGAGAACGGGGATCCAATGTCAATGCCCAATTCAGATTCAGAGTAGGGGCGGGGGAGGGGGGGAGGGGGAGGGCAGGAATCTCAGTTCATGCTCAGCTGCTTTTGTAATTTATACATATCGTGCAATTAAGCAATCTTGGAGAAACTCCTTATCTCTCTGTTTATATTACTTGCCTATCAACTTAATTATGGGTTTGTGTTCTCATGAATGGTCATCTTCCTTTCTTTCCATTATGTATCTGAGCTTGGAATTAGATTATGACTATGCCACTACTATTTGGTTACATTGGAAAAACCCACGTCACCCTTAGTTGGATATAGTACCACGTTGCTTTGAAATTGAAAGTAGGACCGTGCCACTACTTTATCCTGTTGAATTGGGAAAAATAGGCTTTATTGTTCTAAAATTGAAATTAGGACTATTCCACTACTTTATGCTGTTGAATTGGGAAATAGGATTTATTGCTCTGAAATTCGAATTAGGAATGTGCCACTACTTTATCCTGTTGAATTGGGAAAAAAGGCTATATTGCTCTGAAATGGAAATTAGGACTGTGCCACTACTTTATCCTGTTGAATTGGGGAAAAAGGCTATATTGCTCTGAAATTGAAATCAGGACTATGCCACTACTTTATCCTGTTGAATTGGAAAAAGGGTATATTGCTTAGTCATATAAATTAGAAGTATGCCTATCTAGTTGAATTGGGAAAAAGCCTATATTGCTTTGACATTATCTCTGGAATTTGGACTATGCCACTAGTTGATTCTGTTAAATTTGTACAATACTTGATTGATCTGTCCTTCAAATTATGACTTAGACACTAGTTAATTGTTTAAATTGTGGAAAATAACCACATATTTTTGTTGCAGCGGAAGAGGCGAAAGCTCAACCCAGAACTACCGACCTGGCTAAAGGACAAGATGGCTATCCAACTGGAGAAGCAGAATTTTTAGAAAGTGTCCCATGACCGTCTGAGAGAAGAAGTCACCATCCTTTATGACAGGTGCCACAGTATAAAGGTGGACATCGCCGGCTGGAAGGAACTTCATGAGAAAAGTATCACCTCGGCGCGTGTGAAGGAGGACCTCATCAAGGATCTCATGGTGGATAATATTAAGCTTACTGATAAGCTTGTCACTTCCCAGACGGAGCGCTTGAACCAGCAGGAGAGGCACGTCCAAGTACTAAGGGAGCAGGTAAAAACCAAAGCGGACCTGATCGAATGAACCCTCGAGTGGGAGCTTCTCAGAAAGGAACACGACCATCTCCGTGCTAGGCTCAGTGCAAACTATAAGTTCCTCAGAAGTTAGTTTGCAAACTATGTGTTCTGACGGACCAAATCGTGGTTTAACCATCTGTAGTAGTGATTTTGTAAATGTGGACCTCCCTCTATGCAAACTATGCTTTCTTTTGAAAGGTTATTTTCCTCAAGGATTGAGTTTGTATTAGTCAAGATATCACAACTGCAAGTCTTATAGTTAACTAGGTTCAGATATTGCCACGACACAAATTATTCATCTAAAATTTCCTTGATATTCTGTAGCTTGTCCTTGTTCACCTTTCTCTCCTTCTTCAGATCCTTCAACAGCTCCACAATGCAGTACTCTAGCTTCTTATTCTCATCCATGAGCTGATCCCTCTCCTTTTCCGCCTTCTGAATCTTCCGTGCAGTTCCCACCACCAAGCTCCCATTGATTGTGTCATTTATTTCTGACCGCAAATGCTTGATTACCTGTTCCAGCTCCTTATTTCCTACCAAGAGCTTGTCATTTTCTGCAGCTACATCACGGGCATCTTTAAATATCACCGACCTTTCGAGCTCATACATATCCCACAACTGGGCTAAACCTTTCTTAAGTGCGTCTGGCCACTCAAGATCCACCCACTCTACTTATTTACACACCGGGCAAACCTAAAAAAACACGAGACCTAATTATCAACATAACACTACACAATTTTCTTCATGTCTCCATTGTACATACCAAAAACAAACCTGATTTGTACAACCCAAAAACCTTCTTCCAGTGTTACTGCCTTCAAATGCAACATATTTCCTCAGTTTTAGCCCACGGCCACATGGTACGTCCCAATCGAGATCTAGGCCCTCCCAATCGAGGTCATAGATCGTGAGTGGTACCTATAAGGGAACGAAAATCTAGAAATAAACACGATTGCATGCACATTTCAAGTTTTGGGTCGAGGTAATTACCAATGCATAACCATTTCCGATAAAATAGAAGAACTCACATCAGGGAGGGAATACTCGATGTCAGAGAGAAAGTTGTCGCTGCTCAACTGGTCGTCCTCGTTGTTCCAGGGCGACATGGAGAATGCGGCCGCGACGACGCTTCGTCGATGGTGAGGAGAGAGAGAGGAAGGTAGTGAGTGGAGAGAGGAGTGGGGAAAGTGAAGTGTGTCAATGTTGCAGCATTGACTAAATTGGCATGCTACAATGGTTTAATTGATACAATGTCCCGTGGCTGGATTACTATCTCATATCTAATAGTTTTTCTCTTCCTTCATTTTAATTTGTAATATTAATCATGTACTTCCTCCTTCCCAATTTGTTTGACTTATATCAACATACATAATCTTATGTACAAAACAATATAGGATTATGGTTTAGGGTCTAATGAACTGTTTATTGTACTAACCCCTTAACCCTTATTCCTAAATCCTAGACCTGTGCGTCCAATAGATCAATGTCTCCTACTTAGTAAGTTTTTTATTGATCCCACAAAGCATTATATTACATCATAATCATGTCCACTACAAGGTACTTATATATCACCTTGTTTAGTGATGGTTTCAATGAATGATATGTCCCAAAATCCCAATAGCTCACATCACATTATATTACAATCTCTCAACAATCATAATCTCAGAAACAAATTTATCACATCATCTCAGCAAACACAATCATGTCAAATACAATGTACTTGTGTCTTATTACAACAACGATGCTTTCATAGAGTGATATGTCCAAAAATCTCAACAGCTCACAGAACATCGGATTTCAATCTCTGAACAAACACGGCCACATCAACACAGTTTCAAAGCAACAATAATCTTTGTTACAAATACAGGCAGGGGAGCCCTGTGGTCTATCTAACAAGCCCTGGGTAGCAGCTCTCATCAGATCCGATCAACGTCTACCGCCTCGTTTTGTTCAGCCATAGCAGGGGCCTCTACATCCACTACAACCTATCTAACAACATCAGAAATGGCAGCTAGGAAGAATACCCTCCTGGTTTGCTTCTTTCGTCGCATAATCTGCATCAGATCATCAGTATCCAAAACCTCTATGAACTCCTTCTTATGATGCCACCATCGGAGTCATGCCATATTCTTAGGGCCAATAATGATTTCCTTACCAATCATATCTCTCAGTTCAACAAGAGTTATGTTTTTGGTATCGACAGCTATCTCCAGAGTACATGACGACATTTGCTTACTAACTCCGCCATCAAGTTTTGCTGTGTATGAATCCACCTCCGGGTGTATATTGAACTTAGCTTGATAAGAATCGGGTGGTCCGTAAACTCGAGAAGCAGAAGCTCTGGCAGCAAGATCTCCAATATCTGCATACATATCATAAATCATCGCTTCAACTTTCACCTGACGATCATCTGCACAACGCTCCCAAAGCATCTGAAGCTCATGGGAGTGCTCAATTTGCACATAGGTATCACTCATGTTATGACACACCAATTTTGCCCTCTGTCTTGATCCCCAAGGAATTCTAGAATGAAGCATATCTATAAGCTGCGAAACAGACACAACCTCTTTGTAGTTAACAAGCAGACGCACATCTTGCCCGAACACAACCCTCTCACAACCAAAATCTAGTGTTGCAGTGTACTGGCGGACATGAACCGTGAACTCATATAGGTCCGCTGCATCGAAGCTATTCCTAATTTGATTAAAAAGGGGACCTTTCAGTTCATTCGACACTACTTTGTAGTAACTAATATATTTGCAAGACAAGGAACGGATAAGAAAAATTCACCTCTCACTCTTCTCCTGGGTGATTTTCTTCGAGATCTGGGTTGCATGACCCCGCACTGTAGCCGAACACTCCGTCGCCGGCCTATATTTTCTCTTCAACCTGCTGCTCGTAGGTACCCCTATTAGCAGACTTCTGGCTGACCTCCTCGCTAACCTGGGCTACAGACCCCGCAGCTGCTTCGCTTGTCTGGCGTTGTGCCTGAGACGCTGGCTCCAACGAATCCGAATCAGTCGCTGACATAGCTACCACCTCCAAATTCAGTGTGTGTGTGTGCATGGGTGGGTAGGAGGGGGAGGGGCGGGGAAGTACAGAAAAACGACCGTCACTGCCACCGAAACGGATTCAGTGTAGGGTGTAGGGGTACATAGCATGGAAAAAAAATTCTATCGCATGCACACAAACAAGCCAAGATCTATCTACTAGATTGTAGCAACGAGTCGACTAGAGTACTCACCCTCGAAGATTCCAAAGCGGTTAACGAGAGCAGATTCTCGTGGGTGATGTAGTCGTACACTTGCCGATCTCAAGATCGCGTAGACGGTCCATTCGGTGCTGCGTTCCGACAGCGCTTCCGCAGTCGGTCACACGTTCGGTACTCGATGAATACCTTCCTTTCCCTTGTTCCAGCAGGCAGCGGAGGTTGTAGTTCTCCCCTCGCGATTCTGGCAGCACGACGGCGTGGTGTCGGAAGTAGAGGGAAAATCTTGCAGGGCTTCGCCTAAGCCAGAGCAGGTTATGGTGGATCTAGGGTTTCCGGTGATCTAGAGTTTAGAGGGCCGGAGAGGAGGAGGCATGACCGGCGGCGGCTAGGGTGGCGGCGCGGCGGCGGCGAGCGGCGGCGGTGGCGCTCGGGTGGGAGGGCTAGGTGGGGAGGGGCTGGTGTTGTGTTTCCTTGGGGAACCCCCTACCCTCTATTTATGAGAGGGAGGGCAGCTTGGGAGAGGGGAGTTTTAATCCTTCCCCAACTCCCTCTCCTTGTTGGCTTGTGGTGGAGGTAAAGAAGGATTCTTTCCTTCCTCCACCAGGACACATTGTCCCAATTGGACTTTTCAAACTTTCCTTTTGACTTTCAATTTGGAGCTTGATTTCTTTCTTGCTAATGCCCAACCAAGTGACCTAGGACATGATCCAATCATTCCACTTATCCATGACACATTCATGTTCCCTTCCCCTTCCGATCCGGTGAACCTTCTAGACCCTTCTAGAACCTCTCCGATGAAATCACCGGAATCATTCCCAAACTCCGGAATTAGACTTTCCTTATATGAATCTTATTCTCCAGACCATTCCGGATCTCCTCGTGATATCCCGGTTCCCATCCGAGACTCCGAACAACATTTGGTCTCCCTACTTACATTCCATATCTACTAAACAACATAGAATCCTTAAGTGTCTCTCCCTACGGTTCGTGAATTATGCGGACATGACCGAGACACTTTTCCGATCAATAACCAATAGAGGAATCTGAAAATTCATATGGCTCCCACATATTTATACGATTACTTTGTGATCGAATGAACCACTTACATATGATACCAATTTCCCTTTGTCTCGCGATAGTTTACTTATACGAGGTTTGATTGTGGGTATCTCTGCATACCTAGTTCAACCTCGTTACCGATAAGTACTCTTTTCTCGTTCCTGTGATATGTAATCCCTTGTGAGCCAGTCACATGCTTGCAAGCTAATTGGATGACATTCCACCGAGAGGGCCCAGAGTATATCTATCTGTCATATGGATGGACAAATACCACTCTTGATCCATGTGCCTCAACACATACTTTCCGAACACTCAATGCCACCTTTATAGCCACCCAGTTAGGGTGTGGTGTTTGATTTCATCAAAGCATCCATCCGGTGATGGTGATTAGCATGATCTCATGGTCGAAGGATTTAGGTTACTATGGATTTGAAAGCTTATAGCAATTGAACTATTGAAATGACTTGATCTTTATGCTACGCTTATCTATAGGAGTATGTACATCACACCATTCTCCTAATGATATGATCTTGTTGTTAATAACATCTCAATGTTCATGATCAGGAAACCATGATCATATATTATGTTTACAGATTACACAAGTATTAATGTTTCCGGTTAATACAATTATAGCATGGTATGTAAACATTTATCATAAGCATGAAGATATGATAACAACCACTTTATTATTGCCTCTTGGGCATATCTCCAATAGTCTCCCACTTGCACTAGAGTCAATAATCTAGTTTCAAACCTTTGTGTATTCAACACCTATGGCTTTATGGTGTTGTATGTACACGATTGCAAGTGGTGAACTGATCTTTGGATCCGACACTTTCAGGTCTGTGTGTAATTGCATATCTTTGAGTCTCTACGCATCACTCATTCTATAATGAGATGGCTTTATATAAATTTGGTCCTTTGGTGAGACCTTTAGTTCCTTAGGGTTAAAACATGTTGATAATATTGTCATACTATATATCTTCATAGTACTATCCCGCTGTGAACTACACCTAGTTTGATAACAAACTACTTGACACAAATGCCCTCTTTTGCTGCTATAATAGCAGTCATATACTTAGCCTTTTGTTGTAGTATATGTCACAATGTCTTAACTTTTGGAACTCATCCAAATCCATTATGGAACTTACTTTCCATCATATTGTGCCACCCTTAGTTTAGATTGAGATAAACTTAATTTGTACTTTATGACAAAACTAGTATCAGTGTGTACTTTTACAATGAACTAACCATCCATTTGTCACCTCTACAAAAATAATATATTATTAGTTCTTCCAAAAGATGATAAGAATATCTTTACTATCGTCCAATGATCATCTTATGAATCATTCTGGTATATGCTCACAATATTTAGAGCATAGGACATATCTGGATGTGTACATATCATAGTATGATTAAAATTCTCTTTGTAATTTTATTCATCAAGTATCAAAAATACTCAAATCTTTGTTTCACTTATCAAGTGTCGATACACTTGAATTTCGATTTAATAATTTCTGTGTGGCAAGAACCTTTCTTGTCATTTCCATATTGAACTCATTCAATATCTCATCTATGTACATTTGGCACAACCATATTAGTGTCTCAATCTATCTATATAGATATTGATGCCAAATATTCGGGTTTTGCCTAAGTCTTTCATCGAGATGAAATTCTTAACATGTGTTAATAAAAGATACATCATTTCCAATCAACAATATGTCTTCCACATAATGTATTAGAAATATGTCTTAGCGCTCCCACTTAATTTCTTGCAAATGCAAGCATCTTCATCGTCTCTTATGAATTTAAACTCTTTTAATAGTTTCATCATGGTGAAGATTCCAACTCCGCGATGCTCACTTCAACCATGGAAGTTTGCATACGCTTTTAGCATCCTTTGAATTAACAAAACCCTTTGGACCGTGTTATGCACACGTCCTAGGTAACATTTCTATTAGAAGAACTTTGTTTTGTTTATTAAACTATCATATACCAATATATGTAGTGGTTGCTACATTAATCCGTCTAGACTAAATATAGCTATAAAAGATCAAATCTTGTCATAGTCAACCTTTGAGCATTGTTGTGAACTCTATCCCAACATGTCGACTATTTCATAGATGTGAAGCATCCATGTCTATTTCTTTATGGATCCAAACACTACTGTAAGGTCTTACACCTTTACAGAGGGTCTTTCAAGTTCACAGCTTGATTTCTCATGTATGTAACTATCACAGATTTTATGGCTTCAAGCCAGTTGACGGAGTCAGGGCCCATCATCACTTCTTTGCATGTAGTCCGTTCATTATTGTCAAATAATGATTCAAGCCTCAAATCTTGGTATTTGATTGTTTACCCGACCAACTTGGTTCAATAGGAACTTTGACCTTCGTAACCATAACCTCTGAGGCATGTCAGCCATGAGCATCGTTGCTGCCTCCAGAACACTTTTTGGTGCTGCGCAACTTTGATCATATAGCTAAGGTTCGTTTAACCTTATCAAAGTTCTATTGTCCTCCCACTTAACTTTTCACGGAAAATTCCTTCTCAAAGAAACTTGACGTTCTAAGCAACAAACATTTTTGTCTTCGGTGTTATGGAGGAATACTCAACGATTATTCGAAATAACCTACAAAGACACGCTCATCCGAATTTGGTTGCAAACATCTTACTTATGCATATCATACCAATGTTTAAGAAATGACAATTGGGTTTTATCCCAAACCATAACTTTATATGGTGTCATTTCAATGGATCATGACGAAGCTCTTTTCATTGTAAAAGCGATAGTCTCTAAAGCTTTTATCTTTAAAAATATAATGGCAGTTTTATAAATGACACCTTTGATCTTACAATGTCAAACAAGGTTTTATTACATATCTCAAACACATCATACTCGTATGGTGTTTCGGGAAATTCAAATTCATGGAACGATTCCTCAAATCTTAGGTGTTATGCTAAACTTGTAACTCAAATATCTTCCTTTATGTTCCTATCATAAATTCTTTATTTTCTTGTTACTTTTATTTTGCACTTCATTTTGAAAGTCTTTGAACTTTTCAAATGTTTTACACTTCATCCTTATTAAGTAAATATTCATATATTCACTCAAATTTTCAAAGAAAGCATATGAAGTTTAAATCTATCGCTCTTGACTACACATAACAGGCTTCATACATCTATATGTACAAGTTCCAATAAGCTAGTCATTCATTCATTTTTGGCCTATGAACGGAGTTTTAATTATCTGTAGGAAAGTTTCACAAGCGTCATTTGATTGAAATCAAAAGACTCCAAAATTCCATCCATATAGAGTTTCTTCATGTTTTATTTCCAATATAATTTAAACGGCGATGTCACTTCCTAAGTGATCTTTCAATCAATTGTCTTTCGAATTTTTTAGCATTTATTTTATGGATGTGATTTATCCAACGACATTTGTAAATCATCCATCTTTTATGGATTACGGAAATTATTTGAACAACTCTTTTGTTCTCATAATACCTGATAAAACAAATATTGAAGGTAACCTTTTATGTCAATGAGAAACACATCAACACTTTATTTGTTCTCGATGAACATCATCACATATTCTCTTGATAGTTACTTAGGCCATTGCTGTTCATGAATTGTGTTGTTTCGTATGACGATTCACACCAACAAATTTAGTATCCAATACTTAAGAACCACATTGTTTAACAAGCAAAGAATACAACCATAACACGTATATCCTCTATATACCTAAGCTGAACAATTCTAGTCTTTTCTTTTCTGCCATATATTTCTGAGATTCTCTTTAAGTATTTCCTTTTCTGTTAGAAAGAATCTATCAACATCAATAGTGGAGCCATACACATGACACATAGTCCAAAGCATCTATAGTTAAATACCAATGTCTTTTGACTTGCACTTTGAAGTAGATTACCATTATCAAATACTTGGTGTTCTTTAAAATTCTATTCTTTAGTAATCTTTTAGTGTAGTAAACATTTTACCTACATTAAATATTCATCCTTATCATGGAAATATTCATGATTAAGCTACTTTAGCTTATAACGGTGAATTGCGAGTATAATGTTGCTCTCCAAAACCTTTTGGAGGATTAGGACGACCAGCGTCTCCAACCTTTTGCAAATTCTCATCAAATATGAGAACATGACTTTTTCCATATTATACTCTATCATGTTGCAACCAAAACTTCGTTTCAGATATCACAATATCTTTCACACATGATGGTTTTTGAAACAATTCTTTTAGCTCCCCGATAACCTTGATATTAAAACAATCTTTTGAATATCAAGAATCATAGAGACAAACATGATATTTCTATACTAATACTGGAACTTTTTACTCTTGATTTAATACTAATTATTAAACTTCAAGAGGTAACCAGAACTTACTGAAAGTTTTCAATAGGACTTTTAAACTTTAGATTAACACATCAAAACAATACGATACCAGTTCGTAAAGTAACTATCCAGAATTATATTGTTCTATTATCTCAATTATAACTAAGCGCAAGGTGGTAAACGGATGTCAATGACTACAACAACTATGCAAATTCACTTTGATTTAATTTATGATAAATAGTGTTCAACTTTTAATCATATTGCCGTTGAACACTCAAAACAATATCCCTCGCATTGTTTTAGTGATTACATGAACCAAATCTACAACACCAAGTCCGATCATCACGTGACATGATGTAGTTTCAAAGGTGAACAATCATCATGTTCATCATATCATCTATATGACTCATGCTTTACCTTTCGTTATTCCGTGTTCCGAGACCATGTCTATACATGCTAGGCTCGTCAAGATTTAACCTTAGTTTCCACATGAGAAATTTGGCTTGCTCCGAAACAACGAGCTTTGGCAACGGTGCCTACTAAGGATGAACACTTTATAACTTGATATTTTGTGAGAGGGATCATCTTATAATGCTACCGTCGCGATCTAAGCAATACAAGATGCATAGAAGGATTAACATCACATGCAATTCATAATATGTGATATGACATGTCCTTTCTTCTTGTGCTTCCGATCTCCATATGCAAGCACGAACATGATCTCCATCATGACCGGCGTGGCGTAAAGGTCAATGGCACTGCTCCATGGTTGTCGTCCACCAGCATCAGCTATTACAACTACTTTAAATAATAGACACGCATGCCTTAACGAAAATAAAAGACAACCATAAGGCTCTTGCCGGTTGCCTACTTATAATAAGGAACATTGCATACATCATATATAATCACAATCATGGCCATATCACATCACAACACACCCCTGCAAAACAAAGTTAGACGTCTGTAATTTTATTTACATGTTTTACGTGGTTTGGGTCTTTCGAATAAGTGTCGATCTAACTTACGAACACGAACCATAACGTTGATACTAGTATTTTCAATCACCCATTGTAAATTGAATCTTCACTATGTTGGGAGAAGCAGGCACCCGCAAAGCCACTTATGCAATACAGGTTGCATGTCAAGCATGGAGAAAGTCTCATGAACGATGTCATGTAAGGTTATCCTAGGCCGCTTCATCCCACCATCCCGCAAGATGCAAAGTACAGAAGAAGCAATCGACAACAAAAGCATCAAGGCCCACAATGACCATTGTGTTCTACTCGTGCAACAGATCTACTCATAGACACGGCTCTGATACCACAGTAGGGGTTCGTAGCATGGAAACAAAAAATTTCTACCGCATGCACAAAAACAAGCCAAGATATATCTACTAGATTGTAGCAACGAGTCGATTAGAGTACTCAACCTCGAAGATTCCAAAGCGGTTAACGAGAGCAGATTCTCGTGGGTGATGTAGTCGTACACTTGCCGATCTCAAGATCGGGTAGACAATCCTTCCGGTGCTGCGTTCCGGCAGCGCTTCCGCAGTTGTTCACATGTTCAATACTCGATGAAGACCTTCCTCTCCCTTGTTCCAGCAGAAAATGGAGGTCGTAGTTCTCTCCTCGTGATTCCGGCAGCACGACGGCGTGGTGTCGGAAGTAGAGGGAAAATCCTGCAGGGCTTTGCCTAAGCCGGAGCAGGTTATGGTGGACCTAGGGTTTCCAGCGATCTAGATTTTAGAGGGCCGGAGAGGAGGAGGCGTGACCGTCGGCGGATAGGGCGGTGACGGTGAGCCGGCGGCGGCGCAAGGCGGAGGCGGTGAGCGGCGACGGCGCTGGGGGCGGTGGCGGAGGCGCGACTAGGTGGGGAGGTGCTGGTGTTGCGTTTCCTTTGGGCACCCCTCCCCTCTATTTATGAGAGGGAGGGCAGCTTGGGAGAGGGGAGTTTGAATCCTTCCCCAAATCCCTCTCCTTGTTGGCTTGTGGTGGAGGGAAAGAACGATTCTTTCCTTCCTCCACCAGGACACATTGTCCCAGTTTGACTTTTCAAACTTGCCTTTTGACTTTCAATTTGGAGCTTGATTTATTTCTTGCTAATGCCCAACCAAGTGACCTCGGACATGATCCAATCATTCCACTTATCCATGACACATTCATTTTCCCTTCCCCTTCCGATCCGGTGAACCTTCTAGACCCTTCTAGAACCTCTCCGATGAAATCATCAGAATCATTCCCGAACTCCGAAATTGGACTTTCCTTATATGAATCTTATTCTCTGGACCATTCCGGATCTCCTCGTGATATCCCGGATCCCATCCGAGACTCCGAACAACATTCGGTCTCCCTACTTACATTCCATATCTACTAAACAACATCGAATCCTTAAGTGTCTCTCCCTACGGTTCGTGAATTACGCGGACATGACCGAGACACTTCTCCAATCAATAACCAATAGAGGAATCTGGAAATTCATATGGCTCCCACATATTTCTACGATTACTTTGTGATCGAATGAACCACTTACATACGATACCAATTTCCCTTTATCTCGCGATAGTTTACTTATCCGAGGTTTGATCGTCGGTATCTCTGCATACCTAGTTCAACCTTGTTACCGATAAGTACTATTTTCTCGTTCCTGTGATATGTAATCCCTTGTGAGCCAGTCACATGCTTGCAAGCTAATTGGATGACATTCCACCGAGAGGGCCCAGAGTATATCTATCCGTCATATGGATGGACAAATCCCACTCTTGATCCATGTGCCTCAACACATACTTTACGAACACTCAATGCCACCTTTATAGCCACCCAGTTACAGTATGGTGTTTGATGTCATCAAAGCATCCATCCGGTGATGGTGATTAGCATGATCTCATGGTCGAAGGATTTAGGTTACTATGTATTTGAAAGCTTATAGCAACTGAACTATTGAAATGACTTGATATTTATGCTACGCTTATCTATAGGAGTATGTCCATCACACCATTCTCCTAATGATATGATCTTCTTGTTAATAACATCTCAATGTTCATGATCAGGAAACCATGATGATATATTAACCATCAAGCTAGTTTAACAAGAGGCTTTACTAGGGACTCTTTATACAAATCACATAAGTATTAATGTTTTCGGTTAATACAATTATATCATGGTATGTAAACATTTATAATAAGCATGAAGATATGATAATAACCACTTTATTATTGCCTCTTGGGCATATCTCCAACATAGGGGGAGGGAGAAAAAGGACCGCCGCCGCCGGATTCAGTGTCGGGGGTTAGGAAAGTACATAAATGGATTTGCCCATGCGGCACGTGGACGGTGACTTAGAAGGGGCACAGTAGGGGCACGACATGTACTAATGTAATGGAATATCCTGACATAACGGCTAAGATTTGAAAATATTTGGTTTGGCCGCCATTCACTCGAAATGCCCCTCTTGGTAATTACCCCTCGAACTTTTCGAATCGCGGTGATTACACGCAACTCGGGCCCCGTGTTGCCTTCACCTGCGAACTTTTGGGGCGCAAAGTAGTATCCCCAGTTGGCTCAGGTATAGTCCAATCATCATAATTTTTGCTTATTTTGCCCATTAATTCATCAGCTTCTTCAGGAGTTCTTTCCCTGAAAAGACCACCAGCACAACTATCCAGGTTTGTCCTAGATTCATCGGTTAGTCCATTATAATATATATCAAGAAGTTAATTTTTTGGTACTAGATATCTAGGTTGTGCTCTATTTAAAGAACAAAACCTTGTCCATGATTTAGGAAATTTCTCTCCTTCTTCCTCCTTAAAATCAAAGAGTTTCTACAAAATAGCATGTTGAGCACTAACAGGGAAATATTTCTGAAAGAAAGTATTAACCAAGCCAATAGGACTATCAATAGATCCAGGAGATAAATTATTAAACCAAGCTTTAGCTTCACCTTTCAATGGAAAAGGGGAAAATTTTGGCAACAAAGTAGGTGTGTTTCTTAATATCATCAGAAAATAAGCCACTCAAAGTAGAGAGCTCTTGCATATTTGCCACAACACTTTCATTTTCAGTCCCACAAAAAGGTTCTTTCTCAACAATGGTTATATAAGATAAATCAAGAGAGTAATCATAATCCTTATCTTTAATGTTTATGGGATATGTGGCAAACTTAGCATCAGCAGATAATTTATTTCTAACAGAACGTCTCAAGAATACTCTTAATAGCACTTGCACCTCTAGTGTTTTGACATTCCTCAATAAATTCATCAGTCATTTAAATATAATCTTCATCAAGATCATCACTAAGATACTTTCCAGACTCAGGTGAACTAACAGGTGTAGCAATATTTTTATTAGGAGTTTTGCTGTTTACCATTATAGTTCTAGAAATTGTAGCATCTAGGAAAGGACCTAATGAACCACTCTTATCAAGCATCATAGAAGCAACATCAACATTATCAGATTCAGCAGAAGTAGCAGTGTGTGTAACATGTGTATGTGGTGGTGTAAGAAGCTTACTCATTACATATGGTGAATCAAGAGCAATAGAGGTGTTGAGAGTTGTACCTCTTCTTATAGTGGATCGCAATATATGAACTTTTCCATCACGAGCTTTACCCATGATGAATGGATAGCAGCGAACAATCATAATTCCAAGTGAGCTTATAAATAAATCTATGCTCCCTGGCAACAGCGCCAGAGAATAGTCTTGATGACCCACAAGTATAGGGGATCGCAGCAGTCTTCGAGGGAAGTAAAGCCCAAATTTATTGATTCGACACAAGGGGAGCCAAAGAATATTTATAAGCCTTAACAGATGAGCTGTCAATTCAGCTGCACCTGGAAACAGGTTTTTGGCTAGCAAGGCTGGGTAGCAAGCAAAAGAGTTGAAAGAAACAAGCAAACATACAAGTAATAAAGCCAACCATGCAATCTTCCTTGGAGACACAAAAGATCTTAAATAAAGAATACTAAGCATATGAGCCAACAAGAAAGAAAATAGATGATACAAAATACCTGTAAGCTTTTCTCTTTTTCCTTCAAATCTCAAAAAGTATTGATACTGACCAGAACTCGGTTTGCCAAAACTAATTTAGATCCACTTGATGATCCCAAAGTGATGCCAATACTGATCAACAAGATCCATCATATAATAGATATTGCAAACTAAAAATAAGAAGTGCAAAAAATAAAAGATGAAACTTCTCATTAATATTTCAATAAAGGCACTCACACCAAGGGATACATAGATAATCAACTAAAGGAGAGATACTTCCACATGCAAACCAAACTATAAGATAACCTCTCTACCAAAGATATGAATCCACTAAAAAGGTAAAAGATAAAAGATAATGATAGTGATACCACGACACTCGCCCCAAGCTTGGAACAAGCCAAGGGGATGCCAAACCTGATGACGAATTACTCCTTCGGTGGTGGTGTTCTCATGATAAGCTCTTCAATCAGCTTCCTCAAATCCTAAATCTCAAAGGTTAGAGTATGAATCAACTCCGAGTTTTGCTCAATGCGGTTCATGATCATATTGGACCGAGAGTTCCAGTCCTTGCTATTCTTTCCCCACTCTCCCTTCTTAGTGTGCTCCTCCCCTGCATGGTTAGAACGAGGCATATCCCACATCGAGGGCAAGTTCCCTTTGGGAACATGCTGATATTGACGCTCATGTATAAGAGTGCGGAAGGGTTTCTTGGTACTTGGAGGAGGTGACCGTGGAGAGAGGGTATGACGTCGAGATTTCCCTCCTGTAGACATCTGTTCTGTCCTCCTAAGCTTGATAGGGGTTGCCATCACTCCAATGCTTGCGACGGTAGCGTGGGTGTCCGGTTGCTTGTCCTCCTCCATGTCTCCTTCATAACCTATCAAAATCTCCTCCTCCTTGGGTTTGTGAGGATCGTCTTCCTCGGGCTTCTTGCCTTTGTCGTTGGCGGAGACTATGGTGCTCTAAACTTGAGAAGTTTTCCTGATAGAAACAGATCGAAACAAAAACATGATGAGAACACGATGCACGAAACTCGAGTGATCCGGGGGGTTATATATTATGAAGTTTCAAAGCATAAGGAAGGTTTTGATACGAAAGAGAGGCGGAGTCGGAGCTCGGGGTGCTTACACCCCCTCCAGGCGTGGGGCAAGGTGGGCCCGCGCCTGGGGTGGGTTTGGCCACCCCGACCTCCGGTTCCTCCTATGTTCCGTCTCATAACTTCCCTTATGTATTAAAAACATTAGAAATATAAAAAGATTGGGGTTTCACGAACCTTCTGTTTTGACCACTTTTACCTATTCAAAGACGAACTCTACAGACTCCTTTTCTCCTTCTCCTGGAATTTCCTTTCCTACAAGGTCTCACACAAACTTCAATGGCAACATTAGTATAAGAAAAAATAATAAACCTTTAGGTACGCACTTCAACTAAAATCCATCAAAACAAAGGGTTATGTAAGAGGCAAATGGAAATGTTAGCAGAAATTTGTCAAAACAGACCAACAGGTAAATATTGATTTTTTTCGAAAACCTTCTGTTGCTCAAATCAAAAAGTGAAGAACTAATGAAAGTTGGATAACAACTTGTAGAACAAGCTCATAAAAATGCATCTCCTTCCGACGTACTAATCTCCGTCATGAAGTTTTTCGATGCAGCACAAAAATCTGTCCTAGGACAGCCACTTTTCACAACTCCTCTTCCTCACAAAAGTAGTTGGACTTGACACAAAAAACCAAAACAAAAAGGATAAGGAGCCGGTTATTACTGAAGTAATAACTTCCAAGACTCAACCAAACTCTTGGGTTATCTCCCAACAAGTACTTTTCTTTTATGCCTTCAAGTTAGGCTTGAAACTTTCAAAGATGCTCACAAAGGAGATATGTATCTGGAATGAAAGAGAGCATCTAGAAGAAAATAAACAACACATTTGAGTCTAACCCACTTCCTATGCATGGGGGTATCATGAGAAAACGAATTTTTGAAACAAAAAGCCACCAGCATAGGAAGACAAAACAGATGCAACTTCAAAGCTTTCAACATAAAACGGAGAAACTTAACATTATTGGGATGCATAAAACCATGTTTCCCTCTCTCATAATAACTTTCAGTAGCACCTTGAATAAAGTTGACAATATAACTATCACTGGCAACAACTTTATCATCAGAGTGAGCATACTTTCAGTCACCAAAAAGGGGTCCAAGGTCATAAACTGGATCAATAGAAGCAAGTTGTTCCATCCTGAAATCTTCATTAGGCAAGCCATTTTCACAAGGGGCGTTAGCAAATTTGGAAAAGTTAAACTCATAAAAATCTCCATCAAACTTAGTTAAAACTTTTTCCTTCTTACAATCTGTAATAGCTCCACAAGTGTTCAAGAAAGGTCTACCAAAAATGATAGGACAAGTTTTACTAGCTGCTGCATTAAGCACTAGAAAATCAGCAGGGTACTTAACCTTACCACTAAAAACCTCCACATCTCTTACAATACCAATAGGGCAAATGGTTTGCTTATTTGCAAGGTGAATAACCACATCAACGTACTCCAGTTCACAAGGACCAATTTCATGCATAATTTCCTTGTAAAGCTCATAAGGAATAGCACTAGAACTAGCACCAATGTCACATAAACCATAGTAGAAATGATCACCAATTTTAACAGAAAACACTGGAACACTAGCTTTTCTAGCCTTACTAGGATGAGAGATAATATTAGAAGCGTCTTCACAGAAGACAATGTGCTCATCCTCTATATTTCTAGCGTCAGGACCTTTCACAATAGCTACCATAGGTTCAATAATCAATTGCTCATCAGGCTACACATTTTTTTTGTACCTTTGTTATTTGCACTAATAATCATAGAATACTCCTTTACCTTAGCTGGGAAAGGAACTTTCTCAACATGAGGTTCAGGCATAATATGATTAGTAGTACAAACTTTGGTACTTCTAATAGGAACATGACTAACAACATCTTTATAAGGAGCATGGTACTTATTCCACTTCTTCCTGGGAATTTCTATGTAAGAGTCAAAGGCCTTAAAATAGTTGGCAATACTTTGGGAATCAAGACCAAACTCATTGCTAATATCACGGAAGTCATCATTTCCCATAAAATATTTAATGCATTCATAATCATAGTTTATACCTGACTTTCTTCCTTTGTCATTCTCCCAAGCTTCAGTGTTTTCTTGAATACAGTCTAGAAGATCCCATTTAGCTTCTTCCTTCATACGCATGAGTGATCTAGCACAAGAAGCATCTAGTAAATATTTATCATGAAGAGAAAGCCTAGCATAAAAGTTATTGATGATGATATTGTTAGGGAGTTCATGAATATGACATTTAAGAATTAGTAACTTCAATCTCCCCCAAGCTTGAGCTGTACTCTCTCCATCACGAGGCCAAAAGTTATATATCAGATTTCTATCCTTATGAATCTCATTGGGAGGATAAAATTTAGAATAAAAGAGATATGCCATTTCCTCCCATTCCATGGATTGTCCATTCTTCAGCAGCTTATACCATTCTTCAGCTCTCCCTTTCAAGGATATAGAGAGTAACTTCTTCTTCACCTGTTTCAGTTGTGATACCTACACACTTAAACAACCCGCATAATTCATGGATAAAAAGAAAGTGATCACCAGGATGGACAGTTCCATCCCCAAAATAATAATTATCCATAACACGATCAACAATACTTGTAGGTATCTTAAAAAGATCTATCTCAATAGGCAGTGGTTCATCTACTACCTTAGCAGTGGTAGTAGTTTTCCCAAACAGAAAACCATGTGGATTATCCATATTGGAAACAAAGTAACAAGCAGCAACAAAAAGCAATACTCATAGTAGAAGTTTCCTTTACCATTTCCACTCTTCAATAGCACTTCACTCCTCGACAACGGCGCCAGAAAATAGTCTTGATGACCCACAAGTATAGGGGGTGTATCGCAGTACTTTCCATAAATAGGAATGTCGATCCCAGTGAGGAGAACAAGGTGTTTGACTAGTGGTAAGGAGCAGGAACTCTCTGCAAATACTTAGCAAACGAATTTTTAGGGGGTTTTTGATAAAGCAACAAAAAAAGTGCAAGTAATAAAGAACAAATGCAGCAAGTGTCCCAATCCTTTCTTAGCAAAGGACAAGCCGGTGGAAATACTTATAAAGACCAAACGCTCTCGAGGACACATGGGAATTCTGTCAAGTGCTTTCGCTTCAAATAGCTGAGTACTCTTCTTTGGTGTTGTAAGTGTTGTGTGGGTGAACCTGTGCTAATATACCGACCTTACTTGGACTAATACATACTTGTGATTAAACCCCCTGCAAACATCCATAAATACATGAAAGTAATTAAGATATAAACCTAACCACAGCCTTAAACTCTTAGATCCTATGCTTCCTTGTGCAAAGGTGTCCTAACGGGGGTTCATGTTTCTGTCACTCCGGCAACCCCACAATTAATAGCCAAATACACAATGCATTCCCCTAGGAACATAAATGGTGAAGTATCATGTAGTCGATGTTCACATGACACCACTAGAAGAATAGCACCACAACTTAAATACTAAACCATTGAATAATAACTCAACACAAATCCACTAATAACAACATGAATTCTCCCATGTCCTCAAGAAATAAACGAACTACTCACGAGACATCATATGGATCAAGATCAAAGATGATATGGTGATGAATAACAATCTGCACATAAACAATAATCCAATGGTTCTACTCACGAGCATCAACTATAATAGTAATTAACACCGGGAAAGTTTCCCCTAAGAACTAAAGAAATATCCAACACAATTGTTACAGCGGGATGGAGTGGTGATGATGGTGCTGGTGGAGATGATGGTGTGGATGATGATGATCCCGATGAAGCCTAGCTTGATGATGGTGTTGATGGCGACGATGTCCCCTCTCCAGGAAGGAATTTCCCCGGCAGAAATCTGTCTGCTGGAGAGATCTTTCTCTCTCGGTGTTCTCCGCCTCGGAGAGGCGGCGGAAATCTATCTGTGGTCGCCCCCCAGTATTAGGGTTCCATAGGGAAAATATAGGCGAAGGGGCAGAGTCGGGAGCCGGTCAGGTGGGCCACACCTGCCCTAGGCGCGACCCAGGGTGGGCCCGCGCCTAGGGGGGGTGTGGGCCCCCTGCGGCCCTTCTCCCTCCCCTTCTAGCTTCCTCGGTCTTCCGGGAAAATATAATTTTCCTGTATTTTTCTGGTATTTTTCTGATCTTCGTGAAATTGCATCAAAACACCTCTTTTCCATCAGAATCCAGACTCCGGCAGTCCATCCTCCAAGAATCATCCCACATGCAAAAACAGTGGAAACGACATAAGTAATACCTCATAATAATACATATATCAATGAATAGAGGCAAATTATAATATAGAATGGTGATGCAAATTGGATGTATCATCCCTTGCCTTTGAAAAGCTTCCGGATATGGTGATGACATCGTTTGGTCCGGGTATCTGGAGCTTGTTATAGATGAAGTATGGCTTGGCCATGAAGGAGTGGAAGATGTCGCGTCCGAATATGATGTGGTACATGCTCTTGAAGGGGACCACTTCAAAGGTCATGCGTTCTTGGCGATAATTGTTAACATTGCCAAAAGCGACCGGAAGCATGATGCACCTAAGGGACCGATCCTCCCGACCAGGAACTACGCCATGGAACATGGTGCTAGTCTGCCTTAGGTTGGTCTCTGGCAAGTTCATTTTGTGAAGTGTATCCAGGTATAAGATATTGATGCTGCTTCCACTATCCACCATGCATTCGGTGAACTCATTGCTATCAATCAAAGGGTTGATGACCATGGAATATTGGTTCTCCGTTGGAACGAGGTCTGGGTGATCCTTCCTGTCCCAAGTGATTGGAACTTCCGACCAGCGCATGTATGGGGAACTGGGGGTAGGGTGGCCATCAGTATCCTCAATGAGGGTTTTTGTGCCCAGACAGTTGGGGTGCCAAGGAAGGTGTGGTAGACGGGGGGCCTTCTTCTCGAAGGGGTACTTGCCTTTGCCATCGCCCTTGTCGGCGTGATTGGGGGTCAACGTCCTCGTCCATGTCACTCGAATCCTTGGACTCCTCTTCCTTCTTCTTCCCTTTGCCCTTGACTCACGGTTGGTTCTTTCGGCTTTGTTTGTAGCCGGACTCCGGGTCTTCTTTGAGGTTGTTGGCGAACTTGCAATGGAGATTGGTGTGGGTGGCTTTGCCATTAGCATCGAGGTGTATGAGGGATGGCATATCACGGTATTCCTCGTATGTCTGGGGAACACGGGGCACTGCCGGGGTAGTTTCACTACCTCGCTGATGCCCACGACCAACCCCCCCGTCCTCGGCCGCACTGTCTGCCATCACCTCTTCGTGCAAACGTCATTGTGACCATGTCGGAGGTTAGCTTTTCTTCTGGTGGACTCTTCCGCTTGGTTCTGTTGTTCCTCTTAGCTTGGGTTGGGATGGCAATTGCCGGCAAGGAGCCGTGAGCATCATCATCGGCAGCCGCGAACTCACTAGCCAAGGAGATCATCTGGTTGTGATCCAGTCTATGATTGTCCTGCAGGCACTTCAACTTATGCCAGAGCAACGTACCTTTTTCCAATCCATTGATGTAGGCGTCCATAGCGGTCTGATCGTGCACCCCTGAGCAGGAGTTTTTGATATCCAGCCAGCGAGAGAGGTAGGACCAAGATGTCTCGTTTTCCTCTTGCATGCACCGTTGTAGATCGCCAATAGTGCATGGACGTTTGTACGTACCCTTCGAGTTCTTGGTGAACGCCTCTTGCATGTCCAACCAATTTCATATGGACTTCTCCGGCAAGTCGCCGATCCATTGGTGGGCCGTGCCAGTCAACATCAGTGGGAGGTACTTGACGAAAACGTTGGGGCTTCCTCCGGCAATCTCCACCGCGTTGTCGTAATCCTGCAACCATGTAGCTAGTTTGGCGGTGCCATCATAGGGCTTGATTGTCTTGTCTATCTAGAAACCCTTGGGGTAAGTTGCGGTCCATATCACAGGTCCAAAGCAACGTGGTCCCAGATACTGTCCTTCCCGGGCCTCGTGAATCTTGTCCAAGCATGAACATGTGTCGTATGGCTCCGGGCTTTCTTTTTTCTTCTTGCCATCAGGGGAAGGGCTGCGTGAGCGATGCGGCCCTTCTCCGCCATGGTGGCTGCTATGTGGCGATAGAGGCGGAGGTGGTGGTGGGTTAGCCTTCTTGCTGTTACCCTCCTGCGACTCATCACGTCTGTCGCGGTTTCTTGTTGGACACGGAGGGTCATGGTGTGACCTGCTCTTGTGTCCTTGATTGCCATTGTGGTCCCCTCCATGACGAGGTTGCTCCGTGTTGTCGCGAACAACGATGCCGCCCTGAGAGTGCCTTGGCAGAGGCATGCTCGTACGATGGTGAGATCTTGGGTCTTCGTGGTGTTAGGGTGAGCCTTGCCTCCGTGGTCAGAGGATATGGGGATAGCGTCTTTCCTGTTGCGCGCGTCCCTCCATCTTTATTCTGATGAACCCATTTGGGACCCGACATCGTGAGGAGATCTCTCCCTTTGTGGCTTAGGATTGCTAGACTAGAAATATGCAGGGTCAGACTTAAGCCTTTGAGAGGTGGCCTTTTCTTGCAGTTTGACAGCCTTGGCTACAAGGTCATAGACCTGTTCCACGACTGCGGGTGATCTATCCTGCTCCAGTAGGTTCTTGGATACTGCCAAGTTGAGAATAGGAGTGGGCATGACCTGCCTGCCCTCAATGTCAATGTATGGCTTGGCCTGTACCGACTTCGAGGGATCCCATCCTAGGTTGCGCCGTATGACAGGATCGTTGACAACGTGAGCCGGAGCATTCCTAGCCTTCTGCTGCTTGAGAAAAGTCTTGTACTTGGCCTCCATGGCTCTAGCTGCCTCGATTGATTTCTGCGCCTTGGCCAGATCTCGATCTAACTTTGCGCCCTGATCCGCGATGGCTTATGCTTCTTCCAGTAGCTGCTGGCGCTTCTCATCAAGCTGGACTACGTTCCGTATATGGGACACGATCATGGTCTCGATGAGCAAATTGCCGTACATCACTTTATCAGTTGGAGTGACTTGGGCGGCCGCAGAGGTAGATGCTGGTGGCGACAGATTTACGGTGTTAGAGTTACTCGGACCGATGTTGAGTTCCTGCGGCTGTTGCACTCGGGCATGGCCTTTGCCGATCATTGTCTTCAACATCGGCTGGTCCCTTCCCCTTGTCCAACGGCTTAGGCGGAGCTTGTCCGGGTTGGTCTTCTTCCATCACGCTCCCAATGGCAACAAACACCTCTCAGGATGTGATGTCCTTGTCGGCCTACTCCTCATGCTTGATATCTTCCTCCCTCTCCTGCATAGCTGAGTCGAGCTCCTCCGGGTTCATATCCATCTCCTCCGAGTCCATGCTTATGTCGGCGTAGAGCGCGTCCAGAATGGACTTGGAGGGTGTGGGTGCTTGCTCGATGACGGAGGACGATGTTGAGGCAGTAGGGATGTTGACTGGAGGCACTGGCGGCAGTGACTGAGGCGGCAGTGGCCTGGGTATGGCAACGATCTCGGCCTGAGCAGCTACATCAGCGGCTGCGTAACTATTGACGGTGGCGATCATGCTCTCAAAGGTGAGGAGAACCACGACCTGTTGCCGTCTTAGCGTATGTCGAAGAAGTGTACTGCGGTCCAGTCCTTCCACAAAGTGATAGATAGCATCATCATTTGGGTAATGCTCCATATCGGCCCGTATTCGGAGCCATCTGGCTAGGTAATCGCGGGGGTTTCTCCCTCTCTCTAGACGCATCGTGCCAGATCGAAGATAGTCACCATGCCGACGAAGTGTGATCTCTCCTTTCTATACGCACGGGCGAAGCCGGCGGATTTGTAGTGATCTTCCACCATTATTTCCTGCATAGGGGCGGTTTGGGTAGGTCTTGAATTTATCTAATCTAAGTCAGCAAACTCCGGAGAGAGATCCGACTTTGATCCTTCCGCGAAAGTGTCCTGCCCGTAGGCGGTCCGTTCGGGCCTTGATGATCCTCCGGCTTCCAAGGAACTAGTGCCCGAGTCAGTTTCGCCGATGAAGAGGTGGATGTCCCCGATTGGGACGATCGAGCAGCGGGTGATGTTTGTCTTCGTCGGGATCTAGAATTCGTCGCGAGGGATGATCAGGACTTTGCCTAAGAAGAGAACGTGACCAATGGCTATGGTTTCGCCGATTCTCGTGAAGATCTTTGACCTCGCCCGTTGTAGAGCCTGAAGCGCCTCTTGCCCCATGGTGGGCACCAAGTGTCGTGGTATTGCCGACGAGTACGCCATGGAGGGGTCCTCACAGTGCGTGTTTAGAGATGTGGGGTAAGAAGGAAGGTTGGCGGGTATGAGGTGACACAGTTTACCTAGGTTCAGATCCCACGACGGTGGCGGAATCCTACTCTTGCTATAAATCACTATAACGGAAATACGCCAGGTTACTGGGATCGGTTCGCTATGCGTGATATGAGTTGAGTTACTACGTTCTTGCCATAAAGGCTCCTCTAGGTCCGGCTTATATAGTCGCAAGGTCCTAGGGTTACAGGGAAAGTCCTAGCCGGACAGGTTATAGAGTCCTACACGGTACACAACTAGTCTAACGTGTCTTCCACTCCAAGGCTCCAGGTACGCCGATGACTCCACCGTAGCCTTCCTTTATCCGACATTGGCCTCCCTTCTCGATCCATCTAACTGGGCCGCCCAGTAGGCCATAGGCCCTGCTACCAACTGTGGGCCACCCGGGTTATCAGGATTAGAGACATACAATGGTGATACCCATTTAGCATATCCCAACAAATTGCATGCTACAGTTTATCTTCTATATCTAAATAGGAGTCCCCAACTACCTATTTATCTTGACATGCAGCCTATCCACATCGGCAAACTAACACCCAGCAAAACTGTCATATTCGAGCCATGTCATCAGTCATTTTTCATAATTTTATCGATCTCGAGCTAATCTTAATATTTCAAGTTTCCTCTTCATCTCCACGAGACGACCTTTCTTTTCCCCACAGTGAAGACAAACCATCTGTTTATCTATAGTAAATGAGGCATGCGAGCAACCGACTGCCTATAATAATATTCTTATCCGGTCTCCAACCCCTCCTTCCCTCTTCTCTGCTTTGTCTTCCCAGTCGAAACGGTGAAAAGCGCACTCCATTTTCTCCAACTAACCTGGCGGCTCAGCTCTAGAAGGATCCCTGCCTCCAACCCATGGCCAAATATTTTCCATGTGACAATGCAACCTCCCTTGGTATCCAGTTCATCTCTTTGAATGTACAGTTTTGGGGATTTTGTATGGTGCTGGTATGTATATGGAATATTCGATCCATTAGGCTGGTCATAGTGGGGAGTAATTTAGAGTAGTAACATGCATATTTTACTAGTCTAAGTTACTACATCCATAGTGGAAATAACATAGGTGTGTTATCATGCAAAGTCTTATTTATTGCAATGTAGACTCATTTTGTCTTGAATGTGTGATGTTATGGTACCATAGCTAATTACCACAAGCCTCTCTCTCATCATTTAATTGCATTCCATGTCATCTAAATGCTTAGTTGGCAATATATGTAGGACTATGTTACTACTCAAGTTACTCCCACTATGACTAGTCTTATATCGACTTGCAGCTGGTATCTGTAACATCCCAAAAATATTAATCAAGGTTATCAAATTCCAATCACCCAAATTTAGGGTTAACAAAAACTTTTGTTAATTAACTTCAATATGAATGCATGTGTGTATGTGATGAATGCATGAATGCTTGCAATGAATTGTTGGATTTTTATGAATGACAAGGATTGGTTTAAAGATGAAAACACCAACATCTAAATCATTTCCAAGCAGAATCAAATGAAGAGAAAATAAAAAATAAGATATATAAGCAAATGATCATTTTGACCAAAGTTAACCACTAGACCACTTTGAGTGTTTCTAGTCCAAGTTTTTTAACAGAAACACATCCAATTATTTTCACCCATTGATAGACCAAGTAAAAATGAAACCAAGGCCACCTTGCAAACCCATAGAAACATTTTGCAAATCTATGCCAAGGACAATTCAAAATTGAATCTAGTTCATATGGTAAGATCACCATTTCTAAAAAACCACTCAAACCAGTTCACCTTGACAAACCCAAGAAACCAGAGACCACCAAGTATGTGACCAGTGCACTCACCAAATTTCATCCAAAAATTCAAATATAAATTTCTTTCGGCCATTTCATCAAACACCTTGCAGACGCAAATCAAATTGGCCAAACATTCACTGTTTTGAGCAGTGATCATTCAAACCATTGTCTCCCTTTGCTCACCTTTGTCCCCCGGTGAGCACACCTGCATTGAAAAACCTAGAAACCTGCCCTTTGCACCATGCCGTGTATGCCCGACCACCCCCTTGCCAGCCGACCATGGCAAGCTAGCAGGAGCGTTCGCCGCGCCTAGCCACCATGTCCAGGAGGCATCCCAACGTCCACCGCCACCCCCTGTCTAGATCTCGAGCACTGCCAAGCCATGGACCACAGAGAGCGCGCCGCACCCAGTTCGTATCTGCCATGCCGAGAGCACGCCAGAGATGTTAAGGATATGCTATATGGGTATCCTCATAGCATGTCTCTTATCCGACTAACCCGGGTGGCCCATAGTCGGTAGCATGGCCTGTGGCCTACTGGGCGGCCCAGTTAGGTGGATCCAGAAGGGAGGCCCATGCCGCATAAAGGAAGGCTATGATGGAGTCACCAGCATACGCGGAGCCTTGGAGTACAAGATACAGAAGACTAATGATAGACGGTGTAGGACTCTGTCACCTGTCCAGCTAGTAATTTTCCCTGTAACCCTAGGACTAGGCGACTATATAAGTCGGTCCTATGGGAGCCTTTAGGGCATCGATTCAGACAACCTAGTATCGTTTTACATACACCTCGCACATCGAACCTATCTCTGTAACTCGGCGTATTGCCATTATAGTGATTTATAGCAGGAGTAGGATTCCACCACCGTTGTGGGATCTGAACCTGGCTAAGCTATGTTACCTCGTACCTGTCAAATGTCCGACTTACCCCAA
The DNA here is from genome assembly GCA_910589765.1 of Avena atlantica. Classification (NCBI taxonomy): domain Eukaryota; kingdom Viridiplantae; phylum Streptophyta; class Magnoliopsida; order Poales; family Poaceae; genus Avena; species Avena atlantica. The sequence continues at coordinate 80,226,624 of OU342734.1, read as the reverse complement.
TTCTCTAAACACGCACTGTGAGGACCCCTCCATGGCGTACTTGTCGGCAATACGACGACAGTTGGCGCCCACCGTGGGGCAAGAGGCGCTTCATGCTCTTCAGCGGGCGAGGACGAAGATCTTCGCGGGAATCGGTGAAACCGTAGCCATCAGTTGCGTTCTCTTCTCCGGAAACGTTCCGATCGTCCCCCGCGACGAGTTCTGGATCCCGGCGAAGACGAAACCTACGCGGTGTTCGATCGTTCCTATCGGAGACATCCACCTCTTCATCGGTGAAACCGACTCGGGCTCTAGTTCCCTGGAAGTCGGAGGAGCGTCAAGACCCGCACGGACCGCCTACGGGAAGGATACGTTCGCGGAAGAATCAATGTCGAATCTCTCCTCGGAGTTTGCCGGCAAAGATCGAAAAAATTCAAGACCCACCCAAACCGCCCCTGTGCAGGATATAAAGGTGGAAGATCGCTGCAAATCCGCCGGCTTTGTCCGTGCGTCTGGACAGCAGAGATCCAAGTTCGTCGGCGTGGTTACCATCTTCGATCTGGCGCGCTGCGTCCAGAGAGAAGGCGAAAAACCCCCGCGATTACCTGGACAGATGGCTCCGTATTCGAGCCGATCTGGCCCATTACCCCACTGATGATGCTATCTATCACTTTGTGGAAGGACTGGACCATGGCACGCTTCTCCGACATTCTCTAAGATGGCAAAAGGTGTCAGGACGCCTTACCTTCGAAGGCATGGTAAACACTGTAAACAATTACGCGGAGGCTGAAGCGGCTCCTCAAACAGCGCTTGTGCTCATTGACGGAGCCCCTCCGATTCAGCCACCACCACCACCGCCTCCAACCGCCATCGTCGTTCAGCACCACCACCTCCAGTCATCGTCGAGGCCGTTGCACCTCCACCGCCTGTCATCGAGGAAGTCCTGGCACCCTCCGACTCTGTCATTGACGCGCTTTATGCTGATTGCAGTGCAGATTCAGAGGAAATAGACTTCAGCCCAGAAGAGCTAGACTCCGCTATGCAGGAGATGGAGGAGGAGTACTCACGCGACGAGCAAGCTAATAACACCGTCATGTCTTGAGGGGTGTTCGTCACCATTGGGATAGCGATGGATGAATATCAACCCGCCCAAGCTCTGCCTACGGCGCTTTAAAAGGGGAAGGGGCCACTTATTGCTGTCGACAATGATCGCGCAAAGGTCATGCCTCCTCCGCCTAACCCAGTGCAGCAGCCGCAGGAACTCGGCACCGGTACAAGCAACAACAATACCGCAAACTTGCCGCCTGCAGCATCCACGTCGGCAGCAGCCCAAGTTACTCCAGCTGATAGAGTGATGTATGACAATCTCCTCGTTGAGCCACTAACTGTTGACCATATCCGGAACGTGACTCAGCTTGACGAGAAGCGTCAGCAGCTGCTGGAGGAGGCGCAAGCCATCACGGAGCAAGGCTCTAAACTAGATCGAGATCTGGTCAATGCGCAGAAGTCCATAGAGAAAGCTAGAGCAATGGAAGCCGAGTACAAGACTTTGCTGCAGCAGCAGAAGGCTAAAAAGGCTCCGGCTCGCATCATCAACGATCCTGGTGTACGGCGCAACCTAGGATGGGCTCCCTCGAAGCCGGCACAGGCCAAGCCATACATCGATAGTGAAGGCAAGCAGGTGATGCCCACCCCACTCCTTAACCTCGCCGTCGCCAAGACCCTTCTGGAGCAGGATAGATCACCCGAGGCAGTAGAACAGGTCTATGACCTAGTGGCCAAGGCGGTAAAGCAGCAGGAAAAGGCCACCTCCCAGAGGCTTGAGTCTGACCCAGCGCTCTGCCGATCTAGCCAGTACAAACCGCCAAGGGACAGATCTCCTCAGAATGTCGGATCACAGACGGGTTCATCAGAACGAAGATGGAGGGATGCGCGCAACAGGAAGGATGCTATCCCCATATCCTCCGACCATGGAGAAAGAGCCTGACCTCGCCGCCCATCACCACCGCCCCGATCCCCCCGATGTCAGGAAGACTACAAGGCTCACCATCACACGGATATGCCCCCACCAAAGCAGTGCAGCATCGTCATCCGCGACAACGCGACACAGACCCGTCATGATGAAGAGCGCCACCAAGGACATAAGAGCAGGTCACACCACGACCCTCCGCGTCCGACAAGCAACCGTCACAGGCGTGGGGTGTCGCAGGAGGGTAACAGCAAGAAGGCTAACCCACCGCCACCTCCACCTCCGTCGCCGTCAAGCAGTCGCCATGGCGGAAGAGGCCCGCGTCGTTCACGCAGCCCGTCCCCTGTTGACAACAAGAAGAAGAACCTGGAGCCGTACGATGCACGCTCGCGGATCGATAAGATCCATGAGGCCCGGGGAGGACCATACCTGGGACCACGTTGCTTTGGACCTACAATACGGTCCACAACTTACCCCAAAGGGTTCCGGATTGACAAGACCATCAAGCCCTATGACGGCACCGCCAAGCCCGCCACATGGTTGCAGGACTACGGCAACGCGATGGAGATTGCCGAAGGAAACCCCAACATCACCATCAAGTACCTCCCGTTAATGTTCGCAGGAACGGCCCAACAATGGATCGACGACTTGCCAGAAAAATCTATACAACTGGTTGGATATGCAAGAAGCATTCACCAAAAACTTTGAGGGTACATACAAGCGTCCCTGCACCGTGGGCGATCTACAGCGATGCGTGCAAGAGAAAGACGAGACATCTCGCGCCTACCTCTCACGCTGGCTAGACATGAAGAATTCCTGCGCAGGAGTACACGCTCAGACCGCTATGGCCGCCATCATTGATGGATTGGAAAGGGGAACGTTACTCCAACATAAGCTAAAGCGCTTGCAGGACAATCATCAGCTTGAATTGAATCAGATGATTCAGTTAGCTAGTGAGTTCGCAGCTGCCGATGACGATGCTCGTGGCTCTTTGCCGGTAACGGCCGTTCCAACCCAAGCTCGGAGGAACAACAGTACAAAGCGGAAAACCGCTCCAGAAGAAAAGCAATCTACCGACATGGTCGCCATCACTACTAGGAAATAGGCTGTTAGTGGCGCACCCGAAATGCCCATCCGTGGTGCACTAGCAGTGCGCCACGGGCCTTGCTCTACGGCTATCTCTCAGCCGTGGCGCACTGCCTAGTGCGCCACAGAAGTTTAGATACAGGCGTGGCGCACATGCCAGTGCGCCACAGAAGTTTGGGCAGGTGCTCCACGCGTATGAAACGATAACCGTGGCGCACTAGGTGCTATGCGCCACGGATATAAATTTCAAAATTCAAAAAAAAAGCAGCAGATCTAGATCTCGTCGTCAGTGCCGTCGCGTGTCGGTGCAGGTCGCCGTCGTCGCCTCCTCGTCGTCACCTTGTTGTCGTCGTCGGAACTGCAAGGAGGAGGAGGAGAATAGGAGGAAGAGGAGGAGGAGAAGAAGAAGAGGAGGCAAAGGAGGAAGAGGAGGAGAAGAAGATGAGGAGAAGAAGAGGAGGAGAAGAAGAGGAGGAAGAGGAGGAGAAGAAGAAGAGGAGGCAGAGGAGGAAGAGGAGGAGAAGAAGAGGAGGCAGAGGAGGAAGATGAGGAGAAGAAGAGGAGGAGGAGGAGGAGAAGAAGAGAGGGAGGTAGGAAGAGATGTAGGAAGAGAGGGAGGAAGGGAGGTCGACGTCGCCTGTTGTCACTGCGAGGAGGAGGAGAAGGTGGTCGACGTCGCGCCGTCACTGCAAGGAGAGGAGAAGGAGAAGGGAGAAGGGAGAAGGGAGAAGGAAGAAGGAAGAAGGAAGAAGGAAGAAGGAGAAGGGAAAGGGAGAGGAAGAGGGAAAAGGGGAAAGGAAAAGGGAGGAGGGCGGGGTGGGGATTTAAATTTGAATCCCGCCCAAGCTTATCCGTGGCGCACTAGGTGTAGGTGCGCTACGGATAAGTCGCCCTGTTTTTTTTTCTGCAGGAAAAAACGGTTTTTTAACCGTAACTTTTTACTCTTTTCGAATTTTGAAAATCTAAAAAATCGCTAAACGACCTTAGGTGGTTGCGAGCAGATGCGAAATCTCGTTCTCGTCATGTTGGTATATTATAAGTTTTTTTTCGATATCGTATGCAAAAGTTACGGCCTTTTTACCGTGGCATGACTTTTTTTTGCAAATAAAGTCGAAACTCATTTTTGTTAATTTTACTAGAAGCTATACCACATTACCTACCTAAATATGAAAGGATTTAATTTTTTGAAGTGTTTATTATTTTCGTTTATTTTTTGCAAACCCTAAAAAGGCGATCCACGGGGGGGGGGGGGGGTGGAGTTGGTGCATGCCACTTAGGCGTAGGGCACTAGGGCAGAGTGCCCTACGGCTAAGTTTATACATCTGTGACACACTATGCCATGTGCGCCACAGATGTTTGTGGCCGTTTCACAGCAGAGGGGGCGTGTTCTTAGGCGTAGCGCACCCCCCCATGTGCGCCACAGATGACACTAACAACCGTGGCGCACATAACTATAGTGCGCTACAGATGTTTGGCGAGCGTCCAACAGGACCCTGGACAACACACATCTGTGGTGCACTATAGTCATGTGCGCCACGGTTGTTCTAGTTACTAGTAGGGCACTGCCCATAGGTGAGCCACGCCTGTTTTAGCAGTGGGGCACTTCAACCATGTGAGCAACGGATGTGCTGATTACCTATAGCTGTTTTCCTAGTAGTGCATGACTTTTGCAGGACGAGGAGAATGCGGACAACGTGCCCGAGGAACGGGAGCAGGCCGCGGGCAGCAACGAGGAAGTGAAACCAACTCGGCGCCGCTCCGCGTTCCCCAAACGTACGAGGAGTGCCGCGATATGCCGTGCCCCGTACACCTCGATGTCAACGGCAAGGCCACCCATACCAATCGACACTGCAAGTTCGTCAACGACCTCAAGGAAGACCCGGAGTCCGGCTACAAGCGAAGTCGGAAGAACAGACCGTGAGGAAAGGGCAAGGGGAAGAAGAAGGAGGAGGAGCCCAAGGATTCAAGTGACATGGACGAGGACGTTGACCCCAAGCACGCCGCCAAGAGCGACGACAAGGGCAAGAACCCCTTCGCAAAGAAGGCCCCAGTCTACCACACTTTCCTTGGCACCCCACCGTCCGACAACAGAAGACCTCTCTAAGGATCCTGATGGCCACTCTCCCCCAGTTCCCCAATACATGCGCTGGTCGGAGGTTCCAATCACTTGGGACAGGACGGACCACCCAGACCTTGTGCCCACGGAGAACCAGTACGCCATGGTCATCAACCCATTGATTGACGGCGTGGAGTCCACCAAGTGCATGGTGGATAGTGGAAGCAGCATCAACATCATGTACCTGGATACACTGCAGAAGATGAACTTGACGGAGGCAAACCTAAGGCGGACCAACACCATGTTCCATGGCGTAGTTCCTGGTCGGGAGGCTCGGTCCCTTGGGTGCATTACGCTTCAGGTAGCCTTCGGCGACGTTAATAATTACCGCCAAGAGCGCATGACCTTTGAGGTGGTCCCCTTCAAGAGTGTGTACCACGTCATATTTGGCCGCGACATATTCCACACGTTCATGGCCAAGCCATGCTTCGTCTACAACAAACTCAAGATAGCCGGACCAAACGGTGTCATCACCATATCCGGAAGCTTTACAAGGCAAGGGAATGCGAGATCAACGAAGCAGTCGTTGCAGAAGCTGTCCTCTACAGCGAAGAATTCAAGGAGATCCGGAGCAAGGTCAATGACTCAGAGAAGCCCGCGTCGAAGAAGCAGATCGCCGACTCCGCTCCTGCATTTAAGGCCGCCATCGAGACCAAGCCGGTGGAACTTGTGGTAGGCGATGCCTCCAAGACTGTCTCCATTGGGACGAACCTGGATCCCAAATAGGAAAGCGCGCTCGTCGAGTTCCTCCATGAGAATAGGGACATCTTTGCCTGGCAACCTGCCGACATGAAAGGTTTACCTAGGGAACTTGCCGAGCACAGCTTAAACATAGATCCAAAATGCAAACCAGTGAAACAACCTCTACGACGCTTCAGAGATGAGAAGAGACGCGCCATTGGCAAAGAGATAGCTAGGTTACTTAAGGCTGAGTTTAACCGAGAAGCCCTTCACACCCGATGGATGGCCAATCCTGTACTTGTCCCCAAAAAGGGAACCAATGAATTAAGAATGTGCGTTGATTACACCGGCTTGAACAAAGCATGTCCCAAAGATCCGTTTGCTTTGCCTCGCATTGACCAAGTCATTGACTTGACGGCTGGCTCGGAACTTTTGTGTTTTCTTGATGCATACTCAGGATACCACCAGATCAAGATGAGGAAGTCGGACCAATTGGCCACTTCGTTCACTACCCCATACGGCATGTTTTGATATGTCACAATGCCCTTTGGGCTAAAAAACGCAGGTGCTACCTACCAGCGGACAATGCAACGTTGCCTTCACGACTAAATTGGTCGGAACGTTCACGCCTATGTGGACGATATCGCGGTGATGTCTAAAAAGTCAAACGACTTAATCTCCGACTTAAAAGAAACCTTTGATAATCTCCGGAAATACAACATGATGCTCAACCCTAAGAAGTGTGTCTTCGGGGTTCCAGTCGGCAAACTGTTGGGCTTCATCGTTTCCCAGCGCGGAATCGAGGTCAACCCGGAGAAAATCAAGGCCATCCTAAACATAAACTGTCCGACATGCCTAAAGGACATCCAACGACTAACAGGTTGTGTTGCGGCAGTTAGTCGATTCGTCAGCCGACTTGGAGAGAAGGCTCTGCCGCTGTACAAGTTGCTGAAGAAGGCGGACAAATTCACATGGACAGATGAAGCAGATGCAGCATTGAAACAACTCAAGGAGATTCTTTCCTTAGCGCCCATCCTTGCAGCACCCGAGCCTGGAGAGCCCCTGTTAATTTACATGGCGGCAACCAACCGGGTTATTAGCATCGTCGTTGTGGTAGAGCGGAAGGAACCAGTCTACGAGCATGGAGTTGAACAACCAGTTTACTATGTTAGCGATGTCTTGACGGAGTCCAAGCAGCGTTACCCGCACTACCAAAAGATAGCTTATGGAGTATTCCTTGCTTCTCGGAAGCTGAGGCATTACTTTCAGGAGCACCCAATCACAGTAGTGAGCAAGACTCCACTGTCCGACATTATCAACAACAGCGACGCTACAGGAAGGGTCGCGAAGTGGGGCATTGAACTTGTCGCCTTCGAGATCACCTACAAGAGACGCGACGCTATCAAGTCACAAGCTTTGGAGGATTTTATTGCAGATTGGACGGAGATGCCAGATGCTACTCCACTGCCAGAACCAGAGTACTGGGTGATGCACTTTGATGGATCAAAGTTGCTCAACGGCTCGGGGGCTGGTGTACTACTACAGTCACCAAAAGGATACAAGCTGCACTACGTTCTACAGATCCACTTCGAGGATACAAACAACATGGCGGAGTATGAAGCGCTCATTCACGGAGTGCGTGAAGCCAAGGATATTGGCATCAAGCGCATAGTTTGCTGTGGAGATTCTGACTTGGTTGCCCAGCAGGTGGCTGGCACCTGGAATGCGCGGAACCCTTTGATGGCGGCATATCGCGACGAAGTGGAGGAGATGGCCAAGAGCTTCTTGGGCTACGAAGTCAAGTATGTGCCTAGGGAGCAAAACGAGGCGGCTGATCTACTGTCTAAATTTGGATCAGGGCGCAAGCAAATTCCGCCAGGAGTTTTCCTAGAACATCTACGCACACCATCCGTGAAGGGCGCCGACATCGACAACCCGGATAGAGCTGACTCTTTCGTCAACGTGGTGATAAAAATCCCTCCGGCTTGGACAAAACCGTTCATGGAATATAATGAACACAAAACCTTGCCTGACGACGAGGTCGAACGACGGCAAATATTACGACGAGCAAAGGGTTATACCATAATCAGTGGGCAACTCTATAAAAGGAGCACTACTGGTGTATACCTAAAGTGCGTTTCCCAGCTAGAAAGTATGGAAATCCTGCGCGAGATCCATCTCGGAGATTGCGGGCATCACGCCGCTCCTCGATCGTTGGTCGCGAAAGCCTTTCGGCAAGGATTCTACTGGCTAACCACGAAGGCGGACGCCGACAAGCTGGTTGAGACATGCACGGGATGCCAGTATTATGCCCGACAACCACATGTTCCTGCTGAAGAACTGCGAACAATACCAATAACTTAGCCGTTTGCAGTCTGGGGGCTAGACATGGTGGGGCCATTACAAACGGCACCGTGTGGATTTACGCATCTGCTGGTAGCAGTTGACAAATTCACCAAATGGATAGAAGCTAAACCCATTAGAAAGCTTGATGGGGCAACTTCCCTCAGGTTTGTCCGGGATGTAGTGGTGAGATTTGGTCTCCCACATAGCATCATCACCGACAACGGAAGCAACTTGTCACTCGGAGAAGTGGAGGCCTATTTCTAGGACAAAGGCATCCGACTTGACCTTGCATCTATGGCACACCCACAATCCAATGGTCAAGTTGAGCGAGCCAATGGATTAATTCTGCAGGGAATCAAGCCACGTCTTGAGGCACCGCTACATTGAGCAGCTGGAGCCTGGGCGGAAGAATTGCCGTCTGTGCTGTGGAGTTTACGAACTACACCCAACAGATCCATTGGCTACACCCCCTACTTCATGGTATATGGAGAATAAGCCATCCTACCTTCCGACATCCTCCACGATGCACCAAGAGTTGCCGCCTACAACGAAGATGACGCTGAAGAATCCAGACGCCTAGATGTGGACCTTCTCGAGGAGGAGCGCGTTTTGGCATGCCAAAGATCCGCCATCTACCAGCAGAAGCTACGCAGCTACCATAGTCGCCGCGTTCGGCATCGCTCGTTTAAAGAAGGGGATTTAGTACTCCGACTTAAGCAGAAGAAGTCACACAAATTATCCCCGCCATGGGAAGGACCGTTCATCATAAGAAAGGCGCTGCTCAATGGGTCTTACTACTGTGTCGACAATCGTGAGCTCAAGGATAGACCCAACAAGGATCATAAGCGTAAGCGACGTGACCCGGATGATGACTACCCGGAGCTTGATCGGCCATGGAACATAGCACAGCTACGTCCTTTCTACACTTAGCATTTTTTATCTAATCGTGTACCTCTTATACGATCAATGAAATAAAGCTCTTTGGTTCACTCATATTGCTAAGTCCTTTACCTCCTTTAGTGTTCATTTTTGGATCATATAAACCTTTATGCACAAGTCTTGCGATTGCACTTGTGAAAATTCCGCCTACGGGCGTTAGCTTAAGTTTTCTGGTCTACACATTCTTTGTCGTTTTTTATGTGGATTCTGGAGTAGTGACTTTCGACACTTATTGTCGGCGATTTTGTGCTCAGATTATTGATTGTGCCATTGGGCATCATCACCTAAGCGCATGGTTCCGACAACGAGTCTTTCGACTCACGAAAAGTCAAGCATAAGAACCAGAGTAATGGATAAGCCAACAATTGCTTAAAATATACATGCTGAAACTTAAATCTTAAGTAGCAGGATACGACAACCATTGTTTTCCGCCTTAAGATTACATCAACAAGTTTTCCCCGCGCACACTCTAGATGAGAAACAGAAATTACAAAGTGTTTTTCATTCTTTGGGCGCAGGAGACTTGGAGGCCACATCATCACCAGCCAGAGAATCACCCTCAACGTAGGCGCTGTGATGAGACTCGGAGGAGTCTTGGGTGACGTTGTCGATGAAGTTCCTAGGCACGAAGACGTCAACATCCACCAACTCGGCAACCCTGGTGTCATAACCCGTGAGCAATGACAGGATGGCTTCGTGATCGATCTCCTTGCCGTCATCATCCACGCCGGGGATACTAGAGGTCACCGTGTCGATGTCGTCATCTTCATAATGTGCCTTCACCATAGACAGCACCATCCTTGCGCCAGCCCGTGCGCATGAAGCTTTCCAGCTCGCGACACGCTCGGGGGCTCGGCGCAGAATCTCCGAGTACTTCTTCACGGAGTCCGAGGCCTTGATAAAAATCTGGAGGGGCTTGGCAATCTCCTTGGCTCGGGCGATGGCGGTATTGATGAACTTGCCGGCAAGAACCATGCATGCCTTGTCCGAAATAGGCGAGCGGGTTAAACCCATGGGCGCTGAAAATTCCGACAATGATTGCATGAGTTCAGCAAATTCTAAGTATCCAGACTACAGAACTACAAGGCGGATGACACTTACTGAAGATGCTGGCCTTAGCCTGCCAGACGGTGTGCACCAAGGATTTCTTCTCTTGTTGGAGGAGCTTAAATGCTTCGTTATGGCGAAGGTTTTGCTCATCAGCAGCTTGCTTCTGATCCTTTAGGATCGCAAGCTCCTCCTTCAAGCGATTGATCTCCGCGGAGGAGGACTCCTGCAGGGCTTTCATGGAATCCTCGTGCATCTTCAGCATTTCTTCCCTCTCCTTCTTAAGGATCTTGTTCTCGTTGTCCAGCTGCTGGATGTGCTTGGACTGCTCAACAATATCCTTGGCCTTGGCAACATGCTCTGCAAGTCGGAGAAAACAAAGTACACATTGCGTACTCGGAGATTATGGGCACAAAAGTAAGACGTAAATGCGCAAAAAGAAAACTGACTCTTGTTTTTGATGATCTGTTCCTTCAAGATGGCAGTTTTACCCTTTTCGGCTTCAAGATCTATGCGCATCTTCTGATACTTGTCGTTGGCCATGCCCCTCCGAGCATTCTCATTCTGTGGAACCAAATGCAAAGTTATAAGTTGTTTGGTCTGCTTGGAGCCCCTAGTCGGAGATTCTCCATCTAGGTGCTCGGGGGCTACAGTGAGAGTTTTTAAACTTATCAATATGCTTAGCTTTTCTTTAAAGAATCTAGTCGGAACTAATTCAGTTCTCGATTAGAAGCTTGGGGGATACAGTATAAAGTTTTTAGCTCGGAACATGCTTAGTTTTTCTTTAAGAATCTAGTCGGAACTAATTCAGTTACAACTAGAGGCTTGGGGGGCTACGACACTGAAAAATATAAACGCTATGTATGCTACTCTTAAAGCATCTAGTCGGAATAATTTCTTCCATCTAAATGCTTGGGGGCTACAGTGAGAGTTCTTTCTAACTTAGTCACTCTTAGAGCATATAGATGCAAAACCTATGGTTTTCCATCTACATCCTCGGGGAATATAGTGGGATACTCATATGAAATGCAAAAGGTAAAGTAAAATTTACAAGTGCGATGATCTTGAGGTTTGTAGCACTCTCGGCCAGCAGCTTGCCAAAGGCAACGCTGTTTCCTCGCAAGATGTCTGCTTGTCGGAGTAGCTCCTCAAGACCGAACGTCGGAGATGACGACACTCCTCCAGGAACCATAGTTGTGTTACTCGGCATGAGCGCCGGGTAAACAATCTTCGGGAACTCGAAGGGTTTCTGGGGAGCAGAGGCGGCACCTTCGGCAGAAGTACCAGCTCCTACCACCGCCTTACCGCTACCGATGGCATCCTTAGCCGGAGCTTCAACCATTTGAAGAGCAGCACTCTCCTGCGTCGCCTGCTCGCCGACAACAGCCAGTTCGATAGAGGCGCCAGAGTGCACTTCCATGGCGGAAGGGCCTGGTGCCTCCTGGACTTGGGAGCTTGTCGGATCAGAGGAGGGCTTGACGGCAGGAGTAGAAGGGGCGATGGCGGGGGAGGAGTCACGATGCAGCATATCTTTGATATTTCTAGAAGCCCCAAGAGTCTTGGAGGACTTCTTGAGGCTGGTTGTGGCTTTCTTCCTGAAACGTGCAAAATGCATAAGTACAGGAATAAGACAGACAAATGAGACAATGTCGGAGAATGAGAGGCTTACACTAGGGGGGCGCTTTGGTAAACATCCCGGTGGCTTTCTTCTTTTCCGCCTCCAGGGCGGCAGTACTCTTTTTGGAGGCTCCACCCTCCGTCTTCTTCTTCTTACCTCCGTCGGCAGCGTCAGAGGTGGAGCTCTTCCGCTTTCGCGCCAACGGGGCATCATCATCGGACACGACCGTGACTTCCTTCATCTTTGGATCATAGATTTGGGCAGCCAGGTTGTCCTCATCTAGATCGCTAAGCTGTTAAGTAAGAAATCACCGTGTTAGATAAGATGGATATGATAAGACGGATAAACTGGAGCAATGTCATACACGAAAAATAAATACCTACCTTTGGGCACTTGTCGTCTACGTACATGTCGCAAGTGATGGTGAAGCCACGCTTCTTATCCTTCACCTTGACGATGTCCTTCAGACGGAGCTTGACGGAGTCACTCGAGAAGTTATCCACGGAGATCTGAAGGGAATCCTTTCGATCACCCATGTACTCGTGCATGAACTTCGCGCGATGCTGCAGGGGTTGGATTCGCCTGATGAACCAGCACATGGCTAGGTCCAAGCCGGTCAAACCCGCCTCTACGAACCACTTGATTCGCCTTATTGCGCAAGAAGCGTTGAGGTCGGAGGGAAGGGAGGAATGGGATCTCCATGTGGAAACTTTAGCGGCGGCTCCATCCACGATGTCCGGGTACGTCACTTCTCGGCCCGCCAAAGGAATGTCGGGGCCGTAGAAGTACGTCCGCTGCCAGTTTTTGCACGACTCGTGGCCGACGATGTCGGGGAACCGCCGGCCAGGTCGGATCTTGAAGCTTATGGTGCCGCAGTTCCTAAACTCCTCCCTACTATGTCCGGCTTCATGTTTGACGGTGCAGAAGTACACAAACAAGTCTAACCTAGGCTTAATCCCTAGGTAACCCTCACAAAGTGCCGCGAAGTTGCTAAGCACTAAGATGCTATTGGGGGAGAGGTTGTGGGGTTGGACTTTGAAGTGGTTCAAGGCGGACAGAAAGAAGGGGGAGATGGGCAAAGAAACGCCGCGTACCAGCTGGGCCTTGAGGTACATCTTTTCTCCGACTTGGGGAGAATGTGTCACCTCGCCGGCCAGCGCCGCCCGCCAGGCGAGTCCCTCCGTCGCGGGAAGGTAGCCCTCGGCGACCATCTCTTGGATGTCGCGGCCGGTGATGTCCGAGCGCGCCAGTCGCCTTTGTGCGAGTCTAGCTCCTCTTCCAGAGGCTCCAGCGCCGCCAGATTGTGGTCACCGCCGGTGGTTTCAATCACCGCCGACGCGGGGATGACCAAGCCCTTAGGGGGCATGACGACGGAGCTCGCCGGCTTCGCCGTGGCTTCGCTCGGCGCCACCAACGAAGGGGAGGAGCTGCTGCTGGCCATGGAGGGCTGGGAGGACGCGACTGGTGTAGAGAGAGAGTCTAGGGTTTCTTCGAGGTTTTCCGCGGAGGGCTCAAGGAGGCGTGCGGCTGGAGGAAGAAGACGATGACGCGAGAGAATGGGGTGAAAAAGTGGCAAGTGTCCCACGGTTACTATTTATCTTACTCTGCGTCAAGATTCGTGCAGCTAATCGGACGGTTGCCGCGTAGACGACGTGTTCGTGAACATGCACAGTAATTTCGCCACGTCTCCAACCGCCGCCGCCAACGGTTCGTATCGCTCGCGCGGGAAAATCGGATATGATTGTGTTCTCTGCATGTGTGAGTTACGAGGCGTCGCTAACCTACAACCTACGTCGTCATAACTGACATGGTAGATGAGCCATCCCATCGAAGATTCCGGCATGGACGGATTTAATCCGACAACGGAGGCGTACGATGGAAGATTCAGCATTTCTCCGACTTACTCATAGAAGACGGAGAAACCTTTGGAGGGTTCTTTGGGAGGACTACAAGATATTGCTTGACGATTTGCCGACATCCATCTAGACGGAGCATTCCCCGGGAAGAGGCAAGATGGCGCAAGATCTCGGAGTTCTCCGGGGGCTACTGTTGGGGATATGCTATATGGGTATCCTCATAGCATGTCTCTTACCCGACTAACCCGGGTGGCCCATAGTCGGTAGCATGGCCTGTGGCCTGCTGGGCGGCCCAGTTAGGTGGATCCAGAAGGGAGGCCCATGCCAGATAAAGGAAGGCTACGGTGGAGTCACCAGTGTACCCGGAGCCTTGGAGTACAAGATACACAAGACTAGTGATAGACGGTGTAGGACTCTGTAACCTTTCCGGCTAGGACTTTTCCCTGTAACCCTAGGACCAGGCGACTATATAAGTTGGGCCTATGGGAGCCTTTAGGGCATCGATTCAGACAACCTAGTATCGTTTTACATACACCTCGCACAGCAAACCTATCTTTGTAACTCGGCGTATTGCCATTATAGTGATTTATAGCAGGAGTAGGATTCCGCCACCGTTGTGGGATCTGAACCTGGGTAAGTTGTGTTACCTCGTACCCGTCAACCGTCCGCCTTACCCCACGTCTCTAAACACGCACTGTGAGGAACCCTCCATGGCGTACTCATCGGCAATACCACGACAAGAGCTCCGCACTTGACACGCTCGCACACGCCACGCCTCGCCTTTGCAACACGTGCTTGCAATCAACACAACCCTAGGAACCTCCCAGACATCCCCGTTCGCCGCTGCGACCTGTAGCACCCGTGCATCGTCGAAACCGCCATCGTTGCCGCTCAGAGCACCAACGTGTTCCCACCGTCCTCGGCCGTCCCTTGCTGCACCATTAAGCCATTGAGCATCGCCAGGAGACCGCGCATCATCCTAGCCCCCGAGCCATGCCGTTAGCTCGCTGTACCGCCAGCTGCCCATGCCGCTCGGCCTCTCTCGCTGGGCTATAAAAGGAGGCCTCCCCAGCCCCAATTAGCCACACCATCTCACTTCCCACCTCTCACACAACATCCCACACCTTTCCCGGAGCAAGGCGAGCACCAGGTCGCCGGAATTTGGCCGGAGTCTGCCGCGGAGGAGAAGTGGATCCGTTGATTGGAGCCGCCCCAGGAGCTGCCGCAGCCACCATTCTAACCGCCGTCATCGACAACGCCTTTCGCCCCCAACGCCGACCCCGGCTGGAGCCCTGGTAAGCCTCACACGACCCCCACCGCCGCGTTATGGTTTAGTCTCGCCGGTGCTGCCCGAGAGAGACGACGAACCACAGTCGTAGGATCTAGTCTAGTCGCAAGGCTCAGATTGAAAGATACCGCTTCGCATAGATATGTTTTGGATGCTGTATCAGGAAGAGATTTTTTCCAATGTAATGAGGATGAAGCTTTGGATGCCATAAATAAGTTGATTACAATTTATAATTTTCCTAGCAAGCCTGATTCTTCCTTTATAAACATCTATGCTAGGTTGAACACTCTTGAGACCAATACAGCTAGTTTGAAAGATTTCTATAACATGCTTAGAGAGCACCATGATTATGTTCCAATAAATTCTGAGCCTTCAAAGTGGTTTCCTACAATAAAATTTGTTATAAACAATGAAACCTTTGGTTCTCGTTGTGATATCAGGTCTGACTTTTGTCTTATGCCTAGAGATATCTACGAGTCTTTGAATCTTTGGGGTCTTTCTGAAGGAGGAGAAGAAATATCTCTTACCAATAATCCAACTATATTACCCATTGTAATAGTTGAAGGAGTGTTTACAAAGATCTTAGGGAAAGTGGTCTCTACTGATTATCTTGTTATCGAATGTGTAGGAAAAGGACAAATTACACTTGGAAGATCCCTACTAAAACTCCTTGGACAAATAATAGATGTGGGAAAAGGCATTATGCATTTTTCTTCTCCAACAAGCAATCATACATTCATAAAGATAAGAGTAAAGGTAAAAAGGTAGGGGCAAGAAATGTGTTAATGCTTCTTCATTTGAGAATACTTGATTCTTGCTTCTTGTGCCTAACTTAAAGGCGTTAAAGAAAAGTACTTCTTGGGAGATAACCCAATAGTTTTCTTAAGTATTGGAAGTTATTACTTCTGTAATAACCTCTCTTATCCTTTTTGTTTGATTTTTGTGCCAAGAATAACCTCTAATGAGAGGGAAGTAAGATTTGGGGAAGTTGCTATCCCGAAACAGATTTTGTGATTCACTGTTAAAATTCGTGAAAAATCTCCGTATGTCGGATTGAGTTGTAAGTTTCTAACTAAATCCCCCAGGTTGTTATCTAACTTCTGTTAGTTTAACACTTTTCGATTTGAGCAATAGAAGGTCTTGGAAAAAAATCGGTTTTTACCAGCTGGTCTATTTTGACAGATTTCTGCGATTATTTGCATTTGCCTATTTATCGATTTCTTTTTGGGTTCTCTTTGGTAAATTGAGCTTTTTTGAAGAAATTGCTAAAGTATCTTGTGTTTTTAATGGAAGTTTTTATGTTTTGAAACTAAACCCAAGGGTTTATTACTTTTGAATGCACTAATGTTGCTAATGAAGATTGTGTGAAGTTTTGCATGAAGGAAATTATCAAGTGTACGGGAAGAATGATGTAATGAGATGAAGAATGGACAAAATAACCCGGGTTTTTAATCCCAGATGCCTGTTATGCCATACATCGCAATCCCAGGAATACCATTTTTGCGAGACATAACAGAATTGGATACCACAGTACATCATCCATACATAAGGTCTTACACAAATAGGGATCTCATGATCCAGTTCTTAATACAACTTCAAGCCGCGGAATACGTAATAATAACGGTAGCATAGGCGAAGCTCCTTCTGAGGGGTCACAAGCAATGCTGACGATGGGAGATGATCCTAGTTGTCGTAACCTTCCTAGGGTCCATCCTCCAGGTACTCCTCTTCATAGTATGGCCACGGGAATAGCCAGGGACAAAGCCATGAGTACTCTTTAAGTACTCGCAAACTAATACTAACAAGTGAAAGGGGTTTCTGGTAATAGGACACTAGGCTCTAGGGTTATTTTGCAAAAGCCAGATTTATCTCTACTAAGTTTAGAAGCAATGAATGCTAGTTGAAATTTTATAACACCTAAGTGGGAACTTGTATCTCATATCACAACCCTGTTGTGGTCAAGTCAAAGTCTCAATTCATTTCACAAGTTCTTTTAAAACATCTGACAGGGGAACAGTATGGCCACTCCAACTGTCCATAACCACGGACGCGGCTATTCGAATAGTTTGACACTCTGTAGAGATTGTACACTTTCACCACAACACTCGATACATCCGTCAGGAACAAATCCTGAATTCACCATACTCAGTATGCGGATAATCAATCCTAACCTTTCAATTACAAGCCCTAGTATAAGCACCTCTCCTGTGAGTTTGGCCTCCCAACCATGACCAACTATCATCTTGGGTACTGCAAAGGTGGACAATCTTCACAAGGTAGCCTCAGCTCAGACCTTGGCCATGAGGGAACTAATACTAAGGTATATAAGTTTCCAGTCAAGCCCTACCCAATCTTCGGGTATTGTGGTTGTACGATAAAATTGGAATGGTATCGAATCCAGACAACCATCAGTTTTATAAAGGGCTAAGGCTCATGCCTCATCATTTTCATCACCAAAATCATCAAGTGTTCGGAAACACATGTCCAAAACATTTCAATAGAATGATCCATCATTCCAAGGTTTTCATAACCATTTTTCCACCAAGTATTCCCATCTAAAGTTGATCAAGTTTTATGCTTAGCATTAGCATCTACAAGTGGGGGTAAGCACTAATGAGGGGTGGTAAGCTAGTGGAGTTTAACTAAGTTTAATCTTATGCGTTAGGATGACATCAAGATTATCTAGCTTAGGCCAAATCTTATGCTCTTTAGGCAACCTTCAATTATCTTTCTAATATCTACAATTTACTAAAGTAAGCTCTAAGTACTAGCTTTGATAAAGAAATAAAGTATAAAGCTTGTAAGTAAAACTAGGATTGGTTTATCAAGTGTATATGATCACATATGCTTAAGGCATATAGTGGTCATGGTAACAAGCAAGTATTAGCTTGCATAAGTATCAGTATAAGCTTGCATTAGTAGGGTATCTTGCAAGTGTTAGCTTGCATTGGTCAACTTGATTAGTAAAGCTTGCCTTGTGCAGAGCAGTGGTTGAAGTTCTCCTCGGCTTCTTCTTCGTAGAATCCTCCTTCCTCCTCGTATCCTTGGCCGGTACTAGCGTCTATGAATAAATACGAGGTACACAATCACCAAACAATACTTAACTACTTGCAATCATCGCACAAAAAGGGTCCTATAGATGATCTAACATCATCTCTAACATTACAAGATTAAGGCTTGGTTTAATTCCTTTTATTTTTAGAAAAGTAATTTCTACTCATTGAAAAACTACTTAAGATTTAATATTCTCCAAACCAAACATGGGATCATGTTGACACATGTCATCACCACATATTTTAGTCCATGGGAATGTGATTTAAAGTGGTGTCACAATTTAATAAGGTTTTACCCTTTTATTTTAATTAAATAAAGTGACTAGAAATGCCTATGGGGCATTCTTTTATTACTTGAACATTATTTCTGTAAGTAATCCTATATGTTTTTATATATTATGAAATTTATGGTTAAATGTGATTTTTGAGAGTTGGAATCTACTAAAAAGCTATTATGGTTTAAATTTAAAAAATGTTTGAATGCAGAAAAGCTTCTGCCTTGTTATTTTTACCATGGATGATATATAGATCCAAATGACTTGAATCCAACGGGCTTGGATTCATCACTTCCAGACCTTCCTAACAAAATTAGTTTCATTCGATTTGGTGCACTGAATCGACCTGGGTTGATTTTGAAACTGGGTACAGAAGTGTGTTTGAAATAAAATAGAAAAGGTTAAATTCAAATAGCTGGGCTGCGCGGGAAGCGATACTGGGCCGGCCTGCTAAGCACAGCGCTTATGCGGGCTGGTTAAGTGGCTTTCACCACGCTTCAGTGAGACGAGGGGGTGCGAAGCGGTATGGGGCGATGTGGTGCGTTCGATCTGGTTCTAATCCAACGGTTGAGAGTCATCATCGATGTTGGGCAACGCCGGCGAGACAGAAACCTAGCGCGGCCAGTGGGGGTCGTTGGGTGCTCACCGGGGTTTAGGCGAGGGTCGGCGATGCGGGCGAACGACGAAGTCAACAACGGCGAACCTCCTGGTACCGGCAGCTTCTCCTGGGGCGGCTCCAATCGCTGGCTCCCTTCTTCTCCAGTAGCGGCGGGCTTCGGTGAAATTCCGGCGAAGTGCTGCTCGCCTTGCTCCGGGAACGGGGTGGCACGATCAGTGAGGAGAGGAGAGGCGAGGGCGGTGTGTGGTCTGTGGGCGTCGGTTGAGCGTGGCACACGGGGCGCGCTCTCGGCATGGTTGCTGGCGAGCTTGGCATGGTCCGTGCGCGTGGTCCAGTGGCTAGTAGGGTTCGAGAGGTGGACAGGGAGTGGCGGTGGACGGTGGGCTGTCTCCCAGACATGTTTGCTAGGCTTGGTTCTTCTCCTAGCTTGCTATCGACATGGGGGTGACAAGTGTGCACTCGGCCTGCTCACCATTGATGGCATTGCCAATCTTACAGTGATGCTAAGGGTGTGCAATTGAGCTAGATGGTCTACTAAAGCCTAGTTGCAACTAGAGAGGGAACAAGTTAGGCTTCAATCACTGCTCACAATAGTGTTTGGATTTTGTTTGATTTGTATCTGCAAGGTGTTTGATGAAATGGCCGCAAGAATTCAAGTTTTGAATTTTGAAAAGATTTTTGGTGGGTGTGCTAGGTTGGTGCTGGTGAGTCTGTAGATGCTTGGGTTTTGAAAGTTGAGCTTGTTTGAGTGGTTTTTGAAAAAGTGGGATCTTCCCATATGATAAAGATTCAATTTTGAACTTTCATTTAAACTATGCATTTAAATGTTTTTCGATGATCACAAAGTGGGCCTTGATACTTTGTTATGAGTACAATCAAGGGGTGAAAAGATCCAAAAAAGTTTCTTTTAGGTTCTGAAAGTTTGATACAGCCAAATTAGGCATGGGAGTTAAATTGGTCAAAATGACCATTCACTCATTTAGCTTTGTTTTGATTTATTTGTCTTTGAGAAAAGTTTGGGAATTGTTTAGATGATGTTTATTTCACCCAAGAATCCATTTACAAGAAAAGGAACACACAAACAAGGTAGTTCAAAAGAATTCCAAATGAAATGGATACACCATGCATGCTTTCATATTTTTATTTAGAAAAGTTTTTGTTAATCCTAATTTTGATGATTAGAGTTTGATGATCCAAGTTTAGTATTTTTGGGTTGTTACAAACCTTCCCCCCTTAAACAAAATCTCGTCCCGAGATTTGAAAAAGGACGAAAAAGATTACCTAGGATTTTAAGAGATCGGGAAACTCTGTCCTGATGTGATCTTCGCGCTCCAAGTAGCTTCCTCTTCTGTGTGGTTGCTCCACTGAATCTTGAGAAACTTGATGCTTAGGGTTCTGGTAGTTCGAAAGGCTTCTTCCAAAATACGGATAGGTACTTCGGGATAGGTCAGGTCATCGTTGATCTCTATGGTCCGGTGATCGATATTTTTGAACACTTCGGTCTTTTCGGGGACTTCGAGACACTTGCGAAGTAATGAGATATGGAACACATTATGCACGGCTGACATCTCTTCAGGCAGTTCCAATTGATACGACACTTCTCCTCGACGGTTCAGAATCTTGAAGGGTCCGATATATCTGGGGGCTAACTTTCCTTTCAGTTGGAAACACTGCATTCCCTTCATGGCGACACCTTCAGATAAACAAAATCTCCTATGTTGAAGGCGAGGTCTCGACGTCTCTTGTCGGTGTAACTCTTCTGTATGGACTGGGTGGTCTTAAAGTGCTCACAAATCTTGTGAACCTTCTCTTCTGCTTCTCGTAGGATGTCGGGTCCAAAAATCTGACTCTCTCCTACTTCCGACCAGTTCAAAGGGGTGCAACACTTTCTTCCGTACATGAATTCAAAGGGGGTCATTTGCAAACTGGCTTGATAACTGTTATTGTATGAAAATTCTGCAAACGGCAGACAGTCTTCCCACTTGGATCCATACTCTAACACGCATGCTCTCAGCATATCTTCGAGTACTTAGTTTACTCGCTCCGTTTGTCCATCGGTCTGAGGGTGATAAGCGGTACTGAAATCTAGGCGGGTTCCTAAACCTTCTTGGACTTTCTTCCAGAATCTCGAGGTAAACTGAGTTCCTCGATCCGATACGATGTTCTTGGGGACTCCATGCCAACTAACTATTCTAGCGATGTACAACTCTGCTAGCTTCGAACTCTGATATGTGGTCTTGACGGGCAAGAAATGGGTGACTTTGGACAATCTGTCCACTATGACCCAGATAGAGTCATTTCCCCTACTAGAAGTAGGCAGTCCAGTGATAAAGTCCATTCCAACGGAATCCCATTTCCATTCCGGAATCTGCAATGGTTGCAACAATCCAGCGGGTCTTTGATGTCCGGCCTTGACTCGCTGACATATATCACACTTGGCGATATAGCTTCCGATTTCTATCTTCATCTTATGCCACCAAAATTGCTCTTTTAAATCTTGATACATCTTAGTTCCTCCGGAATGGATAGAATAAAGAGTATCATGAGCCTCCTTCAGAATAACTTCTTTCAACTCAGAATCTGCTGGTACACAAAGGCCTCCTTTGTACCACAGAACTCCTTCTTCGTCTTTGGTGAATCCGGGTACTTTGCTTGTACCATTACGACGCTTGATACCGTCAATACTAGCATTTCATTTCTGCGCCTCTTTAATCTGACTGATCAAAGTGGGCTGGAGTTCTATGCTAGCCAAAAATCCTTTACTTACTAATTCCATTCTAAAATCTTCCATCTCTTTGTGCAAGCTTGGTTGATCCTTCAAGATCATGGAGTTCAAGCGGCATGGAAATCTGCTAAGGGCATCGGCCACCACATTGGCTTTACCAGGGTGATAGTGAATGTCCAGATCGTAATCCTTGATTAGCTCAATCCATCTTCTCTGTCTCATATTCAGCTCATTCTGAGTGAATATATACTTCAGACTCTTGTGATCCGTATAGATCTCACAACAGTTTCCCATCAGGTAATGTATCCATGTCTTCAGGGCTAGAACTACGGCTGCGAGCTCGAGGTCATGGGTTGGGTAATTTTGCTCATGTTGCTTCAGTTGTCGAGATAGATAAGATATAACTTTGCCTTCTTGCATTAGAACACATCCGAGACCGATCTTGGATGCATCACAATACACATCGAAGGGCTTCGTGATATCCGGCATGATTAAGATTGGGGAAGAAATCAATCTCCTCTTGAGTTCTTGAAAACTCGCTTCACATTTGTCGGTCCATTCAAACTTCTTGTCCTTCTTCAGCAATTGGGTCATGGGTCTGGAAATACTCGAGAATCCTTCTACGAACTTGTGGTAATATCCCGCCAATCCGAGAAATGCACGAACTTTGGTTTGAGTGGTTGGGGCGTGCCAATCCTCGACATCTTTCACTTTGGCAGGGTCAACGGCAATTTCTCCGGCTGATAAAATGTGACCGAGGAATCCTACCTCCTGTAAACAGAATTCACATTTGCTAAACTTTGCATACAGCTGATGCTCTATAAGGGTTCCAAGAATGGTCCTTAGGTGTAGCTCATGTTCTTCTTCTGATTTGGAATAAATCAGAATGTCATCGATGAAAACAACGACAAACTTATCCAGGAAGTCCATAAAAATCTTATTCATGAGATTCATGAAATAAGCAGGGGCATTGGTTAATCCAAAAGACATGACTGTATACTCGTACAATCCATATCTGGTGGTAAAGGCAGTCTTGGGAATATCTTCTGCACGAATCTTGAGTTGATGATAGCCAGTCCTAAGATCAATCTTAGGAAACACTTTGGCACCGATCAACTGATCAAACAAATCTTCTATCTTGGGCAAGGGGTATTTGTTCTTGATAGTGACATCATTCAATTTCCGATAATTCGTACACAAACGGTTATCTCCATCCTTCTTGTCCACAAACAAGACAAGTGACCTCCATGGTGACGCACTTGGTTGAATCAATCCAATTTCCAGCATGGAATCCAGTTGCTTCTTCAGTTCTACTAGCTCAGACGGGTTCATACTATAGGGTCTCTGGGCTATGGGTCCGGTTCCGGGGATTAGTTCGATGATAAACTCGATATCCCGATCTGGGGGCATACCAGGCAAAACATCTGGAAATACATCGGGGTATTCACGGACTATCCGGACTTGGTCAATGGTAGGTTGGGCTATACTCTTGTTGCATTTGAATTGACGAGGTAAGGTTCTTGATATATGCTCGACTGATATTCCGGCGGTACTGGTCATGGTTATGGCTTTCTTGGCACAGTCAATCAATCCTTTATGTTTGGACATCCAATCCATTCTTAGTACTACTTCCAAACCTTTAGTTCCGAATACTATCAGGTTAGCATAAAAATCTATGCCATGGATTCGGATAGGGACGGCTTTGCAAATTTGCCTAGCCTTGGTGGTTGATCCAGGAATTTGAACAATCATAACATGCTTCAGTTTGGTTGGTTGAATTTTACTAGTGCATGCCAATTGTTCGGTGACAAATGAGTGTGATGCACCAGAATCAAACAACACTCGTGAAAGTACTGAATTAACAGAAAACATACCCAGCACGACGTCTGGCGCTTCCTGAGCTTCTTCAGCATGCATGAGGAAAAGACGACCATTGCGGTTGAGCGAGTTCCCTGGGGCAAATCTCCTTCCTGGCTGAACACGACGCTATTGCTGAGCTGGGGCATTGGCATTGGGTGCTGCGACATTATTCTTGTTGGGGAACTCGTTGGAATAGTGGCCTTTATTTCCACAGTCATAACAATTCACTTGCGACTTGTCCTTTGCTTCTACAGGCACAACATTGCTTCCAGTTCTCAGGGCAGTGTTGGTGTTGGCGGTAGCATTGTTGTTGTTGAAATTGGGTGGGGCACGGTTAAATTGCTAGATTTGCCGGGATTGTTGTGATTTCCTCCGGGCCTAGGGTTTCCATGGTTGGGATAGGTCGGACGGTTCATCGAGGGTCTGTTGGTTCTTGGGGCAAATCCGGGAGATGGGTTAGGGCGATACTTTGGGTTCTAATGGGTTCCTGGTTGATGCATCATGAGACGCTTGCGGTTCTCATTGGCTTGGTTGATCTTTCCTTCCATTTGGATGGCCGAGTCGACAAGGGCTTCAATATCAGCAAAGGGGATATTGACTAATACCGTCTCCATCTCATCATGCAGACCATTCAGGAATCTTTATTTCTTCTTGGCTTCGGTGTCGATCTCATATGGGGCATACCTAGCTAATGACAAGAATTTGTCACGGTATTCCACTACAGTCATCCGTCCTTGCTTCAGTTCTCTGAACTCGTCTCTCATTCTCTTGATCAAACCCAGTGGCACATGGGTTCTGCTAAACTTGACCTTGAATTCCTCCCAGGTCATCATCTGGCCTCTGGTCATTGCGCGAACACTGTTCCACCATGCCGTGGCATCTCCGGCTATATAGTGGGTGGCGAACAGAACTTTCTTGTTGGCTTCCACTCCGGCGACTTCTAGGTTATTTTCCATGGTTTGCAGCCAATCATCGGCGTCTAGGGGTTCTTCTGACTTAGTGAAAACAAGTGGGTTGGTATTCTGGAAATTCTTGAGCTTAGATCCATGGTTGTCCTAATTTCCGTGGCCTTGGTTGTTGTGGGCAAGCTGGGCTATCTGTTGCAGTGTGGCTAGGTTGTCTTGACGTTCCGCTCTTTCAGCTTCGCGGTCAGAAGTCAACATTTGCAGAATCTACAACATCGGGTCCGGGGATGAAGCACTTCCTCCGCGTGGCATCTGAAGATTGAGATAGATCGTGAGAAAAGAGGGAAATTTCTAAGGTTCAGGGTCTTTGAAAAGTTTTTAAAGTTTGACTCAGATTTTCTAGCAACTTGCTTTTTAATCATTCATAGCACACGGTACAACACACACCACAACAAAGAAAAATTGATGGTTTTAAGAACCATTCTGGAAACTACGATACAGTGGAACCGAATACTACTCACTACGCTAGTGCTCAAGTGCTACTACTCCTCGGAATCTGTGGCTTCATCATCCTCATCGTCATCGATGAAGGCGAAATCATCCTCATCGGTGAAGAAATCCATGGCCTGATCCTCCAGAAAATCATCCTCATCGGTAGGAGTAGGGGTCTCCACGAAGATCCTCTCCGGCATTCTCCCTTTCCTCTAACTGCATGTCTCTCTCGTGGATGGTCTCCTCCAAAGACAAGATACGGTGGCGAAGACGGGCAATAATGCACTCCTTCTTATCGATCTGACGACGGCGAGACTTGCGATCCTTTGCAAGCATGGTGATGGTTTGGTCCTTCGTCTTGATGATGGCAGACTTGAGGTTGGAGTAGTCACGGCAGTTATCCAGCTCCTGCTGACGATCAAACATCATGAAGCTAAGGTGGTCCACTTGGGTCTTCATCTCAGGGTGATATGGGGCTTCCAGTGGTTGTCCATTTTCATCACGCCTTGGTCAAAACTCAAAGCGAGTACCCTTGATCTGGTTGATACTCTGCCCACACAGACGGGAAAGAGCTTCCTGCATGGCCCTGGCAAGTCCATCGAGCCAGTTGTTCTCTCTTAAGGTAAACTGAATTCCTTCCGCAGTTGGAGGTTCAATATTTCCTCGGAGACTTGCAACAATTAGCCACTGCAGATCTTCTCCTCCTTGATCATTGAGCTGAGCTCCGAAGAACTCGGGGTGCTGACGCTCCAGAAGTTCCGAAAGCTAGTCCAAATCCCTCTCAAAGATAAGGTCTCCTCCATTCCCCAACTGATAAAACTTGTTGTACTTCACGTCCATCTATAAGAATATAGGATGAGTAAGTTAGTAGAGTGATCAAGTGTGTCAAAATTTTATGTATTTTGCAAGAGTTTTTGAGGAACATGAATTTTCATGAAAGAATCCAAGGGATAAGAATGAGAATAAGTTTTTGTAAATATTTGTTTTATTTGGTTTTGAAACTAAGTTTTTGATTCAAACGTCCAGTTTAACTAGGGTCTTCTATGGTCAGGATGGCTCTAATACCAACTTGTCAACACCTGGGTTTTTCATCCCAGATGTCTGTTATGCCATACATCGCAATCCCAGGATTACCATTTTTGCGAGACATAACAGAATTGGATACCACAGTACATCATCCATTAAAAACCATACATAAGGTCATACACAAATAGGGATCTCATGATCCAGTTCTTAATACAACTTCAAGCAGCGGAATACGTAATAATAACGGTAGCGTAGGCGAAGCTCCTTCTGAGGGGTCACATGCAATGCTGACGATGGGAGATGATCCTAGTTGTCGTAACCTTCCTGGGGTCCATCCTCTAGGTACTCCTCTTCAAAGTCTGGCCACGGGAATAGCCAGGGACAAAGCCATGAGTACTCTTTAAGTACTCGCAAACTAATACTAACAAGTGAAAGGGGTTTTTGGTAATAGGACACTAGGCTCTAGGGTTATTTTGCAAAAGCCAGATTTATCTCTACTAAGTTTAGAAGCAAATAATGCTAGTTGAAATTTTATAACACCTAAGTGGGAACTTGTATCTCATATCACAACCCTGTTGTGGTCAAGTCAAAGTCTCAATTCATTTCACAAGTTCTTTTAAAACATCTGACGGGGGAACAGTATGGCCACTCCAACTATCCATAAACGCGGACGCGGATATTCGAATAGTTTGACACTCTTCAGAGATTGTACACTTTCACCACAACATTCGATACATCCGTCAGGAACAAATCCTGAATTCACCATACTCAGTATGCGGATAATCAATCCTAACCTTTCAATTACACGCCCTAGTATAAGCACCTCTCCTGTGAGTTTGGCCTCCCAACCATGAACAACTGTCATCTTGGGTACTACACAGGTGGACAATCTTCACAAGGTAGCCTCAGCTCAGACCTTGGCCGTGAGGGAACTAATACTAAGGTATATAAGTTTCCAGTCAAGCCCTACCCAATCTTCGGGTATTGTGGTTGTACGATAAAATTGGAATGGTATCGCATCCATACAACCATCAGTTTTATAAAGGGCTAAGGCTCATGCCTCATCATTTTCATCACCAAAATCATCAAGTGTTCGGAAACACATGTCCAAAACATTTCAATAGAATAATCCATCATTCCAAGGTTTTCATAACCATTTTTCCACCAAGTATTCCCATCTAAAGTTGATCAAGTTTTATGCTTAGCACTAGCATCTACAAGTGGGGGTAAGCACTAATGAGGGGTGGTAAGCTAGTGGAATTTAACTAAGTTTAATCTTATGCCTTAGGATGACATCAAGATTATCTAGCTTAGGCCAAATCTTATGCTCTTTATGCAACCATCAATTATCTTTCTAATATCTACAATTTACTAAAGTAAGCTCTAAGTACTAGATTTGATAAAGAAATAAAGTATAAAGCTTGTAAGTAAAACTAGGATTGGTTTATCAAGTGTATATGATCACATATGCTTAAGGCATATAGTGGTCATGGTAACAAGCAAGTATTAGCTTGCATAAGTATCAGTATAAGCTTGCATTAGTAGGGTATCTTGCAAGTGCTAGCTTGCATTGGTCAACTTGATTAGTAAAGCTTGCCTTGTGCAGAGCAGTGGTTGAAGTTCTCCTCGGCTTCTTCTTCGTAGAATCCTCCTTCCTCCTCGTATCCTTGGTCGGTACTGGCGTCTATGAATAAATACGAGGTACACAATCACCAAACAATACTTAACTACTTGCAATCATCGCACAAAAAGGGTCCTATAGATGATCTAACATCATCTCTAACATTACAAGATTAAGGCTTGGTGTAATTCCTTTTATTTTTAGAAAAGTAATTTCTAATCATTGAAAAACTACTTAAGATATAATATTCTCCAAACCAAACATGGGATCATGTTGACACATGTCATCACCACATATTTTAGTCCATGGGAATGTGATTTAAAGTGGTGTCACAATTTAATAAGGTTTTACCCTTTTATTTTAATTAAATAAAGTGACTAGAAATGCCTATGGGGCATTCTTTTATTACTTGAACATTATTTCTGTAATTAATCCTATATATCTCTATATATTATGAAATTTATGGTTAAATGTGATTTTTGAGAGTTGGAATCTACTCAAAATCTATTATGGTTTAAATTTAAAAAATGTTTGAATGCAGAAAAGCTTCTGCCTTGTTATTTTTACCATGGATGATATATAGATCCAAATGACTTGAATCCAACGGGCTTGGATTCATCACTTCCAGACCTTCCTAACAAAATTAGTTTCATTCGATTTGGTGCACTGAATCGACCTGGGTTGATTTTGAAACTGGGTACAGAAGTGTGTTTGAAATAAAATAGAAAAGGTTAAATTCAAATAGCTGGGCTGCGCGGGAAGCGATACTGGGCCGGCCTGCTAAGCACAACGCTTATGCGGGCTGGTTAAGTGGCTTTCACCACACTTTAGTGAGACGAGGGGGTGCGAAGAGGTATGGGGCGATGTGGTGCGTTCGATCTGGTTCTAATCCAACGGCTGAGAGTCATCGTCGACGTTGGGCAACGCCAGCGAGACAGAAACCTAGCGCGGCCAGTGGGGGTTGTTGGAGGCTCACCGGGGTTCAGGCGAGGGTCGGCGATGCGGGCGAACAACAAAGTCGACGACGGTGAACCTCCTGGTACCGGCAGCTTCTCCTGGGGCAGCTCCAGTCACCGGCTCCCTTCTTCTCCAGTAGCGGCGGGCTCCGGTGAAATTCCGGCGAAGTGCTGCTCGCCTTGCTCCGGGAACGGGGTGGCACGATCAGTGAGGAGAGGGGAGTGAGATGGTGTGCTCAATTCGGCTGGGGGTGGCCTCTATTTATAGTGGAGCGAGGGGACCGACGGGGCGCAAGGTGAGCTCGTCGTGGTCGACGGTACAGACGGCTATCGGCGTGTGCAATGGTAGGGAGCGGTGCGGTGCTCCCTGGCGATGCTCAACAACACGGTGGCAAGACGTGGGGCGGTGTGGTTTGGTCGGAACCCGACGGTGCTCTGCGCGTGCCCGGCGGAAGATTTAATGGCGCACAGCGCGCGTGGTCCGCGCGGCGGCGAACGAGCGTGTCTGCGGGGTTGCTGGGACGGTGGTGATCACGTATGCACGCGGCGAGGGCGACGCGTGGTCTGTGGGCGTCGGTCGAGTGTGGCGCACGGGGGGCTCTCTCGGCATGGTTGCTGGCGACCTTGGCATGGTCCGTGCGCGTGGTCCAGTGGCTAGCAGGGTTCGAGCGGTGGACAGGGAGTGGCGGTGGACGGTGGGTTGTCTCCCAGACATGTTGGCTAGGCTTGGTTCTTCTCCTAGCTTGCTGTCGACATGGGGGTGACAAGTGTGCACTCGGCCTGCTCACCATTGATGGCATTGGCAAGCTTACAGTGATGCTAAGGGTGTGCAATTGAGCTAGATGATCTACTAAAGCCTAGTTGCAACCAGAGAGGGAACAAGTTAGGCTTCAATCACTGCTCACAATAGTGTTTGGATTTTGTTTGATTTGTATCTGCAAGGTGTTTGATGAAATGGCCGCAAGAATTAAAGTTTTTAATTTTGAAAAGATTTTTGGTGGGTGTGCTAGGTTGGTGCTGGTGAGTCTGCAGATGCTTGGGTTTTGAAAGTTGAGCTTGTTTGAGTGGTTTTTGAAAAAGTGGGATCTTCCCATATGATAAAGATTCAATTTTGAACTGTCATTTAAACTATGCATTTAAATGTTTTTGGATGATCACAAAGTGGGCCTTGATACTTTGTTATGAGTACAATCAAGGGGTGCAAAGATCCAGAAAAGTTTCTGTTAGGTTCTGAAAGGTTGATACAGCCAAAGTAGGCATGGGAGTTAAATTGGTCAAAATGACCATTCACTCATTTAGCTTTGTTTTGATTTATTTGTCTTTGAGAAAAGTTTGGGAATTGTTTAGATGATGTTTATTTCACCCAAGAATCCATTTACAAGCAAAGGAACACACAAACAAGGTGGTTCAAAAGAATTCCAAATGAAATGCATACACCATGAATGCTTTCATATTTTTATTTAGAAAAGTTTTTGTTAACCCTAATTTTGATGATTAGAGTTTGATGATCCAAGTTTAGTATTTTTGGGATGTTACAAAAGATCAAGCTTGGGGATGACACCCCGTATCACCCCAAGAAATATTCAAGAGGTACAAGCGTCAAAGCTTGGGGATGCCCAAGGCATCCCCTTCTTTATCAATAAAAATCTCAAGTTTCCTTTCTAGACACTTCGTTTTTATTGTTTCATGCACTGTTGTGTTGTTCTTAGAGCATCTTAGTTTTCGTTTGTTTAGTTTGCATGAATAAAGTAGTTGGATCCCCATTTTCGCTGTGATGTTTCAAATAAGTTGATTGGTGTTGGAAAGGAGTAGAAAGTTTTATGCTTATAGTTGTACAAAAGGGAGCTTGTTTTGACTCTGGCTTAGAATTTATGTTGTCATGCTAGATTTTGTTTTGACCTTATGCTTAGTGATTATTGATGTAGCATGACTTGTTCCAAATAATTGAGATTGCTTAATGTGCCTTGAAAGAATCATGCGTTGTTTTAGCATACAAAAGCATAATATTTTAGCATACAAAATAGTTTTGATCTTTCAACAATCTTTCTGAACTCCTTGGCAAACTCCAAGTGCTTCTAATCCCTTGTTGACACCATCAAGTTTTACATTGCGAAATTGGAATGTCGAGATCTTCCATAGCTTCAGTCCTTAGTTGCTCATAGTTGTCCGTTACCGGGGACATGGCTAAGTACTTAGAATTTGATCTTCTGCAGAAGTTGTACACTTTACCCACATGACACAATCTCGTCTTAACGCCACCAGTGGCCGCTGGATAAGTACACCCCAAATGGAGTACCGGCAGATCGAGAATGTGACAAATTCTTTCCATAGAAGTTCTCCCAATACATAATGCTAGCACGTCTACCAGGCACACTTGTAAGGATATACTTTCAATACATAATTCTAGTTAACCTGAATAGGTACCAATGCAAGGGTCTTCCACTATGTAATTGACTAAGCTAGATCCCATTTAGCATGTGTCTCTACACGGAAGCCACTGTACAAGAAACATGTTCAATCTCTAAGTCCCTGGGTGGTATTCTTCTAGTGCACACATGGCCACAACTGAATTGGGGAGAGGAGCCGAAGGCGAGCTCGAGCCATAAGCAGGCAGAGAGTCGAACTCAAAAGAGTGACTCGATGCCGAATCAGCAAGAGTGAACACACAAGTGTCACTCGATCCTAAGATGTATGAGACGAACTCAAAAGAGTGAGGTGAATGGTTCCCTTCGTTGTCACCTTATTCACAATTGAGTATCCACATTCCACCCAGGTGATTCATTGAGTACTTGTTTTATTATATAAAACATATCTTTTCTAATACTTCATATAATCATAACATGATATTCCACCCCGAATCTATAGCAGGGCTAAGCATACTACATCTACGATGTTTCCACTAAGGAAGATATAAAGGATATCCTAATAGGACATAGCATAGCATAGTAACATAGTAGCCCTATCATGCATATTGCAAAAATTCCAATAAGTGTAATGAAAATAGTAGGACATGGTTGATAGTGCCACTTTCCTTAGTAGTTGGTGGTGTTGGTACACTCTTCGCAATAACAGACTTGACAATCAACACAATCTATCAAGCAAAACAACCAAGACAAAACAATAACAAGACCAATACTAATGACAACACAAAAATTATGCAAAGTATGCAAACATGCAAGATGGCAATTCTTATTGTACAAATTGTTATAACAAGGTTCTGAACATTACTAAGTGATTTCTGAACATTTTATATTTTCAAGATTAAAAATGCAACCATTTGTGCAATTGTAGCAATTAGCAATATTTTCTAACACTTGGAAAGGCCGTTCTCACTAAATACTTACCACGATCTTATTTATACTAGAATAAAATTATATTTTGGTCTTACTGTAGATAGGGTTCAATATAAAATCCATTTGCAAAAGGATTCACTTAAAAATAATTTATACAACATTTTTATCCTCAAAATACTCCACAAATGGTTTTGTATAAAACGTGATTTTAACAGACTCAAAAATACCAAATTATGGCTCCACTATGTTTTACTTTTTTTTGAATCCATAGACATATTATTTGCTAAATTTGGATATACAGAACTAAAGATATTATTTTCATAAGTTTCTATGTAAATCTGTCTAAAATGAACGAAAATAGGAATAGATATGACACTTGGCAGATTCTGATTGGAGGATACCCCTTCGTTTAAGTGATCTATGATGACCTTTAGATGAAGATCTAATGGTCTAGGATGGCTCACTGGAAAAGCTCGCTGGAGAAGTTTGCCCGAATTGCGGGCACGGGCTTGGCGTTGATGTTCCCGTTGCTAGGAAAGTCACCGGAGTCGATGAAGACATGAACGACGTAGATAATGACGAGGCGAATACGATGGACACCATGGCATCATCGGTAGCATCCAAGAGAGGCAGAAATCCTTCGCTGGAGCAACGCGTGACGTCGGCGACACGGCCAACTACAACAAGAAGGTAAACCATCATGTCCTAGAGGTAGGCAACATCAAGACTAGTCTTCTGGTAGAAGGAATCGACGAGGGACTCATCAAGGACGTTAAGATCTGACGATGAACAATGTTTTTAGGCTAATCTTGGCATGGTTCATGTGTGTTCTACGGAGCTCCTCTCGAGAAAGTTTAGAAACGAAAGTGAAGAAGGAGGATTAGAGATACGTGATGGACCTTTCGGTTCGTCTTGATATGCTCTAGAGAGGGAGATTGGGAGACGTATGCCACCATATGACATTCGGTTCACCGGTTCGGTTTGATGTATTTACTCACCTAAATGTGAAATTTCTTCTCTGAGGATTCTCCATTGAATTTCTAATAACTTTCGTGTTTAACTCGACAATAAACGGTAAATAGAATTGATGGGGGAAGGAAAGGAAGATCTATAGCAATAAAAGTTAACCTTCCGTACAAGTACGTGAAGAAAGGAGGAAGATGATGATCGATTGGGTCGATCGGTTTGATGGGCCAGGATGTGCGGCCCAAGTCAAAAATAAAGGGAGGAAAAAAATAGAGTGGAATAAAGAGCAGGTTGAGCCTTGGGCTACTGCTGGGTCGGCTCTTTCTCCTTTTTTTCAACGTTTTCTTCTTTTCTTTTTATGTTTTATTTTGTAGTTTCCAATTTGTCTCTTTAATTTGATTCAAATTTATACCACATCTTTTTAAAAAAATTATATAAAATATAAGTTGATAGTCACTCTAATTAGAATATTTGGAATATTTTTTAATAAAGTATAATTTATTTTAAAAAATGAGTATGATACGTACGCCTGGTTTTATTATTTTCTATTCCCTTTTCTTATAAAAACCATATCTTTTGACTTAGGACTCCAAAAAGGTTCAAACTAATTTGGTTATCTTTATAATTTTATTCTTTATCGTAATCACTCATTTAAGAATACTTTTATTTTGTTTTAGTCATTGCCTTAACCTGACTTTATTTGTCTTTATAGATTTTATACCATTTTATCTGGAGCTTCTAATAGAGTCAAATTACTTTCTATGATTTTATAATTTTTCTCTTTATCTTTTTAGCTCACTTAGGAATTCTTTTGTATATTTTAAATATGGAATATATCCAAAGTCTCATGTTGTTAAGTGGCCAATTCAACTTTGAGAAGAAAGTTATTTCTCTTAGTTTTAAAATGCAACCATGCATGCTTCATAATTTTGAGGTTTTGAAAACATGCATACAACTTCACAAACAAAATTGTTTTTTTTAATTTTTGTTTTGAAGGAGTTATATTAAATAGTTAAAAAGTTTTTGTTCCCTTTGAATTTCTTTTAATTTTTTTCACATTTCAAAATTTGCAAAAGTTTAGGATGTGACAAACTACCACCCTTAAAAGTAATCTCATCCGAGATTCGAGAAGGCTAGAAATAATAGGTTGGGTTTTAGTATAACTTGGGTGCTACCACCCTTTAAAGTAAAATTTGTAGGGTTGCATTTTATGGTTCACTTGGCTATGGGTTTAATAATTGGCATCCAAAGGTTGTTGACATTTCTTCATCTTGAGTTCTTTATATAACTGAATTGAGTTAGCTAAGTCTTACCATCCATATCATTTAATTCTTCAAGGGTTCCATACATGTTGATGTGGTTCACATGTCCTTTCTGGGTCACATTGGAATTGCTCCCATTGGTGTCTCCAACACTCTTATTCTTCTTCTCAGGACAGTCTGATGCATAGTGTCCAAGTTGCTAGCAACACCTTGGAGTTGTTTCCTTGCTCCTACTGGTTCGATAACCTTGGTTTCATAACTTGGAAAATTTGCCGCTGCGCTCATCATACCTTCCTCTTGGGGTCTCCCAATGAAGCTCTATAACTGAGTCGCGTCAAACCTGAAGGGTTTTATATGATGGATGTCGAAGATCACGAGGATATGTATAGGCGGCTCAAGTCAATAGCCACCACATTCAGAAATCATGGTGCTTCCCACGTTGATGACGCGTGGATCAAGAGAAAGTATGTCAGTTCTCTTATGCCATTTGATCCCACAGAGTTGAAGAGTCTCCAAGGAAGGCATAACTACAATCTAATGACATCCAATGAGGTAATGCAAGAAATGGAAGCTTTCAAAGTGGTTGCCAAGAATGCCAAAGATGCTCCTGCTCAAGCCATTGGAATGCAAAAGGGGGTCAACGTGGCCTTGAAGACAAGTGTGGCTAAATAAGACGAAGATAACATAGAAGCTATGGTCTGTCCCGAGGATGTCAAGAGGGCTCATGGTGAGTACATGGTCTTCTATGCCAGAAACTTTTGGAAGGACCCAGCCAAAGCAAAATCTAAATTTGAACGCAAGAGTGGAGCAAATGGAACAAAGGAAAACGGTCCCAAGCTGAGAACCTGCTTCAACTGTGGAGACCGGCTGCACTTTGTAGCTGGGTGTCCTTATCAAATTAGAGAGGAAAATGGAGGAAGGCTCATCCTCAAAGAGAATTCAAAGGCTCCACAAAAATAAGCAATTTTTGAAGAAGAATGCTCCATTCAAAGGGCAACCAAAGATTGCCTTAGTGGCTCAAGAGGAGTATTCATCGGGAAGCGAAGATGAAGAAGAGGATGATAGCTCACGAGAGGTGGCTGCCATAGTCACCACGTCTACACCGACATCTCTCTTCGTCTCTGAATGAAAACATCACCAACAAGAACGTCACTTGCCTCATGGCAAGAGGTTTTGAGGTATCATCTACCATCACTTCTTTTCCTAAGGCTATGATTGACATGGATGATCCTACTAGTCTAAAGGTTAATGAACAAATCATTGCTTTGGACTATTTTATCACTAACTTGCAAGGCAAGCACAAAAGACATTTTGAGGCTCTCATGGACCAGCTGGCCCAAAATGAAGTGCTCCTTGAAGAAAAGGGCAGGATTGAAAAGGATGATGCAATGGACATTGCATCCCTAAAAATGCTCTAGAAGAAGAGGAAGAGGCTTGAAGGGAATATGCCCTAAGAGGCAATAATAGTGTTTATTATGTATATTCCAAGTATATGATAGATGTTTATTTTGCATGCTATAATTGTATTAATACGGAAACGTTAATACATGTGTGTTTAATAAACAAACAGAAAGTTCCTAGTTAAACTAGCTCGTTGATTAACAAGATGATCAAGGTTTCTTGATCATGGACATTGGATGTTGTTAATAACGAGATCACAACATTAGTGTAATGGTGTGATGAACATTCATCTGAAGTATAGCATTACGATCAAAGTCATTGAGTTTATATTGCTATAACAACTTACAAAGTGATCCTAATCCTTAGACCATGAGATCATGTCAACCACTAAAACCGAAAGAGTTTCTTGATAACATCAAACGTCACACCATAACAGGGTGATTATAAAGATGGGTTTAGAACTAATAAAGTGTTATGTTGAGGCCCATGGATCAAGAGTGGAATTTGTTCATCCCGATGACTGATAGATATACTCTAGGCCCTCTCGGTGATATCACATTGGTTAGCTTCCAAGCAAGTGATTTGATCACTAGAATGTTATATCACGGGAACAAGAAAAGAGTGCATGTCAGTAACGAGATCAAACTAGGTATGGAGATACCGATGATCGAATCTCGGACATGTAATATATCGTGAAACAAAGGGATTAAGATACTAGCATAAAAGGTTCCGACGATCACAAGAAAGTCATCGTTGAATCTGTGGGAGTCAGTATGGGTCTCCAGATACTGCTTCTGATTATTGATCAGAGAGGGGTATCGATCATGTCCACATTATTCGCGAACCGTAGGGTGACACACTTAAGAGACACCGACATCCAATTGGAGCAAAAGCTTCATGCCAGAAAGAATAACAAGCGCAAGAATTTATTTCATTGGATACCGAAACATGTTTTCGGGTGAAATTGCAGAAAGTGTTTTTGCATGTGAAATGAAATACTAGCAAGGGGTTATATGTGAATGCTTGTCATTAAAGTAATTGACAAAATTCTGAATAAATAAAATGAGTTTTATTTAATGAGAGTTTGCATTAAATTTGGTGGAAATTTAATGGAAATTTGAGTGGGATTTTGAGTGGAGGGAATCGAAAGGATTTTTGTGAGTGGAGTGTCCACCCACATGAATGAGGGGAGGGCAAGGGGCATCCCCCATGCGCTGGCAACCCCCTTGGGGTTCCCCCTCTCCTATAAAAGGCACCCCCTCCTCACTTCTAACTCACACCTCCTCGTGAAGGATATCTCTACCCGTCTAGTATTTATCCCCCATGGTCTAGGACTAGCGAGATACATGTTCCCGGTGGCTATTCGGCAAGAAAGAGTTGTGCTTGCACTGCATCGCTGGAGCGAGGAGGAGGAGGTTGCTTGGTTCCTCAGACGTGTGTGCGAGCACGTATGCGCCGCTAAGTTGCGGTGCTAAGGACTTCCTCTCGATCTTGAGATTGGCAAGATATTGTCTACATCAATCACGAGTTTAACTTGTTAAGCTTTGTCGGTCTTGAAGGGTATGTTATCTATGGATACACATCCGCCCGTTGTTTGTATCTACTAGATAGATCTTGGTACATAGTTGTTCCCATCATAGGATTTTTTTTTGTTTTCTATGCTACGAACCCTACAGTGGTATCAGAGCCGGATCTATGCGTAGATGCTTTACACGGGTAGTACACATATGAGTATGTGGGCGATGATGATCATGTTATTGCTTCTTAGTTGTATTTTGGATATTGGAGGCATAGTGGAATGAAGCGGCCCGAACAAACTTTACATGTCCTCGCACATGAGACTTTTTCCACGCATGACATGCAACTAGTTTGCATTAGTGGCTAGCGGGTGTCTATCTCTCCTACTATAGTCAATATCTAATTTGCAACGAGCTGTCAACAATTTGGTTATCCTCGTTGTGGTTCATGTTCGTAGGTAAGAACGGTTCTATCTTCGAAAGCCCTAAGCCACGTAAAACTTGCAATGGATAAATTAGAGGCATCTAGTTTAGATTGTTGTTGGGCTAGTGTTATGATATGGTGATGTTGTAAGTAGAAGTACGAGATGATACTCTTACAACACACATAACGTGTAAGTTCCATAGACCTTGGCCTTACACATAGAGGTATGATAGTGATCATACCATGATGCACATGATAGAGATCATATGCGAGAACCATATCATTTCACTTATAAACATGTGATGTTTGATAGCATCTTATATTGCTTGTTTGGCATTTTATTAGCATAATAAGATGACCCCTCATTTAAATATCAAGATAAGAATGTGTTCTTCCTTTAGTATGCATCGATTATGTTTTCGTCGCTCCAAGACATCACGTGATGATCGGGTGTTCTTGGATCCATGACCATACTTCGGGTGTAAGACAGTTACACACGTGAATACTAAGGTTGTTACTTGGCGAGCCTAGCATGTACATACATGGCCTCAGAACATAGAAAGGTTAAGCATGAGTCATATAGTAGATATGATGCCCATTTGATGCTCGCCTTTGAAGCTACACCGACTCACGTGATGATCCGACTTGGTGTAGTTGATTTGGTTCATGTAATCACCAAAAAGGCACGAGGGATGTCGTTTTTGAGTGGGAGTTCATTCTTAATGTGGATTAGTTGAACTCAATCTATCATAAAATTAGTCTAAACTTTTAAAATTCTGTTGTAAATGGCACCACCTGCTTTTAATTTCAATGTGTTCATGGAGAAAGAGAAACTTGCAACGAACGGTAGCAACTTTACCGAATGGGCCATGAATTTGAGGATTCTCCTCTCTGCTGCACAAAAGCAATATGTGCTAGAAGCGCCACTAGGCCTCCCACCATTCGATGATGCCCGTGACGAGGATAAGAATGTCTATCAGACTCGTCAGGAGGACCACAACTTAGTTCATTGCGGCATATTGTAAGGGCTAGAGCCAGAACTTCGAAAGCGTTACGAAAACGGCAATGCATTTGATACAATGGGTGAGTTGAAAATGATTTTCGACACACATGATGCTGTAGAGAGCTACAATGCTTCAGAAATGTTCTTTAGCTGCATGATGGAAGAGAACAACTCCGTAAGTGAGCATGTACTCAAGATGTCGGGTTACGCCGATAAGCTTGTGTCCTTGGGAATATCGATTCCCATTAACTTAGGTATCCATCATGTTCTGTAGTCTCTGCCACCTAGCTATAAGAGCTTCGTGATGAACTATAATATGCAAGGCATGAAGAAGTCTCTCCCCGAGCTTCTGTCAATTCTTAAAACTGCAGAAGTGGAGACTGGAGATCAAGAAGGAACATCAAGTGTTGATGATCAATAAGAACACTAGTTTCAAGAAATACAAGAAGGGTAAATGATAGGGAAGTAAGGGCGGAAAGCCGGTTGCCGTGCCTGAAAAGAAACCCCGACTTGGCCCTAGGTTTGATACCGAGTGCTATTATTGTAAGGGGACTGGCCACTGGAAGCGCAACTACCCCAAGTATTTGGCAGACAAGAAGGCCGGCAAGG
The DNA here is from genome assembly GCA_910589765.1 of Avena atlantica. Lineage (NCBI taxonomy): Eukaryota > Viridiplantae > Streptophyta > Magnoliopsida > Poales > Poaceae > Avena > Avena atlantica. The sequence continues at coordinate 80,187,692 of OU342734.1, read as the reverse complement.
CAAACAAAGGTATATATGATATACATGTTATTGATGTGTGCTTGACTAGTGATCGCAGTAGCACTTGGGTAGTTGATACTGGTTCAGTTGCTAATATTTGTAACTCGAATCAGGGGTTGCGGAACAAGCGACCGCTAGCAAGGGGTGAGGTCAAGATGCGTGTCGGCAATGGATCAAGTGTTGATCTGATCGTCGTCGGAACGCTGCCTCTCGACTTACCGTCGGGATTAGTAATAAACTTGAATAACTGTTATCTGGTGCCTGCACTAAGCATGAACATTGTATCTGGATCGTGTTTGATGTGAAGTGGTTATTCATTTAAATCCGAGAACAATGGTTGTTCTATTTATATGAATGAAATCTTTTATGGTCATGCACCAATGATGAATGGTTTATTTCTATTGGATCTCGATAATAGTGTTACACATATTCATAATGTTGATACTAAAAGGATTAAACTTAATGATGATATATCCGCATATATGTGGCACTGCCGTCTAGGTCATATTGGCGTTAAACGCATGAAGAATCTCCATTCGGATGGACTTTTGGAATCACTTGATTTTGAATCATTTGATACATGTGAGCCATGCCTTATGGGCAAGATGACTAGAATGCCGTTTTCCGGTTCAATGGAACGGGCGACAGATTTATTGGAAATCATACATTCTGATGTATGTGGTCCAATGAGTGTGTCGGCGTGAGGTGGATATCGTTATTTTGTTACTTTCACGGATGATTTGAGTATATACGTTTATATCTACTTGATGAAACACAAGTCTGAAACCTTTGAAAAGTTCAAGGAATTTTAGAATGAAGTGGAAAATCATCATAATAGAAAGATCAAATTTCTATGGTCCGACCGTGGAGGAGAGTATCTAAGTTACGAGTTTAGCACTCATATGAAAGAGTGTGGAATTGTTTCACAACTCACACCCGCCGGAACACCACAACGAAATGGTGTGTCGGAACGCCGTAATCATACTTTATTGGATATGGTTCGATCTATGATGTCTCTGACGGACTTGTCGTTGTCATTTTGGGGCTATGCACTAGAAACTACTGCATTCACTTTAAATCGGGCACCATCTAAATCCGTTGAAAAGACACCATATGAATTATGGTTTTGAAACAAACCTAAGCTATCATTTCTTAAAGTTTGGGGATGCGATGTTTACGTGAAGAAACTTCAACCGGATAAACTCGAACCCAAAGCGGAAAAATGCGTCTTCATAGGATACCCTAAGGAAACTATTGGGTATTCCTTCTATCACCGATCTGAGGGCAAGGTTTTTGTTGCCAAGAATGGATCCTTTCTAGAGAAAGAGTTTCTCGCGAAAGGTGTGAGTAGTCGGAAGGTAGAACTCGAAGAGGTTATTGAACCTTCTCTTCAAAGTATGGCGAGTAGCGTAGTGCCGGAAGTCGTTCCAAAGTTGGCTTCACCAGTTGAAGAGGGAACTAATGATAATGATCATGAAACTCCGAAAGAGAGTACTACCAAACCTCGCATGTCTAGCAGGACGCTTGCAGCTCCCGAGCTGTACGGAAACCCTGTTATGAATTTCATGTTTGATGAAATTGATGACCCTATGACGTATGAAGAAGCGATGATGAGCCCGGATTCCAACAAATGGTCAGAAGCCATGAAATACGAGATGGAATCCATGTATGAAAATCAAGTTTGGAACTTGGTGGACTTACCTCACGACTGAAAGGCCGTGGAGAATAAATGGATTTTCAAAAGGAAAACTGATGTTGATGGTAATGTGACCGTCTATAAAGCTCGACTTGTCGCAAAGGGGTTTCGACAAATTCAAGGAGTTGACTACGATGAGACATTCTCTCCCGTAGCGATGCTAAAGTCAGTTAGGATTATGTTAGCAATTGCTGCATATTTCGATTATGAGATATCGCGATGGATGTCAAAACCGTGTTTCTCAATGGTAATATTGAAGAAGAGTTGTATATGATACAACCAAAGGGTTTTGTCGATCCTAAGGATGCTAACAAGGTGTGCAAGCTTCAGCGATCCATCTATGGACTGAAGCAAGCATCACGAAGTTGGAATCTCTGCTTTGATGAGGTGATCAAAGAGTTTGGTGTAACATCCCTAAAATCATGATTTCAAAGATTGCATATCATTCATGCATGCATATATATTTTTGATATCATTTTCCAACTCTTTCAAGAAAATAGAAGCACATAGTGCTAATATTTTATGTGAGCAAACTTAAATCAAATGACCATCCTCAATTGAGAGCATAAGTGTTTTAAATCAAGTTTTTTGTTGGCTTCCTTGTTGATTGGATTGAATGTGGAGTTTGGACAAAAATTCATAGAACAAATGTGGTTTCAAAACCATTTTCAAAACATTTCCAAATCAAGTCCTATGTCACTATTTATTTTATTTTATTTTATTCTGAATGACCAAGCTAATTCAAAGTGACCACTTGATTTTATGCCCAAAGTGTGAATGTTGCACCCTACAAAATCCTGAAAAAGTTTGAATTCAAAAAGCTTTTGAAACCATTTTGAAATTCATTCCAGAAATTCAAAACAGAAATAGAAAAGGAATAAAGAAAAGGAAAAAGGCTGGCGCTGCTAATCTAGCCCAACTGAGAAAGCAGCCCACTAAGCCCACCCGGGTTCCCTCTCTCCCTCTCTCACTCGCAGACGCACCCAGCAAGCGATTGACGCCAGGACCCCAACCCCTTTCTGTTTCTCTCGCAGACAACTGGGCCCCGTCCACGTCACCGTCATCTTCCCCAAATCTCGCGAAGAACGCGTCGCCGCTGGCCGTTGCTGGCGTTGATTCCGCGGCGTAATTGCCATTGATTCTGCAGGTGTTTCCTGTTGAGCCCCTGCCTACTTAAACCCCTCCCCCTCGCGGACATTTCCCCCAACAAAGCCAACCCGAAGCGCCCCCAGGCTGCGAGTATACCTCGCCGCAACCCCGCTGTTCCGACGATCTCGCCGACGAATTCCGGTGAGCACCGCACCCTCCTCTGTCCGTGGTTCATGCTATCATGCTCTGCATCTCTGTCTGCATCTACTGACACTTCCTGTTTGTCCGTGCATGGCCCGTAGCCTCGGCAACGACAACAACTGAGCACCGCCGCTCTCTGCTCGAACTCCGGCGACCTTTCCCGTAAGTTCCAGCCTCCCCTTGCCCTCTGTTTGATACGCATAGGATCCTCAGCGTCTTGCGCATCTAACGGTGCCCTCCCCTTGTAATAGCGCGGCTCAGAACATCGCCAACGTCGACGAGTCGAAGCCACAGCCGCCAGGGACTACTCCGACGAGCAATCCGCGACGACTCCGAGCGCCCCTTCGCCAACCAGGGACACGTTGAGCTTCACCTCGTCACTGCGGTTCTGGTGAGCATCCTCCCCCCTCCCCGGGCGACCTAGTTCGCTGGCTCCGCCACTGACAGAGCGCTCCGCCGCTCGCCGCCGCGCTAGCGCCGCTCATCTCTGGTCAAAGCATTCAGGAACGTTAGATGTAGATCTTGCGACTAAGATTAGAACTTAAACGAAGAGTTATGAGCGCATTTGAGCCACTAGATCTGACTTAAATCCTACGGCTCGCAGAGACCGATCCGCACGAAATGGTACAAGCCAATAGGATAGCGCCGCGTGGCAGTGATTTAGATTTAAAACTGTATTTTGAATATGATTGCTATTCAAATTTGATTGGGCTATAACTTTTGATCCCCACGTTAGAATTTGACAAATTTTATACCGTTGGAATCAGGAGAGCAAGCTCTTTCTTAATATGCAATGTGTTTAATGTTTTGCTACTGTTAAAAAGGTTTTATTTGCAGAAACTTGTGTAGGACTAAATTGAGTATATGAAATGTTTAGGAAATAATTTAGGGTTTAATTAATGGTTGTTTGGCAAGTTTTTTTACTTGTTAGTGAATCAGTACTGTTTACTTGCTTTGTGGAGTTTTAAAAATCATCACATATCATCTTGCATGCATGCATATATTTTTGATTGTATATGCTTTGTGTGTAATTTGTTGCTACCACTCTTTGTGTAGATTTTGGTGCTAGTGATTGTGATTGTGAGGAGTGCTACTCTCCCAACTACCAAGGCAAGTGGTACTTCATGAATATTTTATCCCATGTTTTATAGTAAGCATTAGAAATATTTTGCTAAGTCTTGGATGATATTATTTTGCTTATATGCCATGTTGGGAAATCCTAGTAGTTGTAGAAATGCTAGGGAATTTCTAAGTAAGCTACTATCTATGCCATGCTTAGCCTAGATAGTAGCAAACAAGGGTTGGTGAAATATACATGCTATGATGAAAATATTTCTAAGTCTTTGGACTTGTGTTTTACCTAATAAAACAACAAAGTTAATGAAACACCTGGGTGGAATGGAAGGTTTGGTTTATGTTGAGTGGTTACACAAGGCCCATTTCTATGGTTTACCTTGTGTATCTCACTTGTGGTAAGCCACCCAGGAACAAAGAGATTTTAGAGGCCAAGTGTTAAGAAGTCTCTAGTGCAGCCACTTGGCAATATGGGCTCTGCCTGGATCACATAAGTTGCTAGAACTTAGCCATTTGGACAGATGGTGGTAGTGGGATGATAGGTTGGAACGCGTCCATTTGGTCTAAGGGAAGGCTTCTGAAAGGTCCTGTCTTGGTGAAACCAAGTCTGGTGGGGAAAGTGCACAACCTCTGCAGATGGAAAAACATAAGTACTTAGCCAAGTCTATGGCAATGGACAACTTGAGCATCAAGACATGGAAGCTATCAAGAATCTCCTCATCCCAATTTATAAGTAAAAACTTGTGGGTGAACAAGGGTGAAGGACCTCAATGTCTATTGGTGGTTCGTTGGGAAAAGTTTTGACAAAGATAAACTTAGTGATTTCAACTAATAGGCAAAATCTATTTTGAGCAAAGAAAGCCAAGCTACACTTAGCCAAATTGCATATAGTATCTAGTCCACCTAAATTATACTAAGGTATCACTTGCCAATACTATTCCAATGTATTGACCCACTGTGGCTATAACTTGTGATGTTGTAGGTTACTCTGATGAGGATTAGGTGTCATGAGTCTACACTCAACATGTTTGCCTGTGGCACATGAAGATGAAGACTTTTATTTATTTACTTATTCAAACTCTTGTATTAGGCTTGTGGCCTTGGAGTTGTAAAGACTATGTTTATCTCTGGAAATGGCTGTAATAAATGACCTTTGTATCTGTGTACTTCATCTTAAACTGTGGATGCTAGCAATGATCCAGGGACTAGCATTGCAATCACAGGGATACTTTTCCTTTATAAAGGAGGGATCTTACAGATAGTATCAGAGCACTGTGTTGGCTGTAGGATTATGACCCTAGGATTGGAAACCACTAAGGAAAAAAATTCAACAACTTCTACACTTGTCTATTCTTCTCGTACACTTTTCTAATATTCTTTCTCATCTCTATTTGTAGATGAACTCCATCAACGAAGCCGTGAGGAAAGGACCACTCATGACAATGACTTTGGAGTGTGAGACAGAATTCCCCAAGGCTCTCAAAGACCTCATGGTTGCATTAGAGATACAAGGTGCAGTTGTGTACAAAGGTTTTCCTGTGATGGATGAAGGAGTGGAATACTGGTGGGTGCAACTTCACTTGTATAAAAACAAGGAAGACAACCATCAGGAAAAAGGATTCTGCATGTGCACCAATTCAGTGGTGCACACTACATTCTTTGAATCAGCAAGGGATGCAGCTTGGAAGACCATCAAAGAACTTGGTGATAGAGTCAAGTGCAGAATGCTCAACCTCCAAAATGATCTAATGGAAGAGAAGAAACATACCCAAGAGTTGGAAGCTACCAACCAAACCTTAAGAGGAGACATTATAGACTTAGTGATGGAGTCATGTGAGCAACATAGGCTGATTTCTTCTAGAAACATTGTGTTAGCCAACATATCCAGTGAGATAGGATTGTAAACGTACTTCGTTAGTTGGACCACCACTTATCACCTTATTTTCCAAATGTTGCTTTAAAATAAGTTGAACCTTGGTTGTTGAAATGGATCCATGTGTGCCATGACTTGTGTGTTTTGCTTTCCAAGGATATGTATGTGATGTTTTGCCTTGTGTTGTAACTTGAATTGTGTTGTTCTAACTTTTTCTATCTTACAAATAGATGCCTACTGTTACCATTAGCACTGTTGAGGAGTTCCAGGTTACTCGCTTTGGTCCTCGTATTGTTGAGCTTACTACTTTGCTCAATCTCCCTCTTCCTACCATCATGGTGCTTCCCCTCGCCAAGTTTGAGAGGAAAGACCTCTAGGTCTTCAAGGTCAACCAGCCCGGACGCCAGACTGAGCCTACCATGGAGGCCATTGTCTTCAAGCTCATGCACGATGACAAGGAGAGAGGCCTTGAGGTAGTCATGCAGGATCTGATAGGACGTCTGCTGGGGAGACACTCCCGACAGGTTAGAGGTACTCACTTCCACGTCTTCGGTAGACGTGATGAGGATGGAGAGTCCATCGACTTTGAGGACGATTCGAGGGACACCGGAAAGCCGATTCGTCTGTAACTCTAGGACTTAGAGTCTCTCATTAGGCATGTGGACACTGATAGGACCAACGTCATGCTCAACAATGACGAACTCCAGGTGCAGCTTCGCGAGAAGGACAAGCTCTTCGCGGAGCAAGATGAGATAGTCAAGGATATGGAGGCGAAGTTCGAGAGCCAGGACAGGAAGTTCAAGAGTCAGGAGAAGCGTGTCCAGGATAGGAACAAGAAGATCCGAGACATGACAGAAGAACTGCAGTCCAAGGACTTCGAGCTCGAGCAACAGCAGACGGTGATTGAGAGGCTTCGTTCCCAGAAGAGGGCTCTCAAAGCCAAGATAGAGACCTTGACCACTAGTGTCAAGGAATACAAGACCGTGATGGAGAACGCAGGTCTTACCTTTGTCGAGGAGGAGGTTGATGCCGAGGAGTAGATTTGACTACTCATTTATCTTTTATTATCATACTTGTTGCTTGAGAACTTGTTATTGACCATCCTACATGTGGATGGCTTGTTTTTTGTGTGTGTTTTACTTTGCGAACTTGTTATTTTGTTGTTGAACATTTATCATTGTGTTGCATGCTTTGTGTTTTCTTATGTGATGTAATGTGCATGAAAGCATCTATGGGTATCTCATTCTTATCTCTATTGAACAAACCACAGATGCCTCCCCGTCGTGCAAACCCCAACCCCAACAACAACAACAACAGTCCATAAATGCAACAAATGATGACCGCTCAAACTCAGCTGATGCAGATGATGACGACGTTCATCCAGAACCAAAAAAACAACAATAATAACAACAACAACCCACCGGGTTTTGATATGCTTACCAGGTTCTTGAGGTTGAGGCCAGCAAAGTTCTCAGGGACGACTGACCCCATGGTGGCCAATGATTGGCTACGTTCTGTGAACAAGGACTTGGTAACCGTGGGCTGTACGGATGCTGAAAAGGTTAGATTTGCAGCACATTTGCTGGAAGGACCAGCCGCTACTTGGTGGGACAACTTCCAGATCACCACTCCCATCGAAGATGTGACATGGGATATCTTTGAGGATGGCTTTCGTACTGCTCATATCTCATCAGGAGTGATGAGTCTGAAAAAGAAGGAGTTCCATAACCTGAAGCAGCGCCACCGCAGCGTGGCTGAATATATTGAGGAGTTCAACAATCTGGCGCGATATGCACCGGATGAAGTTGACACTAATGCTAAGAGGAAAGAAAAGTTCCTCGAAGGGTTGAATGATGAGCTGAATCTGCAGTTGGTTGTGGCCTATGTTCCCACTTATCAGTCTCTTTGTGACAAGGCTGCTATTTTGGAGAACAAAATAAAACAAGTTGAAAGCAGAAAGAGAAAGCACTCAGACAAGCACATCTCGGGATCGTCACACAAACGTTCCCATTATGATGACAGTGGAAGCTCAAGATCCCACAAGCATGGGAAATTCAACAAGCACCACAACCACAACAGTCATGACAACAAGCATCACCGTAGTCATGACAATGACAAATACAAGAACCACAAGGGTGGATACAAGAGCCACCACAGTGGTAATGGAAGTGGAAGTCAGCCTGTCAAGAAAGACATAAGTCAGGTTGAATGCTTCAAGTGCAAGAAGATGGGGAATTATGCAAATAAATGCCCAGAAAAGAAAGTTGAAGGACCCAACAAGCCTAACCCTTTTCAGAAGGGATAGGTGAACCACATCAATGTGGAGGAAATCTATGAGGAGCCTGATGCTGTTGCTGGTAAGTTCAAACTCAATTCTGTTCCAGCATTTTTTCTCTTTGATACTGGTGCATCTCATTCATTCATATCAAGAGCATTTGTTGAAAGAAATGAACTGCCGGTAGAAACTATTGGGTGTCCTATAAAAGTAAGTTCTCCTGGTGGAGAAATGATAGTGAATTCAGGATGTCATGATCTAGTCATAGAATTTGGGAAGTATAAGTTTCCCGTTAACTTGATAATCCTAAACTCCCAAGGATTGGATGTCATTTTGGGAATGGACTGGATGACTAAGCACAAGGGAGTGATAGATTGTGCCAACCATACTGTCTCACTCACAACTCCAGAAAATAAAAGGATCAGATTCAAGACCAACTTTGAAGCAAGAAGGAGTATGCTAAATTCTCTTAAGGGGGTTAGCATACACAGTGTGCGAATTGTGAGTGAGTATCCGGATGTGTTTCCGGAAGAATTGTCGGGAATGCCACCAGATAGAGATGTGGAGTTTCTTATAGATTTGGTACCAGGATCTGGACCAATAGCAAAGAGACCTTATAAAATGTCAGTTGATGAACTGAAAGAACTCAAGAAACAACTTGGAGAACAGTTGCAGAAAGGATTTATTCAACCAAGTTCTTCATATTGGGGAGCCCCAGTTTTGTTCGTGGAGAAGAAATATAGAAGTCAAAGGTTATGCATATATTACCGTTCACTCAACGAGGTAACTATCAAGAACAAATACCCTTTGCCTAGAATCAATGACTTGTTTGATCAACTAGAAGGAGCTTGTGTGTTCAAAGATTGATCTCCGGTCAGGCTATTTTCAACTCAAGATAAGAGAACAAGACATACCTAAGACAGCGTTCACTACAAGGTATGGATTGTATGAGTATACCATAATGCCTTTTGGTTTGACCAATGCTCCAGCATACTTCATGAATATGATGAACAAGGTGTTCATGGAATTCCTTGACAAGTTTGTTGTCGTTTTCATCGATGACATTTTAGTCTACTCCAAGAGCAAAGAAGAGCATGAAGGACATTTGCGTTTGATACTTGAGAAGTTAAGAGAGCATAAACTTTATGCCAAATTCAGCAAGTGTGAATTCTGGTTGAATGAAGTTGGATTTCTTGGACATGTTATGACCAAGGATGGTGTAGAAGTTGATCCTGCTAAAGTTTCAGCTGTGACTGAATGGGAATCTCCCAAGTCAGTAAAGGAAGTTCATAGTTTCCTTGGCTTAGCAGGTTACTACAGAAGGTTCATTGAAAATTTCTCCAAGGTAGATAAGCCTATGACTGAATTGCTAAAGAAAGACAAGAAATTTGCATGGACTGAAGGTTGTGAACTCAACTTTCAGGAATTGAAGAAGAGACTTGTGACAGCACCAGTATTGTGTCTGCCAGATTTGGAAAAAGATTTCCAAGTATATTGTGATGCATCTCATTAGGGTCTGGGTGCAGTACTTATGCAAGACGGTAAAGTTGTGGCTTATGCCTCAAGACAACTCAAAACTCATGAAGTGAACTATCCTACTTATGATTTAGAGTTAGCCTCTGTTGTCCATGCACTAAAAACATGGAGACACTATCTTTTGGGAAAACGTTGTGAAGTGTTTACAGATCACAAGAGTTTGAAGTATATCTTCACCCAAAAGGAAATTAATATGAGACAAAGAAGATGGTTAGAACTGATCAAGGACTATGACTTAAGTTTGCAATACCACCCCGGTAAAGCAAATGTTGTAGCTGATGCTCTAAGTCGTAAGGTTTTTGTGAATGGCCTTACCAAAGGAGAATTGTCAGATGATCTGTATACCCAATTTAGAAAACTCAGATTGGAGATTGTGCCTGAAGGACATCTCATGACTTTGGATGTTCAACCCACTTTGTTGGACAAGATCAAAGAATCCCAGAAGATTGATAAGGAAATTGAAGAGATTAAAGAAAATATTGGCAAAGGAAAAGCCAAAGGGTTCCATGAAGACGAACAGGGTACTTTATGGCATGGGAAACGTATCTGTGTTCCACAAGATCCGGAGCTGCGGAAACTGATTTTGCAGGAAGCACACAACTCAACATATTCCATTCATCCGGGTAACACCAAAATGTACATGGACATGAAGGAAAGATTTTGGTGGAATAATCTCAAGAAAGACATCGCCGATCATATTGCCTTGTGTGATGTGTGTAGTAGAGTGAAAGCGGAACATCAGAAACTAGCAGGTTTGCTTCAACCACTACCTATTCCTGATTGGAAGTGGGACAAGATTGGTATGGATTTCATTACCGGATTACCAAGGACCCGGTCAGGATACGATTCTATTTGGGTAGTAGTGGATCCCCTAACTAAAGTGGCTCATTTCATACCCGTGAAGACAACCTACACAAGTGCTAAGTTAGCCAAAATCTATATGAGTAGAATTGTATGTCTACATGGAGTGCCTAAAAGTATTGTGTGTGATAGGGGAACTCAATTTACTTCCCATTTTTGGAGACAGTTACATGAGTCATTGGGAACGAGGTTGGAATTCAGTACTACTTTTCATCCTCAAACCGATGGACAAACCGAAAGGACTAATCAAATTCTTGAAGATATGTTGAGGGCATGTGCCCTAGACTATGGAGCCAGTTGGGATGAAAGTCTGCCTTACACAGAATTTTCTTATAACAACAGCTATCAAGCCAGCATTGAGATGGCACCATTTGACTTTCTCTACGGAAGGAAGTGTACCACCCCATTGTTATGGAATGGTGTGGGAGAAAGAAGTTTATTCGGACCAGATCTTATCAAAGAAGCCGAAGAGAAGGTCAAGTTGGTTAAAGATAGGTTGAAGATAGCACAGTCCCGACAAAAAAGCTACGCAGATCCTAAGCTTAGAGAAGTCACCTACGAAGTTGGTGATAGAGCCTATCTTAGAGTGTCACCACTTCGTGGAGTGAAGAGATTCGGAGTCGAAGGAAAATTGGCACCAAGATATGTTGGACCATTCAAGATTCTGAGTCGTAAAGGAGAAGTTGCCTATGAAATTGAACTGCCAGAATCTCTGCAGCTGTCCATAATGTGCTTCATGTGAGTCAACTTAAGAAATGTCATCCAGAAATGGAAGAAACTTCTTTGAAGGATACTATACCTTTGGAGGAGGTTCAGTTGGAGAGTGATCTCACTTATGAAGAGAAGCCTCTTGAGACTGGAGAAAGAGTTACACGGACCAAGACTATCAAGTTTTGTAAAGTGCAGTGGAATCATCATTCCGAAGAGGAAGCAACATGGGAAAGAGAAGATGATCTTCGGAAAGACCACCCTCACCTATTTGCTAGCCAATCCGAATCTCGAGGGCGAGATTCACCTTAAGGGGGTTAGATTTGTAACATCCCTAAAATCATGATTTCAAAGATTGCATTTCATTCATGCATGCATATATATTTTTGAGATCATTTTCCAACTCTTTCAAGAAAACAGAAGCACATAGTGCTAATATTTTATGTGAGCAAACTTAAATCAAATGACCATCCTCAATTGAGAGCATAAGTGTTTTAAACCAAGTTTTTTGTTCGCTTCCTTGTTGATTGGATTGAATGTGGAGTTTGGACAAAAATTCATAGAACAAATGTGGTTTCAAAACCATTTTCAAAACATTTCCAAATCAAGTGCTATGTCACTGTTTATTTTATTTTATTCTAAATCACCAAGCTAATTCAAAGTGACCAATTGATTTTATGCCTAGAAGTGTGAATGTTGCACCCTACAAAATCCTGAAAATTTTTGAATTCAAAAAGCTTTTGAAACCATTTTGAAATTCATTCCAGAAATTCAAAACAGAAATAGAAAAGGAATAAAGAAAAGGAAAAAGGCTGGCGCTGCTAATCTAGCCCAACTGAGAAAGCAGCCCACTAAGCCCACCCGGGTTCCCTCTCTCCCTCTCTCACTCGCAGACGCACCCAGCAAGCGACTGACGCCAGGACCCCAACCCCTCTCTGTTTCTCTCGCAGACAACTGGGCCCCGTCCACGTCACCGTTGTCTTCCCCAAATCTCGCGAAGAACACGTCGCCGCTGGCCGTTGCTGGCGTTGATTCCGTGGCGTAATTGCCATTGATTCTGCAGGTGTTTCCTGTTGAGCCCCTGCCTACTTAAACCCCTCCCCTCGCGGCCATTTCCCCCAACAAAGCCAACCCGAAGCGCCCCCAGGCTGCGAGTATTCCTCGCCGCAACCCCGCTGTTCCGACGACCTCGCCGACGAATTCCGGTGAGCATCGCACCCCCCTCTGTCCGTGGTTCATGCTATCATGCTCTGCATCTCTGTGTGAATCTACTAACACTTCCTGTTTGTCCGCGCATGGCCTGTAGCCTCGGCAACGACAACAACTGAGCGCCGCCGCTTTCTGCTCGAACTCCGGCGACCTTTCCCCGTAAGTTCCAACCTCCCCTTGCCCTCTGTTTGATACGCATAGGATCCTCAGCGTCTTGTGCATCTAACGGTGCCCTCCCCTTGTAATAGCGCGGCTCAGAACATCGCCAACGTCGACGAGCCGAAGCCACAGCCGCCAGGGACTACTCCGACGAGCAATCCGCGACGACTTCGAGCGCCCCTTCGCCAACCAGGGACACGTTGAGCTTCACCTCGTCACTGCGGTTCTGGTGAGCATCCTCCCCCCTCCCCGGGCGACCTAGTTCGCCGGCGCCGCCACTGACAGAGCGCTCCGCCGCTCGCCGCCGCGCTAGCGCCGCTCATCTCTGGTCAAAGCATTCAGGAACGTTAGATGTAGATCTTGCGACTAAGATTAGAACTTAAACGAAGAGGTATGAGCACATCTGAGCCACTAGATCTGACTTAAATCCTACGGCTCGCAGAGACCGATCCGCACGAAACGGTACAAGCCAATAGGATAGCGCCGCGTGACAGTGATTTAGATTTAAAACTGGATTTTGAATCTGATTGCTATTCAAATTTGATTGGGCTATAACTTTTGATCCCCATGTTAGAATTTGACAAATTTTGTACCGTTGGAATCAGGAGATCAAGCTCTTTCTGAATATGCAATGTGTTTAATGTTTTGCTACTGTTAAAAAGGTTTTATTTGCAGAAACTTGTGTAGGACTAAATTGAGTATATGAAATGTTTAGGAAATAATTTAGGGTTTAAGTAATGGTTTTTTGGAAAGTTTTTTTACTTGTTAGTGAATCAGTACTGTTTACTTGCTTTGTGGAGTTTTAAAAATCATCACATATCATCTTGCATGCATGCATATATTTTTGATTGTATATGCTTTGTGTGTAATTTGTTGCTACCACTCTTTGTGTAGATTTTGGTGCTAGTGATTGTGATTGTGAGGAGTGCTACTATCCCAACTACCAAGGCAAGCGGTACTTCATGAATATTTTATCCCATGTTTTATACTAAGCATTAGAAATATTTTGCTACGTCTTGCATGTTATTTTGCTTATATGCCATGTTGGGAAATCCTAGTAGTTGTAGAAATGCTAGGGAATTTCTAAGTTAAGCTACTATCTATGCCATGCTTAGCCTAGCTAGTAGCAAACAAGGGTTGGTGAAATATACATGCTATGATGAAAATATTTCTAAGTCTTTGGACTTGTGTTTTACCTAATAAAACAACAAAGTTAATGAAACACCTGGGTGGAATGGAAGGTTTGGTTTATGTTGAGTGGTTACACAAGGCCCATTTCTATGGTTTACTTTGTGTATCTCACTTGTGGTAAGCCAGCCAGGAACAAAGAGATTTTAGAGGCCAAGTGTTAAGAAGCTTCTAGTGCAGCCACTTGGCAATATGGGATCTGCCTGGATCACATAAGTTGCTAGAACTTAGCCATTTGGACAGATGGTGGTAGTGGGATGATAGGTTGGAACGCGTCCATTTGGTCTAAGGGAAGGCTTCTTAAAGGTCCTGTCTTGGTGAAACCAAGTCTGGTGGGGAAAGTGCACAACCTCTACAGACGGAAAAACCTAAGTACTTAGCCAAGTCCATGGCAATGGACAACTTGAGCATCAAGACATGGAAGCTATCAAGAATATCCTCATCCCAATTTCTAAGTAAAAACTTGTGGGTGAACAAGGGTGAAGGACCTCAATGTCTATTGGTGGTTCCTTGGGAAAAGTTTTGACAAAGAAAAACTTAGTGATTTCAACTAATAGGAAAAATCTATTTTGAGCAAAGAAAGCCAAGCTACACTTAGCCAAATTGCATATAGTATCTAGTCCACCTAAATTATACTAAGGTATCACTTGCCAATACTATTCTAATGTATTGACCCACTGTGGCTGTAACTTGTGATGTTGCAGGTTACTCTGATGAGGATTAGGTGTCATGAGTCTACACTCAACATGTTTGCCTGTGGCACATGAAGATGAAGACTTTTATTTATTTACTTATTCAAACTCTTGTATTAGGCCTGTGGCCTTGGAGTTGTAAAGACTATGTTTATCTCTGGAATGGCTGTAATAAATGACCTTTGTATCTGTGTACTTCATCTTAAACTGTGGATGCTAGCAATGATCCAGGGACTAGCATTGCAATCACAGGGATCCTTTTCCTTTATAAAGGAGGGATCTTACATTTGGATTGTTCCAAACTTATGGAGAGGCTTGTATTTACAAGAAAGTGAGTGGGAGCAATGTGGCATTTCTGTAATTATATGTGGATGACATATTATTGATTGGAAATGATATAGATCTTTTAAATAGTGTTAAAAGTTATCTAAACAACAAATTTTCAATGAAGGACCTAGGTGAAGTGTCATACATATTAGTCATAAAGATCTATAGAGATAGATCTAAATGCCTAATAGGGATATCGCAAAGTACATACCTTGATAAGATTTTAAAGAATTTTAAAATGAATGGAAGTAAGAAGGGGTTCTTACCTATGTTGCAAGGCAAGACATTGAGTAAGACTCAAAGTCCGGCTACAGCGGAAGAAAGAGAGATAATGGACAAAGTCCCCTATGCTTCAGCCATAGGCTCTATAATGTACGCCATGCTATGTACAAGACCGGATGTGGCACATGCTATTAGTTTTACTAGTAGGTACCAATCGGATCTAGGTTTGGAACACTGGATAGCGGTCAAGAATATCCTTAAGTACTTGCGAAAAACTAAGGATATGTTTCTTGTGTACGGAGGTGAAGAAGAGCTCGTCGCTAAGTGTTATGTTAACGCAAGCTTTGACACCGATCCGGATGACTCTAAGTCTCAATCCGGATACGTATTTCTCATGAATGGCGGAGCGGTTAGTTGGAGGAGTTCCAAACAACCTATGGTGGCGGGATCAACAATAGAGGCCGAATAAGTTGTTGCTTCGGAAGCGGCTCAGGAAGCAGTTTGGATGAAGGAGTTCATATCCGAACTAGATGTACATTGGACCCAATGGTGATCTATTGTGACAACAATGGTGCCATTGCCAATGCGAAAGAACCAAGGTCTCACAAGAATTCCAAGCATATTAAGAGCCGGTTTCACTCCATCCGCGAGCATGTCAAGGATGGAGATATAAAGATTTGTAAAGTACACACGGATCTCAATGTAGAAGATCTTGACTAAAATTCTCCATAGAGCAAAACATGATCAACACCAGAACTCCATGGGTGTTAGATTCATCACTATGTAACTAGATTATTGTCTCTAGTGCAAGTGGGAGACTGAAGGGAATATGCCCTGAGAGGAAATAATAAAGTGTTTATTTTGCATGTGTGTTTATTTTGCATGCTATAATTGTATTAATACGGAAACATTAATACATGTGTGTTTATTAAAAAAACAGAAAGTTCCTAGTTATGCCTCTCTCATAAACTAGCTCGTTGATTAACAAGATGATCAAGGTTTCCTGATCATGGACATCGGATGTTGTTAATAACGAGATCAGAACATTAGTGTAATGGTGTGATGAACATTCATCCGAAGTATAGCATTACAATCAAAGTCATTGATTTTATATTGCTATAACAACTTATGAAGTGATCCTAATCCTTAGACCATGAGATCATGTCAATAACTAACACCGGAAGAGTTTCTTGATAACATCAAACGTCACACCGTAGCAGGTTGATTATAAAGATGGGTTCAGAACTAATAAAGTGTTATGTTGAGGCCCATGGATTGAGAGTGGAATTTGTTCATCCCGATGACGGATAGATATACTCTAGGCCATCTCGGTGATATCACATTGGTTAGCTTGCAAGCAAGTGATTTGATCACTAGAATGTTATATCACGGGAACAAGAAAAGAGTGCATGTCAATACCAAGATCAAACTAGGTATGGAGATACCGATGATCAAATCTCGGACATGTAATATATCGTGAAACAAAGGGATTAAGATACTAGCATAAAAGGTTCCGACGATCACAAGAAAGTCATCGTTGAATGTGTGGGAGTCAGTATGGGTCTCCAGATCTCGCTTCTGATTATTGATCAAAGAGGGTCTCGATCATGTCCGCATTATTCGCGAACCGTAGGGTGACACACTTAAGATACACCGACATCCAATTGGAGCAAAAGTTTCATTCCGGAAATAATAACAAGTGCGGGAATTTATTTCACTAGATACCGAAACAGGTTTTCGGGTGAAATTGCAGAAAGTGTTTTTGCATGTGAAATGAAATACTAGCAAGGGGTTATATGTGAATGTTTGTAATTAAATTAATTGACAAAATTCTGAATAAATAAAAGGAGTTTTATTTAATGAGAGTTTGCATTAAATTTGGTGGAAATTTAATGGGAATTTGAGTGGGATTTTGAGTGGAGGGAATTGAAAGGATTTTTGTGAGTGGAGTGTCCACCCACATGAATGAGGGGAGGGAAAGGGGGAAGCCCCCATGCGCCGGCCATCCCCTTGGGGTCCCCCCTCTCCTATAAAAGGCACCCCTCCTCACTTATCACTCACACCTCCTCGTGAAGGATCTCTCTCCCCCTATAGTATTTATCCCCCATGGTCTCGGACTAGCGAGATACATGTTCCTGGTGGATATTCGACAAGAAAGAGTTGTGCTTCCGCTGCATCACTGGAGCGAGGAGGCGGAGGTTGCTCGGTGCCTCAGACGTGTGTGCGAGCACGGATGCGCCGCTAAGTTGCGGTGCTAAGGACTTCCTCTCGATCTTGAGATCGACAAGAGATCGTCTACATCAACCACGAGTTTAAATCGTTAAGCTTTGTCGGTCTTCAAGGGTATGTTCTCTATGGATATACATCCGCCCGTTTTTTGTATCTAGTAGATAGATCTTGGTACATAGTTGTTCCCATCGTAGGAAATTTTTTGTTTTCTACGCCGCGAACCCTACAAGGCTCGAGTCTCTCTTGAAGAGAGACTTGAGTAAATCGAGGAGTCACACGAATAAGTTGTGACCAAGATTGTAAGGGAACGTGATAATCCAGTAGACAAAGCAAAGAAACTAAAGAGAGAAAAAGTTGACTTTGGGGCTGCTCATGCTAGACTCTTCGAGGTATTGGAGAAACTTGACATTTCTCACAAGGCTTTGGAAACTGAATTCTCTATTCTCAGTGAGTCTGGTGATCAGCTCCAAATTCGATTGACCAAGTATGATATCCCTATCACATCTAAATCAACATATTCTCATGTTGAAAATTTTAGGGTGGAAGATGAGTTTTCTAAAGCTTGCACTTCTAAAGGTATGGGAGTCCTTGATGATATTATTGGCAATCAAAGATCAAACCTTGGAAAAGAGGGACTTGGCTATGCCTGCAAGTCCAATAAGAATAAGAACAAGAAAAGGAAGACCAAGAATGCACAAGCAAAGACAAGCACCATTAAAAAGTACATCACAAAGGACAAAACTGATCATATTGGTTTCGGAGGGTCTAACAATCCTAATTATGAGATATTTTGCGATTACTATGGTGATATCTATGCTAACTATGTTGGTCCTTTTGATGAATATATTGCTTGGTATATTTGGGTTCCAAAGACCCTAGTTACTAATATGAGAGGACCCATTGAAAAATGGGTACCTAAAACCAAGAAGTAACTTTCTTATAGGGCTATGCTTCCGTTGGATCTAAATGGGTGCTGGACAATGGGTGCACTAGTCATATGACCGGAAGCAAAGAGATCATCATAGAGATGAGACCTAACCATGATCATATTACAGTCTCCTATGGTGATAAGTCAAAATCTGAGGTATTGGGTCTTAGCAAGGTTGTGGTTGCCCACAATATCTCTCTCGTGGACGTCATGCTTGTTGAGACTCTCGGTTACAACTTACTTTCTATTTGTGCCCTTGGTAAGATGGGCTTTGTTGTTTTCATAGATGATGACTTAGTGGTACTCTTGTGGAGAAAGTATCTAAAGGTCGCTTTCGTTGGGTACGTCGAAAATGACATGTATGTGGTGGACTTTTCGGGGAAAACCACTACGGGTACGATGTGCTTATTCGGAAAGGCTGACGCGGGCTGGTTATGGCATCACCGTCTAGCCCACATCAACATGAGAACTTTGCAAATTCTTCACAAGGGTGGGCACATCCTTGGACTAAAAGACAATGTTTCCTTTGCCAAAGATCGTGTTTGTAGGGCATGTGTTGAAGGTAAGATGCATGACTCTCCCCACAAGAGGAAAACTATTGTATCCTCAAATAGGATTTTGGAATAACTTCATGTGGACATGTTTGGTCCTCCATCTCATGCAAGCATCGGTGGGAAGAAATATTGCTTGGTTATAGTTAATGATTACTCAAGATACACATGGGTCTACCTTTTCAAGCTAAAGAGTGAGACTCAAAAAATTGTCATTAACTTCGCCAATGAGGTCCAGCGTCAACACAATGTCCCAATCTTGGAAATAAGGAGTGACAATGGCTCTGAGTTCAAGAACTACTCCTTAAACGCATTTCTAAGTGAAGAGAGGATAAGACATCAATATTCCGCTGCGTACACCCCACAACAAAATGGTGTAGTCAAGAGGAAAACCGGACTTTAATGGACATGGCTAGGTCTATGTTGGCTGAATTCAAGTCACCATACAACTTCTGGGCTGAAGCCATTTCCACCGCATGTCACTCATCAAACCAGCTTTACCTCCGCAAGATCGTGGACAAAACTCCATATGAGATACTTACCGGTAACAAGCCCAACATATCATATTTCCGGGTATTCAGTTGTAAGTGTTTATTTCTCATCAAAGGAGTTCGTTTGTCTAAATTTGAGTCTAAGGCTTTAGAAGGCATTTTTGTTGGTTATGGTGCCGAATCCCACACTTATAGAATCTACAATAAGCTCTCCATCGGAACTATTGTAGAATCTTGTAGTGCGGAATTCGATGAAAATGATGGCTCCCATGTGTGGGAAGTTGATGTTTGTGATGCAGATGTTGAAATACCCCAAGATTCCATACGAAGAATGGGCATGGGATTTTTCCGCCCCATTGAGAAACCCCTTGTGGCGGATTGGGAAGGACAATGCTCTACACAAGTAGAGACCTCATCTACACAAGATCAACAAGCTCCACCTACTGGAGAAACTACTACACCAACACAAAAACCTCCTAAAGATCATCAATCAACTGAGCAAACTAGTAGTCCCAGGCCATACTATCCGCCCGGGGCCAGATTATCCGGCCATGCCACTCCAACGCGAGTCAGGGGCAACTAGGAAGATCAGATGGTGCTAAAACTCCCAGGCCAGATTATCCGGCCCCTCCTAGGGGTGGATTATCCGGCCCTGATGCTCCAGAACTACAACAGTCTCCTGTTATGGCTGCTGATCAAGATCAAGGGCAAGGCTCTTCATTCCCAGTTTGTAGTGAACAAGCTGTTGATGAAGGTCAAGCTTGTGGTCAAGACGATGACTCAAATGATGAAGCAATCCCTCCAAGAAAAATAAGGAGATTGAAACTCGTCGCAAATCTCGAGATGAATGGAACCTCAAATTAAGAGGCCATACTCTTGACAAAATTGTAGGCGATCCAAAAAGAAGGGTGTCCACAAGAAGGGAGCTCGCAAGCTTTAGTGATCATCAAGCTCATATCTCTATGGTGGAACCCAAGAAAGTATTCGAAGCACTTGAAGATCCATATTGGGTTGTTGCAATGCATGAAGAGGTGAACAATTTTG
This sequence comes from Avena atlantica, assembly GCA_910589765.1. NCBI lineage: Eukaryota > Viridiplantae > Streptophyta > Magnoliopsida > Poales > Poaceae > Avena > Avena atlantica. The sequence continues at coordinate 80,167,339 of OU342734.1, read as the reverse complement.
AGCGCAACAAAGTCTGGAAGCTAGTAGAGAAGCCCAAAGATTGCTGCAATGTTATCGGCACGAAGTGGATTTTCAAGAACAAGCAAGATGAAAGTGGAATTGTTGTAAGGAACAAGGAAAGATTAGTAGCTCAAGGTTTCTCTCAAGTGGAAGGCATTAAATTTGGCGAAACATATGCTCCCATGGCTCGCCTTGAGTCGATTCGTATCCTTCTTGCTTATGCTGCTCATCATAATTTTGAATTATAGCAAATGGATGTTAAGAGTGCATTTCTTAATGGATCTCTACATGAGTTGGTATATGTCAAGCAATCCCCGGGTATTGAGGATCCCAACTTTCCGAACCATGTCTACAAACTCGATAAGGCGCTCTATGGCCTTAAACAAGCCCCACGTGCGTGGTATGAGCACCTTAAAGAGCTTTTGTTGGACCATGGCTTCGAAGTTGGGCAAATCGATCCCACTCTTTTTACTAAGAAGGTTAAGGGGGAGCTTATTGTATGCCAACTATATGTGACGATATTATATTTGGCTCTACTAATCAAGCTTTTAATGATGAATTTTCAAAGCTTATGACTGACGGGTTTGAGATGTCTATGATGGGAGAATTAAGGTTCTTTCTTGGATTCGAGATCAAGCAACTTAGAGAGGGAACCTTCATTAATCAATAAAAATACATCCAAGACATGCTCAAGAGGTTCAAGATGACGGATCTAAATGGCATTACTACTCCAATGCAAACTAAATGTCATCTCGAGCTTAATCCAAAGGGTAAAGATGTGTACCAAAAGGTATACCGATCCATGACCGACTCTCTCCTTTACCTCTATGCATATAGAACCGATATTGTGTTGAGTGTAGGAGTGTGTGCAAGGTATCAAGATGTTCCTAAAGAAAGCCACTTAGTGGAGGTCAAGAGAATCTTTATATATTTGGTTCATTCCCAGACTTTGGTCTATGGTCCCAAAGGCTCTAGTTTCTCTCTATCTGGATATATTGATTCAGATTGGGCCGGTGACAAGGATGATAGAAAATCAACTTCTGTGCATGTCAATTCTTGGGCAGGTCTCTAGTATGTTGGTCTTCGAAGAAACAAAATTATATATCTCTCTCAACCGTCGAAGCTGAATATGTGGCTACTGCAAGTGCTTGTACGCAATTACTATGGATGAATATGTTGTCAATTGTGACAAAGTGCCTCTTTTATGCGATAATGAAAGTGCTATTAAAATTGCTTACAATCCGTTGCATCATACAAGGACAAAACATATTTATATTCGCAATCATTTTATTCGGGATCATGTTGCTCGTGGTGATATTGCCTTATCCTTTGTGAGCACGAAGAATAAACTTGTAGATATTTTCACGAAGCCACTTGATGAAGCAAGGTTTTGTTACTTGAGGAATGAGCTAAATATCATGGATTCAAGTAGCTTGGCCTGACTACTCTTTCATACTCACTTGCACTTCTTCGTGTATTTGGTTTAGATCCGGGCATAGACATAGGGGGAGTGTGGTCCTAATTGATTGGGCTAACCCTCCCACATAATGACAAAAGCAAGAAAAATCATTTCCCTTACTATCATTTTGTGATATGTGGGTTATTGATGAGCATTAGTTTTGAACTCAAGATACATCTCCGTGGTGTCATGCCATGCTCTCCAACAGGGTGGCTTCGGCGACCGCCCTCTTCCTTGAGAAGAGTTGGTTTCTAATGGATCTTTTGGATTTTATTGCATATCTTGTGTTCTTATGTAAAACACACCCAATCTTGGCTTTTAGTTGATTTGTTCTTGCAATATTGGGTGTGTAGTACCATCTTAGTTTGGTGCTCTAAACCCAATCCTTTTTCTCATCTCGAGCCATCTATTCTTGCACACAAGTCCTCTGTTACCCTGTGAGGGTTTTTGTTTGGAACACAGGGCATGAATCTATGTCTAATAGATTTTCCAGAGAAGGGCCGGATTATCCACTCCTAGTAAGGGCCAGATAATCTGCCCCTGGCGGTTTTGTCCTTTAAGGACTAGGGATCGGGGGGAGGGATCATATAGAGAAGCTCTTCCTCCCCAACCTCATGTCTTTCCCCCAGCTGACGTGAGACCTTCCTCCCCTCCCCGAAATCGATTCGATCGTTAGATTCTCCGGGCTCTCCCCGGATCTTCTTCCCAGCGCCTCTGGTTATCCTCTCCTCAGAGCTCTTCCTCCAATGAGTGAGGGTAACTCCTTCATTCATCTCTTTTGTGTGGAAGTTGTTGTTCTTGGTGGAAACTCGTTTTAGAGGATACTATGTGATTCCTTTTCCTGATAGATTTTGTAGTCTTTCAACCCTAGTGCCGGATCTGCATTGGTACTGTGAATCTATGGATAAACTGCCGATTTTTGCAAGGGGCGGATTATCCGCCCCTGGCAAGGCTGGATTATCCTCCCCTGGCAAGGCTGGATTATCCATCCTGGAGGTTCACCCCTTTTCAGTTTTGTCACAACTTCATGTATCGTGTATCATTGGACCATGGGTTGTTTTTCTACTATCTCTAACATTCCTCCTAAACTTGTGTGTATGCTTATCCCCATGCTACCTATCTATTTCTCCTCACAGGTGGTTCTAGTGCTCCCAAGACCAACAAGTGTCGTTCTCGTGCCAGTTACCTCAGGAAAAACGAAGAAGGTGTGCTTGTTGACGAGGTTGAAATCATAAGGCGGCAAAGAGAGGTAGATCAGATGGCTGAACAGGGTAAGTCGTTGAAGAGGACCATGATGAACCACAAGTATAGGGGATCACAATAGTCTTCGTGGGTACAATTACCCAATTTATTGATTCGACACAAGAGGAGCCAAAGAATACTTGCAAGCCTTAACAACTGAGTTGTCAATTTAGATGCACCTGGAAATAGTTCTTGCTCACAGAAGTTTATCAGTAGCAACAGTTTGTAGTAGCAACAGCAAAGCAACAACAGCAGCAAAACAAGAGCAATAGTAACAGTAGCAGCAAACAGTAGGATATGAGCGCGGTAGGCATAGGGATGGATGGACGGGCGTTGCATGGACGAGTCTAAACATGTAACTTCAAGATCTAGGGCATTGCAGATAAATAAGAATAAGCATCCAAGTACTAAAACATCCTAGGCATGTGCTCCATATATAGTCATGCGTGCTCGCAATGAGAACTTGCACAACATCTTTTTTCCTGCCAGCCCATGGCAGCGGGGCCTCTAGGGAACTACTGGCAATTAAGGTGTTCCTTTTAATAGATCACCGGAGCAAAGCATTAACACTCTGAAACATGTGATCCTCACACCACAGCCATCCCCTCCGGTTGTCCCAATTTCTGTCACTTCGGGGCCTTTGGATCCGGACAATGATATGTGTACACAACTTGCAGATAAGATCACTAACAATACTATCATAATGATTCAATAATAAGTTCAGATATGAGATCATGGCACTCGGGCCCTAGTGACAAGCATTAAGCACATCAAGTTGCAACAAATTCAAATAGCACTAATAGAGATACTAGGCATTATGCCCTAACAATCTTATTTAATTACATGATAGAAATCATCCAATCCCTACCATCCCCATAGCCTACAGCGGGGGATTGCTCACTCATGGATGAGGGAAACATTGATGGTTGATGGAGAGGTGTTGGTGATGACGATGGCGATGATCCTACCCAAATTCCTCGTCCTGGTAGGGTGCTAGAACGGAGTTTCTGGATCCGAATCTTCGTTTCTGGTGTGGCGGCACATCGGAACTCTTTCTGAAAAAACGACAAACCCCCCTCGGTTTTTAGGTCAAGAGGTAACTTATAGGCGAAGAGGGAGTCCAAGGGGGTGCCTGGGTGGCCGCACCCCCCTAGGCATGGCTAGGCCTGGCCTGCGCCTGGCAGGGGTGTGGGCCCCCAGGCCTCCACTTCGTGTCGTACTCTAGCTCTGTGGATCTTCTGGTGAAATAGGATTTTTGGCATATTTTTCGGGATTTTTCCTGATAGTTGATTTTTTGCACAAAAAATAGACACCAAGGTAGTTCTGCTGAAAACAGCATTAGTCCGTGTTAGTTGTATCCAAATCACACAAATTTAGAGGAGAAACAATAGAAAAAGTGTTCGGGAAAGTAGATAAATTTTGTACATATCAACCCCCCCCCAAGCTTAGCTTATTGCTTGTCCTCAAGAAATTCAGTTGAAAACTGAGTGCGATAAAAGAACTTTCACGAACACATTTGCTTTATATGGTGTATATATACTCATCACAGGAGTAGATACTTAGACAATTCATAATAAGAAGTATGCAACTAAGTCTACTCAATAGTCATTGCAAGCTATGAAGAGAAACCAACTCAATAATAATAAGTAGCATGTAACATAAACATAAGCAACATTGCAATGCTCATAAAAAGGTATGATAGAGTGGTATCTCTCTTGCCTTTGTTTGAATAGCACAATATAAATGCCAAGGAACCTCTGAAGGTCACATGAAGACTAGAAGTAAAGATATCAAAGATACAAGCATCAAAGTCATGACATAATTAACCATGTTTCGAGACAAACATAAGAATGACAACTATGCTCTCAAGAGGGTGCTCATTTAATAAGAGGTGACTCAACAAGGAAGTGAAAAGGTTTTGAAAAGTTTGAAAGGCTTCCTAATGCTGAAGGGAAGGTAATCATTAGCTTTGAGCTCTCATTGCCCCTATCATAGGCATCTTCATGTGGTTATGGTGAAAGTGAGGTCCAATCTAAGTTATATGCTTGACAGACCATAAACTGAAAATCCCATATCCCTTGAGTACGAGGGCCGCTCCGCATGCTACTCAACTTTAGTTACCTGTAAGTTCTTGTCATTGTAAATACATGCATATCATAGAGAACTGCCAACGGGGTACCCCTTGCACATGATACAGGAGTTATCCCGTGATCAAAATGACAAGGCAAGCATACAATGAGCATCTCATCGATCTTTTTATTTACTATGTGCATAGATTTTTATTGAGGATGCTTCATAGATTCTCATTATGGTGATGTTGCAAGCTTCCACCATGATTATGCATGGCTTAGGCTAGCGGCCCAAGCGTTTCTCTAAAACATATATATACTCCATGAACTCACAAGCTCCCCTTTTATTTCACACCGACGACATCCGTAAACAAAAGAGAAAGGTATCAACTGGATATGTATCCATAAGTGTTGAAAACGTTCCCCGTGATAGCACGGTTCTGCTAACTCTCAGCCTATATTTTGCAAGCATATGACTTTCATGGACAAGTCACAATGGTTCAGGATTATTAAGTGCAAGAAATATAGTGTGCCATCAAGTTCGTGTGAGCTTTACTAACTAACTTTCTCAAAACAGTCAAACATTTTATTTGGAAGAAAACAAGGCATAATGAATAGGCACTAAAATAGCAATTGATGCTAATAGGTAGATATGGTGGACACTGTTGGCAATATTGGTTTTGGGGAGTTGGAAACACGAGTAGAGCTCATACTCAGTGCAAGTGAAGGCTAGCAATAAAGAGGGAGTGACAAACGAGAGAGAAATAGTTGTCATAATCATGCTTGCAACAAAAGAGACTAATTATGGCATAAAAATGATACAAGAGCTCTGAGGCAAAATAAATCATTGAGGCTTACTGACTATTGTTTAGAGGAGGATACCAAAATTTCATACCAAAATATGAATAAAACAATGCAAGCAAACATTCATATGACATGCTGCAAACTATTAGCAAGCTGGAGCTAATCACAGACAAGCAAGAACTACTAAGCATCCATCAGTAACATACTCCGTACATGAACAGACTAAGCATGCTCACCATGATGAGTATATGTACAAAAATGAAAACAAATAGAGTTCGTTACCAGCCTCTTACAACACCTCATGTTGTCTTAATCTTCATTATTGCCCTTCACTTGTGTAACTTGAATAATAACATGAAACCAAATTCCACTAAGGATGGCTGAAACCTGCAAAGAACTCACAAAACCAAAGAAGAACAACAAATATTTTTGGTGTTTTCGATTTTTTAAAGCAAGCACACAAAGCAAAACACAAACAAAGCAAAATCTTTTTGGATTTTTCTTTAATGAAAACCAAAGCTAAAAAGCAAAGAAACAAGCCAAGAGAAACAATGAAAATATTTTTGGTATTTTTGTGTTTTGGGAAAGCAGAAACAAGAACCAAAAAGAAAGCGAAACAATGGATATACAAAGAACCGACGAAACATGATATATAGATGAGTGTGATGTCGGTATACCTCCCCCCAAGCTTAGGCTTTTATCCTAAGTGGGGCTCAATAGCGCGGGTAGTAACCCCAAGCTGGTGGGTCATCATAGGAATGATCATAGTCAGGCGCTTGTGATGAAGAATAAGACGCGCCCCAATCAAATGAGGGCTGGTGGTATGAAGACTCTCCCAAGTAAGAGGGCTGAACCGAATCATCTTCAGCATCCTCTCCAACACTCATTTATTGCTGGGAGAGCTCCGCCACATATGTGTCAATATCCTCCTCCGTGAGCGACCATCCTTGCCTGTTATCAAAATTAAACAAAGCAGGTGCAGGCAAAGAAACTATTTTCTCAGTCCTACCCCCTCTCCAACCACGCTGGGCAAAATATAGTTCATACGGTGAATTTCTCACAGTGTCCCCCAAGGAAACAAAACCATGCTGAATCATGGATTCAAGATCAAGACACTCTATGGGGAACCGATAATCTGAATGGTGAGCTCTAAACCATGTAAAGCTAGCAACCTAGAAGCAATGAGACCTCCACAAATTCCACCCTTCTCGTGGTTGGTGGTGAGACGGTAAGCTATCAAAGCACCCAGGTTATAAGATGTATAACTATTCAAAGAATCTGCGATAAAAGATAGATCAAAAGAAGATAGCTTTCTAGCAATCTTTCTAGCAAGAACACACTTGGTAATGAAGTAGGAAAAATATCTAATGGATGGGAACTGAATTTTCCGAATTTTACCACTTTCCTTTGAGAAGTCAAAACCTTGGAAAATCTCAGCATATAAATCCATAAGTGACTTGGGCCTCTCCTTGATCTTCTCACAAGATCCCCACTGAGGTACTCTAATTGCTACACAGAAATCAGCAAAAGGTAGGTCGACAGCTAAATTGTATATCTTATAATGGCATGGGATTAGATGAAGACCAAGTAAACCGGAAGTCCTACACAACAGCCATGGTTAGCTTGACATATTGAAGTGGTTCACCTTCAACAAAGTGTTCCAACCCTATATTGGTAATCATAGTTTGGAAATCCTGGAAGATTCCCGTGGCTCTCATAAATTCATGGCATGGATATATGGAAGGGAAGACTCCTTCCCCACGATGAAATTTCATTGGTTTAGGTACCATCAAGTCATATTGATTCAGTGGGTATGCACTCATCTTTCTTTCTGAAATTTTTAAACAAACATCAAACCAACTGATTTCCAAGTTGATAAATGATGAGAAACTACTATAGGAACTTGCTAGAGGGATACACATGCATCAAAATGAAATCTCTAAGCATAGAACAAGCATGCAAGCTCACACAACCTGTCACCAATAGCAGCAAAATACTCAAGATATAATCTACCAATCACAAATCTAATTGGACAAGCGGAGGAGGCACATACCAAGGAGCAATCCCTCCAAAAATTAGCAACAAAGATGGGCTGAGCAAGGAGAAATCACGAGCAAGAACAGCAGGAAATCGAGCTTGAGAAAGTTTTCCGGTGTTTTTCGGGAGAGAGAAAGAAGATGGCTGGGAGGAGGCACCTTGGAGGGGCCTAGGTGGGCCACACCCCACCCAGGCGCCACCTTGGGTCTGCCCGCGCCCACCAGGGGTGTGGTCGCCTTGGGTGGCCCCCTGGGTCACTCCAGGTGTCCCTCTTCCCCATTTATCGAGGAAAAATTTATTTTGAATTTCTGGGATTTTTCGGGAAACTTTATTTTTGGCCAATTTTCAGGGTATGAAAATTGATTTTCTCGCGGAAACACATTTAGAAGAAGCAAAAGCAAACCAAAAACCAAACTATAGAAGTTCTAAGACTCTCTAACAAGCAAACAACTAACAAAACCAAAGCTGGCAAAAGAAAAGGCAAAGACTAGGAAGGAGAAAAGTAAAATAAAGCAAGTATAACCACAGCGAAAACATTATTTTGTTCATTAAAATCCTTTTGTTAACAAGGTTGATCAAGTCTTGTTACCAAAATAATCTTATATGAAACAAAACTTTGCATTCCACAAGGTGATTATGTTACCTCATACTTGATAGCAATGGTCCCAATCATAATAGTTTCAAAATTTCCTTGTGGAATGGGACAATATATTTCTCCAACCTTGATGCCCTCAATATTTTCAATGGAATTCAGGCAATAGCTTCTAGCAACCTTCTTGTGGAAATAAACAGTATGCTCTTTGTCATTAATATTGAATGTTACTTTTCCTTGATTACAATTGATGATAGCACCTGCAGTATTAAGAAAAGGTCTCCCAAGAATAATAGACATATTATCATCTTCAGGCATTTCAAGCACAACAAAATCAGTTAAAACCAAGCAATTATGAGCCACTTGAACAGGAACATCCTCACATATACCAACAGGAATAGTAGTTGACTTATCAACCATTTGAAAAGATATATCAGGTTGTATCATCTTTTCTAGTTGGAGTCTCTTATGGAGAGAAAAAGGCATAACACTAACTCCAGCTCCCAAATCACATAAAGAAGTTCTAACATAATTATTCTTAATAGAGTAAGGAATAGTTGGTATACCTGGATCACCAAGTTTCTTTGGAACCATACCATTGAAGGAATAAATGGCAAGCAAAGTAGAAATTTCCTCATTAGGAATATTCCTTTTATTAGAGACAATATCCTTCATATACTTTGAATAAGGAGGCAATTTAATAGAATCAGTCAAAGGAATTTGCAAAAATAAAGGTTTCATCCACTCACAAAACTTGTTGTAGTGTTGTTCCTCCTTTGACTTGTGTTTCTTACCTAGAAAAGGCATAGGTTTCTGCACCCAAGGTTCTCTCTCACTACCATGTTTATTAGCAATAAAATCTTCCTTAGTGTACCTGGTGTTCTTAGTGTGCTTCTCAGGTTCTTCCTCAACTTCCTCCTTATTCGGAGCATCATTTTTATCATTACCACTCTTAGTTTAAGCATCAGAGACAGATATACTATTAGGATCTATAGCAGGTTCAAGTGTTTCCTCAACCACTTTGTGTTTCTTTTTCTTTCTCTTATGAGGACTACCACTACTTTCACCTTGTTGAGAATCCTTCTCAATTCTTATAGGGTGTCCTTCAGGATATAAAGGATCTTGAGTAGCTATACCACTCCTAGTTCTAATTCCATAAGCATGTTTATCTCCTGAGGCATTAAATAGCATATCCTTTTGTACCTTAGCAAGTTGATCAAGTTGGTCTTGAACCATTTGAAAGTGTTTACAAAGCATTTTAATATCATTAGAAGTTATTTCCACAATATCTTTCAACTCATTAATAGCTCTAGAGTTTTCCAATAAATGATTCTGAACTTGTTTATTAAAATTACCTTGCTTAATAAATGTGTCAAGTTCCTCTAAGCATTGATCAGGAGGCTTACCATAAGGAATATCACCTTCATCAAAGTGGAGAGAGTGTACCCCAATAGTAGATGAGTGGGGAATCAGCTTACATAATTCTTCCATAGGAGGTAGATTCTTCACATCTTCAGCTCTAATACCTTTCTCCTTAAGACATTTCTTAGCTTCTTTCATCACTTCATCATTTAATGCAATTACTCCCCTCTTCTTTGGTGTTGGAACTGGTTCAGGCACAACTGGTTCATGAGTAATAGGCTCAGGTGTATTTATCTCAGTTGAAGTCCAATCATCATAATCCTTTCTTATTTTAGCCATTAATTCTTTAGCATCTGTAGGAGTTCTTTTCCTGAAAACACAATCAGCAAAGCTATCTAGGTAGGTCCTAGAATCACCAGTTAGTCCATTATAATAAATATCAAGAAGCTCATTTTTAGGTAATGGACATCCAGGATGTGCATTAATCAAGGCACAGAACCTTGTCCATGACTCAGGCAATTTCTCTTCTTCTCCCTGTTCAAAATCAAAAAGTCTCTACAAAGAAGCATGTCTAGCACTCGGAGGAAAATATTTCTGGAAGAAAGAAGCAATCAAACAATCAGGGCTATCAATGGAACCATGAGGTAATCTACTAAACCAAGCCCTAGCTTATCTTTTTAGTGAAAAAGGGAAGATCTTTGTAACAAAGTACTTACGCACCTTAAAATCATTAGAGAATAAAGCACTCATAGTAGAAAGCTCATTCATATGAGCCACAACACTCTCATTTTCATTCCCACAAAAATGATCTTTCTCAACAATGTATAAATAGGATAAATCAAGAGAGAAATCATAATCTTTATCTTTGATATCTATGGGAGAGGTGGCAAAGTTAGGATCAGAGGAAAACTTAGGAATAATAGTACGTATTGCAAGGAGACTCTTAATATCACTAGTACCATGTGTGTTTTGGCACTCTTCAACAAATTTATCAGTGAACTCAATGTAACCATCATTATTATCATAACTCTCTCTAGACTCAGGTGAGCTAACAGGTGTAATAGTGTGTTCACTAGGAGTTTCAGTATTTCCTAGACCAGCTATAGTAGCATCTAGGAAAGGACCTAATGAACCACTCACATCAAGCATAGTAGAAGTAACATCATGAGTATGAAAAGCAGTTTCAGATTCAACAGTAGTAGCAGTGTGTGTAGCATGAGTATGTGGTGGTGGTGTAACAAGATTACTTATAACAGACGGTCAATCAAGAGCAATAGAGGACTTTCCATTACGAGACTTCCCCAAGATGAAAGGAGTAGCAGTGAACAATAGTAGATCCAAGTGAACTTACAAATAAAGCTAGGCTCCCCGGCAACGGCGCCAGAAAATAGTCTTGATGACCCACAAGTATAGGGGATCGCAACAGTCTTCGCGGGTAGTATTATCCAATTTATTGATTCGACACAAAGGAAGCCAAAGAATACTTGCAAGCCTTAACAACTGAGTTGTCAATTCAGCTGCACCTAGAAATAGTTCTTGCTCATAGAAGTTTATCAGTAGCAACAGTTTGTAGTAGCAATAGCAAAGCAACAGCAGTAGCAAAACAAGAGAAATAGTAATAGTAGAAGCAAACAGTAGGATAAGAGAGCAGTAGGCATAGGGATGGATGGACGGGCGTTGCATGGACGAGTCTAAACATGTAACTTCAAGATCTAGGGAATTTCAGATAAATAAGAATAATCATCCAAGTACTAAACAATCCTAGGCATGCGCTCCATATATGTCACATCCCAAGATTTTCCAAATCTTGTAAGGTGAACAATAAATGAATAAAATAAAACTTTGTTGATTTTCAGGGTAAGAAGAAACTTTTTGAATCCAATTGGGAACTTTCAAAATCTGTTTGATCAAATAAAATCCTAAAGGAGTTTAAAAAGATAAATAAAAAAATTAAAAGTTAGAAATATTTGAAAGTACTATTTTGAATCTTTTAATAAAAATATTTGATTTTCAAATGAAAAGGTAGAATTTTAAATAAGGATTATTTTATAAAGCCAAACTAAAACTTGGCCAAGCCTTTAAAATAAAAACATTGATATTTGATAAAAATAGTAAAGGTTTATTTAAATAAAATAAAAAGGATTTAATATCCAAGTTTATTAAAAATAAAGGTTTTGCTATTTTAATTAAAACATCAAAACTTATTTATTGATTTTAAACAAGTTTTACAAGTATTCTTTATGTTCAAATAAAACCTACTGATTTGGTTTTGAAAATAATTAAATTTCAAATAGAGTTTTGAATAAATCAAAATCTATTTGATTATTAAATAAGGTCTATTTATTTAATTAGTAATGGACCCAAAAATAAAAATATTATTTTGATCTTTGGACTTTGGTTTATGTTGTTAAACAGAACCAAATTCAATTGCAATGTTTGGTGAAAGTTTGATTTGATTTGAGTGTTTGATTGTTGTTTGAAAATTCAAAACAGAAAATAGAATTGGAAAAAAATAAAACATTCAGAAAGAAAAAAATAGAATCTGGACACGGCCCAGCCGGCCAGCCCAACAAGCCCAGTTAGCCCAGCTTCTCTTCTCCCCGTTAGAAAATGTTTCGCACCTGAACACATACCCGCAGAGACACTGATTGGTGGACCCTCCTTCCCTCTCACTTTCTCGCTGACAGCAAGGCCCCACAGCGTTGTTCATTGTCTTCAACCGCGCTGATTCCTCCTCGCCGTTTCCTACCTTTACTCCGGTGATCAATACACGCTGTTAACGGCCATTACTCCCCCAGCGACCACGCTCTCTTAAACACCTCACCCTCCTCTTCTTTTCGCCTCAGACTCCACGCCCTGAACGCCACCAGGCTGCCCTGAATCGAAGCAGCAACGCCACTGCTCCGACCATCGTCCCCAGCCAATTCCGGCCAAACCCTGTCGCCCCCTGCCTTCCTGAGCACACTGTCGAGATCCCCACTTCCAGGCGCACCTGTCTGTGCCCTCCGTTCAAACGCGGGCGCCCCTGAGCGTCGACTTCGACAACCACTGACCGCGCCGCCGCGTCTGTCTCTCTCCGGCGAAGTTCCCTGGTAAGAACCGACCACCCCGCACCCTCTCCTTCACGCACGCAGATTCGCCTTGATCTTGCGCATCTAACCGTATCCTCGTTTTGCTTCGGGGTGAACCATAGCGTCGCCTCCGACCACGAACAGAACCACCCGACGCCGTTCCCCACTCCGGCGAGGAATCGCTGCTGTCCCTGAGCGCCCCTTGCCAAGCCGACCGTACCTTGAGCATCCCCATGTCACTGCGATCACTGTAAGCACCCTCACCTTCCTCTTTGCTTCCTGTAGCCGCCGTAGCGCCACCGTCCAACCGTCGCCGCCGTCTGCCGCCACGCAGCGCCGCCAGTTCCTGGTCGAGTTGCTGTGGACCGTAGGATTTAGATCCAAGCGTTGCGATAGATTGACTAATCGAAGGGGTATCGTAGGATCAGAGCCGCACAGATCTCTTTTAATCCAACGGCCTGTATCTGTTTATCCACGCGAACCGTTATTGCCCAATCAGAAACAGCCGCGTGGCACCAGTTTGATTAAAACAGAAATTTTAAATCTGATTTAGATGTAGATTTGAAACCCTTGTAACTTTTGATCCACACGTCCCAAAATTACAAACTTTATATCAATGGAATCAGTGGAACAAGCCCTAGCCAACCATGCATTGTTTTTAGTAAAAAGCCTCTGGTAAAATGTTTTTTTACAGAAACATTTGTATGCTTGTTTAGATTAGAAAAAAAATTCCAAAATGTTTTTAGGGTGGAAACCTTTGCAAATTGGTTTGTGGTGAACCTACTGACCTTAGGAACCAACTTGTGGATTTAAAAATTCATTTTGAAAAGATTAGGATGGATTAATTGATTTAGCCCATTTCTAGTCAAATAAAAATATTGATTTTGTTATGGAATTGACTTTGTAGTAAAAACTTTGGGAAAATGATTTGGATCAAACCTACTGACCCTAAAAACCAAGTTTTGAGAAACATCAACTTATTTGGTGAACAACATAAAGTTGTTGCTTTCATAAAAATATTTTTCACCACATAAAATAATGATTGGATTTAAAATGGTTTATGGGTAAAACCCTTTTTCAAATGGCTTTGCCACTTCGGAAAATGACCACTTTGGGCCTTACAAAGTTTAGAGCCTAGTAGAAACCACCTTTGCAAATAAAGCTACCTTTTGCATGCTTGCATGCATGACTTAGATCCCATTATTTTATGTGTGTGTTTGATTGTTTGATTATTGGTTGGAATGCTAGTTGATATTGTGTTTGCTTGATTGCTTTGTAGTGAAGTTAGTAAAGTGTGAAACTAGCAAGATCAAGAAGTGAACCATCATTCCCTACCAAAAAGGCAAGTTACACTAGCATCTAAAGTCCTACTATTTTCATTATACTTAGTGGATTTTGAAACATGCATGAAAAGAATTTCTATACTTATGCTATGCTAAATCCTAATAGGATACCCTATATATTCCTTAGTAAAAACAATGTAGTTGTTACATGCTTAGACATGCTATATTTTGAAAAGAGATACATGTTGAGATTTTATGAAGTTGAAAAAGAGGACTTATGTTTTTATATAATAAAACAAGGACTCAATGAACCACCTGGGTGGACAAGGATACTTTGAGTTTTGGAGAAGGTGGCAACAAAAGGAACTATGTCTATGGCAATCTCTTTGTGTTGTGCTCCAAAAGAAAACCACCCAGGAAACTTAGAGATTGAACATGTTTCTCCAATTGTGGCTTTCGTGTACAACCACATGCTACTTATGGCTCTGGCTTAGTCAACTACATTGGGAAGACCCATGCATTGCCTTCAGGTTACTGAAAATGAGGAACTTGGAATCCTACATGGGTACTGAAAACAAGCTAGCAATGGTGTATGGGAGGACCCTTTGGAAAGACTTCGTCACATTCTCAATCTGCCAGTACTCCATCTTGGTGAGTACCAATCCAGCGGCCACTGGTGGCAACAAGATGAGAGTGTGACATGTGGGTAAAGTGTACAACTTCTGCAGAAGATAATAAAATCTAAGTACTTAGCCGTGTCCCCGGTTATGGACAATACTGAGCAACTAAAGCTTGAAGCTATGGGAAATCTCGACATTCTAATTTCTAAAAAAAAATTTTTAAGTGACAACTAAAGACTTGATGCACTTGGGGGTACCAAGGAGCTCAAGAGGTTTTGATAAAACTTGATGCACTTGGGGGTACCAAGGAGCTCAAGAGATTTTTGACAAGGACTTGAACACTTGGGGTTTTACCAAGGAGTTCAAGGGATTTTGATAAAGAGATTTGACAAAAGATCAAAACCATTTTGAAAGATAGGATAAAGTATTGCTTTCTGAAAATGAGCCTAAAACCCTACTTAGCCAAATATGCATGTAATGTTAGGATCCACTTACATTCTACATAGTAGTGAAACTTGCCAATACAATTCAAATGTATTGACCCTTGTGGCTGTAACTTGTAATGTTGCAGGTTTGATTGATTTTAGTGAAGATTGATTGATTAGTATTACCAAGTCTACAACCAACATGTTTGCCTGTGGCACTTTGAAGACGAAGGACTCCATGCTTATAGTTATTCCGCTGCAATGTAATGTAATAGCCAAATGAGCTATGTAAGATGTAATAAAATTATATTATTCCTGGTTATAAAGTTATATTATGACCTTTGTTTCTTGATATTACATCTTAACTGTGGATGCTAGCTATTGATCCAGGGACTAGCATTGTAAACACAGGGGACTCTACCTTATTTAAAGGTTGGGACCCTTACAATATATAGTCATGCGTGATCGCAATGAAAACTTGCACAACATCTTTTGTCGTGCCAGCCCGTGGCAACAGGGCCTCTAGAGAACTACTGGCAATTAAGGTGCTCCTTTTAATAGAGCACCGGAGCAAAGCATTAACACTCCGTGAACACATGTGATCCTCACACCACAGCCATCCCCTCCGGTTGTCCCAATTTCTGTCACTTCAGGGCCTTTGGATCCGGACAATGATAAGTGTACACAACTTGCAGATAAGATCACAAACAATACTATCATAATGATTGAATAATAAGTTCAGTTCTGAGATCATGGCACTCGGGCCCTAGTGACAAGCATTAAGCACAACAAGTTGCAACAAAGTCAAATATCACTAATAGAGATACTAGGCACCATGCACTAACAATATTATTCGATTACATGATAGAACTCATCCAATCCCTACCATCCCCGTAGCCTACAGCAGAGGATTACTCACTCATGGATGAGGGAAACATTGATGGTTGATGGAGAGGCGTTGGTGATGATGATGGCCATGATCCTCCCCAAATTCCCCGTCCCGGCAGGGTGCCAGAACGGAGTTTCTGGATCTGAATCTTCGTTTCTGGTGGTGTCGGTGCAGCAGAACTCTTTCTAGAAAAACGACGAACCCCCTCGGTTTTAGGTCAAGAGGTAAATTACAGGCAAAGAGCTAGCCCAAAGGGGTGCCTGGGGTGGCCACACCCCTAGGCGCGGCCAGGCCTGGCCCGCCGCTTGGCAGGGGTGTGGGCCCCTAGGGGCCCACTCCGTCTCGTACTCTGGCTCCATGGATCTTCTGGTGAAATATGATTTTTGGCATATTTTCCGAGATTTTTCCTGATAGTTGATTTTCTGCACCAAGGTACTATGGCTCAGGGGATAGTTGATTTTCTGCAGGGGTGTGGGCCCCTAGGGCCCCACTCCGTCTCGTACTAGACACCAAGGTAATTCTGCTGAAAATAGCGTCAGGCCGTGTTAGTTGTATCCAAAACACACAAATTTAGAGGAGAAACAATAGCAAAAGTGTTCAGGAAAGTAGATACGTTTTGGACGTATCAGACCACTCAGAAGAAGAGCAAGGGCAAGTAGGCCCATTTCAATTACAAGGCTATGGATAGCATTGATTACTATGCCATTCGCCACCGTGATTGTATGATGAGGCTGACAGTGATGGGCCTCCGGAGGACAATCTGTTTTGGTGCTCACACTTCCGGTACATTCATGATGTTTATGCTTCTCTCAAGATTCACCCCATGCACCCTATGAATTTGACTGAGGCTCAATCCAATCCAAGACTTAGTGAGGCTTTGGCTGTGACTGGTAGGATGGGGTTGCACCATGTCATGACATTGCAATGCACCTATGACTCATTTGTTGTGAAGCAATTATTTTCTACACTTGTGATCTGCGGAGTTGAACTTCGCACCATGAAGTGGATGACCGGAAACACTATGATTCAGTCTGATTTCTGCACCTTTGATCAGGTACTTGTATACTCTTTCCATGGTTGTGACACTCCTTCTGGCCATCGCATCATATCTCCGATCAAGCCTAGCAAGGATTTTGCTCTCGCTCCATGCTTATCTTCCAATGGGGTGGCTGGTACTTTCTCTAGACTCTCTCCTTTATATGCAGCTCTTGTTGGTTTGTTCTGAGACATCATTGCTCCGAGTGGGGGCAACAATGATAATATTCATGGTCACCTTGTGCCACTACTGGCCTTTTCCCATGAGTGTGCAACCAATGCTGAGGAAGTTGTTGGGTACAAGTTGGATGTCATGGATTACATCTACCATGAGATGACATATGCAATATTCAATAGACTCTCCATTCATTTTGATCCATATATAATGATGTTTATCAAGTATATGCTTCCCCATGAGGAGTTCAATGGTAATTTGGATGGAGTGCACAAGTATATAATGATGCACAAGAAGATTTACAACAAGGCTCAGAAGACCTCCCATCCTTCCTCATCCCCTGACTCCTTCATGCGTGATGCTCGGGCTAGTGGATGCAGGCCCCCCATGCCTGATATGGCCCGTGAGGTCAAGCAGCTGAACTGGTTCCAACGAAACATCTTGTGCATGGGGGTTGACACTCACAAGGGTCAGTATGAGGCCTACCGGCAGTGCCACGAGATGGCCCACACCTAGTAGCTGATTCTTCATCATGTGTTTGGGGCGTCATGCCATCCTCCTACTCCTACTTCTCCGGAACCGTATGCTCAGTGGAACACCTCAGGGATCAACTATGGAGAGCTTGAGCGTCACCTGTTTCCTGCACTGTCTAGGGAGCCAACTCCTCCAGCTGATGATGATGAGTATGATGATGCGGAAGATGAAGGGGAAGGGGACTGGTGAAGGGTTCGCAGCATAGGAAACCAAAAAAACCCTACGATGGGAACAACTATGTACCAAGATATATCTACTAGATACAAGCAACTGGTGGATATACAACCATAGAATACATACCCTCGAAGACCGAATAGCGTTAACGAGGTTGTACTCGTGGATGATGTAGTCGAAAGCTTGTTGATCTCAAGATCGTGATGAAGTCCATCTGGTCCCGCCGGTCCAGCACCGCAAAGCAGTGGTTCGTCCTTGATCGCACACACGTCCGGGTACCCCCAATAAACTCCGTGCCCTCGCTCCAGCGAAGCAGCGGAAGTAGCAAATCCTTCCAGAAAAATCCACCGGGAACATGTATCTCGCTGATCTGAGACCATGGGGAAATTCTAAAGGGGGAGAGAGATCCTTCACAAGGAGGTGTGAGTGAGAAGTGAGAGGAGGGGATCCTTATATAGGGGAGGGGGGCAGCCCAAGGGGGCATGGCCACCGGCCATAGAGGGTGCCCCCACCTCTCCCTCATTCATGTGGTGGAAGCTCCACTCACATAAAGGTGACCCTCCATTTTCTCCACTCAAATTTCCATTAAATTTCCACCAAATTTAATATAATCTCTCTTTAAATAAAAATATTTTATTTATTTACTCAAATTTTGTTAATTACTTGAATTAACAAAAAATCACATAAAACCCCTTACAACATTCAATTTCACATGCAGAACTAGTTTCAGCAATTTCAACCGAAACAGTTCCGGTGTCTAGTGAAATAATTCATGCGCTTTGTAATTCTTTCTCTGGCATATTAGTTGCTCCAAATGGTGTCGGTATCCCTTACGTGTGTCACCCCTATGGTTCGCGAATAATGCATACATGATCGAGACCCTCTCCTATCAATAATCAGCAGCGGGACCTGGGTATCCGTACTGACTCCCACATATTCAATTATGACTTATTTTATCGTGTGAACCTTATAGGCATGTAACACAATCCCTTTGTCTCGCGATATATTACATGTTCAAGATTCAATCATCGGTATCTCCATACCTAATTTGACCTCGTTACCGACATGTACTCTTTTCTTGTTCCCGTGATATAACATTCTAGTGATCAAATCACTTGCTTGCAAGCTAACTAATGTGATATCATCGAGAGGGCCTAGAGTATATCTCTCCGTCATCGGGATGGAAAAATTGCCCACGTGATCCATGAGCCTCAACATAACACCTTCGTAACACTGAAACCATATTTATAGTCACCATGTTATGGTGTGACGTTTGATGTTATCAAGATACTCTTCCGGTGCTAGTGATTGACATGATCTCATGGTCTAAGGACTAAGATTTCTTCGTATGATGTTATAGCAATATAAACACAATGACCTTGATCGTAATGCTATACTTCGGATGAATGTTCATCACATCATTCCAACAATGTTGTGACCTTGTTATTAACAACATCCAATGTCCATGATCAGGAAACCTTTGATCATCTTATTAATCAACGAGCTAGTTTATAAGAGAGGCATAACTAGGAACTTCCTTTTTGTTTATTAAACACACATGTATTAACGTTTTCGTATTAATACAATTATAGCATGCAAAATAAACATTTATCATAAATAAGGAATACGATAATAACCACTTTTATTATTGCCTCTCGGGCATATTCCCTTCAGTCTCCCACTTGCACTAGAGACAATAATCTAGTTTGAAAACTTTGCGTATTGAACACCTATGGCTTTCTGGTGTTCCATATAATTGATTTCAAGTGGTTAACATAATCTATAGATCTGACATGGTCCGTGTGTATTTGCATGTCATTACGTTCTCACGCATCACTCATTCTCCAATGAGATGGCATTGTATAAATCTGGTCTTTTGGTGAGACCTTTAGTTTCTTTGGGTTAAATCATGTCGATACTATTGTCGTACAATATATATTTAGTGTTAGCCCATTGAGAACCACACCTTAGTTTGATAACAAACTACTTGACACAAATGCCCTCCTTTGCTGCTACTATAGCAGTCATATACTCAGCCTTTTGTAGTAGTATCTGTCACAATGTCTTAACTTTGGAATTCATCCAAATCCATCATGGAAGATTTCTTTCCATTTCATTGTGCCACCCATAGTTTAAATTGAGATGAACTTAATTTGTATCTTGTGAAAAAACTAGTATCATTTTTCAATGAACTATTTGTCTCTTATACAAATGGAATATATTCTTAATTCCTCCAAAAGATTATAAGAACATATCTGGATGTGTACATATCATGGTATGATTGATCAAAACATTCTTGTGATTTCACTCATCAAGTGTCAAAGCACTTGAATCTTGTTTCACTTATCAAGTTTCGATACACTTGAATCTTGATTCAGTTCTTTTCCATGTGACAAGATCCTTTTCTCATCATTTCTAACCCCTTCAATATCTCATATATGTACGTTTGGCATGACAATATTAGTGTCACTGTCTATCCATGTAGACATTCATGCTAAATATTTGGGTTTTTCCTAAGTCTTTCATCGAAATGAAATTCTTAACCTTTGTCAATAAAAGATACATCATTTCCAATCAACAAGATGTCCTCCACATAATGTATTAGAAATATGTATCAGCTGTAGGGGTTCGTAGCATGGAAAACAAAAAATTTCTACCGCATGCACACAAACAAGACAAGATATATCTACTAGATTGTAGCAATGAGTCGATTGGAATACTCACCCTCGAAGATTCCAAAGCGGTTAACGAGAGCAGATTCTCGTGGATGATGTAGTCGTACACTTGCTGATCTCAAGATCGCGTAGACGATCATTCCGGCGCTGCATTCCTATAGCGCTTCCACAGTCGGTCACACGTTTGGTACTCGATGAAGACCTTCCTCTCCCTTGTTCCAACAGGCAGCAGAGGTTGTAGTTATCCCCTCGCGATTCCGGCAGCACGACGGCGTGATGTCGAAAGTAGAGGGAAAATCTTGTAGGGCTTCGCCTAAGCTGGAGAAGGTTATGGTGGATCTAGGGTTTCCGGTGATCTAGGTTTAGAGGTACGGAGAGGAGGAGGTGGAGTCAGCGGCGGCTAGGGCGGCGACGATTAGCCGGCGCGGCGCGAGGCGGCGGCGGCGTTAGGCGGTGGCATGGTGGCGTGCGGCAGCGGCGGCGACGCAAGGTGGTGAGGGCTGGTTGTGATCTCTTGGGGTAGTCCCTCCCCTCTATTTATGAGAGGGAGGGGAGCTTGGGAGAGGGGAGTTCGAATCCTTCCCAAAATCCCTATCCAGGTTGGAGGGAAAGAAAGACTCTTTCCTTCTTCCACTAGGAAACCATTGTTCCAGTTTGACTTTTCAAACCTGCCTTTTGACTTGAAATTTGGAGATTAATTCCTCTCTTGCAAATTCCCAACCAAGTGACCTAGAACATGATCCAATCATTCCACTTAACCATGATACATTCATGAACCATTCCCCTTCCGGTCCGGTGAACCTTCTAGACCCTTCTAAAACCTCTCCGTTGAAAACATCGAAATCACTCCCGAACTCTGGAATGAGACTTTCCTTATATGAATCTTATTATCCGGACCATTCCGGATCTCCTCGTGATATCCCAGATCCCATCTGAGACTCCGAACAACATTCAGTCTCCCTACTTACATTCCATATCTACTAAACAACATCGAATCCTTAAGTGTGTCTCCCTACGGTTCGTGAATTATGCGGACATGACCAAGACACTTCTCTGATCAATAACCAATAGAGGAATCTGGAAATTCATATGGCTCCCACATATTTCAATGATTACTTAACCACTTACATACGATACCAATTTCCCTTTGTCTCGCGATAGTTTACTCATCCAAGGTTTGATCGTCGGTATCTCCGCATACCTAGTTCAACCTCTTTACCGATAATTACTCTTTTGTCGTTCCCGTGATATGTGATCCCTTGTGAGCCAGTCACATGCTTGCAATCTAATTGGATGAGATTCCATCAAGAGGGCCCAGATTATATCTATCCGTCATATGGATGGACAAATCCCACTCTTGATCCATGTGCCCCAACACATACTTTCCGAACACTTAATGCCACCTTTATAGCCACCCAATTACGATATGGTGTTTGATGTCATCAAAGCATCATCCTGGTGATGGTGATTAGCATGATCTCATGGTCGAAGTAATTAGGTTACTATGTATCAGAAAGCTTATAGCAAACGAACTATTGAAATGACTTGATCTTTATGCTACGCTTATCTATAGGAGTATGTCCATCACACCATTCTCCTAATGATATGATCTTGTTGTTAATAACATGTCAATGTTCATGATCGGGAAACCACGATAATCTATCAACCAATTAGCTAGTATTACAAAGAGGCTTTACCAGGGTCTCTAATTTAGTTTACAAATCACACAAGTATTAATGTTTCCGGTTAATACCATTATAGCATGAATGTAAACATTTATCATAAACACAAAGAAATAATAATTATTATTTTTATTATTGCCTCTAGGGCATATCTCCAACATCAGCGCTCCCACTTAATTTCTTGCAAATGCAAGCATCTTCATCGTCTCCTGATGAAAACTCCTTTAACAGTTTCATCACGGCGAAGATTCCAACTCCGCGATGCTTACTTCAACGATTGAAGTTTGCATGCCATTTTTAGCATCCTTTGAATTAACAAAACCCTTTGGATCGTGTCATGCACACATCCTAGGTAACTATTCTATTAGAAGAACTTTGTTTTGTTTATTCATCTACCATATACCAAATTATATGTAGTGGTTGCTACTTTAATCCGTCTAGAATAAATATCATTATGAAAGATCAATTCTTGTCATAGTCAACTCCTTGAACATTGTTGTAAAAACTTTATACACATGTCGACTATTTCATAGATGTGAAACATCCATGTCTGTTTCTTTATAGATCCAAATACGACCAATAGGTTTTTACACCTTTCCGGAGGGTCTTCCAAGTTCAAAACTTGATTTCTCGTGTATGGAACTATCACGGATTTTATGGCTTCAAGACATTTGACGGAGTCAGGGCCCATCATTGGTTCTTTGCATGTAGTCGGTTCATCATTGTTAAACAACAATGATTTACTCTCAAATCTTAGCATTTGATTCTTTATCCGACCTACTTGGTTCAATAGGAACTTAGACCTCTTTGACCAAAACCTTTGAGGCACGTGATCCATGAGCATTGTGGCTGCCTCCGGAATGTTTTCCGGAGCTGAGTAACTCAACACATATAGCTAAGGTTTGTTAACCTTATCAAAGTTCTATTGTCCTCCCACTTAACTTTTGCGAAAAAATCCTTTTTCAAGAAACTTCACGTTTCAAGCGACAAACCCTTGCGTCCTCGGTGGTATGGAGGAATACCCAATTTTTATTCGAAATAACCTACAAAGACATGCTCATATGACTTTGGTTGTAAACATCTTACTTATGCTTAGCATACCGAAATTTAAGAAAGGACAACTTGGGTTTTACCCCAAACCATAACTTACATGGTGTCATTTCAATGGATCAAGATGGAGCTCTTTTCAGTGTAAAAGCGGTAGTCTCTAAATCTTTAATCTTTTAAAACATAATAGCAGTTTTATAAATAACACCTTTGATCCAACCATATCAAACAAGGTTTCATTATAAATATCAAACACTCCATATTCCTATGGTGTTTCGGGACATGCAAATCTAGATGTTTGGCTAAACTTGCAACTCAAATAAATCCCTTTATGATAAAATCATAAATTATTTATTTTCTTGTTACAATGATTTTCCACTTCATCTTGAAAGTCTTTGAACGTTTTCAAATATTTCATACTTCTTTCTCATTAAGTGAATATTCACTCAAATTTCGGAGAAAGCATATAAAGTTGAAGTCCATCGCTTACGACTATACATAATGGACAACATAGATCGATATGTATAAATTCCAATATTTTAGTCGTTCGTTCTTCTTTGGCCTTTGAACGGAGTTTTAATTATCCCGAGGAAAGTCTCACAAGCATCATTTGATCAAATCAAAGACTCCAAAAATCCATGAAAATGGAGTTTCTTCATGTTTTCTTTCCAATATAATTTAAATGGCGATGTCACTTCGTAAGTGATCTTCCAATCATTTGTCTTGCGACATTTTAGCATTAGTTTTATGGATGTGATTTCTCCAACTAGATTTGTTAATCATCCATCTTATATGGAATACGGTAATTATTTGAACAGTCTTTGTTCTTATAATACCTGATTTAAATAACTATTATTAAAACAAATCTTGAAGGCAAGCTTTGATGTCAACGAAAAATACAAACAACGGTTTGTTTGTTTTCGATGGACATCATCACATATTCTCTTGCTATTTACTTAGGCCATTGTGGTTCATGAATTGCGTTGTTCTGTATGAAATTTCATACCAACCAATTCGGTATTCCATACCCAAGAACCACATTGTTTAACAAGCAAAGAATACAACAATAACCTGTATATCATCTATATACCTAAACTGGATATTTCCAGTCTTTTCTTTTCTGCCAAATATATTTTATAGATTCTCTTTCAGCATTTCCTTTTTACTTTTAAAAGAATCTATCAACATCAAAAAGTGGCGCCATATACATGACACATAGTCCAAAGCGTGTATATTTAAATACTAATACCTTTGGACTTGCACTTTGAAGTAGATCACCATCATTAAATGTTTGGAATTCTTTAAAAATCCATTCCTTAGTAATATTTTAGTTAGTAAAGACTTTACATACATCTTCTATTCATCCTTATCATGACGACTTTCATGATCAAGCTAATGTAGCTTATCAAGGCGAACTGTGAGTATAACATTACTTTCCAAAACCCTTTTGGATGATTAGGATGTCTAACATCTCCAACCTTCGCAAATTCTCATCCAATATGAGAACATATATTATACTCTATCATATTGCAACCAAAACATTGTTTCAGATATCGTTATATCTTCCACACATTATGGTTTCTGAAACAATTCTTTTAGCTCCTAGGTAATCTCGATATTTAAATCAAGAACCATGGAGGCAAACATGATACTTAAGATACTAACACTGGAATTGTTACTCTCGATTTAATAATAATTATTAAATTTCACGGAGTAAACAAAGTTTGCTGAAAGTTTGCAATAGGAATTTAAACTTTAGATTGACACTCAACACAATACAATACCAGTTTGTAAATTAAATATCCAGAATTCTATAGTTCTATTATCTCAATTACAACTAAGCATAAGGTGGTGAACGCATGCCAATGACTACAACAAATTATGCAAATTCACTTTGATTTAATTTATGATAAATTGAGTTCTACTAATCCAAATTAGA
This sequence comes from Avena atlantica, assembly GCA_910589765.1. Classification (NCBI taxonomy): domain Eukaryota; kingdom Viridiplantae; phylum Streptophyta; class Magnoliopsida; order Poales; family Poaceae; genus Avena; species Avena atlantica. The sequence continues at coordinate 80,142,225 of OU342734.1, read as the reverse complement.
AATCAACTCCCACTCAAAAACGACATCCCTCGTGTCTTTTTGGTGACTACATGAACCAAATCCACTACACCAAGTCCGATCATCACATGAGTCGGTGTAGCTTCAAAGGCAAGCATCCATATGGTCATCATATCAAAACATATGACTCATGCTTAACCTTTCGGTCCATGTTCCGGGGCCATATCTGCACATGCTAGGCTTGCCAAGTAAGAACCTTAGTATTCGCGCGTGTAAAACTGTCTTACACCCGAGATATGCTCGTGGATTCATGTACACCCGATCATCACGTGTTGTCTTAAAGCGGCAAAACATTGTCGGTGCATACTTAAGGAAGAACACATTTTTATCTTGATATCAAAATGAGGGATCATCTTATTATGCTAATAAAACGACAAAGAAGCAATATAAGATGCAAACAAACATTGTATGTGAAAAGTGAAATGATATGGTCATTTCACTTGATCATTATCATGTGCATCATGGTATGATTTTCATTATTCCTTTATGTGTAAGGCCAAGGTTTGTGGAACTTCCATGTTATGTGTGTTGTAGGAGTATTGACTTATACTTTTACTTACAACATCACCATATCATGGCACTATCCCAGCAACAATCTAAACTAGATGCTTCTAATTTATCCATTGCAAGTTTTACGTGGCTGAGGGCTCTCGGAGATAGACTCGTTCTTACCTACGAACATGGAACCACAACGATGATAATCAAATTATTGACAACTCGTTGTAAATCATATATTGACTATAGTAGGAGAGACAGACACCTGCAAGCCACTTATGCAAAACTAGTTGCATGTCAAGTGTGTAACAGGTCTCATGTGCGAGGACATGTAAAGTTTGTCCGGGCCGCTTCATCCCACTATGCTACCAATATCCAAAGTACAAGGAAGAAGTAATAACATGACCATAAGCGCCCACATATTCATATGTGTACTACCCATGCAAAGCATATCCGCATAGATCTGGCTCTGATACAACTGAAGGGTTCGCAGCATAGAAAACAAAAAATTTCCTACGATGGGAAAAACTATGTACCAAGATCTATCTACTAGTTACAAGCAACATGTGGATATACATCCATATAATACATACCCTCGAAGACCAAATAGTGTTAACGAGGTTGTACTCGTGGATGATGTAGTCGAATGCTTGCCGATCTAAAGATCTTGATAAAGTCCATCTGGTCCAGCCGGTCCAGCACCATCAAGTCTAGCACCGCAAAGCAGTGGTGCATCCGTGATCGCACACACGTCCAGGTACCCCGAAAACCTTCATGCCCTCACTCCAGCGAAGCAGCGGAAGCAATAAATCCTTCCAGAAAAAGTCACCGGGAACATGTATATCGCTGATCCGAGACCATGGGGGGAGAGAGATCCTTCACGAGGAGGTGTGAGCGAGAAGTGAGAGGAGGGGATCCTTATATAGGGGAGGGGGGTCAGCCCAAGGGGGCATGGCCGCCGGCCATAGAGGGTGCCCCCACCTCTCCCTCATTCATGTGGTGGAAGCTCGACTCACATAAAGGTGACCCTCCATTTTCTCCACTCAAATTTCCATTAAATTTCCACCAAATTTAATGTAATATCTCTGTAAATAAAACACTTTTATTTATTTATTCATAATTTTGTTAATTACTTGAATTAACAAACAATCACATAAATCCCCTTAAAACATTTCAATTTCACATGCAGAACTAGTTTCAGCAATTTCAACCGAAACAGTTCCGGTGTCTAGTGAAATAATTCCTGTGCTTTGTAATTCTTTCCCTGGAATATTATTTGCTCCAAATGGTGTCGGTATCCCTTAAGTGTGTCACCCTATGGTTCGCGAATAATGCAGACATGATCGAGACCCTCTCCGATCAATAATCAGCAACAGGACTTGGAGATCCGTACTGACTCCCACATATTCAACGATGACTTCTGTGATCGTGTGAACCTTATACGCATGTAACTCAATCCCTTTGTCTCACGATATATTATATGTCCGAGATTCGATCATCGGTATCTACATACCTAGTTCGATCTCGTTACCGTCATGTACTCTTTTCTCGTTCCTGTGATATAACATTCTAGTCATCAAATCACTTGCTTGCAAGCTAACTAATGTGATATCACTGAGAGGGCCTAGAGTATATCTCTCCGTCATCGGGATGGACAAATTCCACTCTCGATCCATGGGCCTCAACATAACACTTTACTAGTACTGAACCCATCTTTATAATCACCCTGTTACGGTGTGACGTTTGATGTTATCAAGATATTCTTCCGGTGTTAGTGGTTGACATGATCTCATGGTCTAAGGACTAAGATTACTTCGTATGATGTTATAGCAATATAAACACAATGACCTTGATCATAATATTATACTTCGGATGAATGTTCATCACATCATTCCAACAATCTTGTGGCCTCGTTATTAACAACGTCCAATGTCCATGATTAGGAAACCTTTGATCATCTTGTTAATCAACGAGCTTGTTTATAAGAGATGCATAACTAGGAACTTAATTTTTGTTTATTAAACACACATGTATTAACGTTTCCATATTAATACAATTATAGCATGCAAAATAAACATTTATCATAAATAAGGAATACGATAATAACAACTTTTATTATTGCCTCTCGGGCATATTCCCTTCAACGGGGATGACGACGACGATGATGAGGAGGACTATGAGGAGTGATATCTTGGGGCATTAGCATCGCTCTTCTTCCTTTTTGGCGTTTCAATGCCAAAGGGGGAGAAGTATTTCTATTTAGGAATCCGTGGATTTGCATTGGTCGGGCGCAAGAATTTGCCTTTCTATCATTCATTCTCTTTTATCGGTTGCTTGTGCCCATTTAGTGCTGAACTTCTATTTTGTGTTGTATGAGACTATGTCGTGTGGCACTATGGTTTATGTGTGGATCTATCTGTGTGCAATTTTCTATGGTCTCACGGAATTCTGGAATTATCTATGATCTTATGGAATTCTAGAATCATATCTATGGATGCATCAAAGTGGTGGGATGTTTCAAGGCCTAATATTCTCGCTTATCATTTTATCTATTTCGTCTCCCGGTTGTATGAAGTGTTTTACTAAATCCTTATGAAATTGGCATGTTCCTTCGTGTGTGCATTTGTATTAAAATGCAAGTTGTTGATATGCACACATTTAGGGGGAGCCTCTTTCATTTCTTGTAAAGATGATATCAGTAGTGTAACATCCCAATTTCAGCAACCCTGATTGGATGTCCAAAAGGCAAAAATCAGGAGGAACAAAACTTTTTCTTTTTATATGTTGCAGTGATTGCTTACTTGTTTGCCTGTGTTCATGCAACTGATTGTGTATTAGGTGATGTACTCCTTAACTCAACACTAGTTTACAAAAGCTATTTTACAAAGGAAATGTCTTGGCTCATCTTTCATATTCTTAAATGTTCTGGCATTCCAAAACCTGATCCAAGATGACTTTGACACAACAAAATACTTTACTAGTTTCAATTAACAAAACTATGGAGACCTATATATAATCTCCTTATGTTTTCAAGACAGAACTCCCAACTACCATTATCCCTAGGTTTTTCCAAAACCTTTATTAAAACCTTTTCATTCCAGTCTTGGTAGAAATACCAAGATGATCCTTATCATAATTCAAAGCACAGAAATTCAAAATACCCATCCTTACCCCAAGTTAGGCTTGATGGTAACCTTAGTAGTAGTTGGATAAGTTTTATAAGATGAATTTCCTTGATCTGCTGTCTGGTGAATTTCCTTGATCTGTTGATTTGCCTTCTTTGCTTAGGAACTAGAGTGAGCTAATCTAGTAGCTCATCCCTTAGGACCCAATATTTGTTTGTGATCACCAATCTCATATCAAGCATCCAAATCTGGATCTACCCTAAGCCACCAAAGTGGCCATCTCATCTCCTAATCAGATCAACCCAGGGATAATCCTTTCTGATAGTTTCCTACTCATTGAAGACCCAATCCAAGCATGGATCCGCTCCATTAAATCTATACCTCAACATCAACCACTTGATGGGAAGGATAAACCTTGCCACTCTCTCAAATTGTTTCCCACTTATAACCTAGTCTAAAACTCTAAATCTGCCAAAATGGCTAAGTCTAGATTTCTTATCTAGATTCAATCTTGGGAGCTCTACCTTTTCCAACCTACATGCAATTCTTGAGAATGTACTTGAACAATCTTGTAGTAAATATTTAGTACTACCAAAGTACACTCTTTCCCCTGGCTAAGCCATTATGGTTCCCTCTCATCCATGATGGTTTTGCAGTCAAGATAATAATCTTCTCTGCAAATCTTATCATACTGCCTATTTTGGCAGAAGCTCACATCCCTATGCTGCCTCCCCTTGACCAAATCTTTGCATGGTTATGATCTACTAACCATGGTCTATCAAACCCTACTTCATTTCTTTCCATTGGAACCTTGTGCATCTTAAACCCACCTGGTTTATATGGCATCATGACAATCCTCCTATGGCAGCCTTATTTTCATCAAAGTTTGCCATCACTGCTACACCACCTCAGATCCAACCAAGCCCAACCCTTGCTTCCATGATCATCTATATAACCTTTTCTATCCCTCCATCTACCCCTTGCATCAAGGTGAGCTATGATCTCACTAATCCAACCATGTTTTGGTGGCATGAAAATAACAAAACCCTAGATTCCCAAAAATCTAGTTTCTTCCCATTTCACCAAAATCCTTCAAAACCCAAGTGTAAAATGATGTATGAATCAAGTTTACATCATATACTTGGATATATAAATTTGCCAAATAATTTCCAAAATTATTTGGAACCTAAAACTATTTAAATTCATTATCTTAGAAAATTCTCAAAATCTCTCCTATAAAGGCAAGTTTGCTTTTCTCCAAATCACTTTGTAAAGTCAATGCACATTTGAGTTCTCTACCTCATACCCTATCTTCCAAACTCAAAAATAAATATTTTTGAGATTCCTTATTATTTCTTTTTTCCCTTTTTCTTTAATGGCAGAAACAAGAAATAATTCATTAAAAATACTTTTCCTTCCAAATAAATTCCAACAAAATTCTCCAATGTGTAATATGATATTTAGGACCATATAAAATCAAAAGCAAACCCTGGCCAATGTAAAAATATCAAATAAGCTTCTGGAAACTACTTCTTGACTATTTGAATATTGGAGTTTAAGTGAACCTTTAATCATTAGAAAAATCCCAAATAATTCCTAGGGTTATGCAATGACCCTATACACGCCGGTAACTTTTTCTCACCTTGCCTAATGCAACTTTTTCAATTTCCTTCACAAGCTACCATTTGATCAAGTTTGAAAAATAAATCAAACCTTGTTTCAAACCAACTCAAATCCCCATCCAACCTTGCCAAAAACTCCACCCCAGCACTCATACACCCACTCCGGTCGTATGGTACTATAACACTACAGTATTAACCCTCCCTCTTTTGTCCCTTTGTCACTTGGAGTGGAGAGAAGTAGAGAGGCACATCTTGCAAATATCTCCACCCCCACAGCCACCCCCTCCCTCTCCACTCAGTGCTCGAATCAGAGGTCACACCACCCCTCTCTCCACCACCACTAATGCCCAATCCCTGGTCAGCCACCACCACAAGCTTGGCCATGGACAATGTCCACCATAGACCACACCCCCTCAAGATAAATAAGGCAGAGGCCTCCCCTGCCCCCTCTTTGACCCTCATTTGCTTCCTTCCCCTCCACACACCTTCCCTAGAGATCCTATCCCCTTTCACTGCTCTGCCTAGTCGATAGAAGAGGAAGAGAAAAGCTCCCGGCCTCCTCAAAGAAATCTCACAAGATCCTTCTACCTGAGTATTTTCTCCTTGCATGCCACCCTACCAAGATGGCCTTGATCACCTTTATCTAACCCTGTCCTTGCCTTGCCCCAGGACCCTCGATATCATCATCGCTGGCGAGCTCCCGATCATCATCGTGCGAGGCAGTTCCCGCCATCAACCATGCCATTCCGCCCATCGAGGTGATCCCCAGAGAGAGCCGTGTCGCCCTTGGGCCCTCCCTCTGCCGGAAACAGCCCTCAGAAGCTCCCTCGCTTCTCGCCGGCGCGATCTAGAGTTCCTGGCCGCGTCGCCCTGTTGATACGTCCAAAACGTATCTACTTTCCCGAACACTTTTGCTATTGTTTCTCCTCTAAACTTGTGTGATTTGGATAAAACTAACACGGACTGACGCTATTTTTAGTACAATTACTTTGGTGTCTAGTTTTTGTGCAAAAAATTAACTATCAGGAAAAATTCCGGAAAATATGCCAAAAATCCTATTTCACCAGAAGACTCGCGGAGCCAGAAGACGAGACGGAGTGGAGCCGAGCAGGCCAGTCCTGGCCGCGCCTGGAGGGGGTGTGGCCACCCCAGGCACCCCCTCGGCCTCCCTCTTCGCCTATAAGATGCCTCTTGACCTAAAAACCGAGGGGGTTTCGACGTTTTTCCAGAAAGATTTCCGCTGCGCCGCCACCACCAGAAACCGCGATTCGGAACCAGAAACTCTATTATGGGACCATGCCGGGACGGGGAATTTGGAGAGGATTATCGCCATCGTCTTTACCAACGCCTCTCCATAAACCATCGATGTTTCCCTCATCCAGGAGTGAGTAATCCCCAGATGTAGGCTATGGGGACGGTAGGGATTGGATGAGTTCTATCATGTAATCGAATAAGATTGTTAGGGCATGGTTCCTAGTATCTCTATTAGTGCTATTTGACTTTGTTGCAACTTGTTGTGCTTAATGCTTGTCACTAGGGCCCGAGTGCCATGATCTTAGATCTAAACTTATTATTGGTTCATTATGATAGTATTGTTTGTGATCTTATCTCCAAGTTGTGTACACATATCATTGTCCAGATCCAAAGGCCCCAAAGTGACAGAAATTGGGACAACCTAAGGGGATGGCTGTGATGTGAGGATCACGTGTGTTCATGGAGTGTTAATGCTTTGCTCCGGTCCTCTATTAAAAGGAGCACCTTAATTTCTAGTAGTTCCCTTGAGGCCCCGCTTCAATAGGATGGCAGGACAAAAGATGTTGTGCAAGTTCTCATTGCGAGCACACATGACTATATATGGAGCACATGCCTATGATTGTTTAGTACTTGGATGCTTATTATCATTTATCTGCAATTTCCCTAGATCTTGAAGTTACATGTTTATACTTGTCCATGCAACTCCCGTCCATCCATCCCTATGCCTACCGCGCTTATATTCTACTGTTTGCTACTACTGTTACTATTGCTCATGTTTTGTTGTTGCTGTTACTTTGCTATTGCTACTACAAACTGTTGCTTCTGATAAACTTCTGTGAGCAAGAACTATTTCTAGGTGCAGCTGAATTGACAACTCAGTTGTTAAGACTTGCAAGTATTCTTTGGCCCCCTTGTGCCGAATCAATAAATTGGGTAATACTACCCTTAAAGACTGTTGTGATCCCCTATTCTTGTGGGTCATCAAGACTATTTGCTGGCGCCATTGCCAGGGAGCATAGCTTTATTTGTAAGTTCACTTGGATCTATTATTGTTCACTGCTATTCCTTTCATCATGGGGAAGTCTCGTGATGGAAAGTTTCCTATTTTACCATCCACTACAAGAAGAGTTACAGTCGTAAATCCCTCTGCTGCTCTTGATTCACCGTCTGTTATAAGTAATCTTATTACACCACCACCACATACACATGCTACACACACTTTGTAAGATCCCTCCCTTGTAAAGGTAAGGATCCCTGTGATTGCAATGCTAGTCCCTGGATCAATTGCTAGCATCCACAGTTTAAGATGAAGTACACAGAAACAAAGGTCATTATTACAACGTCATTCCAGAGATAACATAGTCTTTTACAACTCCATAGCCATAGGATAATACAAGAGTTTAACTTAACAATATAAAATAGAAGTCTTCATCTTCATGTGCCATAGGCAAGCATGTTGAGTGTAGACTCATAACCCCTAATCATCATCAGAGTATCTTGCAACATCACAAGTTATAGACACAGTGGGTCAATACATTGGAATAGTATTGGCAAGTGACACCATAGTAGAATATTAGCATCTAGTTAGTACATGAATTTGGCTAAGTGTAGCTTAGGCTTGCTTTGATCAAAATAGGTTTTACCTATCAGTTGAAAACACTAAGTTTTTCTTTGATAAAATTTTCCCAAGGAACCACCAATAGAAATTGGTGAACCTTCACCCTTGTTCAACCACAAGTTTTAACTTAGAAAATAGAGATGAGGAGATTCTTGATAGCTTCCATGTCTTGATGCTCAAATTGTCCCATACCAGGGACATGGCTAAGTACTTAGATTCTTCCATCTGCAGAGGTTGTGCACTTTCCCCACAAGACTTGATTTTCACCAAGACAAGACCTTTCAGAAGCCTTCCCTTAGACCAAATGGACGCGTTCCAACCTATCATCCCACTACCACCAACTGTCCAAATGGCTAAGTTATTGCAACCTATATGATCCAGGCAGATCCCATAATGCCATGTGGCTGCACTAGAAGCTTCTTAACATTTGGCATCTCAAATCCCTTTGTTCCTGGGTGGCAATCCACAAGTGAGATACACAAGGTAAACCATAGAAATGGGCCTTGTGTAACCACTCAGCACTAACCATTCTTTCCATTACACCCAGGTGATTCATTCACTTAGTTGTTTTATTAAACAAAACATAAGTCAAGGACTTAGAAATATTTCTCATAGCTTGAATATGTAATCCACCCTTGGTTACTATTAGCTAGGCTAAGCATTGCAATAGCAAGTATCATAATGTCAACACCCGAATTTTTTATCCCATATGCCTGTTATGCCATACATCGCAATCCTAGGATTACCATTTTTGCGAGACATAACAGAATTGGATACCACAGTACATCATCCATTACAAACCATACATAAGGTTCTACACAAATAAGGATCTCATGATCCAGTTCCTAATACAACTTCAAGCAGCGGAATACGTAATAATAATGGTAGCGTAGGTGAAACTCCATCTTCGGGGTCACAGGCAATGCTGACGATGGGAGATGATCCTAGTTGCCGTAACCTTCCTGGGGTCCATCTTCCAGGTACTCCTCTTCATAGTTTGGCCATGGAAATAGCCAGGTACAAAGCCATGAGTACTCTTTAAGTACTCGCAAACTAATACTAACAAGTAAAAGGGTTTTTGCATAATAGGACACTAGGATCTAGGGTTGTTTTGCAAAAGCCAGATTTATCTCTACTAAGTTTGGAAGCAACGAATGCTAGTTAAGGTTTTATAACACCTAGGTGGGAACTTGCATCTCATGCCACAGCCCTGTTGTGGTCAACTCAAAGTCTCAATTCATTTCACAAGTCTTTTGAAAAGTCTGACGAGGGAACAGTATGGCCACTCCAACTGTCCATAACCGCGGACGCGACTATTCGAATAGTTTGACACTCTGCAGAGATTGTACACTTCCACCACAACATTCGATACATCCGTCAGGAAGAAATCCTAAATTCACCATACTCAGTTTGCGGATAATCAATCCTAACCTTTCAATTACACGCCCTAGTATAAGCACCTCTCCTGTGAGTTTGGCCTCCCAACCATGACCAACTGTCATCTTGGGTACTGCACAGGTGGACAATCTTCACAAGGTAGCCTCGGCTCAGACCTTGGCCGTGAGGGAACTAATACTAAGGTATATAAGTTTCCAGTCAAGCCCTACCCAATCTTCGGGTATTGTGGTTGTACGATAAAATTGGAATGGTATCGCATCCAGACAACCATCAGTTTTATAAAGGGCTAAGGCTCATCCCTCATCATTTTCATCACCAAAATCATCAGGTGTTCGGAAACACATGTACAAAACATTTCAATAGAATGATCCATCACTCCAAGATTTTCATAACCATTTTTCCACCAAGTACTCCCATCTAAAGTTGATCAAGTTTTATGCTTAGCACTAGCATCTACAAGTGGGGGTAAGCACTAATGAGGGGTGATAAACTAGTGGAGTTTTAACTAAGTTCAATCTCATGCCTTAGGATGACATCAAGATTATCTAGCTTAGGCCAAATTTTATGATCTTTATGCAACCTTCACATATCTTTCTAGTATCTACAATTCACTTAAGTAAACTCTAAGTAAGATCTTTGATAAAGAAATAAAGTATAAAGCTTGTAAGTAAAACTAGGATTGGTTTATCAAGTGGATATGATCACATATGCTTAAGGCATATAGTGGTCATGGTAACAAGCAGGTATTAGCTTGCATAAGTATCGGTATAAGCTTGCATTAGTAGGGTATCTTGCAAGTGTTAGCTTGCATTGGTCCACTTGGTTAGTAAAGCTTGCGTTGTGCAGAGCAGTGGTTGAAGTTCTCCTCGGCTTCTTCTTCGTAGTATCCTCCTTCCTCCTCGTATCCTTGGTTGGTACTAGCGTCTATAAATAAATACGATGTACACAATCACCAAACAATACTTAAATACTTGCAATCATCACAGAAAAGGGTCCTATAGATGATCTAGCATCATCACTAACATTACAAGATTAAAGTTTGGTTTAATTCCTTTTATTTTTAGAAAAGTAATTTTTACTCATTGAAAAACTACTTAAGATTTAATATTCTCCAAACCAAACATGGGATCATGTTGACACATGTCATCACCACACATTTTAGTCCAAGGGAATGTGATTTAAAGTGGTGTCACAATTTAATAAGTTTTACCCTTTTATTTTAATTAATTAAAGTGGTTAGAAATGCCTATGGGGCATTCTTTTATTACTTAAACACTATTTCTGTAAGTAAACCTATATAATTTTATATATTCTGAAAGGTATGGTTAAATGTGATTTTTGAGAGTTGGAATCAACTCAAAAGCTATTATGGTTTAAATTTGAAAAATGTTTGAATGTAGAAAAAGTTCTACCTTGTTATTTTTACCATGGATGATCTATAGATCCAAATGACTTGAATCCAACGGGCTTGGATTCAGCACTTCCAGACCTTTCTAATAAAATTTGTTTCATTCGATTTGGTGTACTGAATCGACCTTGGTTGATTTTTTAAATTGGGTACAAAAGTGTGTTTGAAATAAAATAGAAAAGGTTAAATTCAAATAACTGGGCTACGCGAGAAGTGATACTGGGCCGGCCTGCTAAGCACGGCGCTTCCGCGGGGCTATTTAAGTGGTTGTCCCCACACGTCAGTGAGACAGGGGTGCGAAGCGGTATGGGGCGATGTGGTGCGTTCGATCTGGTTCTAATCCAACGGCTGAGAGTCATCATCGACGTTGGGCTACGCCGGCGAGTCAGAAACCTAGCGCGGCCAGTGGGGGTTATTGGGGGCTCACCGGGGTTTAGGTGAGGGTCGGCGAGGCGGGCAAACGACAAAGTCGATGACGGCGAACCTCCTAGTACCGGCAACTTCTCCTGGGGCAGCTCCAATCGCTTGCCCCCTTCTTCTCCAGAGGCGACGGGCTCCGGCGAAATTCCGGCGATGCGCTGCTCGCCTTGCTCCAGGACTGAGGTGGGGTGGTTCTGGGTGAGAGAGGAGTGGAATGGTGTGAAGAATTCCAGTGGGGGAGGCTTCTATTTATAGTCGCGACGGTGAGACCGAACGGCATGGGCAGGCGACGGTGGCGACATGGCTACAGGCTGCTAGAGGCATGGCCGGCGGTGGCGATCGATTGGTGGTCTCGTGGCGATGCTCTACGGATTTAATGCACTTGTAGGGGCGGTGTGGTTTGGTTTGGAACACGCGATGCTCTGCGCGACAGAGGCAGTGTCTTCGACGGCGAGCGGTGGCTACGGGGCACGGGCGGTGAAATGGGCATGTCTGGCGTGTTCCTGGGACGATGGTGATCGTGTATGCACGCGGCGAGGGCGGCGCGCGGTCTGTGGACGTCGGTCGAGTGTGGCGCTCTGGCGTATGCTCGGCATGGTTGCTGATGGGTTGGGTGTGGTCCGTGCGTGTGGTCCAGTGGCTGGCAGGGTTCGAGCGCTGGACAGGGAGTGGCGGTGGGGTGTTGGCTTGCTCCTAGACATGTTGTTTCGCCTTGGTGCTTGCTCTTGCTAGCTAGCCATTGTCGGCTGGCAAGGGGATGCTCGGGTTGGCATGGCATGGGGCAAAGGGTAGGGGCTAGGTTTGGTCCAAGCACTAGTTGGCACTTGGGGATACAAGGGTGATCAATGGTGAACATTGCTTAGCCAAATTACTGCTCAAAACAGTGAAGTTAGGCCAGTTTGATTTGAATCAGCCAAGTGTTTGATGAAATGGCCGCATGAATTCAAGTTTTGAATTTTGAAAAGATTTTTTGTGGGTGTGCTAGGTTGGTGTTGGTGAGTCTGCAGATGCTTGGGTTTTGAAAGTTGAGCTTGTTTGAGTGGTTTTTGAAAAAGTGGGATCTTCCCATATGATATAGATTCAATTTTGAATTGTCATTTAAACTATGCATTTAAATGTTTTTGGATGATCACAAAGTGGGCCTTGATACTTTGTTATGAGTACAATCAAGGGGTGCAAAGATCCAGAAAAGTTTCTATTAGGTTCTGAAAGTTTGAGACAGCCAAAGTAGGCATGGGAGTTAAATTGGTCAAAATTACCATTCACTCATTTAGCTTTGTTTTGATTTATTTGTCTTTGAGAAAAGTTTGGGAATTGTTTAGATGATGTTTATTTCACCTAATAAACATTTTACAAGCAAATAAACACACAAACAAGGTGGTTCAAAAGAAATCAAAATTGGAATGCATACACACATGCATGCTTTCATATTTTTATTTAGAAAAGTTTTTGTTAACCCCAAATTTGATGATTAGAGTTTGATGATCCAAGTTTAGTATTTTTGGGATGTTACAAACCTTCCCCCCTTAAACAAAATCTCGTCCCGAGATTTGAAAAAGGACGAAAAAGATTACCTAGGATTTGAAGAGATCTGGAAACTCCGTCCTGATGTGATCTTCGTGCTCCCAGGTAGCTTCCTCTTCTGTGTGGTTGCTCCACTGAATCTTGAGAAACTTGATGCTTCGGGTTCGGGTAGTTCTGAAAGCTTCTTCCAAAATATGGATGGGTACATTGGGATAGGTCAGGTCATCGTTGATCTCTATGGTCTGGTGGTCGATATTCTTGAAAACTTCGGTCTTCTCGGGGACTTCGAGACACTTGCGAAGTAACGAGATATGGAACACATTGTGCACTGCGGACATCTCTTCTGGTAGTTACAATTGGTATGACACTTCTCCTCGATGGTTCAGAATCTTGAAAGGTCCGATATATTTGGGGGCTAACTTTCCTTTGAGTTGGAAACGTTGCATTCCCTTCAATGGCGACACTTTCAGATAAACAAAATCTCCTATGTTGAAGGTGAGGTCTCTATGTCTCTTGTCGGCATAACTCTTTTGTATGGAATGTGCGGTCTTGAGGTGCTCACGAATCTTTTGAACCTTCTCTTCTGCTTCTCGTAGGATGTCGGGTCCGAAAATCTGACTCTCTCCTACTTCCGACCAGTTCAAAGGGGTGCGACACTTTCTTCCGTACATGAATTCAAAGGGGGCCATTTGCAAACTGGCTTGATAACTGTTATTGTGTGAAAATTCTGCAAACGGCAGACAGTCTTCCCAATTGGATCAATATTCTAACACACATGCTCTTAGCATATCTTCGAGTATTTGATTTACTCGCTCCGTTTGTCCATCGGTCTGAGGGTGATACGCAGTGTTGAAATCTAGGAGGGTTCCTAAACCTTCTTGTACTTTCTTCCAGAATCTCGAGGTAAACTGAGTTCCTCGATCCGATACGATGTTCTTGGGGACTCCATGCAAACTAACTATCCTAGCGATGTACAACTCCGCTAGCTTCGAACTCTGATATGTGGTCTTGACGGGCAAGAAATGGGCGACTTTGGACAATCTGTCCACTATGACCCAGATAGAGTCATTACCCCTACTAGAGGTAGGCAGTCCGGTGATAAAGTCCATTCCAACGGAATCCCATTTCCATTTCGGAATCTGCAAGGGTTGCAACAATCCAGCGGGTCTTTGATGTCCTGCCTTGACTCGCTGAAAAATATCACACTTGGCGATATAGCTTCCGATTTCTCTCTTCATCTTATGCCACCAAAATTGCTCTTTTAAATCTTGATACATCTTAGTTCCTCCGGGATGGATAGAATAAAGAGTATCATGAGCCTCCTTCAGAATCACTTCTTTCAACTCAGAATATGCTGGTACACAAAGGCGTCCTTTGTACCACAGAACTCCTTCTTCGTCTTCGGTGAATCCGGGTACTTTGCCAGTGCCGATATGACGCTTGATTCCGTCAATACTAGCATTTCCTTTCTGCGCCTCTTTAATCTGACTGATCAAAGTGGTCCGAAGTTCTATGCTAGCCAAAAATCCTTCACTCACTAATTCTATTCGAAAATATTCCATCTCTTTGTGCAAGCTTGGTTGCTCCTTCAAGATCATGGAGTTCAAGCGGCACGGCAATCTGCTAAGGGCATCGGCTACCACATTGGCTTTACCAGGGTGATAGTGAATGTCCAGATCGTAATCCTTGATTAGCTCAATCCACCTTCTCTGTCTCATATTCAGCTCCTTCTGAGTGAATATATACTTCAGACTCTTGTGATCCGTATAGATCTCACAACGGTTTCCCATCAGGTAATGTATCCATGTCTTCAGGGCTAGAACGACGGCTGCGAGTTCGAGGTCATGGGTTGGGTAATTTTGTTCATGCTGCTTCAGTTGTCTATATAGATAAGATATAACTTTGCCTTCTTGCATTAGCACACATCCGAGACCGATCTTGGATGCGTCACAATACACATCAAAGGGCTTCGTGATATCCGGCATGATCAAGATTGGGGCTGAAATAAATCTTCTCTTGAGTTCTTGAAAACTCGCTTCACATTTGTCGGTCCATTCAAACTTCTTGTCCTTCTTCAGCAATTGGGTCATGGGTCTGGCGATACTCGAGAATCCTTCTACGAATTTGCGGTAATATCCCGCCAATTCGAGAAATGCACGAACTTGGGTTTGCGTGGTTGGGGCTTGCCAATCTTCTACACCTTTCACTTTGGCAGGGTCAACGGCAATTCCTCTGGCTGATACAATGTGACCGAGGAATCCTACCTCCTGTAACTAGAATTCACATTTGCTAAACTTTGCATACAGCTGATTCTCTCTAGGTGTAGCTCATGTTCTTCTTCTGATTTGGAATAAATCAGAATGTCATTGATGAAAACAACGACAAACTTATCTAGGAAGTCCATAAAAATCTTATTCATGAGATTCTTGAAATAAGCGGGGGCATTGATTAATCCAAAAGAGATGACTGTATACTCATACAATCCATATCTGGTGGTAAAGACAGTCTTTGGAATATCCTCTGCACGAATTTTGAGTTGATGATAGCCAGTCCTAAGATCAATCTTAGAAAACACTTTGGCACCGGTCAGCTGATCAAACAAATCTTCTATCTTGGGCAAGGGGTACTTGTTCTTGATGGTGACATCATTCAACTTCCGGTAATCCGTACACAAACGGTTACCTCCATCCTTCTTGTCCACAAACAAGACAGGTGATCTCCATGGTGACGCACTTGGTTGAATCAATCCAATTTCCAGCATGGCATCCAGTTGCTTCTCCAGTTCTGCTAGCTCTGACGGGTTCATACTATAGGGTCTCTGGGCTATGGGTCCTGTTCCAGGGATTAGTTCGATGATAAACTCGATATCCCGATCTGGGGGAATACCGGGCAAAACATCTGGAAATACATCGGGGTATTCATAGACTATCCGGACTTGGTCAATGGTAGGTTGGGATATACTCTTGTTGCACTTGAATTGACGAGGTAAGGTTTCAGATATATGCTCGACTGATATTCCGGTTGTACTGGTCATGGTGATGGCTTTCTTGGCACAGTCAATCAATCCTTTATGTTTGGACATCCAATCCATTCCTAGTACTACTTTCAAACCTTTAGTTCTAAGTACTATCAGATTAGCATAAAAATCTATGCCATGGATTCGGATAGGGACGGCTTTGCAAATTTGCCTAGCCTTGGTGGTTGATCCGGGAATTTGAAAAATCATCACATGCTTCAATTTGGTTGGTTGAATTTTACTACTGCATGCAAATTCTTTGGTGACAAATGAATGCGATGCACCAGAATCAAACAACACTCTTGCAAGTACTGAATTAATAGAAAACATACCCAGCACGATGTCTGGCGCTTCCTGAGCTTCTTCAGCATGCATGAGAAAAAGACGGCCGTTGCAGTTGAGCGAATTCCCTGGGGCAAATCTCCTTCCTGGCTGAACACGACGCTTCTGCTGAGCTGGGGCATTGGCATTGGGTGTTGTGGCATTCTTCTTGTTGCGGCACTCGTTGGAGTAGTGGCCTTTATTTCCACAGTCATAACAGGTCACTTGAGACTTGTCCTTTGCTGCTACAGGCACCGCATTGCTTCCAGTCCCAGGGGCAGTGTTGGTGTTGGTGGCAGCATTGTTGGTGTTGAACTTGGGTGGGGCATGGTTGAAATTGCTTGCGTTGTCGGGGTTGTTGTGATTTCCTCCGGGCCTTGGGTTTCCACGGTTGGGATAGGTCGGACGGTTCATCGGGGGTCTGTTAGTTCTTGGGGCAAATCCTGGAGATGGGTTAGGGAGATACTTTGGGGTCTGATGGGTTCCTAGCTGATGCATCATGCGACGCTTGCGGTTCTCGTTGGCTTGGTTGATCTTTCCTTCCATCTGGATGGCAGAGTCTACAAGGGCTTCAATATCTGCAAAGGGGATATTGACTAACACCGTCTGCATCTCATCATGCAGACCATTCAGGAATCGTTCTTTCTTCTTGGCTTCGGTGTCAATCTCATCCGGGGCATACCTAGATAATGACAAGAATTTGTCACGATATTCCACTACGGTCATCCTTCCTTGCTTCAGCTCTCTGAACTCGTCTTTCATTCTATTGATCAAACCCGGTGGCACATGGGTGCTGCTAAACTTGACCTTGAATTCCTCCCAGGTCATCATCTGGCCTCCGGTCATTGCGCGAACACTGTTCCACCATGCCCTGGCATCTCCGGCTAGATAGTGGGTGGCGAACGGAACTTTCTCGTTGGCTTCCACTCCGGCGACTTCTAGGATATTTTCCATGGTCTGCAGCCAATCGTCGGCGTCTAGGGGTTCTTCTGACTTAGTGAAAACTGGTGGGTTGGTATTCTGGAAATTCTTGAGCTTAGATCCATGGTTGTCCTGATTTCTGTGGCCTTGGTTATTGTGGGCAAGCTGAGCTATCTGTTGCAGGGTGGCTAGGTTGGCTTGACGTTCTGCTCTTTCAGCTTCGCGGTCAGAAGTCAACATTTGCAGAATCTGCAACATCGGGTCCGGGGATGAACCACTTCCTTCGCGTGGCATCTGAAGATTGGGATAGATCATGAGAAAAGAGGGAAATTTCTAAGATTTTGGTTCTTTGAAAAGTTTTTAAAGTTTGACTCAGATTTTTCTAGCAACTTGCTTTTTCATTCATTCATTCATAGCACACGATACAACACACACCACAACAAAGAAAAGCAGATGGTTTTAAGAACCATTCTGAAAACTACGATACAGTGGGGCCGAATACTACTCAGTACGCTAGTGATCAAGTGGTACTACTCCTCGAAATCCGTGGCTTCATCATCCTCCTCATCATCAATGAAGGTGAAATCATCCTCATCGGTGAAGAAATCCATAGCCTGATCCTCCAGAAAATCATCATCATCGCTGAGATAGGAGTAGGGGTCTCCACGAAGATCCTCTCCAGCATTCTCCCTTTCCTCCAACTGCATGTCTCTCTCGTGGATGGTCTCCTACAAAGATGAGATGCGGTGGCGAAGACGGGCAATAATGCGGTCCTTCTTGTCGAGCTGACGGCGGCGAGACTTGCGATCCTTCGCTAGCATGGCGATGGTTTGATCCTTCGTCTTCATGATGGAAGACTTGTGGTTGGAGTAGTCACGGCAGTTGTCCAACTCCTGCTGACGATCGTACATCATGAAGCTAAGGTGGTACAATTGGGTCTTCAGCTCGGGGTGGTATGGGGCTTCCAGTGGTTGTCCATTTGCATCACGCCTCGGGCAAAACTCAAAGTGAGTACCCTTGATCTGATTGATGCTCTGCCCACACAGACGGGAAAGAGCTTCCTGCATGGCCCTGGCAAGTCCGTCGAGCCAGTTGTTCTCTCTTAAGGTAAATTGAATTCCCTCAGCAGTGGGAGGTTCAATCTTTCCTCGGAGACTTGCAACAATTAGCCATTGCGGATCTTCTCCTCCTTTATCATTGATCTGAGCTCCGAAGAACTTGGGGTGCGGACGCTCCAGAAGTTCCGAAAGCTGGTCCAAATCCCTCTCAAAGATAAGGTCTCCTCCATTCCCCAACTGATAAAACTTGATGTACTTCACGTCCATCTATAAGAATATAGGATGATTAAGTTAGTAGAGTGATTAAGTGTGTCAATATTTTATGTATTTTGCAAGAGTTTTTGAGGAACATGAATTTTCATGAAAGAATCAAATGGATAAGAATGAGAATAAGATTTTGTAAATATTTGTTTTCTTTGGTTTTGAAACTAAGTTTTTGATTCAACGTCCAGTCTAACTAGGGTCTCCTATGGTCAGGATGGCTCTGATACCAACTTGTCAACACCCGTATTTTTAATCCCAGATGCCTGTTATGCCATACATCGCAATCCCAGGATTACCCTTTTTGCGAGACATAACAGAATTGGATACCACAGTACATCATCCATTAAAAACCATACATAAGGTTTTACACAAATAAGGATCTCATGATCCAGTTCTTAATACAACTTCAAGCAGCGGAATACGTAATAATAACGGTAGTGTAGGCGAAGCTCCATCTTCGGGGTCACAGGCAATGCTGACGATGGGAGATGATCCTAGTTGTCGTAACCTTCCTGGGGTCCATCTTCCAGGTACTCCTCTTCATAGTCTGGCCATGGGAATAGCCAGGGACAAAGCCATGAGTACTCTTTAAGTACTCGCAATCTTATACTAACAAGTAAAAGGGTTTTTGGATAATAGTACACTAGGCTCTAGGGTTGTTTTGCAAAAGCCAGATTTATCTCTACTAAGTTTGGAAGCAACGAATGCTAGTTAAGGTTTTATAACACCTAAGTGGGAACTTGCATCTCATGCCACAACCCTGTTGTGGTCAAGTCAAAGTCTCAATTCATTTCACAAGTCTTTTGAAAAGTCTGTCGGGGGAACAGTATAGCCACTCCAACCGTGTTGCGGACGCGGCTATTCGAATAGTTTGACACTCTGTAGAGATTGTACACTTTCACCACAACATTCGATACATCCGTCAGGAACAAATCCTGAATTCACCATACTCAGTATGCGGATAATCAATCCTAACCTTTCAATTACACGCCCTAGTATAAGAACCTCTCCTGTGAGTTTGGCCTCCCAACCATGACCAACTGTCATCTTGGGTACTGCACAGGTGGACAATCTTCACAAGGTAGCCTCAGCTCAGACCTTGGCCGTGAGGGAACTAATAATAAGGTATATAAGTTTCCAGTCAAGCCCTATCCAATCTTCGGGTATTGTGGTTGTACGATAAAATTGGAATGGTATCGCATCCACACAACCATCAGTTTTATAAAGGGCTAAGGCTCATGCCTCATCATTTTCATCACCAAATTCATCAGGTGTTCGGAAACACATGTCGAAAACATTTCAATAGAATGATCCATCATTCCAACGTTTTCATAACCATTTTCCACCAAGTATTCCCATCTAAAGGTGATCAAGTTGTATGCTTAGCACTAGCATCTACAAGTGGGGGTAAGCACTAATGAGGGTTGGTAAACTAGTGGAGTTTTAACTAAGTTCAATCTCATGCCTTAGGATGACATCAAGATTATCTAGCTTAGGCCAAATTTTATGCTCTTTATGCAACCTTCACATATCTTTCTAGTATATACAATTCACTTAAGTAAACTCTAAGTAAGAGCTTTGATAAACAAATAAAGTATAAAGCTTGTAAGTAAAACTAGGATTGGTTTATCAAGTGGATATGATCACATATGCTTAAGGCATATAGTGGTCATGGTAACAAGCAGGTATTAGCTTGCATAAGTATCGGTATAAGCTTGCATTAGTAGGGTATCTTGCAAGTGTTAGCTTGCATTGGTACACTTGGTTAGTAAAGCTTGCCTTGTGCAGAGCAGTGGTTGAAGTTATCCTCGGCTACTTCTTCGTAGTATCGTCCTTCCTCCTCATATCCTTGGTCGGTACTAGCGTCCATAAATAAATATGATGTACACAATCACCAAACAATACTTAAATACTTGCAATCATCACACAAAAGAGTCCTATAGATGATCTAGCATCATCACTAACATTACAAGATTAAACTTTGGTTTAATTCCTTTTATTTTTACAAAAGTAATTTCTACTCATTGGAAAACTACTTAATATTTAATATTCTCCAAACCAAACATGGGATCATGTTGACACATGTCATCACCACACATTTTAGTCCAAGGGAATGTGATTTAAAGTGGTGTCACAATTTAATAAGGTTTTACCCTTTTATTTTAATTAATTAAAGTGGTTAGAAATGCCTATGGGGCATTCTTTTATAACTTGAACACTATTTCTATAAGTAAACCTATATATTTTTATATATTCTGAAAGGTATGGTTAAATGTGATTTTTGAGAGTTGGAATCAACTCAAAAGCTATTATGGTTTAAATTTGAAAAATGTTGAATGTAGAAAAGCTTCTGCCTTGTTATTTATACCATGGATGATCTATAGATCCAAATGACTTGAATCCAACGGGCTTGGATTCAGCACTTCCAGACCTTTCTAACAAAATTGGTTTCATTCGATTTGGTGTACTGAATCGACCTTGGTTGATTTTTGAAATTGGGTACAGAAGTGTGTTTCAAATAAAATAGAAAAGGTTAAATTCAAATAACTGGGCTACACGGGAAGTGATACTGGGCCGGCCTGCTAAGCACAGCGCTTCCGCGGGCTGTTTAAGTGGCTGTCCCCACGCGTCAGTGAGACAGGGGTGCGAAGCGGTATGGGGCGATGTGGTGCGTTCGATCTGGTTCTAATCCAACGGCTGAGAGTCATCGTCGACGTTGGGCTACGCCGGCGAGACAGAAACCTAGCGCGGCCAGTGGGGGTTGTTGGGGGCTCACCGGGGTTCAGGTGAGGGTCGGCGAGGCGGGCGAACGACGAAGTCGATGACGGCGAACCTCCTGGTACCGGCAGCTTCTCCTGGGGCGGATCCAATCGCTGGCCCCCTTCTTCTCTAGAGGCAGCGGGCTCCGGCGAAATTCCGACGATGCGCTGCTCGCCTTGCTCCGGGACTGAGGTGGGGTGCTTCTGGCTGAGAGAGGAGTGGAATGGTGTGAAGAATTAGAGCGGGGGAGGCCTCTATTTATAGTCGCGACGGTGAGACCGAACGGCATGGGCAGGCGACGGTGGCGACACGGCTACGGGCTGCTAGAGACATGGCCGGCGGTGGCGATCGATTGGTGGTCTCCTGGCGATGCTCTACAACTTTAATGCGCTTGTAGGGGCGGTGCGGTTTGGTCTGGAACACACGACGCTCTGCGCGGCAGAGGCGGCGTCTTCGACGGCGAGCGGTGGCTACAGGGCACGGGCGGTGAAATGGGCATGTCTGGCGTGTTCCTAGGACGATGGCGATCGTGTATGCACGTGGCGACGGCGGCGCGCGGTCTGTGGATGTCGGTCGAGTGTGGCGCTCTGGCGCATGCTCGGCATGGTTACTGACGGGCTGGGCGCGGTCCGTGCGTGTGGTCCAGTGGCTGGCAGGGTTCGAGCGCTGGATAGGGAGTGGCGGTGGGGTGTTTGCTTGCTCCTAGACATGTTGTTTCGTCTTGGTGCTTGCTCTAGCTAGCTATCCATTGTCGGATGGCAAGGGGATGCTCGGGTTGGCATGGCATGGGGCAAAGGGTAGGGGCTAGGTTTGGTCCAAGCACTGGTTGGCACTGGGGGATACAAGGGTGATCAATGGTGAACATTGCTTTGCCAAATTACTGCTCAAAACAGTGAAGTTAGGCCAGTTTGATTTGAATCTGCCAAGTGTTTGATGAAATGGCCGCATGAATTCAAGTTTTGAATTTTGAAAAGATTTTTGGTGGGTGTGCTAGGTTGGTGCTGGTGAGTCTGCAGATGCTTGGGTTTTGAAAGTTGAGCTTGTTTGAGTGGTTTTTGAAAAAGTGGGATCTTCCCATATGATATAGATTCAATTTTGAATTGTCATTTAAACTATGCATTTAAATGTTTTTGGATGATCACAAAGTGGGCCTTGATACTTTGTTATGAGTACAATCAAGGGGTGCAAAGATCCAGAAAAGTTTCTGTTATGTTCTGAAAGTTTGAGACAGCCAAAGTAGGCATGGGAGTTAAATTGGTCAAAATGACCATTCACTCATTTAGCTTTGTTTTGATTTATTTGTCTTTGAGAAAAGTTTGGGAATTGTTTAGATGATGTTTATTTCACCTAAGAAACATTTTACAAGCAAAGAAACACACAAACAAGGTGGTTCAAAAGAAATCAAAATTGGAATGCATACACACATGCATGCTTTCATATTTTTATTTAGAAAAGTTTTTGTTAACCCAAAATTTGATGATTAGAGTTTGATGATCCAAGTTTAGTATTTTTGGGATGTTACACTTAACTTAGAGGAAATTCTAACAATTCTACAACTACTAGGATTTCCCAAGAATAGCATATAGATACTTAGCAAAATATTCATGCAAGCCCTATACAAAATAATTCTAATGCATAGGTAAAAATATTGGGACAAAAATATATGAAGCATCACTTGCCTTGATAGTTGGGGGAGTAGCAACAGTCTTCACAACCACAATCACTATTAGCACCAAAATCTACACATAAAATGATAGCACCAAATTCACATATCAAAAATATATGAATGCATGCAAATGCCATGTGATGATTTTCTACACCAAACAAGACAAGTATATAGTACTGAATCATAAACAAAACAAATACACACCAAATAAACCTTATTTAGTCTTTAAATCATTTTTCAAATAATTTCTATACTCAATATAAGCCTATAAATGTCTCTACAAAAATAATCCATTTTACAGAAGCAAAACATTAAACACATTGCATGGTTGGATAGAATTCTTTCTCCTGATTCCAATGATATAAAATTTGCAAAATTTGAACGTGTGGATCAAAAGTTATGAATTTTGCAAGTTTGAACATCTAATAGATCTAAATTCTGTTTTTAAATCTAAACACAGGCCACGCGGCAGCTCCTGATTGGACGGTACCGGTTCGCGCTGGATCACGCTCGTGGGCCGTTGGATCTATCTAACTGCGCACAGCCCAGATCAAATCATACCGCTTTGCTAAGTGATCTAATCCTACGCACTGGACTCAGATCTAACGGTTGTCGAGCACGCGACCATGGATGGGCGGCGCTAGCAACGGCGGCGCGGCGGCGGCGCACTGCCAGTGGTGTTCCGGTGTCTACGGAGGGGGCTGGGGTTGGTCGAGATGCTTACCAGACTCGCGAGGTCGCGCTGATGCTCAACGACTCGCTGGTGTGGACGGGGGCGTGCTGTGGAGGTCGTTGGGGCTCGTCGGAGTTGCGAGCGACGTTGGGTTCTTGCAGACGACGATGTTGCCGCCGATATGGACCGCACTAACACAAACCAAAGGCGTCAGGGTGCGCACAAAGATCTGGCGATCATGATAGGGTCAGAGAGAAAGCAAGGGGTGGTCGGGTTTTACCCAAATCGTTCACTGGAGTTAGGCGACGGCTCTGTCGCTTGTTGAGGTGGTTGGGGACGGCGACCTGGGTCATGCGCGGGCAAACCAAAAGCATTAGGAGAAGAACAAAGACATGGCGAACTCGACAGGGTCAAGCAGAAGGCGAGGGGCGCTCGGAACTCACCAGAATCAGTCACCGGAGCTTCTCGGTGCTGTGGCGGTGCAAGCGAGAATTCGCGGAGCCTGGCGGCGCTTCTGGATGGCTATGTTGGGGGAAATGGGCGCGGGGGGAGGGGATTAAGTAGCCGGAGAGGGGGCGAGGATTACACACGCAATCAACGGCATTTAATCGATTTAAAACACGTCAGTGAAGGAGGAGGAAGAAACGGCGAGGCCAGGTCGTGGGCGGGGTTTGGGGACGACGATGACGCGGCATGTCAGGTCGGACTGTCAGCGAGTGGGTGCGTGCGGCTGCGGTGAGAAACAGAGGGAGAAGGGAAACCCCGGGTGGGCTGTTTTGGCTACTGGGCCGAAAGGGTAGCGCCGGCCCATTTCTTATTCTTTATCCTTTTTCTTTTTCTGTTTGAATTTCCAGGAACCAAATTCAAATGAGTTTCAAACAAAATTGAATTCAAAATTGTTCTGGATTTTTGTAGGATGGATCCAGCTCTTAATTGGGCAATTAGCACTGCTGTTCCCCTCAAACTTACTTTGGTCCTTTGAAATTTTAAAAGAAAATAGTGCCTTTACCATTATTTAATAAACACATAAAAATGGTTTTAAATTCATATTTTGTTTTGAAATTTTTGTCCAAGTTTTGGAAAAAATTAATCAACCATAGGATCAAATATCTTTGATTTAAAACAAATAATCTCTTACTAGAGAGTAGCATTGGGCCAATGCCTTGCTTACATAAAATGATAGATCACAAGTTTCTGATTTTTGAGCAAAAGATCCTAAGATGAGTATGAATGCATGAATGATGTGCAAACTTTGAAAACATGATTTTAGGGATGTTACACACTTCTACTACTGCTGAATCTGAAACTGCTTCTGATACTCATGATGTTACTTCTACTGTGCTTGATGCGAGTGGTTCATTAGGTCCTTTCCTAGATGCTACTATGGCTAGTCTAGGATATACTGAAACTCCTAGAGAAGACACTATTACACCTATTAGCTCTCTTGAGTCTAGAGAGAGATATGGTATTAATGATGGTTACATTGAGTTTACTGATGAATTTATTGAAGAGTGCCGAAACACACATGGTGCTAGTGTTGTTAAGAGTCTCCTTGAGAGACATACCATTATTCCTAAACTGTCCTCTGATCCTGTGTTTGCCACTTCTCCCATAGATATTAAAGATGAAGATTATGATTTCTCTCTTTATTTATCCTATTTAGACATTGTTGAGAAAGAACCTTTTTGTGGGACTGAGAGTGAGAGTGTTGTGGCACATATGAATGAGCTTTCCACTATGATTGCTTTATTCTCTAATGATTTTAAGATGCGCAAGTACTTTGTTACAAAGATTTTCCCTTCTTCACTAAAATGGGAAGCTAGAGCTTGGTTTAATAGATTACCTCCTGGATCTATTGATAGCCCTTATTGCTTGATTGCTTCTTTCTTCCAGAAATATTTTCCTCCTAGTGCTAGACATGCTTCTTTGCAGAAACTTTTTGATTTTAAACAGGGAGAAGAAGAGAAATTGCCTAAGTCATGGACAAGGTTCTGTGCCATGATTCATGCACATCCTGGATGTCCATTACCTAAAAATGAGCTTCTTGATATTTATTATAATGGACTAACTGATGATTCTAGGACATACCTAGATATTTTTGCTTATTGTGTTTTCAGGAAAAGAACTCCTACAGATGCTAAAGAATTAGTGACTAAAATAAGCAAGAATTACGATGATTGAACTTCAACTGAGCTAAATACACCTGAGCCTATTACTCCTGAACCAGTTGTGCCTGAACCAGTCCCAACATAAACACCAAAGAAGAGGGGAGTGATTGCATTAAATGATGAAGTGATGAAAGAAGCTAAAAAATGTCTTAAGGACAAAGGTATTAGATATGAAGATGTGAAGAATCTACCTCCTATAGAAGAATTATGCAAGCCAATTCCCTACTCATCTACTATTGAGGTACAATCTCTCCACTTTAATGAAGGTGATATTCCCTATGGTAAGCCTCCTGATCAATGCTTAGATGAACTTGAGACATTTATTGTTAAGCAAGGTAATTTTAGTAAACAAGTTCAGAATCATTTATTGGAAAACTCTAGAGCTATTAATGAGTTGAAAGATATTGTGGAAAGAACTGCTAATGATATTAAAATGCTTTGTAAACACTTTCAAATGGTTCAAACTCAAATTGATCAACTTGCTAAGGTACAAAATGATATGTTAGTTAATGCCTCAGGAGATAAACATGCTTATGGAATTAGAACTAGGAGTGGTATAGCTACTCAAGATCCTTTATATCCTGAAGGAAACCCTAAAAGAATTGAGAAGGATTCTCAACAAGGTGAAAGTAGTGGTAGTCATCGTAAGAGAAAAAAAGAAACATAAAATAGTTGAGGAACCCTCTAAACCTGCTGTACATCCTAATAGTATATCTGTCTCTGATGCTGAAACTAAAAGTGGTAATGATAAAAATGATGCTCCAGATAAGGAGGAAGTTGAGGAAGAACCTGAGAAGCCCACTAAGAACACTAGGTACCTAAGTAAGATTTTATTGCTAATAAACATGGTAGTTAGAGAGAACCTTGGGTGTAGAAACCTATGCCTTTTCCCAATAAGAAACACAAGTCAAAGGAGGAAGAACACTACAAGAAGTTTTGTGAGTGGATGAAACCTTTTTTTTGCAAATTCCTTTGACTGATGCTATTATGTTGCCTCTTTATTCAAAGTATATGAAGGTGTTGTCTCTAATAAAAGGAAGATTCCTAATGAGGAAATTTCTACTTTGCTTGCTAATTATTCCTTCAATGATAAGGTTCCAAAGAAACTTGGTGATCCAGATATACCAACTATTCCTTGCTCTATTAAGAATAATTATGTTAGAACTTCTTTATGTGATTTGGGAGATGGAGTTAGTGTTATGCCTTTTTCTCTCTATAAGAGACTTCAGTTAGAAAAGTTGATGCCAACTGATATATCTTTGCAAATGGCTAGTAAGTCAACTACTATTCTTGTTGGTATATGTGAGGATGTTCCTGTTCAAGTGGCTCATAATTGATTGGTTTTAACTGATTTTGTTGTGCTTTTAATGCCTAAAGATGATAATATGTCTATTATTCTTGGGAGACCTTTTCTTAATACTCCAGGTACTGTCATCAATTGTAATCAAGGAAAAGTCACTTTTAATATTAATGACAAAGGGCATACTGTCTATTTCCCTAAGAAGATTTATAAGAGCTATTGCCTGAATTCCACTAAAAATTTTGAGAGCATCAAAGTTGGAGAAATATATTGTCCCATCCCACAAGAAATTTTTGAAACTATTATGATTGGGACTATTGCTATCAAGTTTGAGGTAACATAATCACTTTGTGGGATGCAAAGTTTTGTTTCATATAAGATTGCTTTGGTAACAAGACTTGATCAACCTTGTTAACAAAGGGATTTTTATGAACAAAACAATGTTTTCACAGTAGTTATACTTGCTCACTTTTACTTTTCTCCTTCCTAGTCTTTGCTCTTTCTCTTGTTAGCTTTGGTTTTGCTAGTTTTTTGCTTGTTAGAGTATCTTAGAACTTCTGTAGTTTTGGTTTTGGTTTGCTTTTGCTTCTTCTAAAAAAAATCTTTTCTGCGAGAAAATCAATTTTCATACCCTAAAAATTGGCCAAAAATAAAGTTTTCCGAAAAATCCCAGAAAATTTATATTAAATTTTTCCTCGAAAAAAAGGGTAGAGGGACCCTTGGAGTGGCCCAGGGGGGCCCACCAGGCCAGCACACCCCCTGGTGGGGGGCCCACCTATGGCCCTCCAAGTTGTCTCCTCCTAGCCACTTCTTTCTCTCTCTCGAAAAACACTGAAAAAATTTCTCAAGCTCGAGTTCCTGCTGTTCTTGATCCCGATTTTTTATCTCCTTGCTCAGCCCATCTTTGCTGCTAATTTTTGGAGGGATTGCTCCTTGGTATCCTCCACTTGTCCAATTAGATTTGTGATTGGTAGATTGTATCTTGAGTATTTTGCTACTATAGGTGTCAGGTTGTGTGAGCTTGCATGCTTGTTCTATGCTTAGAGATTTCATTTTGATGCATGTTTAGCCCTCTATAAAGTACCTATAGTAGTTCTCATCATTTATCAACTTGGAAATCACTTGGTTTGATGTTTGTCTAAAAATTTCAGAAAAAGGGTCATGGACAACCACACCTTTGGTGAAGTATTTGCGAGTGATGTGATACGCCCAATTTGCATCACCATTCTATATCATAATTTACCTCTATTCATTGATATTTGTCTTATTATGAGGTATTACTTATGGCTTTTCATCTGTTTATGCATGTTGGATGACTCCTGGAGGATGGACTGCCGGAGTCTGGATTCTGATGGAAAAGAAGGCGCTTCGGTGCAATTTCGCGAAGATCGGAAAAATACCAGAAAAATATGGAAACACGTTATTTTACCTGAGGACGAAGGAAGCCAGAAGGAAGAGAGAAGGGGGCCGCGGGGGGCCCACACACCCTAGGCGCGGGCCCACCTGAGGTCGCGCCTAGGGCAGGTCTGGCCCACCTGCCTGGCCTCTGACTCTCCCCCTTTGCCTATAACTTCCCTACGGAACCCTAAGCCTCGGGGAGTGACCACAGATAGATTTCCTCTGCCTCTAGGGAGCGAAAAACACCAAGAGAGAAAGATCTCTCCGGCAGACAGATTTCTGCCAGGGGAATTCCTTCTCGGAGAGGAGAGACCGTCGCCATCAACACCATCATCAAGATAGGCTTCATTGGGATCATCATCATCATCCACACCATCATCTCCACCAGCACCATCATCACCACTCCGTCTCGCTGTAACAATTGTGTTGGATATTGCTTAGTTGATTAGGGGAAACTTTCTCGATGTTGATTACTATTGTAGTTGATGCTTGTGAGTGGAACCATTGGATTATTGTTTATGTTCATATTGTTATCCATTATCATATCATCTTTGATCTTGATCCATATGATGTCTTGTGAGTAGTTCGTTTAGTTCTTGAGGACATGGGAGAAGTCATGTTTAGTGGATCTGTGATGAGTTATTATTCAATGGTCTAGTGTTTAAGTTGTGGTGCTATTCTTCTAGTGGTGTCATGTGAACTTCGAATACATGATACTTCACCATTTATGGGCCTAGGGGAATGCATTGTGTATTTGGCTACTAATCGTGGGGTTTCCGGAGTGACAGAAACCTAAACCCACATTAGGACACCTTTGCACAAGGGAGCATAGGATCTCAGAGTTTAAGGCTATGGTTAGATTTATATCTTAATTACTTTCCTGTAGTTGCAGATGTTTGTAGGGGGTTTAATCACAAGTATGTATTAGTCCTAGGAAGGGCAGTATGTTAGCACAGGTTCACCCACACAACACTTACAAACACCAGAGAAGAGTACTCAGCTATTTGAAGCGAAAGCACTTGACAGAATTCCCATGTGTCCTCGAGAAAGTTTGGTCCTTATAAGTATTTCCACCATCTTGTCCTTTGCTAAGAAAGGATTGAGCCACTTGCTCCGTTTGTTCGTTACTTATGTTACTTGCTCTTTGTTTTGTTGCCTTGTCAGAAAACCACTAAAAATTCGTTTGCTAAGTATTCACAGGGATTTCCTACTCCATACCATTGTTCAGCACCTTCTTCTCCTCGTTGGTATCGACACTCCTATTTATCAAAAGTACTACGATACACCCTGACATGGTTATACCTTACGGGTAAATAACTTCAGCATACCTGGTCCAGCCCAAGGAAGGCCCACTGCAGGCGTATGCTGGCCCATGAAGATTTTCGGGTGACCAAGGCCCAAGACATCTTCGGATCCTTGGAGAACAAGACTAGTTTAGATAGGAAAATCAAAAGGGCAAACGCCCTAGGACTTGTAACCGACTAGGACTATTCCCGGGACCTTCCTAAGTCTATATAAAGGCCAGGAGGGTACGTCCTAGGGCAACTCAACCAACCTCAACTCGTACTCTCGCACATGCATCCACGCCAGATCGAATCTGCGCACCCTGTAACCTTCGGTTCCGCCGTAATCAAAGAGCAGACAAGCAGGAGTAGGGTTTTCCCTCCGGGGGCCTGAACCTGGGTAAATCTCGTGTCCCCTGGTTTCTTGTCTGTTAACCGTGCCACGATCTCCAGCATCCCCATCTTCTCCAAAACCCAAGTCCATAACAATGGGCATTGACGAGATTAAACCTCGTCAATTGGCGCCGTCCGTGGGGATTGGGGCTGCTGATTGTGCGGTCGTGACGGTTCCGACCCGATCGATCTACAACTCCACAGCGACGGAGAATCACCTCCTCTTCGGCGCTTTCGACTTCACCGCCCACTCGCCGGCCACCATGAAGGATTTCGAGCCTGTAGGCGACGGACTCGAAATTTTGTTCGGGAGCTTCTGCTTCCAGGTGGGACAAACTGGCACCCTTCGCCTCCCTGAGCGGGTGCCCGTACCGTCAATCAGGCCCGCTTCATGGGCTCCACACCCCGTGTTACGCACGTCACCATCAACAGATGAGTTCTACAGCAGCAGCAGCTGCAACTCCGATCTGTGCGATCCACCTTCGGATGAAGGGACCTACGGTTCCGGATCCGAAAGCTGCGGCAGCAGCCAACCAATCTGCAGGCGCTATCTGTGCGCCGCAGTCATCCAAACCGACGAGGAAACGCCTAACCCACCTCCCAACCCCAACCCGGACAGGAACGGCGAAAACGGTGGAAGCGGCGATAACGGGGAAAACGGCGGCCACCTCATCCAACTTAGCAAAGAAGGATGGGTCGAAGCACGCCGCGCTGTCGCAGGCGAAATAGTCCTACCTCTGGACTCCCCACGTGATCTGCTGAGGGCATACCACTACCTCCTCATCGAGGAGCACAAGAAGCAAGTCGAGATGCAGAAGACGCTCGACAAATGGAAGCAAGCAGCCTCTGAGTCTAGTGCGCGACAAGCTGCGCTCTCCGCCATGGAACCCGGCTCTAGCACAAACAGAAACCAGGGAAACAAGCACCGCTCTCGGGTGGAAAACATGGACCCGAAGGAACGGCGTGACGTGACCGAACTCTCCATACATCGTTCATGGACATGGACGCTGACGGCAACATCATCCCGAAGACACCACAAGCTGCGATCATGGCAGCCACTGCGTACCTCGCGGCTCACCCACCTCCGGAAGGGGACCCGAAAAGGGCCATGCATAAGTCCGCACTCACCGGACTAGGACTAATCGGAGTTGCGCTCCACGAAGACGCTCCTGCGGAGCCGAAGAAGAAAACTACGGCCAGGCGCGACCGGAGCCCCACACCCTCATCCGAAGAGGAAGAGGAGCACGATCTTCCTCGAAGGAAGAAGAGCTCCAACCGCCACAAACGCGACTACGACGCTAGAGACAAGCTTACACAGCGCAAGATCGACAAGGCACGCGCCAAACGCGCATGCTCGTCTGAATCTGAGATGGACGAAGACGAAGGAGAACTCTGCGGGGCTCGATGCTTCAGCAGATTCGTCCGGCGAACGCAGATGCCACGCAAATTCAAGCTTCCTTCGGACACTCCGAAGTTCAACGGCACACAAGATCCAAAATCCTGGCTCAGTGACCATCTGTCATCCGTAAAACTTCACGGAGGCAACAAAGAAACCGCCATGCAATGCCTTCAGCTGCAGCTGACAGGCGCGGCGCGAGTCTGGCTCAGCAACCTATCATCAGGATCCATCCAAAGATGGGAGGAGCTCGCTTACAGCTTCATCCGAAACTTCAAAGGCACCAGCAAGAGGCCCGCCTCAATCGAAGAATTGCGAGCCTGCACTCAAAGAACGGGTGAATCTATTCGCTCATACATACTACGCTGGTCTACAACCAAGAACTCCGCAGCACACATCTCCGAAGAGAGGGCCATCGACGGCTTCAGAGACGGCGTCAAGCGCCCAGACTTCAAGGAGGAACTTGGGCGTGTAAAGCCCAAGACACTCGATCACCTCATGGAAATCGCCAACAGCTGGGCAGACGGCGAAGATTGCATCCAGCGACCGCAATCAGATGAAGAGGATGACTACGGCCGAAGACGCGAATGCCACAGCAAGAGGAGACCGCGCGTCTACGAGGACCGCGACGGACCCGACATGGTCGCAGCCGGCTACACCGACCTCCGCAATGACAACAGCCGCAACAGCGGAGGATACCACAGCGGAAACTTCCGCGACAGCGGACGACCAACGCAGTCGTGGCAACGCCGCGACCGCGACAATGGACCCTCAGCATTCGATAAACTTTCGGGTCCATGCACCATCCACTTCTACATCGACAAATAGGATGGCAAAAAGAAAGCCAGCCACATGCTCAAGGACTGCCGCGAGTTCCAAAAACTCAGCGAAGGCATGATGCAGATGAGGCAACAAACTCCAATTCCTGCGTTCGGAAACGCACCTGCACCAGGTGAAATAGCACACGGAGCTCCTCCACCACCGCCTATTGGAGGCCAAAACCAACCAGTCGCACCAGCGCAAAACAACACCTGGGTCCCATATCCCCCACCAGAGGGAGCACTAAACATGATCCAGAAGGGACGTCCAACAAACAGGGTGCAGAAGAAAATCACACGACAAATTAACTTGGCTATGGCAACCCCACCTGCAATCCCTGAGTACCTCAGCGGATCGGAGTCCTGCATCACATTCACTCGCGCGGATCACCCTTGCCAGATACCTCGCCCAGGTCATGCTGCCCTGGTGCTGGAGGAGCAGATCGGAGGCTTCGAGATGAGTCGCATATTCATGGACGGCGGCAGCGGCATCAACCTAATGTTCGCAAGCACTCTCGCAGCTATGCGGATCCCGCAATGCAGCCTGGAACAATCGGACACAACGTTCCACGGCATTGTCCCAGGGAAGGGCATCTTCCCCTGGGCAAAATAGGGCTCGACGTCATCTTCGGGAAGCCGGACAACTTTCGACAGGAGCGCCTAGAATTCGAAGTAGTAGACTGGCCGTCGCAATACCATGCCATCCTGGGACGCGTAGCATTCGCAAGGTTCCTGGCTGTCCCACACTACGCATACCTACTACTCAAGATGCCAGGACCAAGGGGCATCATCACAGTCCACGGGAGCTTCACCCGATCGGACCAATGCGACAGGGATTTCAACAAAATCTCCCAGTCCTTCGGCATGCAAGACGAGCTCGTAAGGCTCCGCGAGGTGACGGACAATGGGCTACCCCTAGTCACAAGGCAGAACGCACCCGACATGTCCTTCGACTCCACCGTCAACACAAAGAAAGTGCAGGTCCATCCGACGGAAGCCTCCAAGACGGCGCTGATCGCTAACGACCTCAGCACCGCATAGGAAGGCGCGCTCGTCGAATTCCTCCATGAGCGCTGGGAAATCTTCGCCTGGTGTCCTGCGGACATGCCAGGAGTTCCCAGGGAATTCGCCGAGCACGCACTCAATGTCTTCTCAGACACCAAACCAGTCAAGCAGTCCATTCAAAGACTGTCGGAGCCACGGGCCGAAGCTATCGGCAAGGAGATCAACAGATTACTCACAGCAGACTTCATCCGGGAAATCAAGGAAAGCGAGTGGCTGGCAAATACGGTGATGGTCCCGAATAAGGACACGGACATCCTGCGGATGTGCGTGGACTTCACGTCACTAAATAAACACTGCCCAAAGGACCATTTCCCTCTACCACGGATCGACCAGATCATCGATTCGACTGCAGGTTGTGAGAAGCTCTCCTTCCTCGACGCCTACTCAGGCTATAACCAGATTCGACTCAAGGTCGAAGATCAAGAGAAGACGGCGTTCATCACACCGTTCGGAGTATTCTGCTACAACACAATGCCTTTTGGGCTGAAGAACGCGGGTGCCACGTACCAGCGATGCATGCAGGCCTGCCTCAAGGACCAGATCGGTCGCAACGTCCAAGTCTATGTCGACGACATAGTCATAAAAACCAAGGAGGCAAGAACACTTATCGACAATCTCCGTGAGACGTTCGACAACCTTGATCGCTACAGGATCAAGCTCAATCCAGAAAAGTGCGCCTTCGGCGTCCCCTCGGGTCAGCTGCTCGGGTACTTCATCTCTCAACGAGGGATCGAAGCGAACCCGAAGAAAATCAAAGCTATCATGACAATGGAGAAGCCAAAAAACCTCAAGGGCGTTCAGCAGCTCGCAGGGCGAGTAGCGGCACTAAGCAGGTTCATCAGCCGCATGGGCGAGAAGGCCCTACCATTTTACCAGCTGCTGCGCAAGGCGGACAAGTTCGAGTGGACTCCAGAAGCCAACGACGCATTCGAAAGCCTCAAGCGGCTCCTCTCCACCTCGCCCGTTTTGGTCACGCCAAAAGAGCGCGAACCCCTTCTGCTGTACATAGCAGCCACGCACCAGGTGGTCAGCACAGTACTCGTGGTCGAACGATCCGAAGAAGGCAAGACCCACGGGGTACAATGCCCAATTTACTACCTCAGCGAGGTTCTCACTCCAACAAAACAGCGGTACCCGCACTACCAAAAGCTGGCCTACGGTATGTTCATGACGGCTCGATGACTGAGCCACTACTTCCAAGAGCATCAGGTGATGGTCGTCAACGAGGCACCCCTGAACAGCATCCTGAATAATCCAGAGGCCACAGGACGCGTGGCCCTATGGGGCATTGAACTATCACCCCTGGACATCATCTACGAGAAGCGACATGCAATCAAATCACAAGTCCTTCCGGACTTCCTGGTGCACTGGATGGAGCTACAGCTGCCTGACACCCCAGACATGTCGCAGTCCTGGACAATGCATTTTGACGGCTCCAAACGCGAAGCCGGAGCAGGGGCAGGGGTCATACTGACCTCCCCGCAAGGTGACAAGATGAAGGACGTCCTTCGGATGAAATTCAGATACTCTAACAACGAGGCCGAATACGAAGCCCTCATCCATGGCATGAAGATGGCAAAAATATGTGGCGCAACATGCCTGGTCATCTACGGTGACTCCAACCTTGTCGTACAGCAGACGATGAATGAGTGTGATGCACACGCCGAAAATATGATCGCGTACCGCGCGCTCTACAATGCACTCGAAGGAGAATTCGACGGATGCGAACTTCGGCACGTCGGAAGAGGGAGCAACGAGGAGGCCGATAGACTTGCCAACATCGGCTCCACTTGTGCAAAGGTACCACCAGGTGTGTTCCTCGAACAGATCTGCGTGCCATCTATCAAGCGGAAATTCCTCAAAGGATCACCCGAAGAAGCAGAACACTCGGGGGCTACGCTACCCGAAGGTCATGAAGGACCCGAAAAACTGGATACCGAAGTTGCCATGGTCAACCTCATGCAAGTCATGGTAGTCAAAGAAACTTGGACACATCCATACCTCCAGTTCCTGATAAACGGAGAATTGCCTGACAGCCCGACAGATGCCCGGCGCATATCTCGTCGGTCAAAAGCCTTCACCATCATCAACGGCGAGCTGTACAAACGCAGCATTACGGGTGTACTGCAACGGTGCGTCACCATCGACGACGGCAAGGCCATACTCCAAGATATCCATGAGGGCATCTGCGGCCACCACGCAGGCAGCCGCTCCCTTGTCGCCAAAGCTCTGCGAGCCGGATTCTACTGGCCAACGGCCATGAGCGACGCGAAGGACATCGTCCGAAGATGCAACGGGTGCCAACGGTTCGCCGACAAACCGCACGCACCTGGGTCCGAACTTCTACCCATAGCCATAGCATGGCCTTTTGCCCAATGGGGCCTTGACATGATCGGAAAACTGCCAAAATCCTCGAAGGGAGGACACGTCTTCCTCCTGGTCGCAGTCGACAAATTCACCAAGTGGATCGAGGCCATGCCAGTCACCAACCAGAAGGGCACAACCGTCGTCAAGTTCTTCGAATCCATTGTCTACAGATTTGGCGTACCGCACAACATCATCACCGACAACGGATCAAACTTCATCTCTGAAGAATTCCAGGACTTCTGCGAAGGCCTTGGGATCAATATCACATATGCCTCAGTGGCACACCCGCAAAAAAATGGGCAAGTAGAAAAGGCCAACGGCCTAATCGGCGCTGGCATCAAGAAGCGCCTCATGAGCTCACTCGAGCACAAAGCTGGAATCTGGACGACAGAGCTACCGTCTGTCCTATGGAGCTTACGTACTACGCCAAACAGCTCCACCGGCTACACGCCGTTCTTCATGGTGCACGGAGTTGAGGCCTTGCTACCAGCCGAAGTACGCCATCAGGCTCCACGCGTCGTTGCTTACAGCGAAGCCGAGTCCACGGCTGCACTCGAAGATGCCGTCGACACACTCGATGAGGCACGGGATATAGCAGCAGCTAGATCAGCGGTGTACCAGCAGAGTCTCCGCAACTATCACAGCCGCCGGCTGCGCCCAAGGTCCTTCGTCGAAGGAGACCTCGTCTTGCGACTCAAGCAAAAACGACCGAACAAACTCGATTCACCATGGGAAGGACCCTACGCCATCACCGAGGTCATCCCAGGTGGCGCCTATCGCCTCAAGCATGTAGAGTCCGGAGTCGCGTACTCCAACCCGTGGAACGTCTCGCACCTGCGATGATTCTACCCGTAGCAACCTACCCCCCTTTTACTTTCAATAAGGCTTTCAGCCAAGGCTACTCAGCCGAACCATGTACCTCCTCCATTACGATACAAATAAAGCTAAGTGTCTCGCCCCCAACCTTCGGTTGATTATTTTTCTGCAACTTTGCTACATGCTACAAATGCACTCGGGGGCTCCTCCCCACCTCACGATTTCATCGACTGAGGACCAAACGTGTACACCTGAGTAGCTGACCACGTCAGGCAAACGAAAAGGGCACGTACTCAATCAAAGCACTATGTGCTGACAAACAAGCAAACCTTTACAACAAAGGGCACATAAACGCCCAGCCGCAATATACAAATTTTACATTCATCTGTTTATTTTCAGGTCCTACCTATTCTGAAGAATATCCTGAGCACGCTGCTCAAACAAATCTACAATCTGTTCGGCATACTGCCTCACAGCCGCGTAATACGGACGCATATCCCACTCGCCACCATCTGGTCGAGGAGGTAGCCCCGTCGCCACAGCAGCCAAGTCTACGTCAGGGCGGTGCACCCTCACAAGAGACAAGGCAGCCTTCACCCCTGCGACGAGCTGCTGCCGCACTAGCTCCTTGACATTGCTGGCTCTCCGAAATTTCGTCAGAAGACCTGCAAGGGTCGTCCACACGGCGTCCAATGGAAACATGACGTGCAGCACCGAGCAAAGTGATGTCTGCACCTGGCGAAGCACTCGCGAAACCTGGTAGACGTGATCCTGCATCGTCGCCAGAACTATGGCGCGATCACGATCCATCCAGAAGAAGCCGCCGGCCTCCATGTCCTGTTGAGTCAAGCAATTGACTCGAACAGCAATACGCTCCTTTTCTTCCCTCGGAGCAAGATTGGCACCTGCACAAAATAAGGGTAAGGCCAGCTCCGCCATCAGATACTCCTCTCTGGCTACACCACGGTCTGCTTTGGATTTCCAAACGTCAGCGCGACCGCGTAACCCAAGCAAATCTCTCTCCAAGTTGCGTACGCGATCTCGATAAAAAGCGAGCTGCGACGAATCATCCAAAGATGCTCGCAAGGGTCTTTCGGATGAAGTATCAACTGGGTCAGCACCCGAAGGAACCTATAGCAGCAGGGAAAAGAAGGCACACAGACATTCAGCCAAGATAAAGCACAACTCGGAGGAATTCACTAAATTATATAAGGCCACTACGTGGCACAAGGATGGTACTACAAAAGATATTTACAACAAAAGAAGACTACAAACTACCCTATGTCTACTACGCCTAAGGTGCAGGGCACTGAGTCGCCTCAGAACCAGACTGCCTAGCTTTGGCCTCGCCCTGCTGCCGCAGTGCGTACTCAGACAGCAAGTCAATGAGCTTGGGCCCATATCGTCTGCAGCGAGCGGAGTAGGCGGCGAAAGCTACCTCAGATCCATCCGCAGCCGTCGGCATCCGAGAAGTGATCTGGGGCAGGTCCAGCTCCGCCCCAGCCGCCATGGCCATCGCCAGCCCGACAGACGCCCCGATGCCCTTCTGCTTGCGCTTGTACGCTGCAGACACTTTGCCTGACAGAGCCTCTGCCAGGGAATCCACATCTTCAAGGGAGGCGCCCTTCGGGAAGAGCTCCTGGTAGAAGCGACCAAGGACCTCCTTCACCTTGGCAAGGGAGTTGACGACGGTCCTGCAGTGGTCTTCGACCGCTACAGTGGCATCATCCAGAGCACTCCCGTGCTCCAGAGCACCGCGGTCGAACTCGATGCCTGCGGCATCTGAGACAAAACACAAGAAAGACATGAAGAAAGGTAGCATAAAAAGAAGATCCGTTGAAAAATAAACAAGTCCAAAAGCTTGTACTCACTCGAAATGGCCTTGGCAGCAGCC
The DNA here is from genome assembly GCA_910589765.1 of Avena atlantica. Taxonomy (NCBI): domain Eukaryota; kingdom Viridiplantae; phylum Streptophyta; class Magnoliopsida; order Poales; family Poaceae; genus Avena; species Avena atlantica. Next base: position 80,103,766 of record OU342734.1, on the reverse strand, counting down.
ATGAGCTTATCTTCCACCCCCTTTTCACGAGCAGCCGCAACGGTGGCCAGCTGCTCCTCACGATCTGCAACCTCCTGCTGCAGACGCTCCTTCGCTTCGGCTGCCTTTGTCAGCTCTAGCTCAAGGCGCTCTTTCGCACCAGCGGCATCTTCGGCCTTCTGCTCCAATTGGCCAAGGCTCTTCTTCAGAGCATCAACTTCACGGAGAGAGTCGTTATGCTCCTCTGCATTTACAACAAACACACGTCAAAAAACAGGACTAGGACAAAACAAGAGAAGTACTACGAGGCAGATGAATACCTTGAAGCTGCCGCAGTTTCGCCTCCAGCGTCAGGCGCTCCTCCACCAGCCGCTTGGCCTCTTGGACAAAAGGCTGTAGAAAACAGCAATAGAAGTAAGAACAGGACTTGGGGGCTACGCCCAACACAAAGCAAAAACAACATCAGCACTCGAAGACACTTGGGGTCTCCCCCCGTAACATCAAGCAGAAAAACTTACGTGCTCCGAAGGCGAACCTGCAGGCTCGTCTGCGAAATTCTGGAGCGCAACCACCAGCCTCTCCTGCACTGGAGGAACTGGCGCAACGTCACCCGAAGTCGCCACCGTCTGAGGAGGAGGCGACGCAATGTTCGACTCCCCCATCATCTCCTGACCACCATCACTAGAGCCGTCGGAGGATTGCCTGCATACGAAGCCAATCAACACAGATGCAAAAATAAGAAGGAACAAAATATAGCAGCGGCAATAAGGAAACTTACGAGCCCAACGCGCTCAGGTCGAAGATAGGAGAAGCTCTTCGGGCCCTCTTCTCTTCCTTCTTTTCTTCCCTCTTCTCCTCTTTCTTTTCTTCCTTCTTCCACTTGGCTGGCGGGTGCGGCGCGACAGCACGCACAGGAATGGCAGGAAGGGGAGAGGAAGAACCCCCCATGAACATCATCATGACGCTCAAGGCCTAGGGGATTCCTGGGAGTCGGAGGAGTCGAGGCATTCGAAGATTCGCTGGAGCTCCGTGATCGCTCGCGCGAATGGTCCTCACTCGACTCGTCGGCATCCTCCGCTGGAGACCGCGCTGACGGTAGCTCGGACACGGAGTCCACCACTTCATTATCCGGGGCATTCGGATACCTTTCGGGCAATGGTGGTGCCATGCCCGGCACTTTGAAGCTCTGCAAAAGGAAAAGAATTGAACATTGGGACTGAGAGAGATGATGAAACCCCCAATGGGATACACACCATCTGACCCAGATTGCCTCTTCACGGAATAAAGCTTCCGGAAGAGGCCAAAGTGCGGCTCAATGCCAAGCCAACACTCGCAAAGCGTGATAAAACACGCAATGTGGAGAAGGGAGTTGGGAGAGAGATGATGCAACTGAACCCCATAGAAGAAGAGCAGTCCACGAAGGAAGTCATGGACTGGATATGAGAAACCACGCAAGACAAAGGAAAGAAACATAACCCGATACCCAGCTGGGGGACGGGGGATTACCTCATTTCCAGGGAGTCGCACGGCCGTCGCATCTTGCGGGATCAGGCTCCGCTCGCACGGCTTGCGGAGATCGCTCTCCCGCGTTTCCGACCGCCGCCATCCACCATCGGTGACGCGCGCAGTGGCGGTGCCCTTCTTGCCTCCGGCGGCGCTGGTCCCAACCGCAGATGAGGATTTCTTCGTCTTCCCCATGGCGCTACAGCGGTGGTGCCGTTAGCAAGGACGAAGGACAAAAGAAATGTGGAGGAAAAGCTCAATGCGCAGCAAGAATCGCTCAAGAACAAACCACGATTTCACTCAGGATTATAACAGCGAAGACGACGCACGTTGGCCGTCCATCGAGAATACCTAACGCCAACGGTAGATCTGACCGTACACGTGTCAACACCACAACAAACCTTCGTTACCACGCTGTCCACTACGCGCGGAAATCGAGGAGGCGCCATAATCATCTCCACGCCCCGCGTGACCAGTCAATTCAAAGTCAGCAAGTGGGACCCACGCTTCGTCCAGTCAAGTCATCTCTGGCGTAGCAGACGCCTGAGGTCATCGATCGTAAGCACTGACGTCATCAAAAGCTATACTAGAATCACTTCGGCTCCACGGCTAAGAGTACTCACTCGAATCTACGATTCGACTAAATACTCGGGGGCTACTCCTATCAGGAACGCTGGTCGCGCACCCGACCGACAAATGAGGACACAATCACTTCTATGACTCCTACGTCGAGTCTACGACTCCACTACGGACTCGGGGGCTACTCCCATAGGGAGGATGGATTTAAGCATCCGAAAATTTTCGAGTCCTGCAGACCTAATGACTGAAACAATGCTTGGACTAAAAGTCTCCGTTCGAGTCTACGACTCGAACATACACTTGGGGGCTACTCCCATAGGGAGCGCTGGTCGCGCACCCTATGAAATCCTCGACTGCGATCTTTCGGATCAGCACGCAAAAACTCTTTGGCAACTCTGCCCCAACAAAACGCTAAGTGAGCAACAATCTCCTTGGCCACCCGAAACACCTCCGAGGTGATAAATGTTCGGATGCTGCGTTTGCGATGCAAAGATAAGACCTACAGATATCGTCTGATGGCCTGGCAACGCACCTGACTGCGCTCTGCTAGTATGAATCCGTACCAGCAGGTACGATGAAAAATCCCGACGGACGCGTTGGGTACACCAATTAAATCACTGGAATTCCACTTCTGTAAGTCCTCCGTGTCCTGAGTCGAATTACGCCAGCATATGTTCCAGGTCTGGGTTGAGGGACCCGAACCTGAAGAAGATCGTGTCGTTTCGTCCTAAGACAGTTAACTGACCCTGATCCGTCAGGTGAGTAAGGCACACGCATCAACAATCCCTACACACATATACTATTAATGAATAGCTGCACCCGAAAGATGGAAGAGTCCAGCCGAATCTACGATTCGACTGAACACTCGGGGGCTACTGACATGGTTATACCTTACGGGTACATAACTTCAGCATACCTGGTCCAGCCCAAGGAAGGCCCACTACAGGCGTACGCTGTCCCATGAAGATTTTCGGGTGACCAAGGCCCAAGACATCTTCGGATCCTTGGAGAACAAGACTAGTTTAGATAGGAAACTCAAAAGGGCAAACGTCCTAGGACTTGTAACCGACTAGGACTATGACCGGGACCTGCCTAAGTCTATATAAAGGCCAGGAGGGCACGTCCTAGGGCAACTCAACCAACCTCAACTCATACTCTCGCACACGCATCCACGCCAGATCGAATCTGCGCACCCTGTAACCTTCGGTTCCGTCGTACTCAAAGAGCAGACAAGCAGGAGTAGGGTTTTCCCTCCGGGGGCCTGAACCTGGGTAAATCTCGTGTCCCCTGGTTGCTTGTCTGTTAACCGTGCCACAATCTCCAGCATCCCCATCTTCTCCAAAACCAAAGTCCATAACAATGGGCATTGACGAGATTAAACCTCGTCACACCCCCTGTAATTGTGGGTCATCAAGACTATTTTCTTGCGCCGTTGCCGGGGAGTGAAGCGCTATTGAAAAGTGGAATTGGTCATGGAAACTTTCACTGTGAGTATTTCCTTTTGTTACTGTTTGTTTCTTTGTTTCCAATATGGATAACCCACTTGGTTTTATGTTTGGGAGAACTACTACCATTGAAAGGATATTAGATGAACCACCTTCTATTGAGATGGATCCTTTTAAGATACCTACAAGTATTGTTAATCATGTTATGGATAATTATTATTTTGGGGATGGAACTGTCCATCCTGGTGATCACCTGATTTTTATCCATGAATTATGCGGGTTGTTTAAGTGTGCAGTTATCACAACTGAACAGGTGAAGAAGAAGTTACTCTCCATATCCTTGAAAGGGAGAGCTGAGGCATGGTATAAGCTGCCAAAGAATGGACAATCCATGGAATGGGAGGAGATGGCATCTCTCTTTTACTCTAAATTTTATCCTCCTAGTGAAATCCATAAGGATAGAAGTCGTATTTATAACTTTTGGCCTCTTGATGGAGAGAGTACAACTCAAGCTTGGGGGAGATTGAAGTTACTAATGCTTAAATGTACTATTCATGAACTCCCTAACAATATTATTCTCAAGAACTTTTATGCTAGGCTGTCTCTTCATGATAAAGATTTACTAGATGCTTCTTGTGCTGGATCATTCACATGTATGAAGGAAGAAGCTAAATGGGATCTCTTGGACTGTATTCAAGATAACGCTGAAGCTTGTGAGAATGACAAAGGAAGAAAGTCAGGTATAAACTATGATTATGAATGCATTAAATCTCTTATGGTAACTGATAGCTTCCATGATATTAGCAATGAGTTTGGTCTTGATTCCCAAAGTATTGCCAGCTACTTTAAGGCCTTTTCCTCTTACATTGAAATTCCCAAGAAGAAGTGGAATAAGTACCATGCTCCTTATAAAGATGTTGTTAGTCATGCTCCCGTTAGAAGTACTCAAGTTTGTACTACTAATCATATTGTGCCTGAACCCCATGTTGAGAAAATGCCTTTCCCAGCTAAGGTAAAGGAATATTCTATGATTATTAGTGCAAATAGCAAAGGTACAATGAAAACTATGGAGCCTGGTAAGCATTTGAGTGATGAACCTATGGTAGCTATTGTGAAAGACACTGTCGCTAGTAATATAGAGGATGAGCATATTGTCTTCGGTGAAGACGCTTCTAATATTATTTCTCATCCTGGTAAAGTTAGAAAAGCTAGTGTCCCTGTGCTTTCTGTTAAAATTGGTGATCATTGCTACTATGGTTTATGTGATATTGGTGCTAGTTCTAGTGCTATTCCTTATGAGCTTTACAGGGAAATTATGCATGATATTGATCCTTGTGAGCTTGAGGACATTGATGAGGTTATTCACCTTGCTAGCAAGGAGACCATTTCCCCCATTGGCATTGTAAGAGATGTGGAGGTTCTTTGTGGTAAGATCAAGTATCCTGCTGACTTTCTAGTGCTTAATTCAGCAACTAGCAAAATTTGTCCTATCATTTTTGGTAGACCTTTCTTGAACACTTATGGAGCTATTATTGATTGTAAGAAGGAAAAAGTTTTAACTAAGTTTGATGGAGATTCTTATGAGTTTAATTTTTCCAAATTTTCTAAAGCTCCTTGTGAAAATAGCTTGCCTAATAAAGATTTCAGGATGAAACAACCTGCTTCTATTGATGCAGTCTATGACCTTGGACCTCTTTTTGGTGACTTTAAGTATGCTTATTCTGATGATAAAGTTGTTTCCAGTGATAGCTATATTGTCACCTTTATTCAAAGTGCTACTGAAAGTTATTATGAGAGAGGGAAACATGGTTTTATACATCTCAATGATGTTAAGTTTCCCCGTTTTATGTTGAAAGCTTTAAAGTTGCATCTGTTTGTCTTCCTATGCTAGTGGCTTTTTGTTTCAACAATTTGTTTTCTCATGATACCCCCATGCATAGGAAGTGGGTTAGACTCAAGTGTGTTGGTTATTTGATTCTTGATGCTCTCTTTCACTTCAGATATATAATATCCTATGTGAGCATCCTTGAAAGTTTTAAGCCTAACTTAAAGGCATTAAAGAAAAGTACTTGTTGGGAGATAACCCAAGAGTTTTTGTCAAGTCTTGGAAGTTATTACCTATATTATAACCGCTCCTTATCCTTTTTGTTTTGGTTTTTGTTTCAAGTTCAACTACTTTTGTGAAGTAGAGGAGTTGTGAAAAGTGCCTGTCCTGGGACAGATTTTTGTGCTTCATTGTAAAAATTCTTGAGGAAGCTCAGTACTTTAGATGGAGCTGCATTTTTCTGAGATTGTTCTCCAGGTTGTTACCCAACTTTCATCAGTTCTGCACTTTTTGATTTGAGCAACATAAGGTCTTCAAAAAAATCAATCTTTACCTACTGGTCTGTTTTGACAGATTTCCGCCATCATTTGCGTTTGCCTCTTACAGAAGCTTTTGTTTTGATGGGTTTTCAGTTGAAGTGTTTACCAAAGGTTTATTGTTTTTTCTTACACTAATGTTGTCATTGAGATTGTGCAAAGGTTTTGTATGAAGGAAATTCGCAGGAGAAAGAGAGAACGAATCTGCAGAGTTCGTCTTCGAATAGGTAAAAGTGGTGAAAACAGAAGGTTCGTGAAACCCCAATATTTTTATATTTTTGATGTTTTTAATACATAAGGGAAGTTACGAGAAGAAACTGAAGAGGAAACGGGGTGGACAAACCCGCCCCAGGCACGGGCCCAGCCTGGCCACGCCTAAGGGGGTGTGCCACCCTCGAACTCCGTCTCCGCTTCGTTTCCGTGTCAAAACCGTCCTTATGCATTTAATCTTCGTAATATATAACCCCCCCGGGTTCCCCGAGGTCCGTGCATCGTGTTATCGTCGTTTTTTCGTTTCGATCTGTTTCTGTCAGGAAATCTTCTCAAGTTTAGAGCACCATGACCTCAAGTTCCAAAGGAGGAGGAGATTCCGGTAGGTTATGAAGGAGACATGGAGGAGGACAAACAACCGGACACTCGCACTACCGTCGGAAACATTGGTTTGGTGGCACGACCTACCAAGCTTTAGAGGATAGCATGAATGTCTACAGGAGGGAAACCTCCACGTCTCTTCTACAATCCACAGCCATCTCCTCCATGTAACAAGAGACTCTTCCATACACTTACACATGAATATCAATATCAACATGTGCCCAAGGGAAATTTTCCTTCAGTTTGGGATATGCGTCGTTCTAACAATGCAAAGAAGGATAATGCTAAGGATGAAGAGTGGGGAAAGAATAACAAGAACTGGGATTCTCAGACTGACATGATCATGAACCGTATAGAGAAAAACTCGGAGCTAATCCGTACTATTACCTTTGAGTTCGAGGAGTTGAAGAAACTTATTGAATAGCTTATCAAGAGAACACCACCACCACCAAAGGAGTAATTCACCATCAGGTTTGGCATCCCCTTGGCTTGTTCCAAGCTTGGGGGAGTGCCGCGGTATCACCACCATTATATTTTATTTTTTACCTTTTTAGTGGATTCATATCTATGGTAGAGAGGTTATTTTATAGTTTGTTTGCATGTGGAAGTATCTCTCCTTTAGTTGATTATCTATGTATCCCTTGGTATGAGTGCCTTTATTGGAATATTAATGAGAAGTCTCATATTTTTACTTTTTGCACTTCTTATTTTTAGTTTGCAATCTCTATTATATGATGGATCTTGTTGTTCAGTATTGGCACCACTTTGGGATCATCAAGTGGATCTAAATTGGTTTTGGCAAACCGAGTTCTGGTCAGTGTCATTAGTTTGAAAGAAAAAAGAAAGAAAGAAAGAGAGAGCTTACAGGTATTTGGTATTATTTGTTTTTCTTTCTTGTTGGCTCATAAGCTTAGTATTCTTTATTTAAGATTCTTTTGTGTATTAAAGGAAGATTGCATGTTTGGCTTTATTACTTGTATGTTTGCTTGTTTCTTTCAACTCTCTTGCTTGCTACCTAGCCTTGCTAGCCAAAAAAACCTGTTTTGAGAAGGCATACTTCTCATGTTTCCAAAATCCTTTAAACCCAAAACTTTTGCCACTTGTGTCCACCATATCTACCTAGTAGCTTTCGCTATTCCTAGCAAATTCTCAAGCTTCATCTACCTTTCAAATTAAAAAGTATTATGTTATGTCAAAACTAGTTAGTAAAGCTCTCACGAACTTGATGGCACACCTTATTTCCTTGCCCCTAATAGACTTGAACCATTGTGGACATCGAAGTTGTATATGCTTGCATCTATACGTTGGAATTAGCAGAACCGTGCTGTCACGGGGAACGTTTTCAACATTGCACTTGTACTCTGTACATAGTTGATATCATGCTCTTTTGTCTATGGATGTCAACGGTGTGAAATAAAGAGGGAACTTGTAAGTCCATGGAGTTTGTATTCTGTGTTAGAGAAACGCCTGGGCCGCTAGGCCAAGCCATGCTTAATCATGGTGGAAACTTGCAGCATCACCATAGTGAGTCATCTATGAAGCATCCTCAATAAAAAGCTATACACATAGTAAATAAAAAGATCGCTGAGATGCTCATTGTCTACTTGCCTTGTCATTTTGGTTATGGGAAAGCTCCTGTACCATGTGCAAGGGGTACCTCGTTGGTGTCACATCCCAAAATTTTCCAAATTTTGAAATGTGAAAAAATATATAAACAAAACAAATAAATGTTGAAATTTAGGGTGAAAAGAAACTTTTTGATTCCAAATGGAAACATCAAAACCCATCTTGAACAAACTTTGAATGAAAAAGTAATCAAACAAAATTTCAATCAAGTTAAATGCATTCATCAATCATGTATCTTGGGATTTAAACACTTGGAAAGGTTAAACCAAAAACTAAAACCCTAATGGAAGAAAAACATTTCCAAGATACCTCAAAGACTATGGATTTGATCCATATAAAAATTTATCAATAAACATTTATAAATGATCAAGATTGATAAATAAAGATAATATAAAACCATAGAAATTGGTTTCACTTAATTTGGAACCATAGAGAAAAACTTATGAATTTAATAAGATGAAAGGAAATAATTTCCAAAGCTAATAAAGCTCCTATCTAAAATCTATACCAAATTGTGAGAAAAATAATCTTAAAGAGATATAAAAGGATAAACAAATATTAAATAAGATTTTACAAATTGGAATCACCAAGTTTAGACCTTTAAATAAAAAGATATGGATTTTATAAGACAAAGGAAGAAAGAAATAAATAAATAGGGAATATTTAAAAGCCAAATAAAAACTTGGCCTAACCCATAAGCAAAGGAAATAAAGATAATCCAAATCCAAATAAAATAAAGGGATGAAGAATATTCAAATAAAATAAAATGGCCTTAACCAAATTCTATTCCATTTGATTAAAGACAAAATCCCTAATAAGAATGATTAATTAAATCATGAGAAAGTAATAAATGGAAATTTACCCAAGTGGAATAAGAGTTATTTAATTAACTTAAATGCAATCAAAGAAATCATCTAAATAAAATTTATGGAATTAAAACCATATTTGATTTCATTGGAATAAAGACATTTGCCCAAATTAAATGATTAATAAATCATATTAAAATATTTCAAATTATTTAACACCCCATTTGAATAAATAAAACCTACTGAATAAGGTTTAGTGAAAATTAGAATTCAAATAAAGAGTTTGAAAATATAATTAAATCTTGTTTGAATAAAAACAATTGTCTATTTAAATAAATGACAAAACCATGTGTAAATGAATTATTTATTCTGAAAATGGACATATAATACATGTCTAAAACAGTGTAGAAAACTTACAAAAAGTTTGGTAAAAATATGAATTCAAATGTTTGTTTGAATTGTTTGAACAAAATCAAAACAGAAAAAGAAAACGGAAAAAGAACAATGAAACAGAACAAAAAAATGAAAGAACGACCCAACCCAGCAAGCCCAGCCCACTGGCCCAACTAGCCATTCCCTCCTCTCAAAGCAAAGCGTTTTCTCATCGCAGAACACACCCACGCATTCAATGATGTTTGGAACCCACTTGAAACACCTCTCTCTTGCTGACCAGCCGGCCCCATCTGTCAGCTCATCGTTCTCACCCGCCGCGACCCTTTCTCCCCCAAACCACGTCGCAGTTTCTAGTTTGAATCCACTGTTTAATTCTCCTTAACTCCGCGACCATTACTCGCTATGATCACTCCCTACTAAACGCCTCCTCCCCCTCTTCCATTTCCCTCACACCCCGTCGCCAGAGAGCCACTAGGCTGCCCAAATTTTGAGCTCGAACTCCCTCTGCCCGATGATACTCCGGCGACGATTCCGGCAGCACCAACCACCGCCTTTCCCCCTCAACCACTCGAGCCTGCTCCCCTCTCCCGTACGAACCTCCCAGTGCCTCGCGCTCGATCGCGCGTGCCCCGTATCCTCGACAGCAACGACACCTCCTCGCCATCGCCGTCTGCAACATCTCCGGTGAGCTTTATCGCATGAACCAGTGCGCGCCTCAACCAGATACTCATACCAACTTGTTCACATGTGTCTTATGAACCTCCAGGTGTTCGCCATTCACTCGCGCATGATCGGTAGGCTCGCCTTCGACGACGACAGCAAGCGCCAGACGCCGATGACAACTACGACGAGGAATCGCTAGTGACCTCGAGCACCCCTTCGTCAAACAAGAACACGTCGAGCATCAGCAAAGCACGGAGAATCTAGTGAGCTTCTCCCAACCATATCTCGCTTCCTGCATCATCGGTGACGCCACTGCCAGATCGCTCCACCGCCAGCGCTGCTCGTTTGTGGTCGATTTGATTTGCACAGTTAGATCTTGATTCGTCGTCTACGATAGAATCACTTAAGCGAAGGGGTATGCTAGATCAGAGTCGCATGATCACCTTTTAATCTAACGCACCACAGCACCCGATCCAGCCGAACCGGTATGGTCCAATCAGAACACACCACATGGCTCAGAGATTGATTTAAAAACAGAAACATTTCAATTAGATATGTGAATTTGTAAATTGCATAACTTTTAATCCACACGTCCAAATTTTGCAAATTTTATATCAATGGAATCAGCAAGAAGAGTAATTTACAACCATGCACTTTTTTTAGTGATTTGCTTCTGTAAACTTAGTTGTTTTTGCAGAAACTTGTGTAGGCATATTTTCTATATAAAATTTATTCTAGAAATGATTTTAGGATAAAATCTTTTGTAAATGGATTATTTTAAACCTACTGACCATGGTAACCAACTTTTGTATCTAAAAATATATTTTGTGGGGCTAAGGGATAAATCTTTGAATAAAAGCATTTCGAGCTAAATAAAATTATTGAATAAGTTTTAAAAATGCTTTTTGAGTAAAACCTTTGGAAAATAATTTGATTTAAACTCTATGACCCTAAACACCAAGTTTTTGGATTTAAAAATATATTTGGTGAACCCTATAAAAATATTACTTTGTTTAAAGGCATTTCCAACAAAATAATATATTGCTTTGGTGTAAAAAAATGGTTTATAGGTAAAACCTTTAGCAAATGGTTTTAATATTAACCACTTGACCTTAAAACACTAACATTTGTGTTTAAAAATATATTTGTCAAAACACTAGAAATTATTACTTTGATTAAATCATTTATAACAAAACAAAAATGATTTAAATGGCCATTTTCATTAACTTGATATCCAATGGTTTTGCCACTTTTATAAGTGACTAATATGTGTTTTAAAATGTTTATAACCTATTAGAAACCACTTTTCCAAATAAAACAATCTTTGGCATGCTTGCATGCATTGCTTTGTTTTTATTATTCTATGTGATGAAATTGCTAGAATGGTAGATTGAATTTGTGCCTTGATTGAATTGTAGTGAAAATTTGAAGAGTGTGACTATTGCTAGATCAAGGAGTGAACTTATAATCTCTACCAAAAAGGCAAGTGGTTCTTCATACTTTTGTCCCATTATTTTCACTATGCATTAGTGTTATTTCTAAGAAGGACTTGCATGGAATTTTTGCTAAGTATAAACTATGACATGGGAAATCCTAGTAGATGAAACCTTAGTAAAATTTTCCCTAAGTTAAGCTTCCTACTACTATCATGCTTAGCTTAGCTAGTAGAAAACAAGGGTGGTTTATATTCATGCTATGGAATATTTCTAAGTCAAGGACTTGTGTTTTGTTTAATAAAACAACTATGTGAATGAATCACCTGGGTGGATTGGTTTGTGTTGAGTGGTTACATAAGGCCCATTTCTATGGTTTACCTTGTGTATCACACTTGTGGAATGCCACCCAGGAACAAAGAGATTTGAGGTGTCAAATGTTGAGAAGCTTTAAGTGCAGCCACTTGGCATTATGGGCTCTGCCTGGATCATATAGGTTGCAATAACTTAGCCAAATGGACAGTTGGTGGTAGGGGATGATAGGTTGGAACGCGTCCATTCTGGTCTAAGGGAAGGCTTCTGAAAGATCTTGTCCCGATGCATGTTGAGTCTTGTGGGTAAAGTGCACCACCTCTGCAGAGTGTAAAATCTAAGTACTTAGCCGTGTCCCCGGCAATGGACAATTTGAGCATCAAGTCATGGAAGCTATCAAGAATCTCCTCATCCCAATTTCTAAGTTAAAAACTTGTGGTTGAACAAGGGTTAAAGGATCTTCAATCTTTGATTGGTAGATGACTTGGGTGATTTTGATAAAGAAAAACTTAGTGTTTTCAAATGATAAGTAAAATCTATTTTGAGCAAAGCAAGCCTAAGCTCCACTTAGCGAAATGCATATAGATGATAGTTACCACTATACTACCATAGTATCACTTGCCAATACAATTCAAATGTATTGACCCTTGTGGCTGTAACTTATTATGTTGCAGGTTGTTTGTTGTTATTGAAGTTTGTTGATTAGGATTACAATTCTACAACAAACATGATTGCCTGTGGCACTTTGAAGATGAAGGACTCCATGCTATAGTTATTTCTGTTGCATTGTAATGAGATAGCCAAATGAGCTATGTAAGATGTAATGAGTTATTTTATTCCTGGTTATAAAGTTGTATTATGACCTTTGTTTCTTGATATTACATCTTAACTGTGGATGCTAGCTATTGATCTAGGGACTAGAATTGTAAACACAGGGATCTCTACCTTATTAAAGGTTGGGACCTCTACAGTTGGAGATTCTCAATGATATGCAAATACTTACAATAACAAGAACTTACCTGAACCCACACTACAAGGAATGTGTTATTCTATGACCTTCTAATAGTGACCGTGAACAAAATCGTCATAGAGTTATGACGATTTTGCATGAGATGGTAGTAAGCTGTTCAAGAGGGCCTATACCCTGGAAAATTACGACGATTTTGCTAAAAATCGTCATAGTTACTTTAGATGAAATCGTCATAATTTGATGGAAGCAGCCTATGGTGTTACTTGTAGCTCACTATGACGATTTTAAATCGTCATATTGTCATAACTTGACATGAGTTGTTTGCCACATCAGCAATTGCGTCTATGTGGCGTGTCTATGTGTCGGGTTTTTTACTATGTGTCCTATCCATGTGTTAATATTGGCTTTGTGCCCAGTTCACCGCATCCCACCAACTCCGCAGTCGCATCTCCCTCTCCCACAGCCGCATCGCCCTCTCCCGAAACCCCAGCGGCGCCCGAACCCTAGCGTGCGCCGAGCCAGATCCGCCGCCAGCCACGCCCCTCCCTCCCTTCTCCGCCATTCTCGCCCCCTCCCTAGGTCTCCGCCACTCTCGGCCATGTCCCGAAACACATTCCTTTGCGCTGCCTCCCCATCCCTCTCGAAATCGAACCAGGCGTCCCCTGCTCCCCTTCGCGTGATGGCTCCAAAGTGCTGTGATCCAGGTAAACGTGTTCCCAATTCATGCCCTCTGCTATTCGATTCGATCTACTCCTTCATGTCTCATGACCAATTCGGTGGTTCTTTCTAGGGTCGAAGGAACGCGTCGACCTTCGATGATATCTAGCTGCAGATCGATCTACACCCCAGCGCCAAGCCCCCTCGGTTCCGTTCAGCATCCCGCACCATCGAGCCACCATGCCCAAGACAGAGGAGGACGGGTCTCCTTCGCAGCATGACCTGCCGCCGGTGCCGAAGCAGGTCGGTTAGAGGAGCACCGCCTGTAGGCCATGCGCGACCTAGAGATCGAGCACACGCGGGTCCTCGTCGACGTCACCGGCTCCGCCCCCACATATGCAGAAACCCCATACGCCGCTCTCGTTGGTGAGTTCTTTGCTGTTTCCTGAGCCCATGTGCAACTATCTTTCCACTTGCTAGATGAAAGCTAGTTCTATTTACTGATGGAAACTGTTAGTTGCAGCTTGCTAGATGGAAGCTAATTTTTCTAATGTTACTTTTCCTATTTTTGCTGCTTCATGCCAATTTTCCTTGATGCAGCTTATTTTGCCATGTAATGTATCATGCTAGCTCAATGCTAGATATAACCTGCTAGCTCTATGTTGCTAGTTCTACATAGAAGCAAAAATAAATAAACTTGAACTTTGTTTTCTAGAACCAGTTGTACTTACAGGTATCTGAAACTATGCTACTGGAGCATGTACTCAACTGCAACTAAAAACTTGTACATAGGCATAGATGTTACTCTCAGATTTGCCATAAGTAAGCTCACTGTTTGAGATAGAACTAGTATGGTTCAGCATGGTTAGCACCAACTCTCAGGTTTTCCCGTAGAGATGCTTGTTTTCTGGCACGAGCACGGTGAGTTGTGTATCACCAAGCGTACTTCCTGTTAGTTATCTTTTTCTATTTTGTATGGGACATGTTTTGATTCTAAATATAATGGTGGTGATTTGTTAGATGTAATCAAATAACTTCGGTGGGATCTTCTAACACCATAGTCTGCTGTAATATATGATGGGGATGCATTTTTTTTACTCTATCAATTTTAATACTGATTCTTTTTGGAATATACAATGCCCCTGCATAAGTTTTGTATCTACAGATGTTGTTATATTTTCCCAGTTTCTAATTTATATGTTTGCGGTTTCCTTATGGTGAGTAGATTTTCTTCTCTAAGGAGGTGCAACTAAGACAGTAATATGATCTTTTGTTGTTACATCCTCAACATGTACCATCCTCAGCAAGGTAGAACCTGCTATTTTTAGCACCATCCTGGGCAACTATAGATGGAACAAAAGTAGTAGAAGATTTTTTCCTTTGTTACTGATATAAACGGGGTTTCGGTCTTGGTATGGCCCTTAATGTTTCACACTTACTGTTGATTGCTCTTAGTGCATGTGCCTTCTTTGGAAAGAAAACATGCTAATGAGAGATCCTGGAGCTTCACATTGCATTTGCTAGCTAGCTCAGTACTAGAAATGTCCTACTTTTCAGATTTCTTTTATTTCTTTACTAACTCACATGTTATCTTAACTTGTTCTTGTGTGCTCAATGATTATTACTAAATCATCTTACCACATTTTGAATTTCTCATGCATTTTATAGCTGTTTCTATAACTCAGATGATTTACAATTGATTTGCTTCTCTCCCTATGTAGCTGTTTGAGATGGGGTTGCAGTTATCCCTCTCTCGGGAGCTCCCTCCCAAGGAGTACGGGCTCAACCTCGACCCAATGGCTGCTGCCACCGTCCAGCAGGCTGGCCGTACCAACGGTGATGAGCAGGGAGGTCCTGCTCGCGGACACCAAGGTCTCTAGATTCCAACAATATAAAAACTAGCTGAGATTTGCTTTGCTTCTTTATCTTCATCTCATTCACGATAGCTTTATTATCACTTTCTATAGTCGCATGATTAGTTTCAACAGTATAATTTTCATACCTTGGAATTCTGGATTGTTGTGAGGTAGTACATGCCATCTTAATCAGTTTGTTGCTAAAGCAATTTTGGTTCTGAATATACTAGCACCTTTACCATGAATATACTATAGTGTTGGTTCTTAACTGTCGCTCATTAATTTTGCAAATTTGGCTTGGAAGATGGGAAGGATTGGAGTACTGCACATTATATGTATGTGACTGGTCCTGCTGCGGCCATCTCTGGTGAAGCTACAGGTACTTCCCGACGCCGACGACCACCTCAGGTAAAGGCCTCTTTTTCTTCCCCTATTCTTCTTGATCAAGAGCGCACCTATGTGCGGTGCTGAAAATTATAGTGGACTCTTTTTGGTAGGATGCATGAGATACAGGTGCATGCGTGATGACTACATATGCTTTAGTTAGCAAATCTGGTGTAGTTGTCTTTGAATTGTCCGCAGGGAGCTGCTAATTCTATAAAACGGAAGCAGTAAGCTCTGGCCTAGTTATGTTTTGTTTGTCGAAATTTAGTATGTTGCTTTTGAGATTTATCTTGTCAAAATTTTAAAAAACCAAAAGCAGTAACTAAAATTCAGTCTGTTGGTTCTGTTGGTTCTGTTCTGTTTGTAATAGTGTAAAGCTATGTAATCTCTTGTCAATTTTTTGTGTTATTTTAGACAACAGAAGTCATTTTATTGCATTGCAGTTTATTACTTCTGAAGCGAAAGCATTTGGAAGATTGCATTGCAGTTTATTACTTCTGAAGAGAAAGCATTTCTTGTGATACTTTTGTATACCTTGCAACTGTAAAACTTCTATGTGCTAATCCATCCTTTTCTTGGCATTTTATTGGAATCAATTGTTGTCATATAGTAGTAGTATGTTAGTGTACAGGGCAGGTGACGACAGGGATATACACGGGCCATTGTTCTGTTCCAAGCGAAACCCACCCCATTAGACCCATACAGACCCGCCCCATTCTCAGCTTGAGTAGATATTGCAAAATCAAAATCTAATGCACAATTGAAGCATACTCACATATAAATGAATAGGAAGCTTGTCCCAGCGACTGTTTTCAGTAACTATATTTGTTGTCTACTACCTTATTGTTATGAAGATTGTAACATAAAACAACTATTTGATTATGAAATGTATATTTGGTTATTTCTGAATGCTTTCTCATATAATCATATTGCGAATTTTCAGTACTACCAGCAGGAGTAC
The DNA here is from genome assembly GCA_910589765.1 of Avena atlantica. Taxonomy (NCBI): domain Eukaryota; kingdom Viridiplantae; phylum Streptophyta; class Magnoliopsida; order Poales; family Poaceae; genus Avena; species Avena atlantica. The sequence goes on along the minus strand of OU342734.1, from coordinate 80,087,247 downwards.
TCCAAGCTGGGCCAGCAGATCACTATCTTGCAGAACTCAAACAGGTTAAAATCTTCATGCCATGATGCATATGATAGTGTATGATACCTCATAGGAACATAAGTTTTTGGAGCCTATCATGTCTGAAATTCCCAGTAGGTCATTAGTGAGAGATTCTGTCAGCACCATGACCCTGAGGGAACTTAAGCGGCTAGAAGGTAGGCTGGAGAAAGGCATAGCCAAGATAAGAGCTAGAAAGTCAATAGTTGGATATGACTCTGTTATTGGTTGTATAGCTGTTGGTACATCATTTTGAAGCTAGGCATGCATGTTTTGTGCATGTACAAGACTGTCTATTGTTTTTTATCTGAATACATGTTTTTGTACTTGAAAACTGTTATGGAAATGGACTTACCATAGCTAATATGCTGCTATTTATTTATCCAATTCGTATCACTTATGCTAGTTTTTCTGTTTGACAGAAATAAGAAGGCCGAAGGAGAATATTTCGATGTTCTTGGATGTGGTATAGGCCAGCAACAAGAGCGCCATAAGGAGTAGTAGGGAGCTATGCTCCAGGCCAGTCTAGTAGCTAATCTGGAATGTTTACATCTGCTGATTATTTGGTTATTGTGTATCAATTTTGGCTGTTGTTTCTTTGTATCTGCTGTCATGTGTATATCTACTATATCAGCTATTTATATCTGTTATAGTGTTATATGATGATCTGGCTGTCATGTCCTGTTATACTGTTACCTCGTGGCTGTCATATTTAAATTCTAGATGTTAAATTGTTGTGTTGTGTAAAATATATATTTGGAAATGTTGCTGGGATGGTTTGGTAGTAGCTTCGGGCCTGTTCTGGATATAAAAAGGCTACATGGAATTAGAAAAAAAAAGGAAACAAGGCTGAAAAAATAAAAGAGAAATCTGATGTACAGAATAAAAGGCCCAAAAGGGAATACACCCTAATAAAGCCATGGCCCATAGAAGAAATGTACCATAAAAGGCCACGACACAAAATGAAATGCTATGTAAATGGCCTAGGCCTAAAAAAGAAAAAGGCTAGAATTATTGGGCTGGCCCATATAGACCACCATAATGGATTGGGCTGATTCCGATTTAAGACGATTTAATTTCGTCACAATTTTGCCACGTAGGATCAGCCACGCAGGATCTGACATGGCATGGCTAGATGGCCCGTGACGATATTGAATCGTCATAGACGTTATGACGATCCAATATCGTCATAGATGGTTATGACGATTTTATCAAAAACGTCGTTATAGTTCATTTGCGACGCTCAGCTTTCGACGATCTCAAAATCGTCATAGAATCGTCATAAACAGACTACTATGACGATTCTGTGACGAAAATGGAGGGTCATATATTGCCATATTCCTTGTAGTGCCAAAGTTGAGTATGCATGAGGAGTGGCCCTCATATTCAAGGGACATGAGATTGTCAACTTATATTTCGTCAAGCATATACTCCATCTTTGTTCACTTTAACCTTAATCATCTCAAGATGCTTATGATAGGGGCAATAAGGGCTCAAAGCTAGTAAGTACCATAATCTTTAGGATGATCTTTATGACTTGTAATCCCTGCTACCCTCTAAGAAGGGACCTTTCTCCCACTACCAGTTTGAGTCAGTAAACCTACTTCCTCTCTATCTCCAGCAAGCTTTTGAGTTGTTGTGTTTCAAGCATTCATATGGTCATTTATTCAAACATGTTCTTTGTCTTCCTTGTTTGCACAAAACTCTTATCTATTGAGTATTACTTTGAAACCCTTCACTTGTGAAAAACCTTTTTGAGCAAAGAGTGCTCCAGTTTTGAAACTTCTACAAAAATCTTTTGTGAAACTGTTTGTCAGGTGTTCTCTGACCAAGAACAAGTTTGCCAATTCCAATTATGATTTATCTTTACGCATCTCTATTGTGACTGTTGTACTTGGTTGCAAGCTAAGTTATATAATGGTGAGTTGCTTTATTCTATGAGTTGTGCAATGGTAAGTGTGATGCCTCTTGTTCGTATTATTTTATCGACACTTCACTCCATAAACCTGTGGACATGTTTACTGAGCTTAGTATTCTCTTGGGGACAAGCAAAGTCTAAGCTTGGGGGAGTTGATACGCCCAATTTGCATCACCATTCTATATCATAATTTACCTCTATTCATTGATATTTGTCTTATTATGAGGTATTACTTATGGCTTTTCATATGTTTATGCATGTTGGATGACTCCTGGAGGATGGACTGCCGGGGTATGGATTCTGATGGAAAAGAAGGCGTTTCGGTGCAATTTCATGAAGATCAGAAAAATACCAGAAAAATATGGAAACACATTATTTTATCTGAGGATGAAGGAAGCCAGAAGGAGGAGCGAAGGGGGGCCATAGGGGGGCCACACCCCCTAGGCGCGGGCCCACCTGAGGCCGCGCCTAGGGCAGGTGTGGCCCACTTGCCCGGCCTCCGACTCTCCCCCTTCGCCTATAACTTCCCTACGGAACCCTAAGCCTCGGAGAGCGACCTCAGATAGATTTCCGCCACCTCTGGGGGCGGAAAACACCGAGAGAGAAAGATCTCTCCGGCAGATAGATTTCTGCTTGGGGAATTCCTTCCCGGATAGGGGATACCGTCACCATCATCAAGCTAGACTTCATCGGGATCATCATCATCATCCACACCATCATCTCCACCAGCACCATCATCACCACTCCATCTCGCTGTAAAAAATTGTGTTGGATATTGCTTAGTTCATTAGGGGAACTTTCCCGGTGTTGATTACTATTGTAGTTGTTGCTTGTGAGTGGAACCATTGGATTATTGTTTATGTTCAGATTGTTATCCATTATCATATCATCTTTGATCTTTATCCATATGATGTCTTGTGAGTAGTTCGTTTAGTTCTTGAGGACATGGGAGAAGTCATGTTGTTATTAGTGGATCTGTGATGTGTTATTATTCAATGGTCTAGTATTTAAGTTGTGGTTCTATTCTTCTAGTGGTGTCGTGTGAACGTCGACTACATGATACTTCACCATTTATGGGCCTAGGGGAATGCATTGTGTATTTGGATACTAATCGTGGGGTTGCTGGAGTGATAGAAACCTGAACCCCCGTTAGGACACGTTTGCACAAGGGAGCGTAGGATCTCAGAGTTTAAGGCTGTGGTTAGATTTATATCTTAATTACTTTCCTGTAGTTACGGATGTTTGTAGGGGGTTTAATCACAAGTATGTATTAGTCCTATGAAGGGCAGTATGTTAGCACAGGTTCACCCACACACCACTTAAAAACACCAGAGAAGAGTACTCAGCTATTTGAAGTGAAAGCACTTGACAGAATTCCCATGTGTCCTCGAAAACGTTTGGTCCTTATAAGTATTTCCACCGGCTTGTCCTTTGCTAAGAAAGGATTGGGACACTTGATCTGTTTGTTCGTTACTTATGTTACTTGCTCTTTGTTTTATTTCCTTGTCAGAAAACCACTAAAAATCCGTTTGCTAAGTATTCACAGGGATTTCCTACTCCATACCACTGTCCAGCACCTTCTGCTCCTCGTTGGGATCGACACTCCTGTTTATCGAAAGTACTACGATACACCCCCTATACTTGTGGGTCATCATGATGCACCTAGGAGGACAAGGCCTTCAATATCATCCTCCCGAGCTATGCCCTCATACAATGAGGATCTTATTACACCACGATTTGGCGACGAGGGAAATGAGGGGGATGCGCACCCTTCTACCTTCCCTTGTCCAACCTTCTTGCGGGCTGCAGATAATCTCAATGATTTTCTAAGATTGGTTCGAAGGGTTGGATTAACGAGTTATATGCAGGATGAGAGCGTGCAGTATGCTATGCTCACTAAAACCTTTGTGGAGAGTTTCTTTTTTTCTAACAGCCCTTTCAAGCCAGATGTGTCTTTAAAAATCTATAACAGGCCTTTCTCCATGACATTGAAGAAATTTTGTGAAATCTTGGGTATTGGCATGGCTGGGACGATGAATAAGATTCCAGCTCAGCCCACTGATTTGTTGGAGCTCTACTGCGGGATAGCTAATGATGATGACCGCAGAGCCCAGCGGGGAAAGATAAGAAATATTCAACTCCCTGCTATCAGGTATTTTGCTTATTATCTTTCCACTAGTGTTCTTGGTAGGGAGAACACTAGCAATATTTCCAACTATCATTTGGCCTTCCTAGCTGCTGGACTCAACAATGAAACCAGGTACAATCTTGGTTCTCTCATTGCTCGTCGCTTAGCTGCTAAGGGACCCATTTATGGGGGAATTATTGTTCCACGTGTTGTTGCTGCCTTAGACCTTTCTGTTGATCCCAATGATATAATTTTGGCTCCTCGGAGGCTTGATCTTGCTGCCATGAAAGCGCATCACTTTTTCACTGCTGGCTCTACCCTTGGGAGTCTGGTTTATAGAATGTTGTTTATTGACGGGGAAGAGAGAGAGATTCCTCTGCCCAAACCACTTTATTCTGTATTTCCCAGGGAACTTGGTCACGCTCCAAGGAGGATATGGACGAGCAACTACGCATTCGTGGTTTCCACAGACACTATCAGGGGGACGCGCCCTCATACGACCCCTTTGTGCACTACACAGGGGAGTCCTCAAGCTCGTACCAGGACGAAGGGGCCTCCTCGTCGTACTACGGAGGTGCACCTTCTTGGTCACCATGGAGTTTATCCCCACTTAGGTCAAAAGCCTAAGCTTGGGGGAGGTAAACCGACATCACACTCATCTATATATCATGTTTCGTCGGTTCTTTGTAAATCCATTGTTTCGCTTTCTTTTTGGTTTTTGTTTCTGCTTTCTTAAAACACAAAAAGACCAAAAAATATTTTCATTGTTTCTCTTTGTTTGTTTCTTTGCTTTTTAGCTTTGTTTTTCCTTAAAAGAAAAATCCAAAAAGATTTTTGCTTTGTTTGTTTTTGCTTTGTGTGCTTGCTTTAAAGAAATCGAAAACACCAAAAATATTTGTTGTTCTTCTTTGGTTTTGCGAAGTTCTTTGCAGGGTTCAGTAGTCTTCAGTGGAGTTCATGTTATTATTCAAGCCACACAAGTGAAGAGCTATAATGAAGATTAAGACTACTTGAGGTGTGGTAAGAGGATGGTAACAAACTCTATTTGTTTTCATTTTTGTACATATACTCCTCACTATGAGCATGCTTAGTCTATTCATGTAGGGTATATGTTATCTATGAATGCCTTGTAGTTCTTGCTTTCTTGTGATTAGCTCCAGCTTGCTAATAGTTTGTAGCATGTCATATGAATGTTTGATTGCATTGTTCTATTCATATTTTGGTATGATATTGTGGTATCCTCCTATGAATTTTTCATGTGAATCAACTTGGCACACGCTCACGTATGCATATGACTAAACAATTGTTAGTAAGCCTCAATGATTTATTTTGCCTCAGAGTTCTTGTATCACTTTCATGCCATAATTAGTCCTATTTTGTTGCAAGCATGATTATGACAGTTATTGCTCTCTCATTTGTAGCTCCCTCTCTATTGCTAGCCTTCACTTGCACTGAGTATAATCTCTACTTCTGCATCTAACTCCCCAAAACCAATATTGCCAACAGTGTCCACCATACCTACCTATTAGCATCATTTGCTAATTCTATGCATATTTGCTATGCCTTGTTTTCTTCCAAATAAAATGTTTGACTGTTTTGAGAAAGTTAGTTAAAGCTCTCACGAACTTATGGCACACTTTATTACGTGTGCTTAATAAACCTGAACCATTGTGATTGTCCATGAAAGTTATATGCTTGCAAATTATAGGCTGGGAGTTAGCAGAACCGTGCTATCATGTGGAACGCTTTCAATAATGCTCGTTTGTTTGCGGATGTCGTCAATGTGAAATAAAAGGGGAGCTTGTGAGTTCATGGAGTTATATATGTGTGTTAGAGAAACGTCTGCTAGCCTAAGCCATTTCTAATCATGGTGGAAACTTGCAGCATAACCATAATGAGCAATCTATGAAGCATCCTCAATAAAACCTATGCAAATAGCAAATAAAAAGATCGCTGAGATGCTCATTGTCTGATTGCCTTGTCATTTTGATCACGGGATAGCTCATATATCATGTGCAAGGGGTACCCCATTGGCGGTTCTCTATGATACGCATGTATTTACGATGACAAGAACTTACATGTAACTACATTTGAGTAGCATGAGGAGCGGCCCTCATACTCAAGGGACATGATATTTCCAGTTTATCGTATGTCAAGCATATAACTCATATTGGATCTCACTTTCACCATTAACCATATAAACCTATTATAGGGGCAATGAGAGATCAAAGCTAATGAGTACCTTACTTTCGGCATTTGGAAGCCTTTCAAACTTTTTAAAACCTTTTTCACTTCCTTGTTGAGTCACCACTTATTCTATGAGCACCTTATTGAGAGCATAGTTGTCATTCTTAGTGTAATGTGCTTGTCTCAAAACTTGGTTAATTATGTCATGACTTAGATGCTTGTATCTCTGATATCTTTACTTCTAGTCTTCACTTGAACTTCAGAGGTGCCTTGGCATTCATGTTGTGCTCTACAAACAAAGGCAAGCGAGATACCACTCTATCATACCTTATTATGAGCATTGCAATGTTGCTTATGTTTATGTTTCATGCTACTTATTATTATTGAGTTGGAATCTCTTCATAGCTTGCAATGACTATTGAGTGGACTTAGTTGCATACTTCTTATTATGAATGGTTCAAGTATCTACTCCTGTGCTGAGAATATATACATCATGTGAAGCAAATGTGTTCATGAAAGTTGTTTTATCGCACTCAGTTTTCAACTGAATTTCTTGAGGACAAGCAATAAGCTAAGCTTGGGGGGAGTTGATACGTCCAAAACGTATCTACTTTCGCAAACACTTTTGGTATTGTTTCTCCTCTAAACTTGTGTGATTTGGATACAACTAACACGGACTGACGTTGTTTTCAGCAGAATTACTTTGGTGTCTAGTTTTTTTTGTAGAAAATGAACTATCAGGAACACCCCTGGAAAATATGCCAAAAATCCTATTTCACCAGAAGACTCACGGAGCCAGAAAACGAGACGGAGTGGGGCCCTGGGGGGGCCACACCCCCAGCCGCGCGGGCCAGGCATGGCCGCGCCTGGAGGGGGTATGGCCACCCCAGTCACCCCCTCGGCCTCCCTCTTTGCCTATAATATGCCTCTTGACCTAAAAACCGAGGGGGGTTCGACGTTTTTCCAGAAAGAGTTCCACTGCGCCGCCACCACCAGAAACCGCTATTTGGAACCAGAAACTCCATTCTGGCACCCTGCCGGAACGGGGAATTTGGAGAGGATCATCGCCATCGTCATCACCAACGCCTCTCCATCCACCATCCATGTTTCCCTCATCCATGAGTGAGTAATCCCCCGCTGTAGGCTATGGGTATGGTAGGGATTGGATGAGTTCTATAATGTAATCAAATAAGATTGTAAGGGCATGGTGCCTAGTATCTCTATTAGTGTTATTTGACTTTGTTGCAATTTGTTGTGCTTAATGCTTGTCACTAGGGCCCAAGTGCCCTAATCTCAAATCTGAACTTATTATTGATTCATTATGATAGTATTGTTTGTGATCTTATCTCCAAGTTGTATACACATATCATTGTCCGGATCCAAAGGTCCCGAAGTGACAGAAATTGGGATAACCTGAGGGGATGGCTATGATGTGAGGATCTCGTGTGTTCACGGAGTTTTAATGCTTTGCTCCGGTGCTCTATTAAAAGGAGCACCTTAATTTCCAGTAGTTCCCTTGAGGCCCCACCGCAATGGGCTAGCACGACAAAAGATGTTGTGCAAGTTCTCATTGCGAGGACGCATGACTATATATGGAGAACATGTATATGATTGTTTAGTATTTGGATGCTTATTATCATTTATCTGCAATTGCCCTAGATCTTGAAGTTACATGTTTAGACTTGTTCATGCAACGCCCGTCCATCCATCCCTATTGAAAGTGCAATGTATGTCGCCTAGAGGGGGTGAATAGGCTTTTAAAATTATTACGGTTTAGGCTCAAGTAAATACGGAATAAAACTAACGTTTAATTTATTGAGCACAAACCTAGCCACTAAGTTTACCTAAGTGCACCAACAACCTATTCTATGCAGTACAAGCAACAAGGTGATAGCAACATATAAATACTTCAAGCACGATGGCTATCACAAAGTAAACTGCATAAGTAAAGGGCTCGGTTGAGAGATAATGTAACACCGCGGTTCTGAAAAGACCGTGGATTCTATGTGACATGCCAATCCCTGGATCGGTTCATTGGCCCATAATAGAATGAGATGAATAACATAGCAAAATATCCGTGTATCATAAATAACGATGATCCAGAGTACCATTATTACAATAAAAGCTTAGCTCAGGGCTAGCTCAAATTATTCAGGTAGCAACATAAATAAAGTAAATCCTCCATTCTTCAAATTTCCCACAAGTGAACAAGTGCCGAGTGGAGTACCGTGGCCTATATCGATTACTCAGAATCGGAATAACCTGCAACATGAAACTTAGCAGCCCCGAAGGGTCAATACATGGAATGTATGGCAAGTAGAGCTAGTAAAGGAGACAATAGTACTAACATCTACATGCATATCTGGCAAGTGGAGCTGTGTCTGGCTTGCATTTGCAAATACCTTTGTCCTACTTTCATAAACAGTTTTAATTTTCTTTGAAAAGATCCCAATTAAGTTAACCCAACAATATTAAAACAATTATGAAATTGGAATGAGCGAGAAACATGTCATGGAATCAATATCAAGCAACTCAGTTGTCCATAACCGGGGACACGGCTAATCGATTAGATTACACACCCTGCAGGGGTTAGTACACTTTATCCATGTGACTTGGCCAGCCCAGCTCGTACCATCACTCTCATTTTGGGTGATGATAGGGAGAAGTCCAAGAAGAGACTGTTCGGGAAGTAGCTCCCCAATCCCGACGCGCACCGGTCCAACCTACCAAAATTCTACATCTCTGGATACGCGGGTTCGAGTTACCATAACCTACTAAGTCCAACCAACCGCCCATTTCATTATTGGCACATGGTTGTACACGTAAGCTACCAAATAAAGAAGCCAATCAATTTCTCTCGATACCTGGGTGCCTTTCCGCAATAAAACCACCAAAAATTATCAATACCATCACACCCAGGGGATTCATTGATTAAGTTGTTTTAGTTTTCACAAACCAATACTTTTAGAAACAAGTCTCAATGATGTAACCCAGCTCTCGTTCAACATAGCATGGCTAAGTACATCTACCAACGGTGTTTCATCTACAAGGAGGGTCCTACCACATAATAGGACATAGCATAGCGATAGTATCATCCTACACATGCGTCTACAAAATACACGACAATGCATAGAAAATAGTAGGACAATATCATGAACAAAATAGCATCTACTTGCCTTGGTTGTAGCGGTCGGAAGAACAATCCACACACGAGCAAGCGTTGCACTCGTCACAATCTACACGATACAATTGCAATCATAAACAAACAATCCACAAGCATATGCAACAAAGATGATTCATGAAGGTATGCAAGGCAAGTGAATTGGTGCTACAGCTGCACCACATAATCCTATTCAATAATACTACTGATTGCATGCATGGAAAATAGTTTTAGCGCAAGGGAAAACTATTACGCAAAAAGTAATGCTCAAAACTAGAGCTAGAAATCAAATAATTCACTACCGGTAGTATACTATTTGTAAAATCTTGGGAAAATTCTACCGCATAGGCTTTGCTATTTAGGAACAGTACCAACTGGAATTACTCAAAAAGGAATTATAAAACTCCCTGAATAATTAAAACACCGCAGAGAGCCACTAGACAGTTTCTGCAGAAGTTTTTACTGTAAGCCTATCCTTTTAATTCACGATGAGATTCCCCTTGTTCCACTGAATCCAGGGACCTATCATACGCAATTTTTGGAGTTACGGATCTTTTTCTACGAATTAATTACTCCAAAAAGGCCATTAACTCATTTGATTAAACTGTACTAAACCTTGCTGCAAAAGTGTGAAACAATGGTACAGCAAGATTCTACACGACTCACTGAATCTACACATATTTTATTTGCAATTTTTGGCCCAGCGGTTTAATTTCTACGCAATTTACAAGTTTCTACCGAAATCTGCCAACTAAATCGATTAAAGGAAATACCTAGTCAATTGTGTCTGTTGACTGGTCCACGTGGCTGCTGACTGGGCGCTGACTGGGCATCTGACTAGTCAACGCCTGGGGCTGACCGGTCAACGGCTGATCTGGACCGCTGATCTGAGATCCAACGGTCCCAAGAGATGGCGGCTGCGGACTCATCGGAAACGAACGGCGGCGAGCTCGGAACGGTGGCGGCGATCGGTTCCGGCGACGGCGGTTCCGGCGCAGAGGGGAAAACGGTCAGCGCGGAACGATGGCGGTCAACGCGACGGCGGCGCGAGGCTGCAGCGCGGGCGGCGGCAGCGCGCGGCAGAGCAGCGCGCGAGGCGGCGGCGTGCGGCGTGGCGCGTGCGCGGGCGGAGGCGGCGCGGAGCAGTGCGGCGTGCGGCGCGCGCGCGGGCAGAGGCGGCGCGGGGCAGGGTGCGGAGCGGCGGCGGGGTGCGGGCGCGGCTGCGGCGGCGGGCGATCGCGTGGCCGCGGCGGCCTGCGGCGGCGGGGTGCGGCGCGGCGGCGGGTGAGGCGGCACGCGGCGCGTACCTGGAGGCGGCGGCGGGCACGGAGGCCGAGGCGGGCGGGGTCGGGCACGGGGTTCGAGGGAGAGGCGGCGCGGGCGGCGGGGTCCGCCTATATGGGCCCCACACGGGTCCTAGTCGGATACGGGGCGCGGTTGGACGCGGACACGGCGAAGTCGGCGCCGATTTTTTGATCTTTTAGTAAAACGGCCGTAACTTTTCCGTACGAGCTCTGAATCGGGCGATTCTTGTTCCTAATTTTTTGTAAAAACGAGGGGAACAACCTAGGGTCAAGGGTTGAGTGAAACCACTAGGCTACAAGGGTGGACAACACAAGTCCTACTAAAGCCTCCCGCAGGAGCCTCGTAGTAAAATAGGGTAGGGTTTAGAAAATAGTGTTTTGCCGAAACTTTACAATCGATGGTTTTGCACGGAAGAGTATGATGCAATGATATGGATGATATGCAGAACCAAATCTAAAATTTGGGATGTGACAGATAACTGATGGACGCGGAGACAAAGATTTATTTCCCGAAGTTCACTTCCAAAGAAGTTACGTCTCCGTTGGAGAGGTGCGATGGTGCAATGCTCTCCGAATGCCACAAATGGCTCACCTCGAGGTGTGGTGGCTTGATGCTCACCCAACGCCACACAAGACCTCACCCCGGAGCGGAAGCACGCAACTCACCGACGCCACAAAAGGCTCACCCTATTCTCTCGAGTGCGCACCACAAAAGGCGGGCACTCGCTCCACTATGGGACTCTTGAGGGCGGTTACCGAACCCGTACAAGATTGGGGCTATCTCCACAACTCAATTGGAGGCTCCCAACAACAAAGCCACAAAAGTCTACAACGCCACAAAAGGCCAACAAAGCCACAAAAGGCTACAAGACCACAAAAGGCTACAAGACCACAAAGGGTCAAGAACCCAAACACACAACCGTCTAGGGTTCTAAGAATCCAAGAGAAACAACCCCACAAGCTTGAACTCACCGAATCTCCGAGGAGAACTCAAACCTATGCACCAAATGCAAGGGAAAGTCCTTCTCTCCCAAATTCCAACAAAGCTATAAAAGCTATTGGGGGAATAAGGGAGGAAGAACACAAGAGGAGAACACAAAACTCTCCAAGATCTAAATCCCAATGATTCCTTCACAAAGAAGGGATTTGACTTGGGGGGATTGTAGATCTAGATCTCCTCTCACTTTTCCCTCAAAAATATGTAAGAATCATGGGAGGGAGAGGGAGTAAGAGATCTCAAATAGGTCAACAATGGTGGGCAAAAACGAGCTCAAAATATGGGGAACCAATGGGGAAGAAGCCCCCCTTAAATAGGACAAGGAAAAACTGACCGTTTGGGCCAGATTCATGCCCCACCGGAACTTCCGCCCTCTCACCGGAACTTCCGGCAAATAGAAATACAAGTTACTGAACCTGACCGGAACTTGGGTCGGAACTTGGGCCAGAACTTCCGCTCAAGCGAAAACGCAGGACAACTTTTGATTTCGGACTCCGTTTTTGATGATCTTGGGCTCGTTTTGAAGATAAAAAAAAGTTTTACAATATTATGCAAAGAAACATCATAGTCCAGCATGGAAGGATAAAACCAAATTAACAAAGGTATGACCTCTATAGAAGCGATGAACCGATAAAACCTCCAAAACCCAAAACACAAGAAGTTGAGCTTGGAAACTCCAATTGGGATGAAACCAATTTTGTTGGAAAAATAAAACCAAGTAACCCAACAAAATTTTAAATATTGGATACCACCAAGGGATAAAATATCAAGTATATATATGTGAAGTATCCCCCAAGATGTGGAGCCGGAAAACTCGCAAGATCAAAAACCGCAATAAGAAATGCAAGGGAAATCCTTGGATGATGAACTAGAGCTTGTTATGATGATGACCACAAGATATAGATACTTTCATGGACAAGAACCAAATAACAACCAATAAAGATGATGATATGAATGCAAAGGTTTGTTCTCTCTCCGAATGATGCAATCGAGACACCCGCTTGAGAGCCCCTCTTGATAGTACGACTATCTATCCTAAACCCGGTCTCCCAACTAACAACACGAGACCGTCAAAGAGAATCCCTATCAATAACATACCTTTGCCTTGATCATCCCACTAGAACTTGATGTAGACCATCTTGTTCTTCTATAGTGGGAACACCTTTCTTGTTTGCTCTTGCTTGATGAAGATGAAGACTTGCAAATTGCTCCCCCATACTCCATGGGGAAACCTCTTCTTTGAACTTGTCTTAATCACCCCATGATCATGAGGATGGCAAGCTTCAAGCATGAGATCTTCTAGAGATGGCACATCTTGAGCTTTCCCTTATTCATCCCTTCTTGAGGTTGATCCATCTTGATGTAAATCTTTGCACTTGTCTTGATCAACCTTCAAGCTCCTTATTTCTTCATGATTCCAATGGCACAAAGCCCTTGGATATTTCTTCAACTCTCAACCTTAAGACCAACACATGGCCCAAGCGACGCCAATGGACAAACCTACAAGTGAAACTCAATTTACACGTTAGTCCATAGAGATTGTCATTAATTACTAAAACCACACATGGGGGCATACATGCCCTTTCCCCTATGCCTACCGCGCTTATATCCTACTGTTTGCTACTACTGTTACTATTTCTCATGTTTTGCTGCTGCTATTACTTTGCTATTGCTACTACAAACTGTTGCTACTTATAAACTTATGTGAGCAAGAACTATTTCCAGGTGTAGCTAAATTGACAACTCAGTTGTTAAGGCTTGCAAGTATTATTTGGCTCCCCTTGTGTCGAATCAATAAATTGGGTAATACTACCCTAGAAGACTGTTGAGATCTCCTATACTTTTGGGTCATCACCTGTCCCCGCGAGGAAGAGGAAGGCGCGCCATCGATCCCCTCGCGATCGAACGGTCGTTGTCGTCCCATACCCCTTCGTCATGCCCCCTAGCGGATAGGCCTCGCAGGTCGGGCGAGCGCCGCCTCCCTCTCGTGCGCGCGGTGACACCCTGCTGGGCTGGCCTCGCTTTACGTGGCCCAGTGAGGTCCGGATCTGGCCCATGGCACGCCTCCCCTTTATTCTTTTCTGTTTTTATTTCCAGATCTATAGCACATGTTTAGTTTAAATTCATATGAAAATGGAAAGCGGCCTAATATGACCAGATCTGAATTTTGCCAAGTACTTACATGTGTCCTTAAGCATGCAGTGCCTCTGTTTTTGCCAAATTAATTCTGGATGTTTTCCATTAATTAAATTACCACATGATGTCTCCTTGATCATTAAATCATTCAAAGAAATCGGTAAATACAGATGGGGTGAAACCAATTTCTTCAGGATAGAATTGAAAATACAAAACCTCTGGACCTGGTCCCATGCCAAGGTGGAATACGGTTTGCCAGTAACAGAAATAACAAGTTAAAACTATTTATGTCTTGGAGAAATTTTCTAGGGAAAACCAAATATGGTTCTGACCTAATTCCAACTCCCTGCACACATAAGTATAAAAACCTTTCAAACCTTAGTAGACCATATTTTTACAAGCCCTGTTGAATTTTGGTGATTTAATAACTTCTATGCATGGTTATTCCACCAATAAATTCACCATAGTAGTTATGTTTATCAAAAAAGGGTGATTCTAATTTCTACAGAAAGGTACTCTAAACACCTAACATGTGTCTTTGGAATCATCTCAAAATCTCCTATAGTTTTAATCTGGTGAAAAAGACAAATCTCCCCCAGAATTGTCTTTGGCAATTTCTCAAGGACATTCTGGTAATTGTTTTGAGGAGATTCCAACTCTCAGTGAATCAGCCATCAAATACTATCTAATAACCCAAGGAAATAATTTTTGGAAAAACAAAACAATTCTGGTGAATTATTTCCTAAAACTAGAGTTTTATCCACTATAGAAATCATTATAAATCAATGGTATTTGATAAAATAGTGAAACCACTTTTGTTGGATTCATGTTATCAATACCTAACTTATGAGATCATTTGTGAACAATTTTATCATGCATCACTTGTCCTTGCTCTAGAACCCCTCATCTAGGTAGATTTTGACTATAAAATCTTAAATAGAGAATCCCCAAATGCAACCAAAAGCACTTCCTTTGTATCCTCAATCCTTACTGATCTATAAATTTTTTTTGTCAAATTGCTTGATGTATGATTTGGTGTTTGTATGCAATCTTTCAAGTTGTTGCTTGCATGTTTGCTCGATAACGGCGATAGTTGTGACTATGGGACGCCAAGAAGAAGGAAGCATCGGGTTATTCTTATTATTATTGTATTCGGTATTCTGGTATTCTAAAAATTTCACGGGACATCTCGTTGGTCACAGGAAAGCCACATTCTTTCTCATTAGCCCTTGTCCTACCGTTTTACTTATGCATGTTTTATCTACCCATTATAAAACTGCATTATTTTACTTATGATGATTTTATATCTGGTACTGGCTTGGCTCCTCCAGCTAATACCATTGTACTACTAAGTGCAACCCCTTTTATGACACCAACTTGCCCTAGTATGGTATATGGTGTCTTAGCACCATAAACCCTTGGAAACCCCGGTTTTAGCCAAAGCAAAACTATGGGATGGGAAGACCCCGGAAAAAGGCTTACAAAAATGTTTTATGAGAAAACCTTGGTGAGGCTTGGCCCACCAAGTGGATTGGAAAATGAGAAAGGTTTTGATTTACAAAATGGTCGGACGAAATATGGAGGAAAAATATTTACGAAAACACGTTGGGTTGTATAGCTACTATGCTAGAATAATTAATCCGTGCAACCACATTAGGATGGAATGGGACAGGACTGGACTGGAAGTTTGTCTAATCTTGTATAGGTGTCTTCCACTACTATACGGGCAAACAATCCCCGGAGGGTGGGCCTTCTCCAGCCAACGGTCCATGCTTAACATCGAACGGGAGAAGGAACAAAGGGTCTATGGGCCTCCACGCGATATTCATGTATCTTGACTTACTAAATAGGAACACAAGGTTCTTACATAAGTATTTATGGAAAATGAAGGTGCCACTAAAAATTAAGATTTTTATGTGGTTTTTAAATCGCAAGGTTTTGCTAACAAAAGACAACTTAGCAAAAAGAAATTGGTAAGCCAGAAATGTTGTTTCTGTAATCAGAACGAAATGATACAACACTTGTTCATTGATTGTACGTTTGCTAAAGTTGTTTGGCGTATAATCTGTATGACTTTTAATTTAGCTCCCCCAAAAAATATTAATAATCTATTTGGAAATTGGCTACATTGTGTTGATAAGTTAGAGAAAGTTCAAATACGAGTGGGTGTTTGTGCTTTGCTATGGGCTATTTGTAATATTAGGAATGACTTGATTTTTAACAGAACATCAAGTTCTTCTTTCATGCAGGTTATTCCTATAACTACCCACTGGATCCGTATGTGGTCTTTCCTCTAGCCAGAGGAGCGAAGACCGGACATGGCTATTGGGTACGGCCGTTTGTAAACGGTTGCACGGGACTTATTCACCCGGTGAGGCTGGTGTTTTGACAACAGAATCACATGTTGATGCGACGAATTTTTTTGATCCTCGGTTTCTTTAGATGGCTGGTGCATGTTTCGACTTTATGTGACCCATGAGCTGGAAACTTTGTAATAAATTATTTTAATAATTTTAATAAAGCAATAAAGGCCATATGCATCAGTCGATGCAGAGGCCGGGATGATATCCCCATTTTGGAAAAAAAAATGAGCCCCTCATTGAAAGCGCACACCCGTCGAGGTGCAAAACGTGCTCCGGTTGGTTGGTTACTATATAGGGCATCCCTGTTTTGAGGGGATTAACCTCATAGGGTAGGCACTTGTATCGGAGAGGGCATCCTGAAGGTCTTGACCTATTATTCGACCCATGATCGGTGTAGATCAGGGACGAGTAATCGAATGGTGTGGGTACAATGTACAACCTTTGCAGAGTGTAAATCTATTCGAATAGTCGAGTCCTCGATCATGGACGATTATGCTGGCGGCTATACGGCGGGTGATGGTTTTGATTTCAAAAAGGACTTCGGAAAAGTAATGTCTTGAAAATGTTTTGACCATGGGATGGTCGGGAAAAAGGAGGAATGAGTTTGGTCATGAGATGACCGGAAGGAGAAACAAATGGGTGACCCAAATCCTGGTGTTTCAAAAAGGTTTCCAAATTGTTTTACAAAAGTTTTTCAACAAAGATATAGAGATATGCTATATCGACAAGAGAAACTAGTTTATAAAAGAACCTCTCATGGATTCATCCTACTACAGCCATATTGCATATCCTTTTGTCGTTCTGTTAAGGTGGTTTGCGAGTACATTCAAAGTACTCACCAGCATTGTTCCTGGCTATCTACTTGGCTATACTTTCAGATGATCGAGAGAAACGAAGGAGGTGTTGACGTCTATGCGAGCTAGGTCGTCTTCCCAGTCAATCGCCTGTAGGTTAAGGCATGACATGGGCTCAGCGACTGAAGACTTCCGCTACTTGTGTTGTAATCACCATAATGGCCACTTTGTAAGTTTTGTAATCATTACTGTTATGGATGATGTAATGATACTAGTCGGTTATGCTCACGGCTCACTGATCATGGAAACGTGAATTGCAGGCATAACGGGTATTCTTGGACCGTAAATCCAGGGTGCCACAAGTAGGTTTATTGCAAATCCTAGTATTGTCATCTAACACCAAAAAGGGGGAGATTGAAAGAACATTTCATGATCTCTAGTGTTTTGTGTGTTAGATAACAATATCAAGGATCATTTAATGTGTGTTGAAGTGCTACAGGTCTTAGCAAATTCAGAAGAAACACAAAGGTATATTTGGGGGGCGGATAATCCGCCCTCCCCAATCAACAAAGGAAGCCAGGGCGTGGCGTACTGTGTGGGGGCCGGATATTCCCCCGGATTGTCCGACTTGTGCCAAAGTTTTTGCCCAATTCGGATAATCCGCTCCTCAAGGGGGGCAGATAACCGCCCCCGGGAGTTTTTGCAAAGGGTGCCATGGCGCGGCGCACTGCCTGGGGGCGGATAATCCCCCGGATTTTCCGGCCCTGGGGCAGACTTTTCCCTAGGGCGGATAATCCTCCCCTTGGGGGTTGGATAGCGAATTCAAGGGATGGAGCCAGATCTACTATCCGCTTGTTGTCCCTAAGATCTGCCCCCTCGAGGAATTAATTGAAGGCAAACACGGCGTGACGTTCTGGATGGGGCGGATATTCCCCCAGACTTTCTGGCTCTAGGGCGGATAGTCCGCCGCTAGTTGGGGGCAGATAATCCGCCCCAAACTTCTCCAACGTCCAGTTCAGGGCAGGGGGTATTTAAACCCATCTTTTCCCTCCTGCCAGAATTCTTGATTCATTTCAAAAAATACAAGACCTTTTCTTCAAGTTCCATCAAAGATATCTCCACCTTCATCCACCCAAAGGCCTCGATCTATGGGAAATCGAAGGAGAAGGGCTCGATCTTCATCAACAACAATCAAGCGCTTCACTTCCCTTCCATTCACTTGGAGGATTCTTGATCTAGTATTTCTTGCAAATATCTGGATCCGTGTTTTGGTTATTTGATAATCCTTGTTCTTGTGGAAGCTTGTTGTTATCACGGGAGCCTCCAATTTGGTTGTGGATGTGTGCCCTGCTAGAGTTGTAAAGGCATCGGTTCCTGCCTCGAAGGGTACCAATAGTGGAGAGGTGGATCAGGCCTTTGGTGGAAAGATCCATCGGAGAATAGGGTGAGGCCTATTGTGGCGTGGTGGTCTTAGAACCACCCATCCCTCCAATGCAGACGTACTTTCCTTAACAAGGAAGAAACTGCGGTAAAACAAATCCCTGTGTCTCCGCGTGCTCCACTACGGTTTCCTTGCTTCTCACTTTACATGTTTAGTAGATAGGTTTGCATATAAGGAAATTCTCATAGTTACAGATCTAGAGAATTTACTTTGTGTCAAGCCTAAAATTGAAAAAAAACTAAAAATTGAGTAGCACCTATTCACCCCCCCCCTCTAGGTTCACATATGATCCATTTCAATGGGCCCGTGGAGATCATCATGGATGAGCTCGAGTCTGCGTTGTGCATGATACGGCGAGGAACGCGGGAACGGTGTCCGATGCTTCTTGCCAATGACGCAGCCCTCGCAGAACTGCTCCACACACGAGATCATAGGCATGCCCTCGACCATCGCCTTGGCGCCCAGTTTGTATAGAGCACGGAAGTGGAGGTGGCAAAACCTAGCATGACACCTCCATGCCACGTCGCCTGCTTTGGCTAGCAGGCAAACGGGGGCAGCCTTTTGTAGCGCGGCGGAGTAGATCCTGTTGCACATCTGTGGCGCCCTAGCGAGCATCTGACGGCGCTGATCGTATATGAACATGGCGCCA
Organism: Avena atlantica; assembly: GCA_910589765.1. Classification (NCBI taxonomy): domain Eukaryota; kingdom Viridiplantae; phylum Streptophyta; class Magnoliopsida; order Poales; family Poaceae; genus Avena; species Avena atlantica. Next base: position 80,068,131 of record OU342734.1, on the reverse strand, counting down.
TCCTCGATCACAGTATTGAACTCGATCTTGTCCAGTTGTCCGAGACTGATGATGTTGGTGCGGAGGCGTGGTATCAGGTACACGTCGCTCTGCATGCAGTTCTCGCTGTTTCTGGAGGTGAACAAGACCGAGCCCATGCTAGTGATCTCGATACGTGATCCATCACCAAAATGAACCAAACCTCTGATGCTATGGTCGATCATCGACAACAGCTGCTCAGTTCCAGTCATGTGGTTGCTAGCACTGGAGTCGAGGTACCACCGCTCGTCGTCGGTGAGCATAGGAATGATGCGCTCATTGTTAAGGAACACGTGCTGCACCCTAGAGTGGTCGATAGAGTGCAGTGGCTCGAGGTCGATGGAGGACACGACAACCAACATCAGCACCGGCCTCGGTTCTTGCTCCTCTGCTTCGGCCTGTGATGGATTCAGACTCTGCAGTTTTTCTCTGTCATGTTTGTCCTTGCGACACACTTTGGCATAGTGGCCATCGATGCCGCAGTTGTGGCACGAGCCCTTTTTCTTCTCTCCAGAGCCACCAGCACCACCCGTGGCCGACGGTTTTTCGCTGCCCTGGTGTTTTTTCTTCTTCTTCCCACACGACTTGTCATCGAGAGACTTGGAGCAACCGCCGCGGGTGTTGATCTGACGCTGCCGCTCTGCCCACTCCCATTTAGTAAGGAGCAGGCGCACCCCGATCGAAGCAGCGGGCTCGTCCTCTTCTTTGTGCTCCTCGCATATGATGATACGCCCAACGAGTTCCTTGAGCGGCATCGTTTTGAGATCGACCAGTGACTCAATGGACGCGAGGACCTCGAGGTCATTGGTGATCACAGACATGCGCATGGAGAATGCCTCGACGGTCTCACCAGGCTTGAAGGCGAGCTTGTCAAACTCGCTGCGACATGTATGCGCCTTTGCCTCCCGGAGACGCTCGACGCCTAGGCGCATGGTCTTCAGCGTGTCCCACACTGCCCTCGTTGTTTCCTTGATGGCTGGTGCGCAGAGGAGATCCGGGGGCACGTCGCGTAGGATGGAGGCGAGCGCGCGCCAGTCATCGCGTGGTTCACTGACGCTGGTTGTCACCACATCCCACAAGCATGCTACATGCAGCTGTACCTTCATGATTAGCATCCACTCGACGTAGTTCGTGCGCGTCAGTGGTGGGACGTTCCCGCCGCCATCACCCTTGCAGATGATGCGCTCGACCACCACTGTGTCACCCCCGTCGGTGAGCCGCGCCATGGGCTGAGGGGTGAGCTTGGCCTTAGGTGTTGCGGATGCCTCTGATGCCTTTCTCCGCTTCTCTCCTTTGTCGTAGGAAGACATCGCTGGTCAGATCGAACGCCTGACGCTCTGATACCACTTGAAGTTGCCAATGATCGAAATCTACAGAGAATTTGAGAGAGAGAGAGAGAGAGAGAGGTTGAGATGAACACGAAAGTGGAGACTTAGATTTGTGCTACGTGTAATAACTTGCAGCTTTTCCCTTTTCTGTTATTCCTCTTATACGTATGAGTACAATTCAACTGTAACCGAAAACACAGTAGATCGTGAAGTGTTGCATCGTGCTATCCCACGATACCTCCATGAGTCCTGAGCGTCCTCCAGGACTAGGGGTGGAATCGGGCCGAGCCGGCTCGTGGCTCGGCTCTACTAGGCTCGGTAAAACTCGAGCCGAGCCCAAGATCGGCTTGGTGCTGAAAATGTGTTGAAAAGAGGGCTCATGGCTCGCTCGGTCAGGCTCGCGGCTCGCTCGAACGGCTCGTCTAGCCAAAACCCTAACTAAGATGATACGGTGCCCCTTCCCCCTACAAGCCCGAGCCCAACCCACCCTACTTTCCCGTCCCGTGTGTGTGTGCTGCTGCTAGCTCCCAAGGGCGACCCCGACCCCAGGCGCCACTCCCCGCCACCACCGCGCGCCGCCACAGCTTCCCACCGCGCGCCGCCCGTCGTCGGACACCGCCGATAGCCCCAGGCTCCTCCATGGCTCCACTCCCTTACCCCTACCCCTTGAACCCGTTCCCCACTTCCCCTGCCCCTCCCCTTGATCTCGCGTGAAGCTAGGGTTAGCGGCACCGCGGCAGCCCTCTGCCTGCCCGCCGGCCCTCCGGCAGACGGCCCTCCGCCTGTCCGCCACACCAGAGGCCGGCCTCTCTACTCCGTACCTCCGCCTGTCCGCCACAACAAGTGAGCATCTCTCCACCCCACATCCCTAATTTCTCCTCCTCCTTGCTTGATGCTTGGGGCAATTTTAATTTCTAGTAAGTAGTAATAATGCTTCTCGGCTTCTGTAATGATCTCATGTAATGTTTTGTAGTTCATTAGTTAAATGAATTTGGGTGTAGAATTTGGGTTCATTATTATCTTCCATGCTTATTATCTATCATGTTGTTGTTGCTATATAAATTAGTTAAATTTGGGTTCATTAGTTAAATGAATTTGGGTGTAGAATTTGGGTTCATTATCTCCTGCTGTAGAATTTGGGTTCATTAGTTCAATGAATTTGGGTGCCATGTAGTTCATTAGTTAATTATTTTTCTATCATGTTGTTGCTGTAGAAGACTGATGACCCTCTCATCCGACAAAGATGCAACCAGGAAGAGAGAGTGCTGCATCGCAGGCACGTCCATGATGAGCTTTGGAGACATCAAAGAATGAGCTTCACAAGTATATTTATGAGGATTGAGGAGAATGAGAGCTTGCTGAACAAAAAATTGATGTGTTGTTGTGGTGGAGGCTGAATGCACATAGATACCCTGTTATAGCAAAGATGACAAAGAATTTCTTGTCCATACCAGCCACGTCCGTGTCTTCGGAGTCAACTTTCAGCATCAGGGGTCGAGTTCTAGATGACTACAGGAGTTTTCTAAAGCCAGCGATGGTGGAGGCGTTGCTGTGTGCTTCTAGCTGGATTAAGGGTGCCCACAATGACACAAAGTTTCGTTGGGACAGGTATGTGTGTTATTGTTAATGATTTAATTCTCTATCATATTTCTTATGCTTATCTAACATTACCATTTCACTCTTTTAGGAACCAGATGATGCTGATGATGTCAAGTTCATTCCATTTCCAAAAATCATGGTGGGGAGCAACTAGTAAGTACTAATAATCAAAACATAGAGTACATGTTGGTCTCTTTAGTTCCCGTAATTTTTTGTAGAGCAAGAAAATTGATGCAAAACATACAATTATTAGTGCTTTTTAGTCTTTACTTGCTAAAATCTTTTGTACATTAGCATAGTTCAATGGAAGTGGAGTAATTAGTGCCATTTTAGTCTCTTTAAGTTGCCGGAACTTATTTGGCAGCACTAAAACCGAAGCAAAAATGTGTACATAATGATTTTTTGTATCTTTAGTTGCTGGACCTTTTTGTACATATCAAGTTAACTAAAAAACTGAATAATTTGTCTTCATTTGGTGTGTTTCCTCCTAAAACTTTTTATACAGCAACCAACTAGTCTTAAAATAGAGTGAATGTGATTTTTTTGTTTGTGTGCTGCGAAATCAACATGCAACAAGTATGAAGGAAGATGAAATGATCGAGATGATGGTTCTTTTGGGCTCACATGTTCTACTTGTCGAACTAAGTGCATGTGTTTGTGTTTGTGTTTGTGTTTGTGATGTATGCCACTATCATTGTATGTTTGTGTTTGTGATATATGACACTATGTATGTATTGGAATGGACGTTTATGTTGTGAACTTGTGACGTATGCACTTGTTATCATCATTCGTACTTTCTGAATCTTGGTATACTATGATATGCATGTATTCATGATGAATTGTTGATCATAATTGTGAATTTTTACAATTTTAGCCAAGATCATAGTGAATTTTTTAATTACATCGAGCCGGCTTGCGAGCTTGATCGAGCAGGCTTGTCGAGCCTCGAGCCTAAGTTCCGGGTTTTAGGCTTGGCTTGTTCAACCTCCGAGCCGAAACGAGCCTGAGCCGAGCCGAAACGAGCTCGAACCGAGCCAAGCCTGAGCCGAGCCTTGACGAGCTCGAACCGAGCCTCGAGCCTCGAGCTATATGTCCACCACTATCCAGGACCGTGCCGTTCCATCGCACGACGTGGTCAAGTAGGAAATCTATCTACTGCCTAGGATTACCACTAACGCCTGACGACAATCTATCTAGTGACTAGGATTACCACTAACTCCTGATGAACAGACTCGACCAGCCTTTGAATTACTTGGGTAAGTATAAAACTCTAACGAAACTGCCCGTAGCAGGATGACGAACGGTAGGATTACTACTTCACTCCGTATCGCCCGATTCATCAGACGTATGATCAGCTCAATCTGGTGGCTCCCCAATCACAGGCTCTGATGCGTTTCGTTCTTCCGATGATGTTTCATCTGATGGCTACATTCAATCATCCTGAACCGAGTCGGGTCGGTGCACAGCGAATGGAAGTGCAGAAAGCTGTAGGTTGACTCTTCAGTGTATCAATTTCAGTCGTACAGTTGTAATTGTAGGTTTAGGTAAGTTTAGAGTTGGCATTTCAGAATCGTGTACGAATATCAATTTAGGTTTGTGTGATGTATTTTTTAACCGATGGTGTATGCATATAACGGAACAGCATTCGCAATAACTAGATTTCTCGGTAGCTAATCATCATTCATTGGTGTATCCTAGTCTACACCATTTCGAATTCTCAATTTTTTTGACCGGTCAATTATATACTCCCTTCAATCCATATTAATTGACTTTGATTTATTAAAATTGAATAAACCTATATAAATAGTGTCTAGATTCTATTAATATGAAACGGAGAGAGTAGTATAAAACCCCTCAAAAAATTATATAGTATATAAAATGCATACAACGGCTCTGCTTGCATTAACTCAAGCGCATGCATGTCATGCTGCTACTTTCAACAACTTGCCTAGAATTGCTACGACTATCAACTTGTGTGCTCACCATATGCTCTAGCTGTTCTGCTCCTCACCGTAGCTCAAGAACACCATCGCCATTGCTTAACTCCGTGCATATCATCTATGTTGTGTCAAGTTGTCTGATATTGGATAAATTTCACTTTAGGTATCTCGCGAACATACGATGATTTTGGAAGAACACAATAGTCGATGCATGATTAGCATGGCTGCTTGGAGGAACAGTCACAAAGAGGACAGAACGGAACGACCGACTCTTTGGTTTTGTAGGTTTGCCCTGCCACAGTGGTTTAAATATTATAATTGTGAATTTAGCCATTGATAAAATAAAATGTTCTTTTTAAAACAATCTAACTTCTCAGAATATATAACTTACCCCGCACCCACACACCAGTTCTTGCATACATTTTCTATCGTACACGTTTAGTCGGCTCTTCCTGTATCTGATACCAGATCCGATCTGAATAAAGGTTATAGAAACCATCGGCCTCTTTCAGGTTGCAACAAATCAAACGATGTTCCCATTCGAGGGTCCACGACACTCACTTTCTTTGTTTGCGTAACCTCTTATTGAAATCTCAAGCGCACTTTTATGTCTGGGACCATTCACTCTCAGGTGGTTAATTTCCAGCCCGGACTTTTCCAATATTGACAAAAAATGGAAGAAAATTCAGTAAAATCTTAATACTCCCTCCGATCCATATTAGTTGTCTCAAATTTGCCTAGATTCAGATATATCTAGCACTAAAATTTGACTAGATACGTCCATATCTAGATAAATCTAAGTCAAGTAATATGGGTGGAAGGGAGTAGAAGAATTAAATTTAATCACTAGTAGTACACAAGTTTTTACTTAGTGGCGATGGTTTACTAACACATTGGAGTGATTTTTACTAAGTGGCACCTAATTTTTATCCCACTATCTATACTATTAAAAAGATTAGCGTCGTTTGTCAGCACTGTAAATTTCCGTCTGCCATCTTTTTTAAATTGTACCCCTGACTATTCGATGGTATTACATGGCATGCCACCGCCAAGTGGAACCAACCCGTTCGGTGTGTGAAAAGAAAAAACAACGCGACATTTTCCCCTTCCTGCCCACCTACTGAAGCTCCGAGCGCCACCTGTTGGGTTCGTATCATAGAAAACAAAAAAATTCTAAGACGGGAACTATTAAGCACCAAGATCCATCTATCTAGATACAATCAACGGGTGGATATACATCCATAGAATACATACCTTGAAGACCGACAAAGCTTTTACGAGTATGGACTCATTGGTGATGTAGTCGATCTCTTGCTGGTCTCAAGATCGTGTAAAAGTCCAGCAACACCGCAACTTAGTGGAGCATCTGTGATCGCACACATGTCCGGGACCCCGACAACCTGCATGACCTCGCTCCAGCAATGCAGTGGAAGCAGCAAATCCTCGCTCCAGAAAAAGTCACCGGGAACATGTATCTCGCTAAGCCGAGACCATGGGAGAATAGTACTAGAGGGGGAGAGAGATCCTTTACGAGAAGGTGTGAGTGAGGAGGGAGAGGAAGGCCTTTTATAGGAGAGGGGGGCAGCCCCCTTGCCTTGGCCGGCGGCCAAGGTGGTTTCCCCCGCCTCTTCCTCATTCATGTGAGTGGAGCTCCCACTCACCCAAATGCCTCTCCATTTCCTCCACTCAAAATCCATTAAATTTCCACCAAGTTTAATGTAATCTTTCATTTAATAAAACTCCTTTTATTTATTTATTTAGAATTTTTTAATTACATTAGTTAACAAACATTCACATAAAACCCCTTACTACATTTCAATTTCACATGGAGAACCAATTTCAGCAATTTCACCCGAAACAATTCCGGTGTCCATTGAAATAATTTCCAGCGTTTTGATATTCTTTTACGCGCATCTCATTTGCTCCAAATGGTGCTGGTATCCCTTAAGTGTGTCACCCTATGGCTAGTGAATAATGCAGACATGATCGAGACCCCTCTCCGATCAATAATCGGAAGCGGGACCTGGAGATCCGTACTGACTCCTACACATTCAACGATGACTTCTTGTGATCGTGAGAACCTTATACATTGTAACCGAATTCTTTTGTCTCGTGATATTTTACATGTCCGAGATTCGATCATCGGTATCCCCGTACCTAGTTTGATCTTGTTACCAACATGTACTCTTTTCTTGTTCCCGTGATTTAACATTCTAGTTATCCCCATCACTTGCTGGCAAGCTATATCAATGTGATATCACCGAGAGGGCCTAGAGTATATCTCTCCGTCATTTGGATGGATAAATCCCACTCTTAATTCATGAGCCTCTACATAACATTATCGGAGTATCTGAATCCACCTTTATAGTCACCCTGTTATGGTGTGACTTTTGATGTTATCAAGCTACACTTCATTTGTTAGTGGCATGGTCTAAGATGGATCCCTTGGGCAAGTTCCCCCTCCAGATCCCTTCCGAAAGTGAGGTTATCAGCGATTTGTGGGTGTTCTGTATGTTGTCTCCTCTATCTGATTGCACGGGGCGAAACTATTTACAGAGGTGGTGTCGGCGGCAACTATACGGTGGGAAATATACGGCCGTAAAAAGTATTCCCACCGTATAGTTGGTCATTAAAGCTACATCCTCCTGCGATCGCCTTGGGTTTTCTGCTGGTGTTATTGATATTTTCCAAATTAGCGATTTACGTTGTTTTTTACTCCTTTTTGTTCCACTACAATTGGTCCAAGAATTGTGTCCATCGTATCCATCATCTGTCCTAATCCTGGTCAAAATAGACATAAAATATGCGCGCGAACGCAGTAAAATACCAAGATCCTACCACTACAGTGCAAAATAATAATATAAAATATGATGCAAATATGCACTCATCAACTTCCCCAAGCCTAGACTCTTGCTCTTCCTGAGCAAGGTTAGCTTAACGGATGTGATCCTCATATTCATGAAGTTGAGTCGATAAAATAAATGAGGTAGTTGCAACATGTGTTTATCATATATGATACATAGGAATAAGTTCATGAATATTACCTTACTCGAACCATCCGAATAATATATAGCAGGATTCCACACCTTAGCATTTAATAGTTCACAAAATATTACTCTCAATATGATATAAAATTATTTCAGTTTGACCAAATCTGTTAGCGAGGTAGTCCCAAGCATTTTAGGATTAACATATTCACTTGGGATTTAAAATCTCAAACGTTCCTTTGTCTCACCACAAGATAGTGGTGTATGCCTATTTGCTCTTTGCACATTTTCTTTTCTCTTTTATTTTTTCTATGCACACACTTTTGTTTAAGTGATGTGCAAAGGAGCTAGCCATACATTCCACTTCATGTAGGAATTCAAAGTTTAACGATCTCAATTACCAAATTCCACTTGTATATGAAGCATATTTATAGCTTGAATACTCTACCTCATCTTGTTCTCACTCTAGTTTGATAGCACTTCTAATTTTCCTTTGTTCAAGGTTTTTTCTCAACTTAAATGATTAGATAATTTTTTTCCTTTGTAAATCAAACCATGAACTTAGAACATATTGACTAAATTATCTTTATATGTTCCATTAATACCAATAGTGTGGAAAACTCCTATTGTTATCATCAAGTGCAAGTAAAATTATACTCAAGCCATTCATATATCTAATAAGACAAGCACAAACTCAATAATTCTCCATACATGATAATAAACTCGGAATTTCATAAAAGGGATCGACTATTCCTGAACGGGATTCTAATGATGCAAACTTTATTTCTAAACTCAAACTAATACAAAGATAAAATATTAGTATAAAACTTATAAGATAGATTACAAGGTCTTAAAGATCTCCCCAAGCTTGGAATGAAGCCAGGCGGGATCAAATAACTCCTTGTTGGTACCTATTCCTTCTCATGGGTGAGAAGAACATCGTCGTCTTCCTCTGTTTTGCAAACCTTAGCTATGCTTGCAAGGCGGCCGCTGAGCTCGGCCATGTCGAATTGAAGCTTTAAAATATTCTTCTGGAGGAATTTCTTCTTATCTGTCAACTAAAAAACAGTTTTAATCAAGAAACCAACTCTACCGTCGATGCCATTGACCTTTTGCTCAAGGTCTTTGCTCATCATCCAGTAGGAGTCAATCCCTTCTCCAATAGTTTCAACACATGCTTTCGACGCTTTTTCCAATTGATAGATCTTATCATGAATCTCATTTGGCCACACCTTCTTAGGCTTGAGAGGTGACGGACTGAGAGGAGGTTTATAATAAGATCCTATGTTGTGATGATAATGATTAGGGGGATACTCATCCTTACTATTTCTCTGCTCTTCTTGCCTCATCATCTCCATCCTCTGCGGGAACATGTCCTCCCAATTTGGGAGAGGTTTGATCTCCAGGCTGGATGGCGATGATGCTTCTTCAGGTTCTACTTCTTCGATCCTCTTCACGGGCTTCTCTTCTTTCTTCCTCCAAACATTGAGTTCACTGATGATTTTGTTGAAGAGTGCTAAAACACACATGGTACTAGTGCTATTAAGAGTCTCCTTGCTAGTCGTACTATTATGCCTAAGTTGTCCTCTGATCCTAAGTTTGCCACTTCTCCCATAGATATTAAAGATGAAGATTACGATTTATCTTATTTAGATATTGTGGAGAAAGAACCTTTTTGTGGGAATGAAAATGAGAGTGTTGTGGCTCATATGAATGAGCTTTCTACTATGAGTGCTTTGTTCTCTGATGATTTTAAGATGCGCAAGTACTTTGTTGCTAAGATCTTCCCTTTTTCACTAAAAGGAGAAGCTAGGGCTTGGTTTAATAGATTACCTCCTGGTTCCATTGATAGCCATGATTGCTTGATTGCTTCTTTCTTCCAGAAATATTTTCCTCCTAGTGCTTGACATGCTGCTTTGCAAAGACTTTTTGATTTTAAACAGGGAGAAGAAGAGAAGTTGCCTGAGTCATGGAAAATATTTTGTGCCTTGATTCATGCACATCCTGGATGTCCATTACCTAAGAATGAGCTTCTTGATATTTATTATAATGGACTAACTGATGATTCTAGGACCTACCTAGATAGCTTTGCTGATTGTGTTTTTAGGAAAAGGACTCCTACAGATGCTGAAGAATTAATGACCAAGATAAGCAAGAATTATGATGATTGGACTTCAACTGAGCTGAATACACCTGAGCCTATTACTCCTGAACCAGTTCCAACACCAACAACAAAAAAGAGGAGAGTTATTTCATTAAATGATGAAGTGATGAAGGAAGCTAAGAAGTGTCTAAAGAGAAGGTATTAGAGCTTAAGATGTGAAGAATCTACCTCCTATAGAAGAATTATGTAAGCCAATTCCTCACTCATCTACTATTGAGGTACACTCTCTCCAACACTTTGATGAAGGTGATATTCCTTATGGTAAGCCTCCTGATCAATGTTTAGAGGAACTTGACACTTTTATTGTTAAGCAAGGTATTTTAATAAACAAGTTCAAAATCATTTATTGGAAAACTCTAGAGCTATCCATGAGTTGAAAGATATTGTGGAAAGAACTTCTAATGATATTAAAATGCTTTCTAAACACTTTAAAATGGTTCAAACTCAACTTGATCAACTTTCTAAGGCACAAAAGAATATGCTAGTTAATGCTTTAGGAGATAAAGATGCTTATGGAATTAGAACTAGGAGTGGTATAGCTACTCAAGATCCTTTATATCCTGAAGGACACCGTAAAATAATAGAGCAGTATTCTCAACAAGGTGAGGATAGTGGTAGCCCTCGTAAGATAAAGAAAAAGAAACATAAGATAGTTGAGGAACCACTTGAACCTGCTGTAGATCCTAATAGTATATTTGTCTCTGATGATGAAACTGAGAGTGGTAATGATAAAAATGAGTCTCCTGATAAGAAGGAAGGTGAGGAAGAACCTGAGAAGAACACTAAGAACACTAGGTACACAAAGGAAGATTTTATTGCTAATAAACATGGTAAAGAGAGAGAACCTTGGGTGCAGAAACCTATGCCTTTTCCAGGTAAGAAACACAAGTCAAAGGAGGAGGAACACTACAACGAGTTTTGTGAGTGGATGAAACCTTTATTCTTGAAAATTCCTTTGACTGATGTTATTAAGTTGCCTCCTTATTCGAAGTATATGAAGGATATTGTCTCTAATAAAAGGAAGATTTCTAATGAGGAGATTTCTACTTTGCTTGCTAATTATTCCTTCAATGGTAAGGTTCCAAAGAAACTTGGTGATCCAGGTATACCCACTATTCCTTGCTCTATTAAGAATAATTATGTTAGAACTGCTTTGTGTGATTTGGGAGCTGGAGTTAGTGTTATGCATTTTTCTCTCTATAAGAGACTCTAGCTAGAAAAGTTGATACCAACTGATATTTCTTTGCAAATGGCTGATAAGTCAACTACTATTCCTGTTGGTATATGTGAGGATGTTCATGTTAAAGTTGCTCATAATTGCATGGTCTTAACTGATTTTGTTGTGCTTGAAATGCCTGAAGATGATAATATATCTATTATTCTTGGAAGACCTTTTCTTAATACTGCAGGTGTTGTCATCAATTGCAATCAAGGAAAAGTAACATTCAATATTAATGACAAAGATCACATTGTTTATTTCCCAAGAAGGCTGTTAAGAGCTATTGCCTGAATTCCATTGAAAATATTGAGAGCATCAAGGTTGGAGAAATATATTGTCCCATTCCACAAGAAAATTTTGAAACTATTATGATTGGGACCATTGCTATCAAGTATGAGGTAACATAATCACCTTGTGGAATGCAAAGTTTTGCTTCATATAAGATTGTTTTAGTAACAAGACTTGATCAACCTTGTTAACAAAAGGATTTTAATGAACAAAATAATGTTTCCACTGTGGTTATACTTGCTTTCTTTTTCCTTTCTCGTTCCTAGTCTTTGCTTTAGCTTTAGTTTTGCTAGTTGTTTGCTTGTTTGAGTTTCTTAGAGCTCCTGTAGTCTGGCTTTTGGTTTGCTTTTGCTTCTTCTGAAAAAACTGTTTCTGCAAGAAAATCAATTTTCATACCCTGAAAATTGGCCAAAAATAAAGTTTCCCGAAAAATCCCAGAAAATTCAAAATATTTTTTTCCTAGAAAAAAGGGGCAGTGTGGCACCTGAGGTGACCCAGGGGCCTCCCCAGGTCACCAGACCCCTGGTAGGCGCGGCCTACCAAGTGGCGGCGCCTGGGGGGTCTGGCCCACCTGGGCCCCTCCAGGCTGCCTCCTCAAAGCCATCTTCTTTCTCTCTCCCGAAAAACACGGGAAAACTTGCTCAAGCTCGAGTTCTTGCTATTCTTGCTCGCGATTTTCGATCTCCTTGTTCAGCCCATCTCAAGTGCTGATTTTGGAGGGATTGCTCCTTGGTATGTGCCTCCTCCACTTGTCCAATTAGATTTGTGATTGGTAGATTGTATCTTGAGTATTTTGCTGCTATAGGTGACAGGATGTTTGATCTTGCATGCTTGTTGTTTTCTTAGAAACTTTGTTTTGATGCAGGTGTAGTCCTATAGCAAGTTCCTATAGTAGTTGTTCTTCATTTATCAACTTAGAAATCACTTGGTTTGATGGTTGTTTAAAATTTCAGAATAGGGAAGTCATGGACCACCACACCTTTGGTGACATATTTGAGAGTGATGCACCTAGAAGGGCAAGGCTTCCAATGTCATCTACCAGTACTAGACCCTCATACAATGAGGATCTCGTCACTCCATGATTTGGTGACGAGGGAGATGAAGGGAATGCGCACCCCTCCACCTTTCCTTGCCAAACTTTCTTGCAAGTTGCTGCTTAATGATTTCATGACTTTGGTGCAGAGAGCTGGACTAACAAGTTACATGCAGGATGAGAGTGCACAATATGCTTTGCTTACTAAAACATTTGTGGAGAGTTTATCCTTTACTAATAGTATGTACAAGCCTTCCGTGTCCTTCAAAATTTATGGCAGGGCTCATTCTATGACATTGAAGAAATTTTGCAAGGCCCTGGGACTTGGTACAACTGGGTCATCAAAGAAGATTCAAGCTCTACCCGTTGATTTTCTAGAGATTTACCGAGGAATAACCAATGATGATGACCGTAGAGCTCAGGGAGGGAAGATAAAGAACATTCAACTTCCAACCATTAGGTATTTTGCCTACTATCTTGCCACCAGTGTTCTTGGTAGGGAGAACATTAGTAATATTTCCAACTATCTACTGGTCTTCTTAGCTTCTGCACTCAACAGTGAGGACAGGTATAATCTTGGTTCTGTCATTGCTCGTCGCTTAGCTGCTAAGGGACCCATTTATGGGGGAATTATTGCTACTCGTATTGCTGCTGCCTTGGACATTGCTGTTGATCCACATGATACAGTTTTGGCTCCTCAGAGGCTTGATCTTGCTGCCATGAAGGCGCACCACCACTAGCTCTACTCTTGAGAACTTGGTTTATAGAATGTTGTTTACTGACGGGGAAGAGAGAGAGAGATCCCTCTACCCCAAACCACTTTGTTCAGTATTTCTCAGGGACCTTGGTCATGCTCAAAGGCGGAGATGGACGACAACATGCGTTCTCTCAACTTCCATGGGAACTATCAGGAGGAAGCACCATCATACGACCCCCCTGCGTATTACATAGGGGAGGCCTCGAGCTCATACCAGGACGAGGGATCTTCCTCAACATACTACAGAGGTGCATCTACTTGGGCACCATGGGATTGAGCCCCACTTAGGCCAAAAGCCTAAGCTTGGGGGGAGGTATGCCAACAACACACATATCATGTTCGGTCGGTTCTTTGTATATCCATTGTTTCGCTTTCTTTTTGGTTCTTGTTGCTTCTTTCTCAAAAACACAAAAGTGCCAAAAATATTTTTGTTGTTTCTCTTGGTTTGTTTCTTTGTTTCTTTGCTTTGGTTTGCCTTAAAAGAAAAATCCAAAAAGATTTTGCTTTGTTTGGTTTGTTTTGCTTTGTTTGGTTTTAATTTGTTTGCTTGTTTCTAAAAAAATCGAAAACACCAAAAATATTTGGTGTTCTTCTTTGGTTTTGTGAGTTCTTTGCAGGGTTCAGCCGTCCTCAGTGGATTTTGGTTTCATGTTAATTATTCAAGTCACACAAGTGATGGGCAATAATGAAGATTAAGACAACTCGAGGTGTGGTAAGAGGATGGTAACGAACTCTATTTGTTTCATTCTTGTACATATACTCTTCATTGTGAGCATGCTTAGCCTGTTTGTGTAAGGTGTATGTCATTATGGATGCTTAGTAGTTCTTGCTTGTCTATGATTAGCTCTAGCTTGCTAATAGTTTGTAGCATGTCATATGAATGTTTGCTTGCATTGTTTTATTCATACTTTGGTATGAAATTGTGGTATCCTCCTCTGACTGTTCATGTGAATCGACTTGGCACATGCTCATGCATGCATATGACTAATCAATAGTCAGTAAGCCTCGATGATTTATTTTGCCTCAGAGTTCTTGTATCACTTTCATGCCATAGTTAGTCCTGTTTTGTTGCAAGCATGATTATGATAGCTATTGCTCTCTCGTTTGTTGCTCCCTCTCTATTGCTAGACTTCACTTGCGCCGAGTACGTGCTCTACCTGTGCTTCCAAATTCCCAAAACCAATATTGCCAGCTGTGTCCACCATACCTAACTATTAGCATCATTTGCTATTTCAGTGCATATTCTATATGCCATGTTTTCTTCCAAAATGAAATGTTTGTCTGTTTTGAGAAAGTTAGTTAGTAAAGCTCTCACGAACTTGATGGCACACTTTATTCCTTGCGCTTAATAATTCTGAACCATTGTGACCTGTCCATGAAAGTTATATTCTTGCTAATTATATACTGGGAGTCAGCAGAACCGTGCTTCCATGGGGAACGCTTTCAACACTTTTTGGATATCTCATTCAGTTGATTCCTTGCTCTTTTGTTTACAGATGTCGACGATGTGAAATAAAAGGGGAGGTTGCGAGTTCATGGAGTTTATATATTGTGTTAGAGAAACGCCTGGGCCGCTAGCCTAAGCCATGCTTAATCATGGTGGAAACTTGCAGCATCACCATAATGAGCATCTATGAAGCGTCCTCAATAAAAAGCTATGCATATGGTAAATAAAAAGATTGCTGAGATTCTCATTGTTAGCTTGCCTTTTCATTTTGGTTATGGGAAAGCTCATGTACCATGTGCAAGGGGTACCCCGTTGGCGGTTCTCGATGATATGCATGTATTTACAATGACAAGAACTTTCAGGTGACCAAAGTTGAGTAGCATGCGGAGCGACCCTCGTACTCAAGGGACATGGGATTTCTAGTCTATGGTCTGTCAAGCATATGATTCAGAGTGGACCCCACTTTCACCTTAACCACATGAAGATGCCTATGATAGGGGCAATGAAAGCTCAAAGTTAATGAGTACCTTCCTTTCAGCATTAGGAAGCCTTTAAACCTTCACAAAACCGTTTTCACAACCTTGTTGAGTCACCACTTATTCTATGAGCACCTTCTTGAGAGCATAGTTGTCATTCTTGTGTTTATTCCAAAACTTGGTTAATTATGTCATGACTTTGATGCTTGTATCTCTGATATCTTTATCTCTAGTCTTCATGTGAACTTCAGAGGTGCCTTGGCATTTATATTGTGCTCTTCAAACAAAGGCAAGCGAGATATCACTCTATCATACCTTATTATGAGCATTGCAATGTTGCTTATGTTTATGTTTCATGCTACTTATTATTTTTGAGTTGGTTTCTATTCATAGCTTGCAATGACTATTGAGTAGACTTAGTTGCATACTCCTTATTATGAATTGCCTAAGCATCTACTCCTGTGCTGAGAATATTTACATCATCCGAAGCAAAGTGTTCGTGAAAGTTCTTTTATCGCACTCAGTTTTCAACTGAATTGCTTGAGGACAAGCAATAAGCTAAGCTTGGGGGGAGTTGATACATCCAAACCGTATCTACTTTCTCGAACACTTCGCTATTATTTCTCCTCTAAACTTGTGTGATTTGGATAGAACTAACACAGACAGACGCTGTTTTCAACAGAATTACCTTGGTGTCTTGTTTTTGTGCTGAAAATGAACTATCAGGAAAAACCCTGGAAAATATGCCAAAAATTATATTTCACCAGAAGATCCACGGAGCCAGAAGAAGAGACGGAGGGGAGGCCTGGGGGGCCCAGACCCACCCCAGGCGCGGGACCACCTGACCCCGCGCCTAGAGGGGGTGTGGTCACCCCAGGCACCTCCTAGGCCTCCCTCTGCGCCTATAAGTTGCCTTTCGACCTAAAAACCGAGGGGTGTTCGATAGTTTTCTAGAAATAGTTCCTCTCCGCCGCCACCACCAGAAACCAAGATTCGGATCCAGAAACTTCATTCTGGCACCCTACCGGGATGGGGAATTTGGAGAGGATCATCGCCATCGTCATCACCAACGCATATCCATCAACCACTGATGTTTATCTCATCCATGAGTGAGTAATCCCCCGCTGTAGGCTTGGGTATGGTAGGGATTGGATGAGTTCTATCATGTAATCAAATAAGATCTGTTAGGGCATAGTGTCTAGTATCTCTATTTGTGCTATTTGACTTTGTTGCAACTTGTTGTGCTTAATGCTTGTCACTAGGGCCCGAGTGCCATGATTTCAGATCTAAACTTATTATTGAATCATTATGATAGTATTGTTTGTGATCTTATATGCAAGTTGTGTACACATATCATTATCCGGATCTAAAGGCCCCAAAGTGACAATAATTGGGACAACCAGAGGGGATGGCTGTGGTGTGAGGATCACATGTGTTCACAAAGTGTTAATGCTTTGCTCGTGTGCTCTATTAAAAGGAGCACCTTAATTGCCAGTAGTTCCCTAGAGGCCCCGATGTCACGGGCTGGCTGGACAGAAGATGTTATGCAAGTTCTCATTGCGAGCACGTATGACTATATTTGGAGCACATGCCTAGGATTGTTTAGTATTTGGATGCTTGTTATTATTTATCTGCAATTCTGTAGGGGTCCCATCCTTTAATAAGATAGATCCCCCTGTGTTTACAATGCTAGTCCCTGGATCAATAGCTAGCATCCACAGTTAAGATGTAATATCAAGATACAAAGTTCATAACATAACTTTATAACCAGGAATAACATAACTTTATTACATCAATTCATAGCTCATTTGGCTATTACATTACATTGCAGCGGAATAACTATAGTCATGGGTCCCTCAACTTCAAAGTTCCACAGGCAGATGTTGGTTGTAGACTTTGTAATCCTAATCAATCAATCTTCACTAAAATCAATCAAACCTGCAACATTACAAGTTACAGCCACAAGGGTCAATACATTTGAATTGTATTGGCAAGCTTCACTATTATGTATAATATGAGTGGATCCTATCATTACATGCATATTTGGCTTAGTAGAGTTTAAGGCTGATTTGCATAAAGCAAAATTTTTCCTATCTTCTCAAAATGGTGTTGGTCCTTTGTCAAATCTCTTTTCCAAGTCCCTTGAACTCCTTGGTAGAAACTCAAGTGTTCAAGTCCTTGTCAAAAATCCCTTGAGCTACTTGGTAACCCCAAGTGCAACAAGTTTTATAAAATCTCATGAGTTCCTTGGTAACCCCAAGTACATCATGCTCTTGAGCACCTTGGTAACCCCAAGTGCATCAAGCTTAACAAAATCTCTTTGAATTCCTTGGTACCCCCAAGTGCATCAAGTTTTTATTTTAGAAGTTGGAATGTCGAGATCTCCCATGGTTCAAACTTTAGTTGCTCAGTATTGTCCATAACCGGGGACACGGCTAAGTACTTAGATTTTATTAACTTCTGCAGAAGGAGTACACTTTACCCACATGTCACAATCCCATCCTTTTGCCACCAGTGGCCTACTGGATTAGTGCTCACCAAGATGGAGTACTGGCAGATTGAGAATGTGACGAAGTCTTTCCAAAGGGTCCTCCCATACACCATTGCTAGCTTGCCTTCAGCACCCATGAAGCATTCCAGATCCCCATGTCCAGTTAACTGAAGACAGTGCATGGGTCTTCCCAATGTAGTTGACCAAGCCAGAGCCATAATAGCATGTGGTTGCACACGAAAGACACAATTGGAGAAACATGTTCAATCTCTAAGTTTCCTAGGTGGTTTTCTTTTGGAGCACAACACAAAGTGTCCCATAGACATGGTTCCTTTTGTTGCCACCTTCTCCAAAACTTAAAGTATCCTCCACCTAGGTGGTTCATTGAGTCCTTGTTTTATTATGTAAAACACAAGTCCTTTTCTCAACCTTTGTAAAATCTCAACATGTATCTCTTTTCAAAATATAGCATGGATAAGCATGTAACAACTACAATATTTTCACTAAGGAGTGTATAGGTAATCGTATTAGGATTTTAGCATAGCATAAGTACAAAAGTATTTTCATGCATGTTTCAAAATCCACTAAGTATAATGAAAATAGTAGGACTTTTGATGATAGTGTCACTTGCCTTTTTGGAAGGGAATGGTGGTTCACTCCTTGTTCTTGCTAGTCTCACACTTTTCTATTTTCACTACAAGTCAATCAAGCAAACACAAAATCAACTAACATTCCAAATCAAAGTCAAACAAACAATTTCACACACACACAAGGAAATGGATTCTAAGTCATGCATGGGAACATGCTTAAGATAGTTTTATTTACAAGGATGGTCTCCACTAGACTTCTAAACTTTGTAAGGTCCAAATTAGTCATTTACCAAAATGGCAAAGTCAATTGCAAAAGGGTTTTATCTTAAAACCATTTTAAAATCCATTCATCATTTTATGTGGTGAAAAATGTTTTTATCAAAACAAAACCTTTAAGTTTTTCACCAAATGAGTTGCTATTGCAAAACTTGGTGTTTTGGGGTCAGTAGGTTTGGTTCAAAACATTTTCCCAAAGTTTTCTTTATCAAAAACATTTTCATAATAAAATGTCTTTATTTTTATTTGGCTAGAAAATGGCTAAGTCAAATAATCTAATCTAAACTTTACCAAAATCATTTTCAACACCAAGGGTTGGTTCCTAGGGTCAGTATGGTCACAACAAACCATTTTGCAAAAGTTTTAATCCAAAAATCATTTTTAAACAATTTTTCTAATCTAAACAAGCACACAAATGAATCTGCAAAAACAAGTAAATTAACAGATATTATTCACCAAACTAATTCCACAGTTGGCTAGGGCTTGCTCTCCTGAATTCAACGACATAAAATTTGTAATTTTTGGACGTGTGGATCCAAAGATACAAGGGTTTGAAATTTACAATTCAATCAGATTCAAATCTGTTTTTAGATCTAATTCTGGCCACGCGTCGTTGTTTCATTGGTCGATACCGGTTCAGCCGGATCGGCATCGTGGTGCGTTGGATCTAATCAGATCGGGTGGTCCAGAGAGAGTACCTATTCACGACTTAGTGAACTAATCGTGAGCGCCAGATCTTGATCCTACGGTGCAGGTCTGTTTGACCATATGCGAGTGGCGCCGGCGGTGGCTAGCGGCGGCGCACGGCCAGGCGGTGGTGCTACGGTGGTTCTAGGAAGCTAGGAAGACAGAGGGGGTTCTCACCTTGTTTGCGAGGACGAGGTGGTGCTCAAGGTACTCTCGAGGAAGCAAGGGGCGCACAGAGACGGAGGTAATCGCTCGCCGGAGTCGTCGTCGGCGTCAGATGGTCCTGCTCGCGGTCGGTGTCGACGCTACAGATCACGAGAAGATCAACCGAGGGTATGGTTAGACGCAGGAGATCACGGGGATGCTGTGAGCGTGAACGAGAAGAAGAGGGGCGGCTGGAATCTACCTGTGGGGCTGGCCGGAGTTGAAGCGGACGGCGGCGTTGTTCAGAGCTTGTTGTAGTCGTCACTCTGGGGCGCCCGCTGTCGAACTAAAGGTACTGGGAGGTGTGTCTGGGAGTGGGGAAGCTGCCAGGGGGCTCAGGGAGGCTCGGGGCGGTGTCGAGTCGCCGGAATCGGCACCGGACTTCGTCGGAACAGAGGGTACTCGGGGAGGAAATTGGGGAGGTCTGGGGCGTGCCAGCGCGGTGTGTCAGAGGGGAAATGTAGAGGAGACATGGGCGTTTAAACCTGCGTGATCAAAGCTGGTAACGGTGGTCGAGTTAAAGCAAATTAAGGCCGCGAAATCATCGGCAGGAGCGGTGTCGAGGGAGGGAGAAAAGGTCGCGCGGGTGAGAAAGAAGAACAGTAGGAGTGGGGTCCAGTCGTCAGTGGGAAAAGAAGTGAGAGGGAGGTCCACCCGTCATTCACTCAGTGAGTTTGATACTGCGTGCGAATCGTTTTCTTTCGGGGAGGGAATACTGGGCTGTTTCTGGGCCTGTTGGGCTGCTGGGTTGGGTTGTCCTATTCTTTATATTTTTCCTGCGCTGAACTCTTTTCTTTTTCCATTTCCAATTTCTGTTTTGAATTTCCAAACAAACAAACAATATCCAAATCAAATCAAATAAACACCAAACCTTGCACTAAGAATTTGGTTCTGTTTAGTAGCATAAACCTAAATTCCAAAATAAAATAATATTTTATTCATTTTAAGATCCATTCATTAATTAAATAAAATGGACCTTTATTTATTTAATAGGTTTCATTTATTTAATAAAATCTTCATTTGAAATCCAAATACTTTCAAAACCAAATAGTAGGTTTTATTTGAAAGTAAAGAATACTTGGAAAGCTTGTTTAAAATAAAATAAAATAACCTTTTATTTTAGGGTCCATTAATAATTAAATTCAGTAGACCTTCATTATTAAATCAATTAGGATTTATTTTATTTAAAATATTTATTTTGAAATCTAAAATAAAGCCAAAACACTTCAGTAGGTTTTATTTAAGAAAATAAAATACTTAGAAAACTTATTTAAAATAATTTAATAAGTTTTGATGTTTTAATTAAAATGGTAAAACCTTTTATTTAAATAAAAAATGGATATTAATTCCTTATTATTTTATTTAAATAAACCTTTACTATTTTTAAACAAAACAAAACATTTTATTTCAAAATCTTGGCCAAGGTTTAATTTGGCTTTATAAAATAACCTTTATTTATAAATCCACCTTTTCCTTTAAAAACAAAATCTTTTATTTAAAAGATCAATAATGGTATTTCCAAAACATTTTATTTTCCTCTATTAAAATGTTTATCTTTTTAAATCCCTTTAGGATTTTATTTAATCCAAATTGGTTTGAGGTTCCAATTGAATTCAAAATGTTTCTTCTGGCCCTGAAAATCATTCAAAGTTTTATTTTATTCATTTATTTTTCACATTACAAGATTTGGAAAATCTTGGGATGTGACAAATTCCCTAGATCTTGAAGTTACATGTTTAGACTCGTCCATGCAACGCCCGTCCATCCATCCCTATGCCTACCGCTCTCGAATCCTACTGTTACCGTTACTATTACTATTTCTCCTGTTTCACTGTTACTGTTGCTGTTGTTGTTGCTGTTGTTGTTGCTGTTGTTGTTGCTTTGCTGTTGCTACTGATAAACTTCTATGAGCAAGAACTATTTCCAGGTGCAGCTGAACAGAAAACTCAGTTGTTAAGGCTTGCAAGTATTCTTTGGCTCCCCTTGTTTCGAATCAATAAAATTTGGTAATACTACCCGTGAAGACTGTTGCGATCTCCTACACTTGTGGGTCATCAGCCGTGCGCCTCGAGCTCGCCCGACGTGGCTGATGAGTGCATATTTGCATCATGTTTTATATTATTATTTTGCACTATAGTGGTAGGATTTTGGTATTTTACGACGTTCACGCGCATCTTTTATGTCTATTTTCACCAGGATTAGGACAGATAATGGATACGATGGACACAATTCTTGGACCAGTTGTAGTGGAGTGAAAAAGAGTCAAAAATAGCATAAATCGATAATTTGGGAAATATCAATAACACTAGAAGAAAACCCGAGGCGATCGCGAGAGGCGGTATCTTTAACGACTAACTATACGGCGGGAATACTTTTTTCGGCCATATAGTTGCCGCCATATAGTTGCCGCCTCCACCGCCTTTTTAAATAGTTTCGCCCCGTGCAATTAGATCTAGGAGAAGACATACAGAACACCCAGAAATCGCTGAAAATCTCACCTCCGGAAGGGATCTGGAGGGAGAACTTGCCCAAGGGATCCATCTTCGCCCTATGCAGACCTGGGAGGCCAAGGCATCAATCTTCATCTTCATCAACCGCTGCATCACCAACATATCCATCCATCCCATCTAGATCTTCTTGTAATTCTCGTACTAGTTGTGGATTTATACAAGAACTATACATCTATTATTGTTTCTATTATCATTGCCATGATGTTGTTTGCCTCCATGTCTGAGTTGATCGTTAGTTCTTGGGGAGATGGAGAAACCCTAGCATATTATTGAGATAAGATAGAGATTATCATGTTATGCATCATTATGTGTATGTGTTAATTGTCTTTATCTTGATGTTGAGAGTCATGCACCTCTTAATATTTGCCTCTTATGGGGACTTGATGAAGGGGATTACTTGTTGGTAGACGGAGAGATGATATTACTTATTGTGACTATAAAGCTGTTGTCATTCTTTACGTACTAACTTAGGAAAGCAAGGAGAACTCACTAGGCCATATCCATGCAACGGGAGAAATCTCTTAATAGCGAGATAAACGATTGATGTCGTTTACCTGTCGGCTGTAGTTATGACGGATGATGTGTGCAGTGGTTGCTACCTATTCGTCCATATATGGAGCTCCTCCCACATACATATATGTCATGAGAATATTTGTTATGGTAAATCTTGATTACTGTATCTAAATTTCTAGCGGTGTATCCACCACTCCCTGAGAACGCTTATTTCCCTATTGTAGTCCCAAGCTCTCTTACATACGTGATTCTTGGCACATGGGTTGGGTATTGTGTTCATGGTAGCATGGGTATCTATTGAGTATGTTGACCATGGTATTGTTGTTGTGACTATCTTATAAATGGCAAGAATTGTTCATGTTCACCATGTAGACAAGGATGCCTTTTTGAGAGGTAACATAGAACCGGACCCGAACGAGCTTGATTTGGTGTTTGAGCATACTCCAACCTATGCCGAGGTCTTGGAGCAATTGAGAATTGAATTGAAATGGATGGACCCAAATGATGTTGTTGAGTTGGAGGGAAGACGTAATGTTGGCTTGGAAATGCATGTCCATTGGAAGACCATGCGTATCTACTCCGAGGTCCGTTGGGTTGAATACAAGGAGGCGGTGGCTGAATCACTTGACAAAGCTCTTGAGATATTTGCCATTAAAAAGGTTGATAGTTCTTTGCAATTGGATTTTGTAAGGTTCCCAACCTTTAATAAGGTAGATATCCCTGTGTTTACAATGCTAGTCCCTGGATCAATAGCTAGCATCCACAGTTAAGATGTAATATCAAGAAACAAAGGTCATAATACAACTTTATAACCAGGAATAAAATAATTTATTACATCTTACATAGCTCATTTGGCTATCTCGTTACAATGCAGCAGAATAACTATATAGCATGGGGTCCTTCATCTTCAAAATGCCACAGGCAATCATGTTGGTTGTAGACTTGTAATCCTATTCAACAAACTTCACTAACATCAAGCAAACGTGCAACATAATAAGTTGCAGCCACAAGGGTCAATACATTTGAATTGTATTGGCAAGTTTCACTACTATGTAGAAATATGTGGATCCTATCATTACATGCATTTTTGGCTAAGTAGGGTTTAGGCTCATTTGCAGAAAGCAATATAGTTTTATCCTATCTTTTCAAAATAGTTTTGATCTTTTGTCAAATCTTTCTGAACTTCTTGGAAAACTCCAAGTGCTTCAAATCCCTTGTTGTCACCATCAAGTTTTACTTTGAGAAATTGGAATGTCGATATCTTCCATAGCTTCAGGCCCTACTTTCTCAGTATTGTCCATAACCGGGGACACGACTAAGTACTTAGAATTTGATCTTCTGCAGAAGTTGTACACTTACCCACATGACACAATCTCGTCTTGACGCCACCAGTGGCCGCTGGATAAGTACTCACCAAAATGGAGTACTGGCAGATCGAGAATGTGACAAAGTCTTTCCATAGAAGTCCTCCCAATACACAATGCTAGCTTGTCATCCAGGCACAAATATAGGGATATATTTCCCTTACACAATTCTAGTCAACCTGAAGATGCCAATGCATGGGTCTTCCACTATGTAGTTGACTAAGCCAGAGCCCATTTAGCATGTGGCTGTACACGGAAGCCACTGTACGAGAAACATGTTCAATCTCTAAGTCCCTGGGTGGTTTTCTTCTAGTGCACATACAAAAAGAGATGGCCATATAAACATGGTTCCTTTTGTTGCCACCTTTCAAAAACTTGAGTATCCTTGTCCACCCAGGTGGTTCATTAGGTACTTGTTTTATTATATAAAACATATACCTTTCCAACACTTCATATAATCATATCATGTATCCCATCACAATATACAGCAGGGCTAAGCATACTACAACTACATTGTTTCCACTAAGGAATATATAAGGGTATCCTATTAGGATTTAGCATAGCATAAAATATAGTAGTCCTTTCCATGCATGTTACAAAATCCACTAAGTGTAATGAAAATAGTAGGACATGGATGATAGTGTCACTTGCCTTTTTAGTAGAGAATGATGGTTCACTTCTTGATCTTGCAAATATCACACTCTTCTAACTTCACTACAAATCAATCAAGCAAACACAAATTCAACTCGCATTCCAACCAATTTATCACACATAAAATAATACAAACAAGGTCATGCATGCAAGCATGCAAAAGATAGTTTTATTTTCAAAAGTGGTTTCCACTAGGCTCTAAACATTATAAAGTTCGAAAGTGGTCATTTACTAAAGTGGTAAAACCATTTGCAAAAGGTTTTATCTATAAACCATTTTTAAATCAAATCATTATTTTATGTGGTTGAAAATGCTTTTAGCAAAGCAATATTCTTTAAATAGTTCACCAAATATATTTTAATTCTCAAAACTTGGTGTTTAGGGTCACAAGGTTTGAATCAAATCATTTCCCAAAGGTTTCACTCCAAAAATCATTTCTAAAACAAAAACAATATTTTTATTTGACTAGAAATGTGCTAACTCAAATATTTACTTCTTAACTTCACAAAATACATTTTTAAATCCAAAAGTTGGTTCATATGGTCAGTAGGTTCAAAACAACCAATTTTGCAAAGATTTCATATGAAAAATATATCTAGAACAATTTTTATATTCAAAATAAGCCTACACAAGTTTCTGCAAATTCAACCAATTTTCCAGAAGCAAAACATTAAACAAAATGCATGGTTGCAAAGTACATGTTCTGCTGAATCCATTGATATAAAATTTGCAAAATTTGGACGTGTAGAATTAAAGTTATGAATTTTACAAGTTTGCAATTCAAATAGATTATATTTTCTGTTTTTAACAAAACCATGTCCACGTGGCGTGATTCTATTGGCCGGTACCGCTTCGTGCGGATCAGCCTCTCTAGACCGCAGGATTTAACTTAAAGCGCATGGTTCAGATGGGCGCGTATCCCTTCGGTTAAGATCTAATCACAGCCCCTGGATTAAAATCTAACGGACACAATCGCTTGGTCAAAGACTGGTGGCGCTGCGTGGCGGAGCACGCTCTGGCGGTGTGCTTGCCGATGATGCAGGAAGCAAGGAAGACAGAGGAGCGGCTCACAGTGTTCGCAGGGTCCTGGTGAAGCTCGAGGTGCTGTTGGTTTGGCGAGGGGCGCACAGGAACGAAAGTAATCGCTCGCTGGAGTCGGTGGCGGCGTCAGGCGGTTCTGTTCGTCGTCGGGGATGGAGCTGCAGATCGCGCCGAGGCAAGTGGGAGGGAGCGTTAGATGCGTACGAGCATGGGGAGTACGGGAGTATCATTGAGAGGGCTCGGGGCGGTCTGGCTTACCAGGGAGACTTCGCCAGAGTAGACGCGTCGTCGGTGGTGCTCTGATGTTGATGAAGCCGAGTTTCTAGAGCGCGCGGGAGCGAGCTGGGGCTATGGGCAGGTGCGCACGGGACTGGAGAGCAAGCTAGCGTGCTCTGTGAGGAGAGGGGCGGCTGTGGTTCGCCGGAATTGGCTGCGAAGCTCGTCGGAGATGGCGACGGTGCAAAAGGAAATTGGGGCGGCCTGGTGGCTCTCTGGCAGCGGGGTCTGAGGCGAAATGGCGAGGAGGGAGAGGTGCTTAAGAGGGCGTGGTCGCGAGAGGAAATTACTGTGCCATCAACGCGTATTGACGCCGACAATCAATCGGCAGCAACGGCTGGGGGACGTGGTAGCGGGGTTGAAGACGACTGCGTGGAAGTGGGGTCCATCTAATAGTGACGGAGAGAGAGAGGGAGTGGGGTTCACTGCTCAGTGTCTATGTGGGTTCTTTTCTGAGTGAAAACAGTTCACCAGCGGGAGAGAAAGATGGGTTGCGAGTTGGGCTTGATGGGTGTGGCATCCCGCAAAACCACTACTAGAAAATCGTGTTGTTTTTGTGCATTGCATCATCATGACCGCATGCTCATGTCATCATGCCACATTGCATTTGAGCATCGTCATCATCTTGCATCTGTTCGCATAAAACTATTTCGGAAAAACCTAATTTGTTTTCTAAACGCCCCGTCTTGGTTCAAACGCAAACCCCGGGTCTCCGGATTATTTTGTTTGTCTGCTATCGGTTTGCAAACGGTGCATTTAAAATAAATAAAATTCTGATTTATTTTTAGTGGGGCAGTCGAACGGGCCGAATCGACCCGAACGACCACCCCCAGAATAAAAATCGGTCCACCCATAATCCTAAAACTACCCAACCTAATCTACCCACACCCCCTCCACCTCACCCCACGCAATAGCTAGACGCCACCTCACCTCTCTCCCTCTTTCCCTCCAATCAGCAAGTGCCACCTCACCAGCCCCTCTTCCCTCCCTCTCACTCTCTCTCCCCCTCTCTCTCTCCCTGGAACCCACCCCAGCACACCCTGCACGCACACGCAGGCCACACCCTCCCCAATTCCCACCTCCCCCTGGTCAGACCCCTCTCCCAACCGCCTGCCGCCCTGGGTCCCACCCCGCGGGTCCTACCTCGTGCGAGCCCCCACCTCCTTCTTCCTCCTCGCCCTCTCTTCCCTACCCCATCGCCCGCGCCTCTGCGCCTCCTTCCTGTCGGCCTCGCCGTCCTCTCGCCGCCTCCCCGACCCCAGGCTCCACCGCCTCGCCTCACCGCTTTCCCCTCGCCCCCGCTGCGCCCGGCGCTCCCTCGGCGAGCCCGCGCCACCCCGGCCCGAGCTCCGCCCCGCCCCCGTTTCTCCTCCTCGGCCCCGGCGACCCCCCCCCCACTCGACACCACCTCCCGTCGCCCCCCCTCAAGCTCCCCCGACGCGCACCGCCCGCCACCGCTCCTTCCCTTCGGCCAGACGCGCTCCGCCCTGAGTCGCCGCGGCCTGCCTCTGTCTCCACCGTCTCCGGCCACGCTCACCATCGCCTGCAGCGCCTGACGCCGCCGCCAGTAGAGCTCGCCACCGACCCGTTTCGTTGCCCCTGCTCTGCCTGCCTCGCGCCTGTCGCCGCCAGGCGCCACCAGCTGCGACCGCCGGCCCCTGCGCCGCCACGTCCGCCATCCTCGGCCCCTGCCGGAAGCAACCGCCGCCTCCCTGGACTGCATGTCCTCGAAGCCCTCTAAGACGTCGCCGCCTTCTCCTCCTGCACGTAGGAACCTCTGTCCCCGGCCCAGCGCGTACGGCTCGTGTCTGTTGTTGTTGCTCAGTCATCGGCCCATGTTGGAGTGGAGTGGGACATGGCGATGGTGTAGATGTTCGCCTTCAATTGAGACGGGTTCGCCAAGTTCGCCACTGACCGCGACGCCAAGGATTCCACCGCGGAGCACCAAGCTCTCCTTCCTGGACCCGACGCCACGACAAGATCTCCCTCACGGATTCGACGACCGAACCCGGACGTACCAAGTTCTTCGACCCGAAGACCCCATGTGCGACAAGTACTTCTTCCCGGATGCGATGCTCGCGAACATGGACGGTAAGGACACCGACGCAGGACGCCAAGCACTGCACCCCGGACGCCAAGTCCGACCCGACCTGCGGACCCGACAAGACCTTCGCGACGACAAGAACGACAGCGACCAGGAAGAATCCGAGGCGTCCTGCCGCCGAACCAAGTCCTCCTTCCTGGAATGCCAAGATCTACCTCCGTTGTCCGAGAATGTTTCCGCCGAGAACGAACCCGTCGAACCTTGAACCCTGAGACCGGACCCCGAACCCCTGGAACCCCAAGATCGTCGAACCCTAATGTGTGAACCCCTTCCCGAAACCCTATTTTATAATATAATAAAACTTGTTGCAAATTAAATTGTCATTCTCGCATGCATATCATTGGTTTGGGGGCCTTATGCTGATTCACCTCATAATTAAATATGGGGCCCATATGCGGGCAAATCTAGTCTTATATTGGACTCATTTAAATTTGTGTAGCGAACCGGTGCTATATTTTGGCCATGTTTATACAACATTTAAATTGCGGGGGTTCTAAATAACTTGAACCATTTAATTAATTGTCGGGACCCCGGTTCCGCTTAATATGACCTAATTGCATCGCACCTTTGCCATGCCATACATCATACATGCATCATGCCCGATCTTTTGCCGTAGCATTAAATATTGCATCCGGTGTTTCTTCTAGTGTTTTGCTTCTTCGCGGATAAGGCCGTTGAGTTGATGTGAGCTTCGACCCGATCTTCGGTTGAACCTTCGACAATGTTTTCAGGCGAGCATCTCCCCCTTTCTCCCTATCGTACTTTTATAGTATTTATTCCCTCCTGTTGATCTATTGCTATCTGTGTTGCGTTTCTCTAGTTCTGTACCCGTGATATCCCCTTGCAGCCCTATATTGCCTTGGACACATCCTATTACCTGTTGTTTGGTAGATAGATGGACTTGCGCGTCGTAGTCGCTTGCTCAAATGCTGTTGCGTGTCGTCAAGTACCACAGTTGTTGGAGTATTGCCGCATGTTCAATGTTGGAGATGGTCATGGCTTTAATTATTGTGCACTTTAATTATTGTTTAACAACTAAAATTGAAGTAAGTAAGCAGAGGCATCGGTGGGTGATAGATAATATTTGGTTTCCGACCGCCCACTTGTGTCCCGTAGGACCCCGAGTTCTTGACACCTGTTCCGAGATCGAGCGCGCTAACCACAGGTGGGGAGATATGGGCCCCCCATCGATTAGTACCTGATTTCAAAGTATTGTACTGGGGGCCACAACTAGTTTGAGGTTTTATTTACTATCATGTACCTATGCCATGCTTTACTGCTTTATTTACGATTGTGTGAGGAGCACGCTGTACTGTTTTGGAAGCGGAGTGTTTTCGCGGTATCGACAGTCCCAGTTTTGGGATTTGCTGTCGTTTACAGCCACTGACGCAAACCCTGAGTCCGTCTCGGAGACCGGCCGACTTCGTTGCGGGTGTACTTAGTGGGGTGGCCCCCGTGCTTGCTTTGGGTCTGGGAACGTCGTGACTTAGGCCCCGCCGACATACCGATGGGTGTATGTTAACTGATCTGGCAAAAAGGGTCGAAGTGCTTGTGGATACTTTGGTGCACCCCTGCAGGGTTTAATCTTTTCGAGAAGCCGTGTCCGCGGTTATGGACGACTTGGAGCACAGGTCTCGATCATAGACAACTATAACTAAAGTTTACTGTTCTAATTTGACTTGTATCCGATATGACTAGTAATCGGCTTCACCACAACGGAATGGCTAAATAAAAGTACCAACAACTGCTGGGTTTTTGGGATATCTCATGCTATTTGTATCTGACTAGTAAGTGTTGCAACTACAACGGAATGGTTAACTAAAACGGCCCACTGCTATTTTATCAGGATGATTATCTATACCTGACTAGTAATTACTGCAACGATAACCGAATAAATAAAACTGCCAACTGTGTGAGTTCCTCGGTTGACTTCCTCGTTTGGTCTCGAGGGGGAAACACCAGGATGGGTTTGTTTGATGGTAGCACCAGGTTGGGTCCGAATAGGTCTTTCTTACCCCCCTCTCTGATAGCCGCCAGTTGTATCGAGTCTCTATAGGTTGTTTAGTGCATGCTGCCGCTGCCGCTTCAGTCCACCATACCTATGTAGGCGAGGACCGCCGAATTCTAGCCTCGCCGTGTACTGGCCTCAGTACTGACGCTCCTCTTTTTCCTTTTCCCTTTGTCGGCACCCCTTTTGTTTAAGCAGGTTTTGAGATCAACGACGTTGGCAGGGTTACCCTTCCGGCTTGGCCTGGGCAGGGTTATGGACGCCATTGGTTATTCTTCAGGGCTCTTAGCCCCATTTGCATCTTGTCCGTAGCCGGACGCTATATCGTTTTCAAGGTGATTTGGATCTTTGTATATTATATCTGTATTCTTGACTCTTTGAGTCGCTGTTGTATATATCTGTTCTGTGGGTCCCATCGAGGACTGTTGTGTAATGTTATTACTTCGTTTTCCACCCGCACGAAAGTGCCTGGTGGGCACCTTTGAATCGTTTCTATGCGGGTTTGGAGAGTTTCGCTAAAACTTGCATAGGTCCGATTCTGAGGGTGTTATAGAGTGGTATCAGAGCTCAGCAGTTGCGATACCCCACAAGTCCAGCCTGTAGGATAACCTATCTAACGGCCGAAGTAGAGTGTCAAAACTATTTTTGAAAAATCGGTTGGATAGTTCTGATTAGGTCTGATTTTTACTCCTTACCCCTTTGCTATTCTCCTCTTACCTCTACGTGTTTTGAATCCGCTCTCTTCTCTTTCTTCGAGTCCAGGAATTCTCGTGGTTGGGTTTCGTCGTACCTTCAGGGTTTCGCTTCCTCTTCTGGTAACAATGCTTCTACATCCGGTCTTCATGCTATCCGAGGAACCCTTCGTCTGGTGGACTTCTCTTTGTTCCTTCTCGTGCCTTCCGGTGTTCTCCGATGCGACGACATCATCTACGCCAGATCCGATGCAGAGTATGCATCACTCCTTTGTTTCCGAACCTCGATTGTCGAGATCTTCAGTCTGATTCCGAGAATGGTTGCATGCTTTTCCACTGATTGTGCAGAGTAATAGTTTGGGTGCGTGATGGATTGGCCCCCATGCCGACAACCCCTTCTATTCGCTTTTGTACATTGAAGTGGATGGGAATGCATCGGTTCTCTCTTTCTATTGAAGTTAGAGGTGGCTTTATTCGGTGATACCTCTACCTTCGACCTTTTGTTCCCGGAGTGTTCTCTCGACGATCACGGACAACGACCTCTTGTTAGTGGTGTCGCGAGGATCTACACGAAGCGAGAAGACGCAGATCGCCGACCTTCCTTCCGGTACCATGAGGCGGATCTCGAGGGCGAGATCCATTGTTAGTGGTGTCGAATTGTGGCATCCCGCAAAACCACTACTAGAAAATCGCGTTGTTTTTGTGCATTGCATCATCATGACCGCATGCTCATGTCATCATGCCGCATTGCATTTGAGCATCGTCATCATCTTGCATCTGTTCGCGTAAAACTATTTCGGAAAAACCTAATTTGTTTTCTAAACGCCCCGTCTTGGTTCAAACACAAACCCCGGGTCTCCGGATTATTTTGTTTGTCTGCTATCGGTTTGCAAATGGTGCATTTAAAATAAATAAAATTCTGATTTATTTTTAGTGGGGCAGTCGAACGGGCCGAATCGACCCGAACGACCACCCCCAGAATAAAAATCGGTCCACCCATAATCCTAAAACTACCCAACCTAATCTACCCACACCCCCTCCACCTCACCCCACCCAATAGCTAGACACCACCTCACCTCTCTCCCTCTTTCCTTCCAATCAGCAGCTGCCACCTCACCAGCCCCTCTTCCCTCCCTCTCACTCTCTCTCCCCCTCTCTCTCTCTCCCTGGAACCCACCCCAGCACACCCTGCACGCACACGCAGGCCACACCCTCCCCAATTCCCACCTCCCCCTGGTCAGACCCCTCTCCCAACCGCCTGCCACCCTGGGTCCCACCCCGCGGGTCCTACCTCGTGCGAGCCCCCACCTCCTTCTTCCTCCTCGCCCTCTCTTCCCTACCCCATCGCCCGCGCCTCTGCGCCTCCTTCCGGCCGGCCTCGCCGTCCTCTCGCCGCCTCCCCGACCCCAGGCTCCACCGCCTCGCCTCACCGCTTTCCCCTCGCCCTCGCTGCGCCCGGCGCTCCCTCGGCGAGCCCGCGCCACCCCGGCCCGAGCTCCGCCCCGCCCCCGTTTCTCCTCCTCGGCCCCGGCGACCCCCCCCCTCGACACCACCCCCCGGTCCCCCCCCTCAAGCTCCCCCGACGCGCACCGGCCGCCACCGCTCCTTCCCTTCGGCCAGACGCGCTCCGCCCTGAGCCGCCGCGGCCTGCCTCCGTCTCCACCGTCTCCGGCCACGCTCACCGTCGCCTGCAGCGCCTGACGCCGCCGCCAGTAGAGCTCGCCACCAACCCGTTTCGTTGCCCCTGCTCTGCCTGCCTCGCGCCTGTCGCCGCCAGGCGCCACCAGCTGCGACCGCCGGCCCCTGCGCCGCCACGTCCGCCATCCTCGGCCCCTGCCGGAAGCAACCGCCGCCTCCCTGGACTGCATGTCCTCGAAGCCCTCTAAGACGTCGCCGCCTTCTCCTCCTGCACGCAGGAACCTCTGTCCCCGGCCCAGCGCGTACGGCTCGTGTCTGTTGTTGGTGCTCAGTCATCGGACCATGTTGGAGTGGAGTGGGACATGGCGATGGTGTAGATGTTCGCCTTCAATTGAGACGGGTTCGCCAAGTTCGCCACCGACCGCGACGCCAAGGATTCCACCGCGGAGCACCAAGCTCTCCTTCCTGGACCCGACGCCACGACAAGATCTCCCTCACGGATTCGACGACCGAACCCGGACGTACCAAGTTCTTCGACCCGAAGACCCCATGTGCGACAAGTACTTCTTCCCGGATGCGATGCTCGCGAACACGGACGGTAAGGACACCGACGCAGGACGCCAAGCACTGCACCCCGGACGCCAAGTCCGACCCGACCTGCGGACCCGACAAGACCTTCGCGACGACAAGAACGACAGCGACCAGGAAGAATCCGAGGCACCCTGCCGCCGAACCAAGTCCTCCTTCCCAGAATGCCAAGATCTACCTCCGTTGTCCGAGAATGTTTCCGCCGAGAACGAACCCGTCGAACCCTGAACCCTGAGACCGGACCCCGAACCCCTGGAACCCCAAGATCGTCGAACCCTAATGTGTGAACCCCTTCCCGAAACCCTATTTTACAATATAATAAAACTTGTTGCATATTAAATTGTCATTCTCGCATGCATATCATTGGTTTGGGGGCCTTATGCCGATTCACCTCATAATTAAATATGGGGCCCATATGCGGGCAAATCTAGTCTTATATTGGACTCATTTAAATTTGTGTAGCGAACCGGTGCTATATTTTGGCCATGTTTATACAACATTTAAATTGCGGGGGTTCTAAATAACTTGAACCATTTAATTAATTGTCGGGACCCCGGTTCCGCTTAATATGACCTAATTGCATCGCACCTTTGCCATGCCATACATCATACATGCATCATGCCCGATCTTTTGCCGTAGCATTAAATATTGCATCCGGTGTTTCTTCTAGTGTTTTGCTTCTTCGCGGATAAGGCCGTTGAGTTGATGTGAGCTTCGACCCGATCTTCGGTTGAACCTTCGACAATGTTTTCAGGCGAGCATCTCCCCCTTTCTACCTATCTTACTTTTATAGTATTTATTCCCTCCTGTTGATCTATTGCTATCTGTGTTGCGTTTCTCTAGTTCCGTACCCGTGATATCCCCTTGCAGCCCTATATTGCCTTGGACACATCCTATTACCTGTTGTTTGGTAGATAGATGGACTTGCGCGTCGTAGTCGCTTGCTCAAATGCTGTTGCGTGTCGTCAAGTACCACAGTTGTTGGAGTATTGCCGCATGTTCAATGTTGGAGATGGTCATGGCTTTAATTATTGTGCACTTTAATTATTGTTTAACAACTAAAATTGAAGTAAGTAAGCAGAGGCATCGGTGGGTGATAGATAATATTTGGTTTCCGACCGCCCACTTGTGTCCCGTAGGACCCCGAGTTCTTGACACCTGTTCCGAGATCGAGCGCGCTAACCACAAGTGGGGAGATATGGGCCCCCCATCGATTAGTACCTGATTTCAAAGTATTGTACTGGGGGCCACAACTAGTTTGAGGTTTTATTTACTATCATGTACCTATGCCATGCTTTACTGCTTTATTTACGATTGTGTGAAGAGCACGCTGTACTGTTTTGGAAGCGGAGTGTTTTCGCGGTATCGACAGTCCCAGTTTTGGGATTTGCTGTCGTTTACAGCCACTGACGCAAACCCTGAGTCCGTCTCGGAGACCGGCCGACTTCGTTGCGGGTGTACTTAGTGGGGTGGCCCCCCGTGCTTGCTTTGGGTCTGGGAACGTCGTGACTTAGGCCCCGCCGACATACCGATGGGTGTATGTTAACTGATCTAGCAAAAAGGGTCGAAGTACTTGTGGATACTTTGGTGCACCCCTGTAGGGTTTAATCTTTTCGAGAAGCCGTGTCCGCGGTTATGGACGACTTGGAGCACAGGTCTCGATCATAGACAACTATAACTAAAGTTTACTGTTCTAATTTGACTTGTATCCGATATGACTAGTAATCAGCTTCACCACAACGGAATGGCTAAATAAAAGTACCAACAACTGCTGGGTTTTTGGGATATCTCATGCTATTTGTATCTGACTAGTAAGTGTTGCAACTACAACGGAATGGTTAACTAAAACGGCCCACTGCTATTTTATCAGGATGATTATCTATACCTGACTAGTAATTACTGCAACGATAACCGAATAAATAAAACTGCCAACTGTGTGAGTTCCTCGGTTGACTTCCTCGTTTGGTCTCGAGGGGGAAACACCAGGATGGGTTTGTTTGATGGTAGCACCAGGTTGGGTCCGAATAGGTCTTTCTTACCCCCCTCTCTGATAGCCGCCAGTTGTATCGAGTCTCTATAGGTTGTTTAGTGCATGCTGCCGCTGCCGCTTCAGTCCACCATACCTATGTAGGCGAGGACCGCCGAATTCTAGCATCGCCGTGTATTGGCCTCAGTACTGACGCTCCTCTTTTTCCTTTGCCCTTTGTCGGCACCCCTTTTGTTTAAGCAGGTTTTGAGATCAACGACGTTGGCAGGGTTACCCTTCCGGCTTGGCCTGGGCAGGGTTATGGACGCCATTGGTTATTCTTCAGGGCTCTTAGCCCCATTTGCATTTTGTCTGTAGCCGGACGCTATATCATTTTCAAGGTGATTTGGATCTTTGTATATTATATTTGTATTCTTGACTCTTTGAGTCGCTGTTGTATATATCTGTTCTGTGGGTCCCATCGAGGACTGTTGTGTAATGTTATTACTTCGTTTTCCACCCGCACGAAAGTGCCTGGTGGGCACCTTTGAATCGTTTCTATGCGGGTTTGGCGAGTTTCGCTAAAACTTGCATAGGTCCGATTCTGAGGGTGTTATACTGGGCCTTTCTTAGTGGGTTGAGACTGTTTCATTTTTTTCATACAGAAAGTTTTTCCTTTTTCTATTTGAATATTCTGATTTGATTTTCAAACAAACAATTCAAACACCAATTCATATCAAACCACCACCAAACTTTGTATTGATTTTAGTTCTGTTTAACAACATAATCCAATGTCCAAAATAAAATAATTTTTATTCTTTTTAGGATCCTTTAATAATTAAATAAATAGACCGTAGTCATTAATTCAATTAGGATTTAATTTATTTTAAAACTCTATTTCAAATCTAATTAATATCAAAACCATTTCAGTAGGTTTTATTTGAAAACAAAAACACTTGGAAATCTTATTTAAAATAAATTAACAAGTTTTAGTGTTTATTTAAAATGGGAGAAACCTTTACTTTAATAAAATTGGATATTAATAAATCCTCATTATTTTATTTAAATAAACCTTTACTATTTTATCAAATAGAAATATTTTATTTCAAAAGCTTGGCCAAGATTTAATTTGGCTCTATAAAATAATCCTTATTTATATTTCTACCTTTGCTTTTGAAAACCATATCTTTTTATTAAAAGATCCAAAAATAGTGATTCCAACTATTTTAACTTTATTTATTAATTGTTTATCTTTTTAAATCCTTTAGGATTTTATTTGATCAAAATAGGTTTTGATGTTTCCAAATGGAATCAAAAAGTTTCTTCTCACCCTAAATTTCAACAAAATTTTATTTTGTTTATTTATTTTTCACATTTCAAAATTTGGAAAATTTTGGGATGTGACAGGCTACCACCCTTAAAAGAAATCTCGTCCCGAGATTTGGGAAGGCTAGGGTTACAAGTTGGCTTCAAATCAACTAGGGTACTACCACCCTTAAAATTAAAGTCTCATAGGGTTACATTGATGGTTCACTTGACTATGGGTTCAACACTTAATATCCAGACAAGGAATCCTTACTTGACTCTTCTGATTTAACTAGTTCCTGACATCCACTTCTTCTATCTCTTCAAAGTTTCCATCCATATCAATGTGGTTCACATGTCCTTTCTGGATCACATTGGAGTCATTTCCATTGGATCTTCTAGCATCCTTTTTCTTTTTCTTCTCAGGACAGTCTGATGCATAGTGTCCAAGTTCCTTACAATTATAGCATTGCAACTGGCTAATGTCTTTCTTCCTGAAAGTGTCATGCTGGTTCTGACCAAGGTCATATCCATTGTCAGTATCATTTACATTATTCTCACTTCCATTGTTGTTGTGGTGATACTGATGTGGTTCAGAATCTTCATTGCTCTTTTTGAATGAATGCTTCTTTCTTGATGATCCTGAGTGATACTTGAGTTTATGCTTCCTCTTTCTGTTCTCAACTTGATTCATCTTGTTTTCCAAAATGGTGGCTTTGTCACAGAGTGATTGATAAGTTGGGACATAGGCAACAGCTAGCTGCAGGTTCAACTCATCATTAAGTCCTTCAAGAAATTTCTCCTTTCTCTTAGCATCTGTGTCAACTTCATCCGGTGCATATCGTGCCAGATTGTTGAATTCTTCAATATACTCAGCCACACTGAGGTGACGCTGTTTCAGGTTGTGAAACTCCTTTTTCTTCAAGTAAATCACTCCAGGTGAGATGTGAGCTGTACAGAAACCATCCTCAAAAATAGCCCAAGTTACATCTTCAAGGGGAGTGGTGATCTGGAAGTTGTCCCACCATGTTGTTGCTGGTCCTTCAAGTAGAAATGCTGCAAACCTTACTTTTTCTTCGTCGGTGCAGCCAACAGTCAATAAGTCTTTGTTCACTAAACGTAACCAGTCATTGGCTTCCATTGGATCAGTTGTTCCAGAGAACCTTGCAGGCCTAAGTTTCAGAAACTTGGTGAGCATGTCAAGTGCTGGAGGATTATTCTGATTGTTGTTGTTGTTGTTGTTCTGATTCTGTATGAACGTGGTTATCATTTGCATCATTTGTGTCTGAGATGTCATCATCTGCTGCATCTCAGGAGTGATGTTGTTGTTTTGGTTGGGGTTGGCACGACGGGGAGGCATATGTTGGTTTGATAGGGATGAGTAATGATAGATAGGTTTTAAGAAGTTCTACACACACAACTCAAAACAACCAAGTTCAATCAAACAATCAAACAATCAACAAGCAACTATCCATTTAACAACTTATGAGCTTAACTCATGAGTTGAAGGAAACAACAAGTTTTCTGGAAATAAATAACTTGGTATGGTCATACCTCATAGGTCAATATGATCCATACACTAACTTGATATCAATGTCTTTGGTAAGCAATATAATGTCTCTTGGTTATCACTTGTAGTCCTTAGTGATGTCTAAGTTGAAGTCCTTGGTGAAACTAAAGTTGAAATCATTGGTCATGGTGAAGGCTTTGTCCATTAAGTTGAAAAGGAAGAGATGTAGAATCAAAACCAAAATGGTTGAGGAAACAGTTTACAAGATTGTTTGTAAATAAGTTTTTGGAACAAATTCAACTCCTATTTTTCTAAGGGGTTTTGTCCAATCCTAGGGTTACAATCCTACAGGCAACACAGTGCTCTGATACCATTTGTAAGGTTCCCAACCTTTAATAAGGTATAGATCCATGTGTTTACAATGCTAGTCCCTGGATCAATAGCTAGCATCCACAGTTAAGATGTAATATCAAGAAACAAAGGTCATAATACAACTTTATAACCAGGAATAAAATAATTTATTACATCTTACATAGATCATTTGGCTATCTCATTACAATGCAGCAGAATAACTATATAGCATGGGGTCCTTCATCTTCAAAGTGCCACAGGCAATCATATTGGTTGTAGACTTGTAATCCTAATCAACAAACTTCACTAACATCAAACAAACCTGCAACATAATAAGTTGCAGCCACAAGGGTCAATACATTTGAATTGTATTGGCAAGTTTCACTACTATGTAGAAATATGTGGATCCTATCATTACATGCATTTTTGGCTAAGTAGGGTTTAGGCTCATTTGCAGAAAGCAATATAGTTGTATCCTATCTTTTCAAAATAGTTTTGATCTTTTGTCAAATCTTTCTGAACTTCTTGGAAAACTCCAAGTGCTTCAAATCCCTTGTTGTCACCATCAAGTTTTACTTTGAGAAATTGGAATGTCGATATCTTCCATAGCTTCAGGCCTTAGTTGCTCAGTATTTTCCATAACCGGGGACACGGCTAAGTACTTAGAATTTGATCTTCTGCAGAAGTTGTACACTTTACCCACATGACACAATCTCGTCTTGACGCCACCAGTGGCCGCTGGATAAGTACTCACCAAAATGGAGTACTGGCAGATCGAGAATGTGACAAAGTCTTTCCATAGAAGTCCTCCCAATACACAATGCTAGCTTGTCATCCAGGCACCACTGTAGGGATATATTTCCCTTACACAATTCTAGTCAACCTGAAGATGCCAATGCATGGGTCTTCCACTATGTAGTTGACTAAGCCAGAGCCCATTTAGCATGTGGCTGTACACAGAAGCCACTGTACGAGAAACATGTTTAATCTCTAAGTCCCTGGGTGGTTTTCTTCTAGTGCACATACAAAATGAGATGGCCATATAAACATGGTTCCTTTTGTTGCCACCTTGTCCAAAACTTGAGTATCCTTGTCCACCCAGGTGGTTCATTGAGTACTTGTTTTATTATATAAAACATATATCTTTCCAACACTTCATATAATCATATCATGTATCCCATCACAATATACAGCAGGGCTAAGCATACTACAACTACATTGTTTCCACTAAGGAATATATAAGAGTATCCTATTAGGATTTAGCATAGCATAAAATATAGTAGTCCTTTCCATGCATGTTACAAAATCCACTAAGTGTAATGAAAAT
Source organism: Avena atlantica (assembly GCA_910589765.1). NCBI lineage: Eukaryota > Viridiplantae > Streptophyta > Magnoliopsida > Poales > Poaceae > Avena > Avena atlantica. The sequence goes on along the minus strand of OU342734.1, from coordinate 80,028,783 downwards.
AGTAGGACATGGATGATAGTTTCACTTGACTTTTTAGTACAGAATGATGGTTCACTTCTTGATCTTGCAAATATCACACTCTTCTAACTTCACTACAAATCAATCAAGCAAACACAAATTCAACTAGCATTCCAACCAATTTATCACACATAAAATAATACAAACAAGGTCATGCATGCAAGCATGCAAAAGATAGTTTTATTTGCAAAAGTGGTTTCCACTAGGCTCTAAATATTATAAAGTTCAAAAGTGGTCATTTACTAAAGTGGTAAAACCATTTGCAAAAGGTTTTATCTATAAACCATTTTTAAATCAAATCATTATTTTATGTGGTTGAAAATGCATTTAGCAAAGCAATATTCTTTAAAGAGTTCACCAAATATATTTTAATTCTCAAAACTTGGTGTTTAGGGTCACAAGGTTTGAATCAAATCATTTCCCAAAGGTTTCACTCCAAAAATCATTTCTAAAACAAAAACAATATTTTTATTTGACAAGAAATGTGCTAACTCAAATATTTACTTCTTAACTTCACAAAATACATTTTTAAATCCAAAAGTTGGTTCCTATGGTCAGTAGGTTCAAAACAACCCATTTTGCAAAGATTTCATATTAAAAATATATCTAGAACAATTTTTATATTCAAAATAAGCCTACACAAGTTTCTACAAATTCAACCAATTTTCCAGAAGCAAAACATTAAACAAAATTCATGGTTACAAAGTACTTGTTCTGCTGAATCCATTTATATAAAATTTGCAAAATTTGGACGTGTAGAATTAAAGTTATGAATTTTACAAGTTTGCAATTCAAATAGATTCCATTTTCTATTTTTAACAAAACCATGTCCACGTGGTGTGATTCTATTGGCCGGTACTGCTCCGTGCGGATCAGCCTCTCTGGACCGCAGGATTTAACTTAAAACGCATGGTTCAGATGGGCGCGTACCCCTTCGGTTAAGATCTAATCACAGCCCCTGGATTAAAATCTAACGGACACAATCGCTTGGTCAAAGACTGGCGGCGCTGCGCGGCGGAGCACGCTCTGGCGTTGTGCTTGCCGACGATGCAGGAAGCAAGGAAGACAAATGAGGGGCTCATAGTGTTCGCAGGGTCCTGGTGAAGCTCAAGGTGCTGTTGGTTTGGCGAGAGGCGCATAGGAATGAAAGTAATCGCTCGCCGGAGTCGTTGGCGGCATCAAGCGGTTCTGTTCGTCGTCGGGGATGGAGCTGCAGATAGCGCCGAGGCAAGTGGGAGGGAGCGTTAGATGCGTACGAGCATGGGGAGTATGAGAGTATCATTGAGAGGGCTTGGGGCGGTCTGGCTTACCAGGGAGACTTCGCCGGAGTAGACGCGTCGTCGGTGGTGCTCTGATGTTGACGAAGCCGAGTTTCTAGAGCGCGCGGGAGCGAGCTGGGGCTATGGGAAGGTGCGCACAGGACTCGAGAGCAAGCTAGCGTGCTCTGTGAGGAGAGGGGCGGCTGTGGTTCGCCGGAATTGGCTACGAAGCTCGTCGGAGACGGCGGCGGTGCAAAAGAAAATTGGGGTGGCCTGGTGGCTCTCTGGCAGCGGGGTCTGAGGGGAAATGGCGAGGAGGGAGAGGTGGTTAAGAGGGCGTGGTCGTGAGAGGAAATTACTGCGCCATCAACGCGTATTGACGTCAGCAATCAATCGGCAGCAACGGCTGGGGGACGTGGTCGAGGGGTTGAAGACGACTGCGTGGAAGTGGGGTCCGTCTGACAGTGAGGGAGAGAGAGAGGGCGTGGGGTCCACTACTCAGTGTCTCTGTGGGTTCTTTTCTGAGTGAAAACGGTTCACCAGCGGGGGAGAAAGATGGGTTGCGAGTTGGGCTTGCTGGGACTTGCTTAGTGGGTTGAGTCTGTTTCATTTTTTTATACAGAAAGTTTTTCCTTTTTCTGTTTGAATATTCTGATTTGATTTTCAAACAAACAATTCAAACACCAATTCAAATCAAACCACCACCAAACTTTGTATTGATTTTAGTTCTGTTTAACAACATAATCTAATGTCCAAAATAAAATAATTTTTATTCTTTTTAGGATCCTTTAATAATTAAATAAATAGACCCTAGTCATTAATTCAATTAGGATTTAATTTAGTTTAAAACTCTATTTGAAATCTAAATAATATCAAAACCATTTCAGTAGGTTTTATTTGAAAACAAAAACACTTGGAAATCTTATTTAAAATAAATTAACAAGTTTTAGTGTTTATTTAAAATGGGAGAAACCTTTACTTTAATAAAATTGGATATTAATAAATCCTCATTATTTTATTTAAATAAACCTTTACTCTTTTTATCAAATAGAAATATTTTATTTCAAAAGCTTGGCCAAGATTTAATTTGGCTCTATAAAATAATCCTTATTTATATTTCTACCTTTGCTTTTGAAAACCATATCTTTTTATTAATTGTTTATCTTTTTATTAATTGTTTATCTTTTTATTAATTGTTTATCTTTTTAAATCCTTTTAGGATTTTATTTGATCAAAATAGGTTCTGATGTTTCCAAATGGAATCAAAAAGTTTCTTCTCACCCTAAATTTCAACAAAATTTTATTTTGTTTATTTATTTTTCACATTCAAAATTTGGAAAATTTTGGGATGTGACAGATTTGAACCGTATGGCCTCCCTATTTGATTCTAGGAGTCATCCACCCCTAAACCAAGAGCTATTGAGTGAACCTCCTTTGACCCAAATGTTGATCCCGATTTCAAAGGACCAAGACGAAGTAATGGAAGAGGACAATGATGATTGGGGGCGATGAGAACGAGGTTGAGCTCCACAACAACAATTTTCGAGATTTGGACAAATATATCACGCAAGAGAACATGGACTGTGACATCCCGTATTCTCGAGGCTATGCATAGGACTCGGATGATGATGGTCCTAAAGAAGAAGTTGACGAGGAGGGGTTCACGGCTAGATAGGCCGAAATCCACGACATCGTATTGGGCCGGGACCATCTTGTGCTTTTGTTTCGTGATATAAGTCTTGCAGATAAAGCCACGGTTGATGGCGGCAAGGGCGTAGTGCTTGAACCAAGGACAAGTTCTTATCGGGATGACAATCACGAGAATAATGGATTTTTCTCACGGATCAAGGTTCAAGACCTTGTTGGAATTTAAGCAATGGATAAAGGACTTCTCAGTTAAGCATCATCGTCCTTACATGGTCGTGCACTCGGACATGAAGAAGCATTACATGGTTAAGTGTGAGGAGGATGGATGTCCTTGGATTGTGCATGCAAGACCATTCAAGGGAGGTCCCGAATGGCACATATCTAGTTGTGTATCAACTCACATGTGCCGAGGCCCGATGGTGGATGGCAAGGATGTGAAGCACGAGCACCGACAACTCACCTTTGAGTTCCTTGCTTATAGGCTTTCCAATGACATCACGTCATTCCCAATAATGAGCATCAATATGGTCATGGAGCTTGTGAAATCCCTCTTTCACTACAAGGTGAAGTACGAGAAGGCATGGAAGCTAAGCAAGCCGCATTCAAGATGTTGTATGGTGATTGGGAAGAATCTTATAACCGAATTCCAAGTTTGTTGGGAGCGATGGCCAATGCTAACCAGGGCGTGGTTCATGTCATTGAACCTTATTGGAATAAGACAAGGATAATAAATGGAAGAACCATTCGAGTTTTTGACCATGCATATTAGGGTTTCGAGCAATGTGTTCGGGCTTTTGAACATTGTAGGATGGTCATCTCCGTTGGTGGCACCTTTTGATCGGACAATTCAAGGGCACTATCTTGATTGCAATAGCCAATGATGCCAACAACCGGTTGATTACTTTGGCGTTTGTTTTGGTGGAGGTGGAAAACAATGATAATTGGGAGTGGTTCTTCCATCTTTTGAGAACCAAGATGTTACCCCCTCAAAGGGAAATATGTGTCATCTCTGACCATCATCAAGGAATTCTCAATGCGGTGATGATTGACATTCCTACCATGCTCCATTTCACTATCGATGGTACATGAGACACTTTTGTGCAAACTTATATAGGGAATGCAAGAGCAAGGACTTGTATGATGATCTACAAGATTGTTGCCTCACGTTCACGGACCATCGTTTCTCAAACTTGTACAACAAATTGATCTTCAACAAAGAACTCAATGTGGGTGGTCGAGAGTTTCTCGATAAGAACATTCGAGATAGGACAAATTTGGCACGATCTTTCGATGATAGTGGCCGGAGGTACGGCCAAATGACAAGCAACATGGAAGAATTCTTCGACAAGTTGCTCAAAGGTGTCCATGCATTGCCAATCATGGAAGTAGTCCGATATACATTCGACAAGATGAATCGATATATTTTAAAATACTTAGCTAAGACAGATAGGCAGATTGTGGGGTACTACAAGAACAAGCATAAATCCCAATTTCTTTTGATAGAAGCAAATAGTTCTATAATTCAACAAGCTCGTTCTCGTTCAAATCTAAGTTTTTTTACAATGACTGCACAAACTAAAGTGAATTAAAATGATGAAGAACAGAAAGAATATAAAATGATTCCATCAAATTGGTTTGTTCAAGTTAGATTTTTCTATTTTAGTTTGTTTATTACATTTCTTATCTACTGGCACTGGTAGATTTGTTCAGTAGAGTTGGTGAACCAGGGTTGGGCAAAGTGTTGGAGTATGGGTTTGTATAGCAGAGGTACCCTAGGAGAGTCTGGAATATTCCAGTGGAGTGTTGAACTTTGGTTTTGTATCGTAGTGGTGTCCTAGGATAGTCTGGATTATTCCAGTAGAGTGTTGGAGTGTGAGTTAGTGTACAAGCAGAGTCTAGAGTATTCTAGTGTATAAGTTAAGATGTAAGCCTAAGTTGAGGTATATAATAGGGTGTGGAGGTCCTAGGGACTAAACCCATCTAGAAAATATCCCCAAGTTCTACATGCTGGTATCAGACCTAGGATCCTCCTCCTAACCTATTTGCCATCACTTCACCACTACAGCACCCCGATGTGGCTCGGTTGACGTAGATCCTGTTGGGAGACCCCAAGAGCAAGGTGTGATGAGCACAACATCAAGTTTTCCCTCAGTTATGAAACCAAGGTTATCGAACCAGTAGGATTAAGGAAAGAACTCCAAGGTGTTGCTAACAACTTGGAACCTGCACAACACAAACTCAAAACTTTGCCCCAACTTACAGTGAGGTTTTCAATCTCACTGGTTTGTTGAAAACAAAGGATTAAACGTATAGTGTGTAAGATAGTAATTGCTTGCAGAAAGTAAACAGTAACAGTAGATGATATATCAATGATAAAGTAATGGACCAGGGTCCATAGTTCACTAGGGGTGTTCTCCATAAGATAGATAGCATGTTGGGTAAACAAATTACAGCGGGACAATTGACAGATTGAGAAAGCATAACAATGCATATACTAGACATCTTGACTCCTACGAGATTTGATTGGGCATTACAACATAATACATAGACCATAATCCAACTGCATCTATGACTAATAATCCACCTTCAGGTTATCATCCGAGCCCCTTCCAGTATTAAGTTGCAAGCAACAGTTAATTGCATCAAGCAATGTGTGTAAAGTAAACAATACAATTGCCCCATGGACAAAGGATTGTTGTTTTCTCCCTAGTAGCAACAGCACATCTACAACCTTAGAGATTTTTGTAACTTCCCCAGATTACTAGAGGCATGAACCTACTATCGAGCATAAATACTCCCTCTTGGAGTTGCAAGCATCTACTTGGCCAAGATAGCTACTAACAACGGAGAGCATGCAAGATCACAAATAACATAGACATGATAGAATCAATAATCAATCTAACATAGTATCTCAATATCCATCGGATCCCCGCAAACACAACATGTATGATTACAAATAGATGGTCTTGATCATGAACGGAGCTCACAAGATCTAAACATGATAGCACAAAGGAGGAGAAACAACCATCTAGCTACTGTATGGACCCATAGTCCAAGGGTGAACTACTCACGCATCACTCCGGAGGCTGGCATGGTGATGAAGAAGGCCTCCAGGATGATCTCTCCCCTCTAGAAGGGTGCCGGGAAGAGCTTCAGACCCCCCCCCCCCGATCTAGCGACGATGGTGGCGCTGGCTATGGACTGTTTCGTGGAGATTTGATCGGGTACTTAGGGTTTTTGCATCGGGGTTCTTTTATAGGCGAAGGGGCAAGGTCGGTGGCCGCCTGAGGGGCCCACACCTAGGGCTAGCACGCCCTCCCTGGCCGCGCCGCCACTAGGTGTGGCCGCCTCGTAGCCCACTTCTGCTGCCCTTCGGACTCAGTGTTCCTTTTGGTAAAATATTGACTTTGGCTTTTGTGCCGTCCAATTCCGAAAATATTTCCTTACTAGCTTTTCTGAAACCAAAAAAAAAGCGGAAAACAGGCAACTGACACTACAGCATCTTGTCAATAGGTTAGTTTCGGAAAATGTATAAAAATACCTCAAAGTGTAGACAAAACATAAGAAAGTCGATACAAAACAAGCATGGAGCATCAAAAATTATAGATACGTTTACAACGTATCAAGCATCCCCAAGCTTAACTCCTGCTCGTCCTCGAGTAGGTAAGTGATAAAAAGAATAATTTTTAGGTGACATGCACCATCATAATCTTGATCAAACTATTGTAAATCATTGATAGCTGGGATCAAAGTACTCTAAACATGAGCATGAAAGATGTAGTTCTAACAATAAGACATAGCAACTATGTTGTAACATGAAAGGGTACAAACAAAGATCATGAATAACAATGCATTGAAAGATGTTTGTTTGTTTCACATATAGAAAACATAGAAAGAGTGGTATTCAGCTTGTCCTTCATGGTGTGGCAAAACATAAATGCATAAGAAACCTTCAAAGTTCATAAGGGTGACTAGATAAAAATAGTTTAATAACAAACAATATCAACATATGAATCAATCAATAAGTTTTGGAAAAATGCACATAAAACTAAGAATGAAAACTATGCTCTCTTAATTGGTTCATAAAGATAGAAGATGGAGACTGAACATAAAAGTAAAAGAAAGGCCCTTCATAGAGGGAAGCAGGGATTTCAAGTTTCATAAAGAGCTTCCAAAAATTATGGTACTCATTAGCTTTCAGCTCTCACTGCCCCTATCATAAGCATCTTGAAGTGATTAAGGTTAAAGTGAAACAAATATGAAGTATATGCTTGACAGATCATAAGTTGGCAATCTCATGTCCCGTACGAGGGTCGTTCCTCATGCTACTCAACTTTAGTCACAAGAAAGTTCTTGTCATTGTAAGTATATGTGTATCATAGAGAACCGCCAATGGGGTACCCCTTGCCCCATGACATAGGAGCTATCACATATCAAAATGACAAGGCAACAGACAATGAGCATCTCAGCAATCTTTTTATTTGCTATTTGCATAGGTCATGATTAGGCATGGCTTAGGCTAGCCGCGTAGGCATTTCTCTAACACATATACAATACTCCATGGACTTACAAGCTCCCCTTTTATTTCACACCGCCGACCTCCATAAACAAAAGATCATGATATCAACTGGGTAATATGTATAGGTGTTGAAAGCGTTCCCCATGACAGCATGGTTCTGCTAATTCCCAACTTATGAGTGCAAGCATATATACAACATAGATGACACAATGGTTCAAGTTTATTAGGTGCAAGAAAGTAAAGTGTGCCATCAAGTTTTTGAGAGCTTTAATCAGTAATTTTCACATAACAAGTTTAATTTGGAAGATAGATAAAAACATGAATATACTTGGAATGTTGTAATACACCATCCATAGGAATTTATAGTGGACTATTTAGAATAACTTGGTTTCTTGGGAGTTGGATGCATGAATAGAGCTTACTTAGTACAAATGGAGGCTAACAAAAGACTTGGAGAGACCAACTAAGAGAGCAATAATGGCCATAATCATGCAAAGCAACAAAACATTATCAATTAAAGCATAAAGTGGTACCACAAGTCAAAAACTAAATGATCATAGAGTCTATGGTGACTGGTTCATAGTCTTAACATGGTGTAAGCATGTGCCAAGTCAACCCAAACAAAGCATCAAAGGAGAATACCATAATATTATGCTTTTGTATGCTAAAACAACGCATGATTCTTTCAAGGCACATTAAGCAATCTCAATTGTTTGGAACAAGTCATGCTATAGCAATAATCACTAACAAAATGGTCAATGCAACATCTAGCATGACATGATAAAGTCTAAGCCACAATCAAAACAAGCTCCCTTTTGTACAACTATAAGCATGAAACTTTCTACTCCTTTCCAACACCAATCAACTTATTTGAAACAAAATATGAATGCGGGGGTCCAACTAATTTATTCAGCAAACCAAACAAAAGAAAACTAAAATAAAAAAACAAAGACGCTCCAACAACAACACAACAGTGCATGAAACAATAAAATGAAGTGTCTTGGAAGAGATTTTTATTGATGAAGAAGGGGATGCCTTGGGCATCCCCAATATTTGACGCTTGTACCTCTTGAATATTTCTTGGGGTGACACGGGTGGAATCCCCAAGCTTGAGCTTTTGTCCATTCTTCATCTCATCACATCATTCTTCCCCTACACTTGAAAATTTCCTTCATAAAAAACTTTACACAATCTTCATTAGCAACATTAGTGTATTCAAGATAATAAGCCTTTGGGTTTAGTTTCAACACAAGAAAAACTTCCATTAGAACACAAGATACTGTATAAATTCCTTTTAAAAGCTCAAGTGATCAAAGAGAACTCAAAAACAAATCGATAAGAGGCAAATACAAATAATGGCAGAAATCTGTCAAAACAGACCATCAGGTAAAAACCGATTTTTTCAAAGACCTTCTGTTGCTCAATTCAACAAGTGTTGAGCTAACGAAAGTTATATAACAACCTGGGTCATAAGCTCAGAAAATTACAGCTCAATCCGATGTACAGGGATTTTTCACGAATTTTTACAGTAAAGCACAAAAATATGTTTCGAGACAGCAACTTCCCCAAATCTTACTTCTCTCTCATTAGATGTTATTCTTGGCACAAAAACCACACAAAAAGGATAAGGAGAGGTTATTACAGAAGTAATAACTTCCAAGACTCAACTAAAACTATTGTGTTATCTCCCAAGAAGTACTTTTCTTTAACGCCTTTAAGTTAGGCATAGGAAGCAAGAATCAAGTATTTTCAAATGAAGAAGCATTAACATCAATTTTTGCTTTAATAGGAGGAGGAAAGGTGTCTTCGCTCTCTTTTTAGAGAAGTGTTCTTTACCTTTCTTGAGTGGTAATTGATATTTAATGGTGTCTTCCTTAATATCAATAATGGCACCAACAGTTTTAAGAAAAGGTCTTCCCAAAGTAATAGGACAAGAAGCATTGCATTCAACATCCAAAACATAGAAATCAACAGGGACAAAGGCATTGTTAACCATAATAAGAACATCATTAATACTCCCCATAAGTTTATTTTTGGCATTATCATCAAGTTGGACATCTAAATAGCAATCTTCCAAAGGTAGCAAATCAAGCATTTCATAAATCTTTCTAGGCATAATAGATACACTAGAACCAAGGTCACATAAAGCTTTGAGATCAAAATCATTCACTTTCATATTAATTATGGGTTCCCAACCATATTCTAATTTCCTGGGAATAGAAGCTTTATGTTTCACTTTCCTTCTTTAATTTTAATGAGAGCATCTATAATGTGTTTTGTAAAATCCATATTCATAGCACTAGCATTAGGACTTCTAGCAAGCTTTTGTAGGAACATAATTACTTCAGAAATATTGCAACCATCAAGATCAAAATCAAACTTAGCATCCAAGGTAGTAGAACTATTGTTTCCCATGTTTCGAAGAATTTCAGCATTTTTATTGGAGAAGGTTCCATTGGGTTTAGGCATTGTTACAAAAGGAATGGGGACTTCTTGTGGTTTGATAGCATCAAAATTAGTGGTGGTAATAGTACAAATACTATTATTTCTAGCAATTTCATCTTTTCTTTCCCACTTAGAATGCAATTTAGCCAACGGTCTAACATTTTCATCAATTCTAACTTGTATGGCATTCAACAGCAAAGGGATTTTCCATGGTTCCAGGTTTAGCAGCCATTTTATTAATCAAAGAGGATTGTGCTTCAGACAAAGATGAAATAGTTTTCTCAACATTCAAAAGCTTTTCCTCTACAGTTTTGTTGAAAGTATTTTGTTTACTAATAAAGTCTTTAAGCATGACTTCCAGTTCAGAGGGAGCACTTCTATTGTTGTTGTAGGAATTTCCATAAGCATTACCATTATTGGGAGGATATGGTCTATAATTATTATTACCAAAATTATTCATATAGGTAATGTTGCTAAAATTGTTATTTCTAATGAAGTTCACATCAACTTGCTCTTGAGCAACTTGCTCTTCCAGGTTTAGCAGTCAGTCCATGAGTGGGGCAATTCTTTACCAAAGATTTCATTATTTACCAAGCTTGAGCAACATGTTCATTATCAAGTTGTTTAAATTTCATTATTTCACTTCTCATAGATATAATCTTAGCAGGAGGATAGTATTTTCCAATAAAAGCATCTTTGCATTTAATCCAAGAATCAATACTATTTCTAGGCAAGGATAACAACCATTCTTTAGGTTTTCCTCTTAAAGAGAAAGGAAATAATTTAAGCTTAATAATATCTCCATCTACATCCTTATATTTTTGCATATCACAAAGTTCAGCAAAGTTATTTTTTTTTATAAAGCAAGCCAAACAAAAACTAATATATCCATCAAGAAAAATCAAGCCAAACAAAATGTAACACCCTCGCCTGATAAGGCTGAGTTCATGTGTATAGTGCCAATCCCTGGATCGGTTCACTGGCACACACGGTACAAAATGATACCAAATATAACTATGCATCATAAATACAACGAATATGATCCAGAATTTACATTATTCATTCAAGTACACAGCGGGAAACGAATACAAGGTAGATCTCCATCCTTCAAATGTGCCACAGGCGAACAAATGTTGAGTGGAGTCTCGCGACCTATGAACGATCACTCAGATACGATATAACCTGCAACATGAAACGTTGCAGCCACGAATGGTCAATACATTGAATGTATGGCAAGTAGGCTAAAGTGGTTAACAACAGATCTATCAACTACATGCTTATTTGGCCAAGTGGAGTTCAGGCTCATTTGCATAAAGCAACAGTTTTATCCTAACATTTGTAACAAAGTAGTTTTCCAATACGATAAATAGGACACTCTGGTTCACTCCCAGGTGCTCCTACCCAATTATGTTCACCCAACAAGTTTTAAGTAATTAAGAAATAAGGATGAGTGAGAAATATCATAGCATCAGTATCAGGTCGCTCAAATTGTCCATAACTGGGGACATGGCTAATCGATTAGTTTATACACCCTGCAGGGGTTAGTACACTTTACCCATGTGACTTGGCCAGCCTAGCTCGTACCACCACTCTCATATTGGGTGATGATAGGGAGAAGTCCAAGAAGGGACCGTTTGGGAAGTAGCTCCCCAAACCCGACACGCACCGGTCCAACCTACACTATCTACATCTCTGGATACGTGGGTTCGAGTTACCACAACCTACTGAGTTCAACCGACCGCCCATTTCATTATTGGCACATGGTTGCACACGAAAGCTACCAAACAAAGAAATCAATCCTTTCTCAGTGTCCTAGGCGGCATTCCCCACCTTAATCCACACTCGATGACCCAATCAATGCCATTCCGCCTAGGCGGTTCATTAAAACATGTTGGTTTGTCATTTAGCAAAACATAAGCCTTTCAAAACATATAACTTTTCATGATGTGATTCCCTTCCTCGTCTAAATAGCATAGCTAAGCAATCTACCAATACGATGGCTCATAAATAAGGAATACTAGGGAATAATATGGGACATAGCATAGCATATACACATCAATTCCTACATATGCAATTCTACAAAAACATCTACGATGCATAGGAAAACAGTAGGACATTTATGACCAAGATAGCACCACTTGCCTTTGATGTAGATGTAGTCGATTAGATAATCCTTACAATTATATTGGCCTCTTTCGTAATAACCACAATACTTGCAATCATAGTATTTGCAATCACAGTAGTTGCACTCCTCGCAATCTAACGTTTGAAGCAAACACAACAAACACCATTCAAAACATTGCCAACATACAACAGTGCAACATTACAAGAAAACAATGATGAACAGATGCATGCATGATGATTTAATGAGTCACAATGGTTGCATTTAGTGTTCTGAACATAGTTAGATTACATGATGCATGTGGAAAGTCATTTATTGCACTAAAGATTTTATTACTAAAGTTGTATCGATTTAATATGGTGTATACCACTTTAATTGAACTAAATATGTTTATGTCGTATTAAATTGTGAACTAGATGCTACTGGATAGATAATGCAATTTAGAGACAGTGGCAATTTGAATCACCTAAAAAGGAGTTATAGATATTTTCCTATGTTTAAAACACTATTTCAATGGGTTTAAATATTTCTGTATGAATTTCTGTTTTAACAGTACCAAATAATTTGTCATGTAATTTCTCTGTATAGATATTGTCAATACAAAACCTTAGCACTTGGATTCACCCTAATTGGAGTTATAGATCTTTTTGTATGATTTAAATAGTGTTTAATGGTTTTAAATGATTCCTATGGTTTCTGTTGTCTAGAAATCAAACTAAAATTATATCTGTAATCTCCACGGAATTGTGATTTCAGGGACATATTAATTGTAATTTTCTGAATAGTATTTATTTTCTAATGAATTTATTACTCTAAATAGGCCATTAAACCATTTAAATCTTCCCGGAAAAACCTTACAGTAAAATTCTGAACTAATTGCATATTGATGATCTACATGGAACCAGATTTCCAACGGTATATCATTTATATTTTTGTGACAAGCAATTAATTTACTATGAATTTAATGATTTATAAGGCCATTAAAACTAATTAAATTGCTACGGGTTAAATAATCTCCAAAGGCTAGATCCAACCAGATATTATTAAAGTACATTACAGTAGCTTCAATTTGATATATTGTTCATATTTTTCGGAGTTACAGATAATTTCTTATGAATTTATTAACCTAAAATACCATTAAAACTAATTAAATTACTGCAGTAACCACGTACAGTAAAATTTGGATCTATTCTGATAAGATGATTCTACGTAAAATTATCTTCAATTTGATATATTATACGCAATTTTTGGACATGATATGAATTTCTAATGAATTTTACAAGTTAGATCTATAATGTGCAATTTTAAATTCGAACGGAATATTCCAGGGAATATTCCGCTGACTGGACAGGTTGACTTTGCATGCTGACTGGGACTAGATGTTGATCTTACGTTGACGTGGCGTTGATGAGGAAGATGACCAGAATGACGACATGGCACGCACCGGTTTGATTGGATCTCGACCGTCTGGATAGGATCCGGTGGCTAGAAGAAGAGATTGACCCGATTTTGGCTCAGAATAGACAAGAAATAGATCTGTGTTAGAGAGACAAATCCGTAGGTCAAATCGAAAAACTCAGAACATGAAAGTTGTGGGGAATCATTATTTCTACCTTCTCACCAAAGGAATTTGGATTTGAAGAAACGAGCGCGAGTAGATCTTGGATTTACACCGTAAGATCTGAAATATTGCGATACGAAATTCTCCGGCTGTGGTGGATGAAAAGAGGTGAGGTTTGTCGGGATTGAAAGATTTCGACGCGATCTTCAACTTTCGTTTTTTGACCGAGAGCAAACGACGAAGTCTAGATGGGTTAAAAAGCGAAACACGATTCGGGCATATGTAGATTCGGGATTTCGAGAGGAAAAACTCGTACAGTTGTGGCTCCATGAGTTTATATGGAGGTTTAGGATGGTTTAGAGATAGGCCTTGGAGTAGGGAACAAGTAGAAACAAACGGAAGTTGATTCGGAGTTGTAGATAAAAAGTTATAGCAGTTTGAGTAGAGATAGGTTTTAGATAACAGGTTTCGCACGCTTTTCAAAGCACTCCCATCTCGATCCTGTACGTGGCTTCCTGCCTCGGTCGGGTCGGTCCGGCTGGGCCGGCCCGTTTCGTTTTTTTTTTTACTTTTGTTTCTCTCATATCTTTTGCATACGAACTCCAAATGACATGATTCTTGTTTCTAAATTTTTCTAAAATCGAATAGATCATTATAGGATCAAATTTGTAATCTTTTTACTAGTTTGGGAGTAGTGGATTTATAAATCCTTGTATATTTCATTTTATTTATATCTTTATGTGTTTGTATTTGTTCCATAACTTTTTCATACAGCTTCAAATGAGCTCAATTTTGTTTCTAAAATTTTGTAGTATTAATTGGATCTCTTTAGGCTATAATTATCAATAATTTATGCCTTAGCAACAGTGGCTTTTAATAAGTCAATTTAATTACTCTTAGGAACATTTGGGCGAATCAACTATAGGATTTAGATACCAGGATTTGGATTCAGTTTGTGAGATCTTTGCATGGATGTAATGAAATGCTTCATGATTTTCATTTTGAAATCTTGCACACCAATTCTACAATCCATAATAAATCCATGCCCTTTTGCCTATATGGCTACTTAGGTCATAACAAAAGAATATAAGATTTTCAATTCAAGGTTGAGAGGAATTTCTATTCAAAATTTTCTTTTCTTTGAGAAAATTCAACCAACTCAAACAATCAATCAAACTTATTTTATTTATTTCACATTCCAAAATTAGGAGAATTTTGGGATGTGACACAAAACTATTTTTTTGTATTTTTTATAAAAATAAACAAGCAAAACAAAGCAAAATAAACTCAGCAAAACAAAAACTAAGTAAAGAGATTGGTTGTGAGAGACTCTCCTTGCAAGAATCTTCTTTCTCCTTGAAAGGTGACTGACGAGGAGGAAGAGATTGAAGCTGTCCTTAACTCCCCGGCAACGGCGCCAGGAAATCTTGATGTAGCTCAGTTGACGTCGAGCCTGTTAGGATACCCCAAGAGCAAGGTGTGATGAGCACAGCAGCAAGTTTTCCCTCAGTTATGAAACCAAGGTTATCGAAGCAGTAGGAGTAAGGAAACAACTCCAAGGTGTTGCTAACAACTTGGAACCTGCACAACACAAACTCAAAACTTTGCCCCAACTTACAGTGAGGTTGTCAATCTCACAGGTTTGCTGAAAACAAAGAATTAAACGTATTGTGTGGAAGATAGTAATTGCTTGCAGAAAGTAAACATGAACAGTAGATGATATATCAATGATAAAGGAATGAACCGGGGTCCACAGTTCACTAGAGGTGTTCTCCATAAGATAGATAGCATGTTGGGTGAACAAATTATAACAGGGCAATTGACAGATTGATAAATCATAACAATGCATATACTAGACATCTTGACTCCTACGAGATTTGATTGGGCATTACAACATAATACATAGACTGTAATCCAACTGCATCTATGACTAATAATCCACCTTCAGGTTATCATCCGAACCCCTT
Source organism: Avena atlantica (assembly GCA_910589765.1). Taxonomy (NCBI): domain Eukaryota; kingdom Viridiplantae; phylum Streptophyta; class Magnoliopsida; order Poales; family Poaceae; genus Avena; species Avena atlantica. The sequence goes on along the minus strand of OU342734.1, from coordinate 80,013,245 downwards.
CCAGTATTAAGTTGCAAGCAATAGAAAATTTCATTAAGCAATGTGTGTGTAAAGTAAACAATACAATTGCCCCATGGACAAAGAATTGTTGTTTTCTCCCTAGTAGCAACATCACATCTACAACCTTAGAGATTTCACTTCCCCGGATTACTAGAGGCATGAACCTACTATCGAGCATAAATACTCCCTCTTGGAGTTGCAAGTATCTACTTGGCCAAGATAGCTACTAACAACGGAGAGCATGCAAGATCACAAATAACATAGACATGATAGAATCAATAATCAATCTAACATAGTATCTCAATATCCATCGGATCCCCACAAACACAACATGTATGATTACAAATAGATGGTCTTGATCATGAACGGAGCTCACAAGATCTAAACATGATAGCACAAAAGAGGAAAAACAACCATCTAGCTACTGTATGGACCCATAATCCAAGGGTAAACTACTCACGCATCACTCCGGAGGCTGGCATGGTGATGAAGAAGGCCTCCGGGATGATCTCTCCCCTCCGACGGGGTGCCGAGAAGAGATTTAGATCCCCCGATCTAGGGACAATGGTGGTGGCGGCTACAAACTAGTTCGTGGAGATTTGATCGGGTACTTAGGGTTTTTGCATCGGGGTGCTTTTATAGGCGGAGGGGAAAGGTCGGTGGGCGCCCGAGGGGCACACACCTAGGTTGGCGCGTCCCCTGGCCGCGCCGCCACCAGGTGTGGCCGCCTCGTGGCCCCACTTAGGCTGCCTTCGAACTCCGTGTTCGTTCTGGTAAAATATTGACTTTGGCTTTTGTACCGTCCAATTCCGATAATATTTCCTTACTAGCTTTTCGGAAACCAAAAATAGTAGAAAACAGGCAACTGGCACTATGGCATCTTGTCAATAGGTTAGTTCTGGAAAATGTATAAAAATACCTCAAAGTGTAGACAAAACATAAGAAAGTCGATACAAAACAAGCATGGAGCATCAAAAATTATAGATACGTTTACGACTTATCACACCCATCCCGACTCTTGTTGTCAAGAACACCGGGAAGATTGTAGTCACCTAAGAGATGGGAGGCCACACCTCATTGCTCTCTATAGGAAATAACCACCTCATGCTGCACGGTGCATTGTGTGAGGCTTCGTTGCTGCTCTGCATGGAAGTTTCTCAGGGAGCTAGTTGAAATGGTGTAATTGAGGTGCTGGTAGGAGGATAGTAAGGTAGCGAGGTTGGTTTTAGGGACCAATAGAAACTAGAGGTAGAGGAGGACCTGATATGGTCTGAGATGGGAAGATGCAGAGGCAATGCATGCGGCTATGAAGGAGCTGGGCATATGTGTTATGGAGGTGATGGCGGGAGCTAGTTGTGGTTGTGAAGGGAGAAAACTAGTTGAGGTCTCCTATGTTAGTTGTCCTTGTGTTGCGGGAGAAAAAGGGAGGTGCAGCGAGAGAATTCTTTTCAAGCTGTTGTTGCAAGATAGGAAAAAAGAATCAAGCTACAGATAAGAGGGTCTCGAATCCTGCGACATCGAGTGAAGGTACATGGGAGTGCTCTCTTTAGGTCGTTCCTATGGTGTTGTTGGTCAAGGTTTGGTTTCAGGAGGAAGAAGGTGTTGTTGTTGTGTTGTAGTAGAGAAAAGAGGAGTCCAGGAGGGAGCAACTGCTAGAGCTAATTTGTGTCATCTATGAGGAGCAAAGGGAATAGATCTTGCCTCTAGGAGAAGAGGAGAGAATGGAATGGGTCTAAGAGAGAGGTAGAGACCATGGTGACCAAAGCAAAGATGGTTGAGGGTTGATGGATAGGACGTAGAGGTCAAGGTTGTGACAATGTTGGAGTGGTGGAGGTCGTGTGGAGATCAGGAGCGTATGGAAGTATGGATAGATGAACGGTGAGGTGAGGTGGTTGTGGCTCTGTAGGAGCTATTGTTGAGATGAGGCAGCCATGGTTATATGGAAACCGTATGTCAACACCCGGATTTTTAATCCAGATGCCTGTTATGCCATACATCGCAATCCCAGGATTACCATTTTTGCGAGACATAACAGATTTGGATACCACAGTACATCATCCATTACAAACCATACATAAGGTCTTACACAGATAAGGATCTCATGATCCAGTTCTTAATACAACTCAAGCAGCGGAATACGTACTAATAACGGTAGCTTAGACGAAGCTCCATCTTCGGGGTCACAGGCAATTCTGACGATGTGAGATGAACCTAGTTGTCGTAACCTTCCTACGGTCCTTCGTCCTGGTACTCCTCTTCATAGTCTGGCAACGGGAATAGCCAGGGACAAAGCCATGAGTACTCTTTAAGTACTCGCAAACTAATACTAATAGTTAAGGGGGGTTTTGTAGGTAGGACACTAAGCTCTAGGGTTGTTTTGCAAAAAAGCCAGATTTACCTCTACTAAGTTCAGAAGCAAGCAATTAGTTGAAGTTTTATAACACCTAAGTGGGAACTTGTATTTCATATCACAAACCTGTTGTGGTCAAGTCAAAGTCTCAATTCATTTCACAAGTCATTTTGAAAACATCTGACGGGGGAACAGTATGGCCACTCCAACTGTCCATAACCGCGGACACGGCTATTCGAATAGTTTGACACTCTGCAGAGATTGTACACTTTCACCACAACATTCGATACATCCGTCAGGAACAAATCCTGAATTCACCATACTCAGTACGCGGATAAGCAATCCTAACCTTCAATTACACGCCCTAGTATAGGCACCCTGTGAGTTTGGCCTCCCAACCATGACCAACTGTCATCTTGGGTACTGCACAGGTGGACAATCTTCACAAGGTAGCCTCAGCTCAGACCTTGGTCGTGAGGGAACCCATACTAAGGTATATAATTTCCATTCAAGCCCTACCCAAATTTCGGGTATTGTGGATATACGGTAAAATTGGAATGGTATCGCATCCAGACAACCATCAGTTTTATAAAGGGCTAAGGCTCATGCCTCAACATTTTCATCATCAAAATCATCGGGTGTTCGGAAACACATGTCAAAACATCTCAGTAGAATGACTCATCATTCTAAGGTTTTCATAACCATTTTCCACCAAGTATTCCCATCTAAAGTTGATCAAGTTTTATGCTTAGCACTAGCATCTACAAGTCGGGGTGAGTACTAGTGAGGGGTGGTAAACAAGTGGAGTTTTAACTAAGTACAATCTCATGCCTTAGGAAGACATCAAGGTTATCTAGCTTAGGCCAAATTTAATGTTGTTTATGCAACCTTCAATTATCTTCCTAGAATCTACAAGTCACTTAAGTAAACTCTAAGAATAGCTTTGACAAAGAAATAAAGTAGAAAGCTTGCAAGTAAAACTAGGAGGGGGTATCATCAAATATGTCTAACCAAGCATGCTTAGTGCATTGCATAGGTTATCTAACTTTCATAATTGCAAGTGTTAGCTTGCTCAATCAACTAGTAGTATTAGGCTTGCCTTATGCAGAGCAGTGGTTGAAGTTCTCCTCGGCTTCTTCTTCATAGTATCCTCCTTCCTCCTCGTATCCTTGGTCGGTACTAGCGTCTATGAATAAATACGAGGTACACAATCACCAACCAATACTTAACTATTTTCAATCATCACACAAAGGTGTTCTATAGATGATCTAGTATCATCACTAACATTACAAGATTAAAGCCTTTGTCTTATTTATTTTATTTTTAGCAAAGTAGTTTCTACTCATTGAAAAACTATTTAAGATTTAATATTCTCCAACTCAAACATGGGGACATGTTGACACATGTCATCACCACATATTTTAGTACGTGGGAATGTGATTTAAAGTGGTGTCACAATTTAATAAGGTTTAACCTTTTTATTTTAAATAATTAAAGTGACTATAAATGCCTATGTAGCATTCTTTTATTACTTGAACATTATTTCTGTAAGTAAACCCATATATTTTTATATATTCTGAAAGGTATGGTCAAGTGTAATTTTTTCGAGTTGGAATCAACTCAAAAGCTATTATGGTTGAAATTTGAAAAATGTTTGATTGCAGAAAATCTTCTGACTTGTTATTTTTACCAAGGCTGATCTACAGATCCAAATGATTTGAATCCAATGGGCTTGGATTAAGAATTTTAGTACCTTTCTAACAAAATTGGTTTCGTGCGATTTGGTTCACTGAATCGAGTTGGGTTGATTTTTGAAACTAGGTACAGAACTGAGTTTGAATTAAAATAGAAAAAGCTAAATTCAAACGAGTGGGTTGTGCGGGAGATACTAATGGGTCGGCCCAGTGTCACTCCTTAGTGCGGGGCTTAGCTGACAAGGGGTCTACCGGTCAGTGGATCATAAAACGCGAAGCGGTATGGGGCGAGGTGGTGCGTTGGATTAGAAGTGAGATCAACGGTCGAGGGTCGTCGTCGACGACGAACATGTCACCTTCGAGCTCGAACCCTAGCGGCTCGGTGGGGGTGCATAGGGGCATAACGGGGCTCTAGTGACGACGGCGAGGCGGTCAAACGATGAAGTCGACGACGGCGAACTCAGGGGTGGTCACGACAGCTCCGGGGGTGGTCGAAATCGACGGCTCCCTTCTTCTCCAGAGGAGGCCTGCTCCGGCGCAATTTCGGTGAGCTGTTGCTCCTCGTGCTCCGGCTAAGGGATGGAAGGATAAGTTAGGTGAGGGGAGTGAGATGGTGTGAAGAAATCGAGCGGGGGTCGTCTCCTTTTATAGGCTCGACGGCGAGACCGAGAGGGATGGGCAGGCGATAGTGGCGACATGGCTACGGGTGGCTAGAGGCATGACCGAGGTTGGCGATCGACGGGCGGTCTCCTGGTGATGCTCTAGAGATTAAATGTGCGTGTAGGTGGCGGTGGCAATTAGTCACTAACGTGCGATGCTCTGCGAGGCAGAGGCGGCGAACTCCGGGGCGAGCGGTGGCTACGGGGTACGGGCGGTGAAACGAACATGTCTGGTGGTCTCCTGGGATGGTGGAGTGCATGCTGGCGGGCGGAGAGGGATCAAGGTGGTCGGGTTGCGTGGGAACGGCATGTGCTCTGCGGTGCGCGTAGGCATGGTCGACAGCAGCGCGGGCGCGGCGTTCCGGGCGGTTCTGGTTGCTGTCTTCAAGCTAGGGTTGGTCGATAGGGGGCGGTGAGGCATAGGCTGCATGCTATGAAGGGAATATGCCCGAGAGGCAATAATAAAGTGGTTATTATCGTATTCCTTATTTATGATAAATGTTTATTTTACATGCTATAATTGTATTAATACGGAAACGTTAATACATGTGTGTTTAATAAACAAAAGGTAGTTCCTAGTTATGCCTCTCTTATAAACTAGCTCGTTGATTAACAAGATGATCATAGGTCTCCTGATCATGGACATTGGATGTTGTTAATAACGAGGTCACAACATTAGTGTAATGGTGTGGTGAACATTCATCCGAAGTATAGCATTACGATCAAAGTCATTGAGTTAATATTGCTATAACAACTTACAAAGTGATCCTAATCCTTAGACCATGAGATCATGTCAATCACTAACACCAGAAGAGTTTCTTGATAACATCAAACATCACACCGTAACTAGGTGATTATAAAGATGGATTCAGAACTAATAAAGTGTTATGTTGAGGCCCATGGATCGAGAGTGGAATTTGTTCATCCTGATGACGGATAGATATGCTCTGGGCCCTCTCGGTGATATCACATTGTATTAGCTTGCAAGCAAGTGATTTGATCACTAGAATGTTATATCACGGGAATGAGAAAAGAGTGCATGTCGGCAACGAGATCAAACTAGGTATGGAGATACCGATGATCGAATCTCGGACATGTAATATATCGTGAAACAAAGGGATTAAGATACTAGCATAAAAGGTTCACACGATCACAGAAGTCATCGTTGAATGTGTGGGAGTCAGTATGGATCTCCAAGTCCCGCTGCTGATTATTGATCGGAGAGGAGTCTCGATCATGTCTGCATTATTCGCGAACCGTAGGGTGACACACTTAAGGGATACCGACACCATTCGGAGCAAATGATATGCCAGAGAAAGAAAAAGGAAAGCGCAGGAATTTATTTCACTAGACACCGAAACTGTTTTGGTTGAAATTGCTGAAACTGGTTCTGCATGTGAAATTGAAATGTTGTAAGGGGTTTTATGTGAATTTTTGTTAATTAAAGTAATTAACAAAATTCTGAATAAATAAATAAAAGAGTTTTATTTAAATGAGAGCTTGCATTAAATTTGGTGGAAATTTAATGCATGTAGTGGATTTTTTAGTGGAGGCTTTTTAATGGGAGTGAAGGCTTTTCATTTTGAGTGGGAGCTCCACCCACATGAATGTGGAAGAGGTGGGGGAAGCCCCCATGGCTGGGCGCCATGCCCCTTGGGTGCCCCCCTCTCCCCTATAAAAGGCCCCCCTCTCCTCCTCTCAAAACACACCTCCTCGCGAAGGATCTCTCTCTCCCCTTTAGAATTCCCCATGGTCTCGGATCAGCGAGATACATGTTCCCGGTGGCTTTTTTTGGAAGGATTTGTTGCTTCCGCTGCTTGCTGGAGCGAGGGTGCGGAGGTTGTCGGGGTACCCGTATGTGTGTGCGATCACGGATGCACCACTGCTTTGAGGTGCTGGACTTGATCGTGCTGGACCGGCTGGACCAGATGGACTTCATCACGATCTTGAGATAGGCAAGCGTTCGTCTACATCATCCACGAGTACAACCTCGTTAACGCTATTCGGTCTTCGAGGGTATGTATTCTATGGATGTATATCCACCCGCTGCTTATATCTATAAGATAGATCTTGGTACTTAGATGTTCCCATCGTAGGAAAATTTTTGTTTTCTATGCTGCGAACCCTACAGTGGTATCAGAGCCGAATCTATGCGTAGATACTTTGCACGGGTAGTACACATATGAGTATGTGGGCGATGATGATCATTTTATTGCTTCTTAGTTGTACTTTGGATATTGGTGGCATAGTGGGATGAAGCGGCCCGGACAAACTTTACATGTCCTCGCACATGAGACCTGTTCCACGCTTGACATGCAACTAGTTTTGCATAAGTGTCTAGCGGGTGTCTGTCTCTCCTACTATAGTTAATATCTAATTTGCAACAAGTTTTCAACAATTTTGTTATCCTCGTTGTGGTTCATGTTCGTAGGTAAGAACGGTTCTATCTTCGAAAGCCATAAGCCACGTAAAACTTGCAATGGATAAATTAGAGGCGTCTAGTTTAGATTGTTGCTGGGCTAGTGTTATGATATGGTGATGTTGTAAGTAGAAGTATGAGATGATACTCTTACAACACACATAACGTGTAAACTCCATAGACCTTGAATTTACACATAAAGGTATGATAGTGATCATACCACGATGCACATGATAGAGATCATATGCAGGAACCATATCATTCCACTAATTAACATGTGATGTTTGATTGCATCTTATATTGCTTATTTGGCGTTTTATTAGCATAATAAGATGATCCCTCATTTAGATATCAAGATAAAAATGTGTTCTTCCTTAAGTATGCACCAACAATGTTTCGTCGCTTCAAGGCATCACGTGATGATCGAGTGTACTTGAATCCACGAGCATATCTCGGGTGTAAGACAGTTACACACGCGAATACTAAGGTTCTTACTTGGCGAGCCTAGCATGTACAGACATGGCCTCGGAACACGGACCGAAAGGTTAAGCATGAGACATATGTTTTGATACGATGACCATATGGATGCTCGCCTTTGAAGCTACACCGACTCACGTGATGATCGGACTTGGTGTAGTGGATTTGGTTCATGTAATCACCAAAAAGGCATGAGGGATGTCGTTTTTCAGTGGGGATTCATTTCTAATTTGGATTATTAGAACTCAATTTATCATAAATTAAATCAAAGTGAATTTGCATAATTTGTTGTAGTCATTGGCATTCGTTCACCACTTTATGCTTAGTTGTAATTGAGATAATAGAACTATAGAATTCTGGATATTTACTTTACGAACTGGTATCGTATTGTGTTAAGTGTTAATCAAAGTTTAAAGTCCTATTGCAAACTTTCAGCAAACTCTATTTACTCCGTGAAATTTAATAGTTGGTATTAAATCGAGAGTAACAATTCCAATGTTAGTATCTTAAGTATCATGTTTGCCTCCATGATTCTTGATTGTTTTAATATCAAGTTTATCTAGGAGCTGAAAGAATTGTTTCAGAAACCATCATGTGTGGCAGATATAACGATATCTGAAACAATGTTTTGGTTGCAATATGATAGAGTATAATATATGTTCTCATATTGGATGAGAATTTACGAAGGTTGGAGATGCTAGACATCATAATCATCCAAAAGGGTTTTGGAAAGTAACGTTATACTCACGATTCATCTTTATAAGCTACAATAGCTTGATCATGAAAGTCGTCATGATAAGGATTAATAGAAGATGTATGTAAAGTGTTTACTACACTAAAAGATTACTAAAGAATGGATTTTGAAAGAACGCCGATCATTTGATGATGGTGATCTACTTCAAAGTGCAAGCCCAAAGGTATTATTATTTGAATATACACGCTTTGGACTATGTGTCATGTATATGGCGCCACTTTTGATGTTGATAGATTCTTTTAAAAGGAAAAGGAAATGCTGAAAGAGAATCTATAAAATATATTTGGCAGAAAATAAAAGATTGGAAATATCCAATTTAGGTATATAAATGATATACATGTTATGGTTGTATTTTTTGCTTGTTAAACAATGTGGCTCTTGGGTATTGGATACCGAATTGGTTGGTATGAAATTTCATACAAAACAACGCAATTCATGAACCACAATGGCCTAAGTAACTAGCAAGAGAATATGTGATGATGTTCATCGAAAACAAACAAACCGTTGTTTGTATTTATCGTTGACATCAAAGCTTGACTTCAAGATTTGTTTTACTAATTGTTATTTAAATTAGGTATTATGAGAACAAAGGTTGTTTAAATAATTACCGTATTCAATATAAGATGGATGATTTACAAATCTAGTTGGAGAAATCACATCCATAAAGCCTAATGCTAAAATGTCGCAAGACAAATGATTGAAAGATCACTTACGAAGTGACATCGCTGTTTAAATTATGTTGGAAAGAAAACATGAAGAATCTCCATATTCATGGATTTTTGGAGTCTTTGATTTGATCAAGTGACGCTTGTGAGACTTTCCACGTGATAATTAAAACTTCGTTCAAAGGCCAAAGAAGAACGAACGACTAAATTGTTGGAACCCAAAGGTATTATTATTTGAATATACACGCTTTGGACTATGTGTCATGTATATGGCGCCACTTTTGATGTTGATAGATTCTTTTAAAAGGAAAAGGAAATGCTGAAAGAGAATCTATAAAATATATTTGGCAGAAAATAAAAGATTGGAAATATCCAATTTAGGTATATAAATGATATACATGTTATGGTTGTATTTTTTGCTTGTTAAACAATGTGGCTCTTGGGTATTGGATACCGAATTGGTTGGTATGAAATTTCATACAAAACAACGCAATTCATGAACCACAATGGCCTAAGTAACTAGCAAGAGAATATGTGATGATGTTCATCGAAAACAAACAAACCGTTGTTTGTATTTATCGTTGACATCAAAGCTTGACTTCAAGATTTGTTTTACTAATTGTTATTTAAATTAGGTATTATGAGAACAAAGGTTGTTTAAATAATTACCGTATTCAATATAAGATGGATGATTTACAAATCTAGTTGGAGAAATCACATCCATAAAGCCTAATGCTAAAATGTCGCAAGACAAATGATTGAAAGATCACTTACGAAGTGACATCGCTGTTTAAATTATGTTGGAAAGAAAACATGAAGAATCTCCATATTCATGGATTTTTGGAGTCTTTGATTTGATCAAGTGACGCTTGTGAGACTTTCCACGTGATAATTAAAACTTCGTTCAAAGGCCAAAGAAGAACGAACGACTAAATTGTTGGAATTTATACATATCGATGTATGTAGTCCATTATGTGGAGTCGTAAGCGATGGGTTTCAACTTCATATGCTTTCTCCGGAAATTTGAGTGAATATTCACTTAATTAGAAAGAAGTATGAAAATATTTGAAAAACGTTTCAAAGACTTTCAAGATGAAGTGGAAAATCATTGTAACAAGAAAATAAATGGTTTATGATTTTATCATAAGGGATTTGTTTGAGTTAAAAGTGTAACAAGAAAATAAATGAATTATGATTTTATCATTAAGGGATTTATTTGAGTTGCAAGTTTAGAAAAACACCTAGATTTACGTCTCCCGAAACACCATAGGAGTATGGAGTGTTTGAGATTTGTAATGAAACCTTGTTTGACATGGTTGGATCAAAGGTGTTATTTATAAAACTGCCATTATGTTTTAAAAGATTAAAGCTTTAGAGACTTCCGCTTTTACACTGAAAAGAGCTCCATCTTGATCCGTTGAAATGACACCATGGAAGTTATGGTTTGGGGTAAAACCCAAGTTGTCATTTCTTAAATTTTGGTATGCTAAACATAAGTAAGATGTTTACAACCAAAGTCGGATGAGCATGTCTTTGTAGGTTATTTCGAATAACAATTGGTTATTCCTCCAAAACACCGAGGACAAAAGGGTTTGTCGCTTGAAATGTGAAGTTTCTTGAAGAAGGAATTTTTCATAAAAGTTAAGTGGGAGGACAATAGAACTTTGATAAGGTTAACGAACATTAGCTATATGTGCTGAATTGCGGAGCGTCGGAAAATGTTCTGGAGGCAGCCAGAATGCTCATGGATCGCGTGCCTCAAAGGTTGCAGTCATGGAGATCTAAGTTACTATTGAACCAAGTAGGTCGGATAAACAATCAAATACTAAGATTTGAGGGTAAATCATTATTGTTTGACAATGATGAACCGACTACATGCAAAGAAGCAATGATGGGCCCTGACTCTGTCAAACGGTTTGAAGCCATAAAATCCGTGATAGTTCCATACACGAGAAATCAAGTTTTGAACTTGGAAGACCCTCCGGAAAGGTGTAAAACCTATAGGTAGTATTTGGATCTATAAGGAAACAGACATGGATGTTTCACATCTATGAAATAGTCGACATATCTGTAAAGTATTTTACGACAATGTTCAAGGAGTTGACTATGACAAGATTTGATCTTTCATAGCGATATTTAGTCTGGACGGATTAAAGTAGCAACCACTACATATAATTTGGTATATGGTAGATGAATAAACAAAACAAAGTTCTTCTAATAGAATGGTTACCTAGGACGTGTACATGACACGGTCCAAAGGGTTTTGTTAAATTCAAAGGATGCTAAAAGACATGCAAACTTCAATTGTTGAAGTAAGCATCGAGGAGTTGGAATCTTCACCGTGATGAAAAAGAGTTTTCATCAGGAGACGATGAAGATGCTTGCATTTGCAAGAAATTAAGTGGGAGCATTAAGACATATTTCTAATACATTATGTGGAGGACATCTTGTTGATTAGAAATGATGTATATTTTATTGACAGAGGTTAAGAATTTCATTTCGATGAAATACTTAGGCAAAACCATGGTTGTGACGCTAATATGGTTGTGAATGTCTATAGTGGATAGACTGTGACGCTAATATGGTTGTGCCAAACGTACATATATGAGATATTGAAGGAGTTCAATATAGAAACAACAAGAAACGGTTCTTGTCGCATGGAAAAGAATTGAATCAAGATTCAAGTGTATCGACACTTGATAAGTGAAACAAGATTCAAGTGCTTTGACACTTGATGCGTGAAATCACGAGAATGTTTTGATCAATCATACCATGATATGTACACATCCAGATGTGTCCTATGCTCTAAGTGTTATGAGCATATACCAGAATGAATCATAAAATGATCATTGGACGATAGTAAGGATATTCTTATGATCTTTTGGAAGAACTAAGAATATATTTGTGTAGAGGTGACAAACAATTACAAATAGTTCATTGTAAAGAGTTACATTGATACTAGTTTTGTCACAAGATACAAATTAAGTTTATCTCAATTTAAACTATGGGTGGCACAATGTAATGGAAAGGAGATTACATGATGGATTTGGAAGAGTTCCAAAGTTAAGACATTGTGATGAATACTACAACAAAAGGCGAAGTATATGACTGCTATAGTAGCAGCAAAGGAGGGAATTTGTGTCAAGTAGTTTGTTATCAAACTAAGGTGTGGTTCGCAACGGGCTAACACTAAAGATATATTGTGTGACAATAGTATCGACGTGTTTTAACCCCAAGGAACTAAAGGTCTCACTGAAAGACCAAATTTATACAATGCCATCTCATTGGAGAATGAGTGATGTGTGAAGACGCAAAGACATGCAAATACACACGGACCTGAAAGCGTCAGATCCGTAGATTATGTTAACCACTTGCAGTTGCGTATATGGAACACCAGAAAGCCATATGTCTTCAATACGCAAAGTTTTCAAACTAGATTATTGTCTCTAGTGCAAGTGGGAGACTGAAGGGAATATGCCCGAGAGGCAATAATAAAGTGGTTATTATCGTATTCCTTATTTATGATAAATGTTTATTTTACATGCTATAATTGTATTAATATGGAAACGTTAATACATGTGTGTTTAATAAACAAAAGGTAGTTCCTAGTTATGCCTCTCTTATAAACTAGCTCGTTGATTAACAAGATGATCATAGGTTTCCTGAGTATGGACATTAGATGTTGTTAATAACGAGGTCACAACATTAGTGTAATGGTGTGATGAACATTCATCCGAAGTATAGCATTATGATCAAAGTCATTGAGTTTATATTGCTATAACAACTTACGAAGTGATCCTAATCCTTAGACCATGAGATCATCTCAATCACTAACACCGGAAGAGTTTCTTGATAACATCAAACGTCACACCGTAACTAGGTGATAATAAAGATGGATTCAGAACTAATAAAGTGTTATATTGAGGCCCATGGATCGAGAGTGGAATTTGTTCATCCTGATGATGGATAGATATGCTTTGGGCCCTCTCGGTGATATCACATTGATTAGCTTGCAAGCAAGTGATTTGATCACTAGAATGTTATATCACGGGAACGAGAAAAGAGTGTATGTCGGTAACGAGATAAAACTAGGTATGGAGATACCGAAGATCGAATCTCGGACATGTAATATATCGTGAAACAAAGGGATTAAGATACTAGCGTAAAAGGTTCACACGATCACAGAAGTCATCGTTGAATGTGTGGGAGTCAGTACGGATCTCCAGGTCCCGCTGCTGATTATTGATCGGAGAGGGGTCCCGATCATGTCTGCATTATTCGCGAACCGTAGGGTGACACACTTTAGGGATACCGACACCATTCGGCGAAAATGATATGCCAGAGAAAGAAAAAGGAAAGCGCAGGAATTTATTTCACTAGACACCGAAACTGTTTTGGTTGAAATTGCTAAAACTGGTTCTGCATGTGAAATTGAAATGTTGTAAGGGGTTTTATGTGAATGTTTGTTAATTAAAGTAATTAACAAAATTCTGAATAAATAAATAAAAGAGTTTTATTTAAATGAGAGTTTGCATTAAATTTGGTGGAAATTTAATGCATGTGAGTGGATTTTTGAGTGGAGGCTTTTTAATGGGAGTGGAGGCTTTTCATTTTGAGTGGGATCTCCACCCACATGAATATGGAAGAGGTGGGGGCAGCCCCCATGGCTGGGCGTCATGCCCCTTGGGTGCCCCCCCCCCCCCTCTCCCTATAAAAGGCCCCCCTCTCCTCCTCTCAAAACACACCTCCTCGCGAAGGATCTCTCTCCCCCCTTTAGAATTCTCCATGATCTCGGATCACCGAGATACATATTCCCGGTGGCTTTTTCTGGAAGGATTTGTTGCTTCCGCTGCTTTGCTTGAGCGAGGGCGCGGAGGTTGTCGGGGTACCCGTACGTGTGTGCGATCACGGATGCACCACTGCTTTGAGGTGCTGGACTTGATCGTGCTGCACCGGCTGGACCAGATGGACTTCATCACGATCTTGAGATCGGCAAGCATTCGTCTATATCATCCACGAGTACAACCTCGTTAACGCTATTCGGTCTTCGAGGGTATGTATTCTATGGATGTATATCCACCCGTTGCTTGTATCTAGAAGATAGATCTTGGTACTTAGATGTTCCCATCGTAGGAAAATTTTTGTTTTCTATGCTGTGAACCCTACATGCTAGACATGGTTGGCACGGCTAGTTCTTCTCCTAGCTTGTTGTCCATACTGGGGTGACATGGTGAGGCTCGGCCTGCTCACCATTGATGGCTCGGCCTGCTCACTCATTGAAAAACTATTTAAGATTTAATATTCTCCAACTCAAACATGGGATCATGTTGATACATGTCATCACCACATATTTCAGTACATGGGAATGTGATTTAAAGTGGTGTCACAATTTAATAAGGTTTAACCTTTTTATTTTAAATAATTAAAGTGACTATAAATGCCTATGTAGCATTCTTTTATTACTTGAACATTATTTATGTAAGTAAACCCATATATTTTTATATATTCTGAAAGGTATGGTCAAGTGTAATTTTTTCGAGTTGGAATCAACTCAAAAGCTATTATGGTTGAAATTTGAAAAATGTTTGATTGGAGAAAAGCTTCTGACTTGTTATTTTTACCAAGGTTGATCTACAGATCCAAATGATTTTAATCCAACGGGCTTGGATTAAGCATTTCAGTACCTTTCTAACAAAATTGTTTTCATGCGATTTGGTTCACTGAATCGAGCTGGGTTGATTTTTGAAACTAGGTACAGAACCGAGTTTGAATTAAAATAGAAAAAGCTAAATTCAAACGAGTGGGCTGCGCGGGAGATGCTAATGGGCCGGCCCAGTGTCACTCCGCAGCACGGGGCTCAGCTGACAGGGGGTCTACCGGTCAGTGGCTCATAAAACGCGAAGCGGTACGGGGCGAGGTGGTGCGTTGGATTAGAAGTGAGATCAACGGCTGAGGGTCGTCGTCGACGATGAACATGTCACCAGCGAGCTCGAACCCTAGCGGCTTGGTGGGGGTGCATAGCGGGCATACCGGGGCTCCAGTGACGACGGCGAGGCGGGCAAACGACAAAGTAGATGACGGCGAACTCAGGGGTGGTCACGGCAACTCCGGGGGTGGTCGAAATCAATGGCTCCCTTCTTCTCCAGAGGCGGCATGCTCCGGCGCAATTCCGGCGAGCTGTTGCTCCTCGTGCTCCGGATAAGGGATGGAAGGATCAGTGAGGTGAGGGGAGTGAGATGGTGTGAAGAAATTGAGCGGGGGTAGTCTCCTTTTATAGGCTCGACGGCGATACCGAGAGGGATGGGCAGGCAACGGTGGCGACACGGCTACGGGCGGCTAGAGGCATGGCCGAGGTTGGAGATCGACGGGTGGTCTCCTGGCGATGCTCTAGAGCTTAAATGTGCGTGTAGGGGCGGTGGAAATTGGTCAGGAACATGCGATGCTCTACGAGGCAGAGGCGGCGAACTCCGCGGCGAGCGGTGGCTACGGGGTACGGGCGGTGAAACGAACATGTTTGGTGGTCTCCTAGGACGGTGGGGTGCATGATGGCGGGCGGCGAGGGCTCGAGGTGGTCGGGTTGCATGGGAACGGTGCGTGCTCTGCGGTGCGCGTCGGCATGGCCGATAGCGGCGCGGGTTGGCGTTCCGGGCGATTCTGGTCGCTGTCTTCGAGCTAGGGCTGGTCGAGAGGGGGGTGAGGCATGGGTTGCATGCTAGACATGCTTGGCACGGCTAGTTCTTCTCCTAGCTTGCTGTCCACACTGGGGTGACATGGTGAGGCTCGGCCTGCTCACCATTGATGGCATTGGCAAGCTCACAGTGGTTCTAGAGGTTAGTTAAGGGTGCTAGATGATCTACTAAGGCTAGTGGTAACCAGAGAGGGAACAAGGTTGGCCCAAAACACTGATCAACATAGTGTTTTTGATTTGGTTGATTTTCATCTGCAACCTGTTTGATGAAATGGCCGCATGAACTTGAGTTTTGAATTTTGAAAAGATTTTTTGTGGGTGTGCTAGGCATGTGTTGATGGTTCTGTGGATACTTGGGTTTTGAAAATTGAGCTTGTTTGAGTGGTTTTTGAAATAGTGGGATCTTCCCATATGAGATAGATTCAATTTTAAACTGTCATTTAAACTAAGCATTTAAATGTTTTTGGATGATCACAAAGTGGGACTTGGTACCTTATTATGAGTACTATGGGGTGCAAAGATCCATGCATGTTTCTGTTAAGTTCTGAAAGTTAGGGATAGCCAAAGTAGGCATGGGAGTTAATTTGGCCAAAGTGACCATTCACTTAACTTATTTGTTTTGACTTGTTTGTCTTTGGGAAAAGTTTGGGGATTGTTTAGATGATGTTTATTTCACCTAAGAATCATTTTACAAGCAAAGAAACACAGAACCATGGCAATTCAAAAGAATCAAAAATTGAATACACACACATATGAATGCCTTTATATTTTTAATTGGAAAAGTTTTTGTTAACCCTAATTTTGATGATTAGAGTTTGATGATCCTTGTTTAATATTTTTGGGATGTTACAAACCTTCCCCCCTTAAACAAAATCTCGTCCCAAGATTTGAAAAAGGATGAAAAAGATTACCTAGGATTTGAAGAGATCGGGAAACTCCGTCCTGATGTGATCTTCGCGCTCCCAGGTAGTTTCTTATTCTGTGTGGTTGCTCCACTGAATCTTGAGAAACTTGATGCTTCGGGTTCTGGTAGTTCTGAAAACTTCTTCCAAAATACGGATGGGTACTTCGGGATAGGTCAAGTCATCGTTGATCTCTATGGTCTGGTGATCAATATTCTTGAACACTTCCGTCTTCTCCGGAACTTCGAGGCACTTGCGAAGTAATGAGATATGGAACACATTGTGCACGGCTGACATCTCTTCGGGCAGTTCCAATTGATACGACACTTCCCCTCGACGGTTCAGAATCTTGAAGGGTCCGATATATCTGGGGGCTAACTTTCCTTTCAGTTGGAAATGCTGCATTCCCTTTAATGGCGACACTTTCAGATACACAAAATCTCCGATGTTGAAAGCAAGGTCTCGACGTCTCTTGTCGGCGTAACTCTTCTGTCTTGACTAAGCGGTCTTGAGGTGCTCACTGTAGGGTTTCGTAGCATGGAAAACAAAAAATTTCTATCGCATACAAACAAACAAGCCAAGATCTATCTACTAGATTGTAGCAACGAGTCAATGGAATAACTTACCCTCGAAGATTCCAAAGTGTTTAACGAGAGCGGATTCTCGTGGGTGATGTAGTCGTACTCTTCCCGATCTCAAGATCGTGTAGACGATCCTTCCGGCGCTGCGTTCCGGCAGCGCTCCCGCAGTCGGTCACACGTTCGGTACTCGAAGAATACCTTCCTCTCTCTTGTTCCAGCTGGCAGCGGAGGTTGTAGCACTCTCCTCGCGATTCCGGCAGCACAACGGCGTGGTACCGGAAGTAGAGGGGAGATCTCGCAAGGCTTCGCCTTAAGCCGGAGCGAGTATGGTGAAGTATGAGAGAGCTCCTCGGCGATCTAGGTTTTAGACACACCAAGGAGGAGAGGCTAGAGCCGGCGGCTAGGATTCCAGGGACCCCCAAGTCGGCGGCTAGGGCAAAACCCTAAGGGGGCGGCGGCGGCTATGGTGGGCTGCAGCTTCTAGGGTTTGAGGTGAGGGACTTGTGTGTACTAGGAGGGAGCCCCGCCCCTCCTTATATAGGTGGAGGGGCCGGCGGCCAAGGGGAGGGAGGGGAGTCCCTCCCCAACTCGGCTTGGGTGGTGCGCCGGCTTGGGGAGGAGGACTCCCTCCCCAACTCGGTTTCACCCCCTCCTCCTCTTTTCCACTTTCCAAATTTAGCCGTTTGACTTTTCAATTTAGCTATTTGACTTTTCAAACTAGGATTCGATTAATCCTTTATTTGGAACAGCAAGGACACTTAGTACATGATGCAATCATTCCAACTTGTAATGACACATTCATGTACCCCTTCCCCTCCGGAGTGCCGGACATTCCGGAACCTTCTAGAACATTCCCGATGAAAACACCGGAATCATTCCCGAACTCTGAAACGGAACTTTCCTTATATGAATCTTATTCTCCGGACCATTACGGATCACCTCGTGATATCCCGGATCCCATCCGAGACTCCGAACAACATTCGGTCTCTTTCTCATTCATTCCATAACTACTCAAACAACGTCAAATCTTTAAGTGTGTCTCCCTACGGTTCGTGAATTATGCGGACATGATCGAGACACTTCTCCGAACAATAACCAA
Organism: Avena atlantica; assembly: GCA_910589765.1. Lineage (NCBI taxonomy): Eukaryota > Viridiplantae > Streptophyta > Magnoliopsida > Poales > Poaceae > Avena > Avena atlantica. The sequence continues at coordinate 79,994,957 of OU342734.1, read as the reverse complement.
TAGAGGAATATGGAAATTCATATGGCTCCCACATATTTCTACGATTACTTTGCGATCGAATGAACCACTTACATACGATACCAATTTCCCTTTGTCTCACGATAGTTTACTTATCCGAGGTTATGATCGTCGGTATCTATGCATACCTAGTTCAACCTCGTTACTGATAAGTACTCTTTTCTCGTTCCCGTGATATGTGATCCCTTGTGAGCCAGTCACATGCTTGCAAGCTAATTGGATGACATTCCACCGAGAGGGCCCAGAGTATATCTATCCGTCATATGGATGGACAAATCCCACTCTTGATCCATGTGTTTCAACCAATACTTTTCGAACACTCAATGCCACCTTTATAGCCACCCAGTTACGGTGTGGTGTTTGATGTCATCAAAGCATCCATCCGGCAAAGGTGATATGCATGATCTCATGGTCGAATGAATCAGGTTACTATGTATCAGAAAGCATATAGCAATTGAACTATTGAAATGACTTGATCTTTATGCTACGCTTATCTACAGGAGTATGTCCACCATATCATTCTCCTAAACGATATGATCTTGTTGTTGATAACATCTCAATGTTCATGATAGGGAAACCATAATCATTTATCAACCAACAAGCTAGTGATGTATAGAGGCTATACTAGGGACTTCAAATTAAGTTTACAAATCACACAAGTATCAATGTTTCCTTGTTAATACTATTATAGCATGAATGTAAACATTTATCATAAACACAAAGATATAATAATAACTACATTTATTATTGCCTCTAGGGCATATCTCCAACAGTCTCCCACTTGCACTAGAGTCATCTAATCTAGATTACATGGTAATATATCGAACACCCATGGCAGTTTGGTGCTGGTCATGTTTTGCCCTCGGGAGAGGTTTAGTCATCTGATCCGCCACATTCAGATCTGTGTGTACTTTGCAAATCTTTATATCCCCATCTTGGATATGTTCTCGAGTAGCGTGAAAACGTAGCTTGATATGCTTCAGCTTCTTGTGTGACCTTGGTTCTTGCGCATTGGCTATGGCGCCCATGTTATCACAGTAGATAGACATTGGGTCCAGCGCACTAGGAACCACACCCAGCTCTATAATGAACTCTTTCATCCATATCGCTTCTTGTGAAGCCTCCGAAGCAGCCATGTATTCCGATTCAGTTGAAGATCTCGCCACAACGCTTTGCTTTGCACTCCTCCAGCTAACTGCTGCACCATTCAAAATAAATACGTATCCAGATTGTGATTTAGAATCATCTGGATCGGTGTTCCAACTAGCATCGGTGTAACCATTAACAACGAGCTGTTCATCACCTCCATAAGAAAGAACCATATCCTTAGTTCTTCTCAAGTACTTAAGGATGTTTTTGACCGCTGTCCAATGATCCACTCCTGGATCACTTTGATATCTGCTAGTCAAACTAACAGCATATGCAATGTCGGGTCTAGTACATAGCATGGCATACATTAGAGATCCTATGGCTGAGGCATAGGGAGTCTTACTCATCCTTTCTCTATCTTCTGCCGATGTCGGACTTTGAGTTTTACTCAAGGTCGTATTGGGCAATATGGCAAGAACCCTTTCTTGCTATCTTCCATTCCAAATCTCTTTAGAACTTTGTCCAAATATGTACTCTGTGACAATGATATTTGGCGTTTCGATCTATCTCTATAAATCTTTATGCCTAATATGTAAGCTGCTTCGCCAAGATCCTTCATTGAAAAACTATTATTCAAATATTCCTTGACACTATTAAGAAGGTCCACATCATTCCCAATCAACAATATGTCATCTACATATAGTATTAAGAATGCTACAGAGCTCCCACTCACTTTCTTGTAAATACAAGCTTCTCCATAAGTTTGTATAAAACCAAAACTTTTGATCACCTTATCAAAACGTTGATTCCAACTTCGGGATGCTTGCTTCAATCCATATATGGACCGTTGAAGTTTACATACCTTGTTAGCATCTTTAGGATCGACAAAACCTTTGGGTTGCATCATATACAACTCTTCATCAATATCTCCATTGAGGAATGCTGTTTTGACATCCATCTGCCATATCTCATAATCATAATATGCAGCGATTGCTAACATAATCCTCACAGACTTTAGCTTTGCTACTGGTGAGAAAATCTCATCGTAGTCAACTCCTTGAATTTTTCGAAACCCTTTTGCGACAAGTCGAGCTTTATAGACGGTAACATTACCATCAGCATCTGTTTTCTTCTTGAAAATCCATTTGTTCTCGACAGCCTTCCGGCCATCCGGTAAGTCCACGAAAGTCCATACTTGGTTTTCGTACATGGATCCAATCTCGGATTTCATGGCTTCTTGCCATTTATTGGAATATGGGCTCATCATCGCTTCCTCATATGTCTCAGGGTCATCGGTGTTGTCCACCAACATGACACTCATAACGGGATCATACCAATCTGGAGTGGTACGAGTTCTCGTTGACCTCCGAGGCTCTATAGCAACTTCAACCGAAGTTTCATGATCATCATCATTAGCTTCCTCTCTAATTGGTGCAGGCACTACAGGAACTTCTTCCGGTGCTGCGCTACTCGCAATTTCGAGAGAAGGTTCGACAACCTCGTCGAATTCTACTTTCCTTCCGGTCACTTCTTTCGAGAGAAATTCCTTCTCTAGAAAGGATCCATTCTTGGCAACGAAGATTTTGCCTTCGGATCTATGATAGAAGGTATACCCAATAGTTTCCTTCGGGTATCCTATGAAGACGCATTTTTCCGCTTTGGGTTCAAGCTTGTCCGGCTGTAACTTCTTTACATAGGCTTCGCAACCCCAAACTTTAAGGAACGACAATCTAGGTTTCTTCCCAAACCATAATTCATACGGTGTCGTTTCAATGGATTTAGACGGTGCCCTATTTAAAGTGAATGCGGCTATTTCTAATGCATAACCCCAAAATGATAGCGGTAAATCTGTAAGTGACATCATAGAACGAACCATATCTAAGAGAGTTCGATTACGACGTTCGGACACACCATTACGCTGTGGTGTTCCCGGTGGTGTCAACTGTGAAAGTATTCCGCATTTTTTCAAATGCTCGCCAAACTCGTAACTTAGATATTCACCTCCACGATCAGAACGTAGAAATTTAATCTTCTTGTTACATTGATTCTCTACCTCACTTTGAAACTCCTTAAACTTCTCAAAAGTTTCGGACTTATGTTTCATGAAATAGATATACCCATATCTACTCAAGTCATCCGTGAAGGTAAGAACATAACGATAACCACCGCGCGATGCTACACTCATTGGGCCACACACATCGGTATGTATGATTTCCAATAAGTCCGTAGCTCGCTCCATCATACCAGAAAATGGAGTCTTAGTCATTTTACCCATCAGACATGCTTCGCATCTATCAAGTGATTCGAAATCAAGTGATTCAAGAAGTCCATCGGAATGGAGTTTCTTCATACGCTTCACTCCAATGTGACCAAGACGACAGTGCCACATATAGGTCGAATTATCGCTCGATTTCAAACGTTTAGCCTCAATGTTATTAATGTGTGTATTTCCACTATCGAGATTCAACAAGAATAGACCATCTATCAAAGGTGCATGTGCATAAAACATATTACTCATATAAATCGAACAACCATTATTCTCGGACTTAAACAAGTAACCGTCTCGCAATAAACAAGATCCCGATATAATGTTCATGCTCAACGCAGGCACCAAATAACAATTATTTAAGTATAAAACTAATCCCGATGGTAGATGAAGGGGTAGCGTGCCGACCGCGATCACATCAACCTTTGATCCGTTTCCCACACGCATCGTCACCTCGTTCTTAGCTAGCTTCCGTTTATTCTGCAGCACCTGTTTCGAGTTACAAATATGAGCAACCGAACCAGTATCAAATACCCAGGAACTACTATGAGTACTACTGAGATACACATCAATAACATGTATATCAGATATACCTTTCTTCTTGATGTTGCCGTTCTTCAAATCCGCCAAGTACTTTGGGCAATTCCGCTTCCAGTGACCTTCTCCCTTGCAGTAAAAGCACTCAGTATTAGGCTTAGGTCCAGCCTTGGTCTTCTTCGCCGGCGTGGCAACTTTCTTACCACCCTTCTTGAAGTGTCCCTTCTGCTTAGACTTGCCTTTCTTGAATTTTGTGGTCTTATTGACCAACAACACTTGGTGCTCTTTCTTGATCTCCACTTCTGTAGACTTTAACATAGCAAACAGTTCTGGCAACTGCTTGTTCATGTTCTGCATGTTGTAGTTCATCACAAAGTTCTTGTAACTTGGTGGTAGTGATTGGAGGACACGGTAAATCCCCAAAGCATTAGGAATCACTATACCCAAGCTTTGAAGTTTGTTTGCGTGCCCAGACATCTTAAGCACATGCTCACTGACGGAGCTGCCCTCTTCCATCTTGCAGTTAAAGAACTTTTCAGAAGCCTCATAACTTTCAATTGCCGCATGAGTCTCAAAGATCAATTTGAAATCCTCGGCAATATCATATGGGTCTGAATTCTCAAACCTTTTCTGAAGCTCCGATTCCAAACCATACAAGATAGCACACTGAACTATGGAGTACTGATTCTTCCGAGCGAGGTAAACATTCTTTACTTCATCGGAAGCATCAGCTGCAGGTGGGTCACCTAGCGGTGCATCCAGCACATAGGTCAAATTACCAGCTGTGAGGACAATCCTCAAATTGCGGAACCAATCCGCGAAGTTGCTTCCATTGTTTTTCAACTTTTCTTTCTCTAGGAACGCATTAAAATTGATGGTAGGGGCTGCCATTGATCTACAACATATTTGCAATAGTTTAGACTAAGTTTATGACAAATTGAGTTCAAATTAATAATAAAGTTAATCTAGGTGAACTCCCACTCAAAACAACATCCCTCACATTGTTTTAGTGATCACACGAACCAAATCCACTACATCAACACCGATCATCACGAGAGTTGATATAGTTTCAATGGCGAACAATCGTCATGTTCATCATATCTACTATATGATTCATGCTTTACCTTTCGGTGATCCGTGTTCCGAGACCATGTCTGTACATGCTAGGCTCGTCAAGATCAAACCTTATTTTCCACATGAGCAAATCTGGCTTGCTCACGTTGTATACACTTGCGGAATCTAACACACCCGATCATCACGTGGTGCTTAGAAACAACAAGCTTTAGCAACGGTGCTAACTAAGGGTGAACACTTTATGACTTGAAATTCATGTGCATGAGGGATCATCTTATAATGCTACCGTCGTCTACTAAGCAATACAAGATGCATAAATTATTAACATCACATGCAATTCATAATATGTGATATGATATGGCCTTTCTTCTTTGTGCTTCCGATCTCCATCTTCTAGCACGAACATGATCTCCATCATCACCGGCATTGCATCAAGGTCAAAGACGCCTCTCCATGGTTGTCGTCCACCGGCTTCAACTATTACAACTACTTTGAATAGACACGCGGGTCTTAACATAAATTAAAGACAACCATATGGCTCCTGCCGGTTGCCAACTTACAATAAGGAACATTGCATACATCAAATATAATCACAATCATGGCCATATCACATCACTGCACACCCCTGCAAAACAAAGTTAGACGCCTCTACTTTCTTTGCATGTTTTACGTGGTTTGGGGCTTTCAATAAGTGTCGTTCTAACTTACGAACATGAACCACAACATTGATACTAGTATTGTTAATCACCCGTTGTAAATTGGATCTTAACTATGCTAGGAGAAACAGGCACCCGCAAAGCCACTTATGCAATACAAGTTGCATGTCAAGCGTGGAGCAAGTCTCATGAACGATGTCATGTAAGGTTAGCCCGGGCTGCTTCATCCCAACATACCGCAAGATGCAAAGTACACAAGAAGCAATCGACAATAAAAGCATCAACGCCCATAATGACCATTGTGTTCTACTCGTGCAACAGATCTACATATAGACACGGCTCTGATACCACCGTAGGGTTTCGTAGCATGGAAAACAAAAAATTTCTATCGCATACAAACAAACAAACAAACAAACAAGCCAAGATCTATCTACTAGATTGTAGCAACGAGTCGATGGAATAACTTACCCTCGAAGATTCCAAAGTGTTTAACGAGAGCGGATTCTCGTGGGTGATGTAGTCGTACTCTTCCCGATCTCAAGATCGTGTAGACGATCCTTCCGGCGCTGCGTTCCGGCAGCGCTCCCGCAGTCGGTCACACGTTCGGTACTCGAAGAATACCTTCCTCTCTCTTGTTCCAGCTGGCAGCGGAGGTTGTAGCACTCTCCTCGCGATTCCGGCAGCACAACGGCGTGGTACCGGAAGTAGAGGGGAGATCTCGCAAGGCTTCGCCTTAAGCCGGAGCGAGTATGGTGAAGTATGAGAGAGCTCCTCGGCGATCTAGGTTTTAGACACACCAAGGAGGAGAGGCTAGAGCCGGCGGCTAGGATTCCGGGGACCCCCAAGTCGGCGGCTAGGGCAAAACCCTAAGGGGGCGGCGGCGGCTATGGTGGGCTGCAGCTTCTAGGGTTTGAGGTGAGGGACTTGTGTGTACTAGGAGGGAGCCCCGCCCCTCCTTATATAGGTGGAGGGGCCGGCGGCCAAGGGGAGGGAGGGGAGTCCCTCCCCAACTCGGCTTGGGTGGTGCGCCGGCTTGGGGAGGAGGACTCCCTCCCCAACTCGGTTTCACCCCCTCCTCCTCTTTTCCACTTTCCAAATTTAGCCGTTTGACTTTTCAATTTAGCTATTTGACTTTTCAAACTAGGATTCGATTAATCCTTTATTTGGAACAGCAAGGACACTTATTACATGATGCAATCATTCCAACTTGTAATGACACATTCATGTACCCCTTCCCCTCCGGAGTGCCGGACATTCCGGAACCTTCTAGAACATTCCCGATGAAAACACCGGAATCATTCCCGAACTCCGAAACGGAACTTTCCTTATATGAATAATATTCTCCGGACCATTCCGGATCACCTCGTGATATCCCAGATCCCATCCGAGACTCCGAACAACATTCGGTCTCTTTCTCATTCATTCCATAACTACTCAAACAACGTCGAATCCTTAAGTGTGTCTCCCTACGGTTCATGAATTATGCGGACATGATCGAGACACTTCTCCGAACAATAACCAATAGAGGAATATGGAAATTCATATGGCTCCCACATATTTCTACGATTACTTTGCGATCAAATGAACCACTTACATACGATACCAATTTCCCTTTGTCTCACGATATTTTACTTATCCGAGGTTATGATCGTCGGTATCTATGCATACCTAGTTCAACCTCGTTACTGATAAGTACTCTTTTCTCGTTCCCGTGATATGTGATCCCTTGTGAGCCAGTCACATGCTTGCAAGCTAATTGGATGACATTCCACCGAGAGGGCCCAGAGTATATCTATCCGTCATATGGATGGACAAATCCCACTCTTGATCCATGTGTTTCAACCAATACTTTTCGAACACTCAATGCCACCTTTATAGCCACCCAGTTACGGTGTGGTGTTTGATGTCATCAAAGCATCCATCCGGCAAAGGTGATATGCATGATCTCATGGTCGAATGAATCAGGTTACTATGTATCAGAAAGCATATAGCAATTGAACTATTGAAATGACTTGATCTTTATTCTACGCTTATCTACAGGAGTATGTCCACCATATCATTCTCCTAACGATATGATCTTGTTGTTGATAACATCTCAATGTTCATGATAGGGAAACCATAATCATTTATCAACCAACAAGCTAGTGATGTATAGAGGCTATACTAGGGACTTCAAATTAAGTTTACAAATCACACAAGTATCAATGTTTCCTTGTTAATACTATTATAGCATGAATGTAAACATTTATCATAAACACAAAGATATAATAATAACTACATTTATTATTGCCTCTAGGGCATATCTCCAACACTCATGAATCTTGTGAACCTTCTCTTCTGCTTCTCGTAGGATATCGGGTCCGAAAATCTGACTCTCTCCTAGTTCTGACCAATTCAAAGGGGTGCGACACTTTCTTCCATACATGAATTCAAATGGGGCCATCTGCAAACTAGCTTGATAATTGTTGTTGTATGAAAATTCTGCGAACGGCAGACAATCTTCCCATTTAGATCCATATTCTAACACACATGCTCTCAGTATATCTTCGAGTATTTGATTTACTCTCTCCGTTGGTCCATCGGTCTGAGGGTGATAAGCGGTGCTGAAATCTAGGCGGGTTTCTAAACCTTCTTGGACTTTCTTCCAGAATATCGAGGTAAACTGAGTTCCTCAATCCGATATGATGTTCTTGGGGACTCCGTGCAAACTGACGATTCTAGCGATGTATAACTCCGCTAGCTTCGAACTCTGATATGTGGTCTTGATGGGTAAGAAATGGGCGACTTTGGACAATCTGTCCACTATGACCCAGATAGAGTCATTTCCCCTACTAGAAGTAGGCAATCCGGTGATAAAGTCCTTTCCAACGGAATCCCATTTCCATTTCGGAATCTGCAATGGTTGCAACAATCCAGCGGGTCTTTGATGTCCCCCCTTGACTCTCTAACATATATCACACTTGGCGATATAGCTTCCGATTTCTCTCTTCATCTTATGCCACCAAAATTGTTCTTTCAAATCTTGATACATCTTTGTTCCTCCGGGGTGGATAGAATAAAGAGTATCATGAGCTTCCTTCAGAATAACTTCTTTTAACTCAGAATCTGCTGGTACACAAAGGCGTCCTTTGTACCACAGAACTCCTTCGTCTTCGGTGAATCCGGGTACTTTGCATGTACCGATGCGACGCTTGATTCCGTCAATACTAGCATTTCCTTTCTGTGCCTCCTTGATCTGGCTGATCAAAGTGGGTTGAAGTTCTATGCTAGCTAAAAATCCTTCACTCACTAATTCCATTCGAAAATCTTCCATCTCTTTGTGCAAGCTTGGTTACTCCTTTAAAATTAGGAGTTCAAGCGGCACAGCAATCTGCTAAAGGCATCTGCTACCACGTTGGATTTACCAGGGTGATAGTGAATGTCCAGATCGTAATCCTTGATTAGCTCAATCCATCTTCTCTGTCTCATATTCAGCTCCTTCTGAGTGAATATATACTTCAGGCTTTTGTGATCCGAATAAATCTCACAACGGTTTCCCATCAGGTAATGCCTCCATGTCTTCAAGGCTAGAACTACAGCTGCGAGTTCGAGGTCATGGGTTGGGTATTTTTGCTCATGTTGTTTCAGTTGTCGGGATATATAAGATATAACTTTGCCTTCCTGCAATAGCACACATCCGAGACCGATCTTGGATGCATCACAATACACGTCAAAGGGCTTCGTGATATCCGACATGATTAAGATTGGGCTGAAATCAATCTTCTCTTGAGTTCTTGAAAACTCGCTTCACATTTTTCCGTCCATTCAAACTTCTTGTCCTTCTTCAGCAATTGGGTCATGGGTCTGGCAATACTCGAGAATCCTTCTACAAACTTGCGGTAGTACCCCGCCAATCCGAGAAATGCACGAACTTGGGTTTGAGTGGTTTGGGCTTGCCAATCTTCGACATCTTTCACCTTTGCAGGGTCAACGGCAATTCCTCCGGTTGATACAATGTGGCCGAGGAATCCTACCTCCTGTAACCAAAATTCACATTTGCTAAACTTGGCATACAACTAATGCTCTCTAAGGGTTCCAAGAATGGTCCTTAGGTGTAGCTCATGTTCTTCTTATGATTTGGAATAAATCAGTATGTCATCGATGAAAACAACGACAAACTTATCCAGGAAGTCCATAAAAATCTTATTCATGAGATTCATGAAATAAGCAGGGGCATTGGTTAATCCCAAAGACATGATAGTATACTCGTATAATCCATATCTGGTGGTAAAGGCAGTCTTTGGAATATCCTCTGCGCGAATCTTGAGTTGATGATAGCCAGTTCTAAGATCAATCTTAGAAAACACCTTGGCACCGGTCAACTGATCAAACAAATCTTCTATCTTGGGCAATGGGTATTTGTTCTTGATAGTGACATCATTCAACTTCCGATAATCCGTACACAAACGATTACCTCCATCCTTCTTATCCACGAACAAAATAGGTGATCTCCATGGTGACGCACTTGGTTGAATCAATCCAATTTCCAACATGGCATCCATTTTCTTCTTCAGTTCTGCTTGTTCAGAAGGGTTCATACTATATGGTCTTTGGGCTATGGGTCCTGTTCCGGGGATTAGTTCGATGATAAACTCGATATCCCGATCTGGGGGCATACTGGGCAAAACATCTGGAAATACATCGGGGTATTCACAGACTATTCGGACTTGGTCAATGGTACGTTGGGCTATACTCTTGTTGCACTTGAATTGACGAGGTAAGGTTTCAGATATATGTTCGACTGATATTCCGGCTGTACTGGTCATGGTTATGGCTTTCTTGGCACAGTCAATCAATCCTTTATGTTTAGACATCCAATCTATTCCTAGTACTACTTCCAAACCTTTAGTTTCGAGTACTATCAGATTAGTATAAAAATCTATGCCATGGATTCGGATAGGGACAGCTTTGCAAATTTGCCTAGCTTTGGTGATTGAACCGGGGATTTGAACAATCATAACATGCTTCAGTTTTGTTGGTTGAATCTTACTAGTGCATGAAAATTCTTTGGTGACAAATGAATGAGATGCACCAGAATCAAACAACACTCTAGCTAGTACTGAATTAACAAAAAACATACCCAGCACGACGTCTGGCGCTTCCTGAGCTTCTTCAGCATGCATGAGAAAAAGACGGCCGTTGCGGTTGAGCGAATTCCCTGGGGCAAACCTTCTTCCAGTCTGAACATGACGCTGTTGCTGAGCTGGGGCATTTGCATTGGGGGATACGGCATTCTTCTTGGGGCACTCATTGGAGTAGTGTCCCTTATTTCCACAGTCATAACAGGTCACTTGCGACTTGTCCTTTGCTGCAACAGGCACAACATTGCTTCCAGTCCTCGGGCAGTGTTGGTGTTGCTGGCAGCATTGTTGTTGTTGAACTTGGGTGGTGCACAGTTGAAATTGCTAGAGTTACCGGGGTTGTTGTGATTTCCTCTGGGCCTTTGGTTTCCACGGTTGGGATAGGTCGAACGGTTCATCGGGGGTCTGTTGGTTCTTGGGGCAAATCCTGGAGATGGGTTAGGGCGATACTTTGGGGTATGATGGGTTCCTGGCTGATGCATCATGCGACGCTTGCGATTCTCATTGGCTTGGTTGATCTTTCCTTCCATCTGAATGGCAGAGTCGACAAGGGCTTCAATATCTACAAAGGGGATATTGACCAACGCAGTTTGCATCTCATCATGCAAACCATTCAGGAATCTCTCTTTCTTCTTGACTTCAGTGTCGATCTCATCCGGGGCATACCTAGCTAATGACAAGAATTTGTCACGGTATTCCACTACGGTCATCCTTCCTTGCTTCAGTTATCTAAATTCATCTCTCATTCTCTTGATCAAACTTGGTGGCACATGGGTTCTGTTGAACTTGACCTTGAATTCCTCCCAGGTCATCATCTGTCCTCCGTTCATTGCACGAACACTGTTCCACCATGCTCTTGCATCTCCGGCTAGATAGTGGGTGGCGAACAGAACTTTCTCGTTAGCTTCCACTCCGGCGACTTATAGGTTGTTTTCCATGGTCTGCAGCCAATCATCTGCGTCTAGGGGCTCTTCCGACTTAGTGAAAATAGGTGGGTTGGTGTTCTAGAAATTCTTGAGCTTAGATACATGGTTGTCCTGATTTCCTTGGCCTTGATTGTTATGGGCCAGCTGGGCTATCTGCTGAAGGGTGGCTAGGTTGGCTTGACATTCTGCTCTTTCAGCTTCACGATCAGAAACCAACATTTGCAGGATCTGCAACATCGGGTCCGGGGATGAACCACTTCCTCTGCTTGGCATCTGAAGATTGAGATAGATCATGAGAAAAGAGGGAAATTTCTAAGGTTCGAGGACTTTGAAAAGCTTTTAAAGTTTGATTCAGATTTTGTAGCAACTTGCTTTTCATTCATTCATTCATAGAACACGATACAAACACACACCACAAAACAAGAAAAACAGATGGTTTTAAGAACCATTCTGGAAACTACGATAAAGTGGGACCGAATACAACTCACTACGTGAGTGCTTAAGTGCTACTACTCCTTGGAGTCGGTGTAGTCGTCATCCTCATCATCCTCGTCGTCATCAATGAAGGCGAAATCATCCTCATCGGTGAAGAAGTCCATATCCTGATCCTCCAGAAAATCATCGTCATCGCTGAGATAGGAGTAGGGGTCTCCACGAAGATATTCTCCGGCATTCTCCCTTTCCTCCAACTGCATGTCTCTCTCGTGGATGGTCTCCTCCAAATACGAGATACGATGGCGAAGACGGGCAATGATGCGCTCCTTCTTGTCAAGCTGACGGCGGCAAGACTTGCGATCCTTTGCTAGCATGGTGATGGTGTGATCCTTTGCCCTGATGATGGCGGACTTGTGGTTGGAGTAGTCACGGCAATTATCCAATTCCTCTGACGATCATACATCATGAAGCTAAGGTGGTCCAACTGAGTCTTCAGCTCGTGGTGGTATGGGGCTTCCAGTGGCTGTCCCATAGCATCACACCTTGGACAAAACTCAAAGCGGGTACCCTTGATCTGGTTGATACTCTGCCCACACAGACGGGCAAGAGCTTACTGCATAGCCCTGGCAAGTCCATCTAGCTAGTTGTTTTCTCTTAAGGTGAACTGAATTCCCTCGGCAGTGGGAGGTTCAATATTTCCTCGGAGACTTGCAACAATTAGCCACTGCAGATCTTCTCCTCCTTGATCATTGAGCTGAGCTCCGAAGAACTCGGGGTGCGGACGCTCCAGAAGTTCCGAAAGCTGGTCCAAATCCCGCTCAAAGATGAGGTCTCCTCCATTCCTCCAACTGATAAAATTTGTTGTACTTCACGTCCATCTATAAGAATATAGGATGAGTAAGTTAGTAGAATGATCAAGTGTGTCAAATTTTATGTATTTTGCAAGAGTTTTTGAGGAACATGAATTTTCATGAAAGAATCAAGGTGATAAGAATGGGAATAAGTTTTTATAAATATTTGCTTCCTTTGGTTTTGAAACTATGTTTTTGATTCAAACGTCCAGTCTAACTAGGGTTTCCTATGGTCAGGATGGCTCTGATACCAACTTGTCAACACCCGGATTTTTAATCCCAGATGCATGTTATGCCATACATCGCAATCCCAGGATTACCATTTTTGCGAGACATAACAGATTTGGATACCACAGTACATCATCCATTACAAACCATACATAAGGTATTACACAGATAAGGATCTCATGATCCAGTTCTTAATACAACTCAAGCAGCGGAATACGTAATAATAACGGTAGCGTAGGCGAAGCTCCATCTTCGGGGTCACAGGCAATGCTGACAATAGGAGATGATCCTAGTTGTCGTAACCTTCCTGCGGTCCTTCGTCCTGGTACTCCTCTTCATAGTCTGGTCACGGGAATAGCTAGGGACAAAGCCATGGGTACTCTTTAAGTACTCGCAAACTAATACTAACAGCTAAGGGGGGTTTTGTAGGTAGGACACTAAGATCTAGGGTTGTTTTGCAAAAATCCAGATTTACCTCTACTAAGTTCAGAAGCAAGCAATTAGTTGAAGTTTTATAACACCTAAGTGGGAACTTGCATTTCATATCACAACCGTGTTGTGGTCAAGTCAAAGTATCAATTCATTTCACAAGTCATTTTGAAAACATCTGACGGGGGAACAGTATGGCCACTCCAACTGTCCATAACCGCGGACGCGGCTATTCGAATAGTTTGACACTCTGCAGAGATTGTACACTTTCACCACAACATTTGATACATCCGTCAGGAACAAATCCTAAATTCACCATACTCATTATGCGGATAATCAATCCTAACCTTTCAATTACACGCCCTAGTATAGGCACCTCTCCTATGAGTTTGGCCTCCCAACCATGACCAACTGTATTCTTGGGTACTGCACACGTGGACAATCTTTACAAGGTAGCCTCAGCTCAGACCTTGGCCGTGAGGGAACCCATACTAAGGTATATAAGTTTCCAGTCAAGCCCAACCCAAATTTCGGGTATTGTGGTTGTACGGTAAAATTGGAATGGTATCGCATCCAGACAACCATCAGTTTTATAAAGGGCTAAGGCTCATGCCTCAACATTTTCATCATTAAAATCATCGGGTGTTCGGAAACACATGTCAAAACATCTCAGTAGAATGACTCATCATTCTAAGGTTTTCATAACCATTTTCCACCAACTATTCCCATCTAAAGTTGATCAAGTTTTATGCTTAGCACTAGCATCTACAAGTGGGGGTGAGTACTAATGAGGGGTGGTAAACAAGTGGAGTTTTAACTAAGTACAATCTCATGCCTTAGGAAGACATCAAGGTTATCTAGCTTAGGCAAAATTTAATGTTCTTTATGCAACCTTCAATTATCTTCCTAGAATCTACGAGTCACTTAAGTAAACTCTAAGAATAGCTTTGACAAAGAAATAAAGTAGAAAGCTTGCAAGTAAAACTAGGAGGGGTATCATCAAATATGTCTAACCAAGCATGCTTAGTGCATTGCATAGGTTATCTAACTTTTATAATTGCAAGTGTTAGCTTGCTCAATCAACTAGTAGTATTAGGCTTGCCTTGTGCAGAGCAGTGGTTGAAGTTCTCCTCGGCTTCTTCTTCGTAGTATCCTCCTTCCGCCTCGTATCCTTGGTCGGTACTAGCGTCTATGAATAAATACGAGGTACACAATCACCAAACAATACTTAACTATTTTTAATCATCACACAAAGGTGTTCTATAGATGATCTAGTATCATAACTAACATTACAAGATTAAAGCCTTTGTCTTATTTATTTTATTTTTAGCAAAGTAATTTCTACTCATTGAAAAACTATTTAAGATTTAATATTCTCCAACTCAAACATGGGATCATGTTGATACATGTCATCACCACATATTTCAGTACATGGGAATGTGATTTAAAGTGGTGTCACAATTTAATAAGCTTTAACCTTTTTATTTTAAATAATTAAAGTGACTATAAATGCCTATGTAGCATTCTTTTATTACTTGAACATTATTTCTGTAAGTAAACCCGTATATTTTTATATATTCTGAAAGGTATGGTCAAATGTGATTTTTGAGAGTTAGAATCAACTAAAAAGCTATTATGGTTGAAATTTGAAAAATGTTTGATTGGAGAAAAGCTTCTGACTTGTTATTTTTACCAAGGTTGATCTACAGATCCAAATGATTTTAATCCAACGGGCTTGGATTAAGCATTTCAGTACCTTTCTAACAAAATTGTTTTCATGCGATTTGGTTCACTGAATCGAGCTGGGTTGATTTTTGAAACTAGGTACAGAACTGAGTTTGAATTAAAATAGAAAAAGCTAAATTCAAACGAGTGGGCTGCGCGGGAGATGCTAATGGGCCGGCCCAGTGTCACTCCGCAGCGCGGAGCTCAGCTGACAGGGGGGTCTACCGGTCAGTGGCTCATAAAACGCGAAGCGGTACGGGGCGAGGTGGTGCGTTGGATTAGAAGTGAGATCAATGGCTGAGGGTCGTCGTCGACGATGAACATGTCACCAGCGAGCTCGAACCCTAGCGGCTCGGTGGGGGTGCATAGCGGGCATACCGGGGCTCCAGTGACGACGGCGAGGCGGGCAAACGACAAAGTAGACGACGGCGAACTCAGGGGTGGTCACGGCAACTCCGGGGGTGGTCGAAATCAATGGCTCCCTTCTTCTCTAGAGGTGGCATGCTCCGGCGCAATTCCGGCGAGCTGTTGCTCCTCGTGCTCCGGATAAGGGATGGAAGGATCGGTGAGGTGAGGGGAGTGAGATGGTGTGAAGAAATTGAGCGAGGGTAGTCTCCTTTTATAGGCTCGACGGCGAGACCGAGAGGGATGGGCAGGCAACGGTGGCGACACGGCTACGGGCGGCTAGAGGCATGGCCGAGGTTGGCGATCGATGGGTGGTCTCCTGGCGATGCTCTAGAGCTTAAATGTGCGTGTAGGGGCGGTGGAAATTGGTCGGGAACGTGCGATGCTCTACGAGGCAGAGGCGGCGAACTCCGCGGCGAGCGGTGGCTACGGGGTACGGGCGGTGAAACGAACATGTTTGGTGGTCTCCTAGGACGGTGGGGTGCATGCTGGCGGGCGGCGAGGGCTCAAGGTGGTCGGGTTGCATGGGAACGGTGCATGCTCTGCGGTGCGCGTCGGCATGGCCGATAGCGGCGCGGGTTGGCGTTCCGGGCGATTCTGGTCGCTGTCTTCGAGCTAGGGCTGGTCGAGAGGGGGGTGAGACATGGGTTGCATGCTAGACATGCTTGGCACGGCTAGTTCTTCTCCTAGCTTGCTGTCCACACTGGGGTGACATGGTGAGGCTCGGCCTGCTCACCATTGATGGCATTGGCAAGCTCACAGTGGTTCTAGAGGTTAGTTAAGGGTGCTAGATGATCTACTAAGGCTAGTGGTAACCAGAGAGGGAACAAGGTTGGCCCAAAACACTGATCAACATAGTGTTTTTGATTTGGTCGATTTTCATCTGCAACCTGTTTGATGAAATGGCCGCATGAACTTGAGTTTTGAATTTTGAAAAGATTTTTGGTGGGTGTGCTAGGCATGTGTTGAGGGTTCTGTGGATACTTGGGTTTTGAAAATTGAGCTTGTTTGAGTGGTTTTTGAAATAGTGGGATCTTCCCATATGAGATAGATTCAATTTTAAACTGTCATTTAAACTAAGCATTTAAATGTTTTTGGATGATCACAAAGTGGGACTTGGTACCTTATTATGAGTACTATGGGGTGCAAAGATCCATACATGTTTCTGTTAAGTTCTGAAAGTTAGGGATAGCCAAAGTAGGGATGGGAGTTAATTTGGCCAAAGTGACCATTCACTTAACTTATTTGTTTTGACTTGTTTGTCTTTGGGAAAAGTTTGGGGATTGTTTAGATGATGTTTATTTCACCTAAGAATCATTTTACAAGCAAAGAAACACAGAACCATGGCAATTCAAAAGAATCCAAAATTGAATACACACACATGTGAATGCCTTTATATTTTTAATTGGAAAAGTTTTTGTTAGCCCTAATTTTGATGATTAGAGTTTGATGATCCTTGTTTAATATTTTTGGGATGTTACACCGGAGTTGATAAAGATGCAATGACGATGCTCAAGCTGATGATGGAAGGTGTGTGGTGCCACCATTGTTGGCGCCGGTATGAGAAGGCATGGTTGGAGAGGCAACAGTGGAGCAATGCAAGAAGGGTTGGAGGTGCTAGCTTGATACAGAATATGTGCATTGTGGTGGTGATGTTCAGGCGGCATGTGGCGGATCTTGAATGGTCAGTGTAGAATTGGTGCTTGACTGCATATGGTGAACAAGCGAGTAAGAGATAGAGTAAAATGCTCTCATGTACTTTGTATGCTTGCAAGTTGTAGTGGTCGTATTAAGTTTCATGGAGTTGTAGCAAGATGGTCATGGTGACTAACCATATCCATCTTGATGGGGAATGTTGGATTCTAGGTTTGTATAGTAGTGGTGCCCTAGGAGAGTCTGGAATATTTCAGTGGAGTGTTGAGGTCTGGTTTGTATAATAGTGGTGTCCTAGGAGAGTCTGGAATATTACAGTAGAGTGTTAGAGTGTGAGTTAGTGTCCTGGCAGAGTCTGGATATTCTAGTGTATAAAGTTAAGATGTAAGTAGAGTGTTAGAGTGTGAGTTAGTGTCCTGGCAGAGTCTGGATATTCTAGTGTATAAAGTTAAGATGTAAGCCTAAGTTAAGGTATATAAGAGGGTGTAGAGATCCAAGGGACTAAAACCATGCGGAATTTTTTCCGCAAGTCCTACACAAAGGCTGCACATGAGTGTACAGATAGGTGAGCTCAATCTCTTATGAATTTACTCCGTTAAAGAACATCTCTAATTCTTCATTGTGCATGTTTATAATATGGGTGAATTGGTTGACACTACAACTGTTATAAATAATGAATATTTTTTTGTAAAAATTGAAAATGGCATAGACACTAGTCAAATAGAAAGCAATAGTTTTGTCAGTTTAATTGTAGAAGAGCTCTAGCCCTCACCATTTAGAACAGAACTATATGAAATATAGAACGAACAATCAAATCGAGTAAATTTGGTGCTATCATATATTCTCTAAGTTGACAGTTAGACATATGTACAATTAAAATCACCATGTCTCAAGCATATACAGGAAAATGGTTAGCATAACAGTTACAAGCAATTTTGACAAATGGCCCCACTAGCACATTTAAACTACCAACTTGAATTTGTTACTATGTGGAGAAGGGGTTGTCTCTTATTACTTTTGACAAATAACGTTTTATCACATGGCATCATAATTCAATGTTTTTGATTCATTTATCATGTAGGTAGACCTTGGTGAACCAGGGCAGGCCACTCAAAATGTAGAGGTGAGCAAGACCATGATACGTTTTATAGTTCAAGTTATCATAGTAAAAAGCATTCATGAATAGTCATATGATAGCATACCGGAGGAACGGGCCAACTTCTAAAATCCAGTCGAACGATGGAAGTCACTCGGTTCTGAAATTAGGAGACTAAAGAAACCAAGTTTAGGATCCAATTAATAGGCAAATAACTAGCATCTTGCCGTTTGCTTCAATTTAGATCCATGAATATAA
This sequence comes from Avena atlantica, assembly GCA_910589765.1. NCBI lineage: Eukaryota > Viridiplantae > Streptophyta > Magnoliopsida > Poales > Poaceae > Avena > Avena atlantica. Next base: position 79,976,191 of record OU342734.1, on the reverse strand, counting down.
TCTACAATTTGTGTAACTGAATTTTTGGAACTTGGAGAGGGATGCCGGGATGTGGAAGGGACGCAGGGCTGCGACCGGGGGTACTCCTCAGACCGGTGGAGGTTCGATTGGCCCGGGTGAGCATGGTGGTGACCGCTGCTGCTTGGCAGCGGGGATCTGCGGTAGTGGCAGATCCACTGGTGGACGGAGGAGGGACTAGTGATGAGGTTGACGATGATGGTGGCACCCTTGCTGAAGTGCAGCAGCGGGGCTTCACGGTTCTAAATGTGCTCGGCCAGGCCAAGGAGGGTCTAGTTTGCCCCTGCTGTTGTATCGGGTCGGCTACCGCTTTCTGGTGGTGGAGGTAGTTCCCTCCCGTCTGTTGCTATACCGTCGGCCCACGCCGAAGCTTCTTCTTTTCGTTCTTACCATCCTCGCAACATGGGTCAAGGTGAGACGACAGTGGTGACTGCAAGATCGTAATGGCGTGTGCTGGTGGACGACGTGCTTGGGGGAGCAATATGAAGCGTCCGGTAGTGTTGTTATTTGAGAGGTAGGGAGAAATCATTGTCGTCTAGACACCGACGTGATGACGTCTGTGGGTGTTGCCGTCCTTTCTGAAGGGTGTTGGGTGTATATCTTCCCCACCTCATGTAGCATACAGGGAAAACGCTAAAAACAGTCTAGAAAGCAGCGTCGTCGTAGTCACTTTACTTCTTGGAGGTGCTGCTTCGCATGTGAGGCTTTGGAGTGCTGGGAGCACGGTGGTCATTCTCCAGAGAATGCAGCGGTCGCGAGTCATTTTCTTTTTCGTTGAGCCATCATTGTCGGCTTTGTTTTCTTTTCGTTCTTCTTCCATTTCTCTTTCTTGGTTTTTTTGAGATTGATTTATGTTGTCTCCCCAGCAGTGGTCTCACTCTTGGTCTTGAGGTTGGTACGTAATTTTTAGTTTCTGATTCTATCCCTGAATTTTTAGGCTGATTTAAAAAATTACATCCGTTGCTACCCCAAATAAAACGCACCAGTTCAGTCATCCCACAGTCTTTGGCCTATACGATTGAACCGACAAAAACGCCGGCCGCCCGATGCTCCTTCCGCTGTCGGGTGCCCCTTCCCCAACCTTATGCGCCATGATTCTGCCAACCACCGTCCGAAAGCTGTCTGGACGCTAAGCGCAACCTTTCTGCTCCTGCCGCCGCCTAGACTCCGTAGGCCAGCAACCCTCCTCCATGTTGGCTCCGATATGATTAGCTCGTTTAATAAAGGGAAATCCCGTTTGGCTCACGGTTTATTTGCACCTATTATAAGAAAACATATTTCAAAATGTCAAAAAATGATGTCTAGATATATATTTAAATATTTTATGTTTGTTTATAAGTTTTTGGGATGAAAGAATAGTTTATATGTAATGTATAAAAAAGATAAAAAATGTCATGTGAGTACAACTACTCACAGAATATTTTTTGTCTTTTTCTGCATGGGACGGGTAGAATATTATTTCATCCCAAAAACTTGTGAACGAACATAAAATGTTTAGATATATATGTAGACAATCTATTTTTAATTTTTTGATAATTCAAAATATGTTTTCTCATAATAGGTGTAAATGCATCCGTGAACCGAATAACCACCTCCGTTAAATAAAATAGAACTGAGTTGTGGGTGGTATCTTCTTCCCCTTTTGCTGCTAGCCATGGCATCCAGGTTACAGGCTTTGGGAGAAGGCCAAGCTATATGATGTGCATGTTCTTCCAGCTGTTGGCATCTTGCCTTGGAGACTGATGTGCCCTGTGTCCTAGAGGAAACGAGCGCCCGCACGGCCCGGAAGCACAGCCGTGCGTGGGACGGTCAGAGGGCCCTGAGTGTTCTCAAAGCTGCGGCAATATGGCTGGATTTTGTCTTGAATGATAGGCAGTTTAATCATCCTCTAGGTGCACTGGAGCGGAGGTGCGGCAGCTCTGAAATCTAAAAAATCACACCGCATGAGTCTTCGATTTCTGTTGCTTTCAGTCGTAAGGAGCTGGTGATAGCATTATGAGTTGAGCCGAATGATTACACTATGCTTTGGCAAGAGTTCGTGTATTTCTTATTTTGATTGCAACCACGTCACTTTTGGTGGTTGACATGTTGAGTACCTCCGCCAGCCGTCCGTACCGGCGAGGTTGAGCGAAGAGGTGTAGTAGCGTTCTGAGTGGTACACTCGCCAGTCGTAGTGGAGGCAAATAAATTTTACATTTTGCTTTGTATTCTTAGTTTGGCATGGTTGCTAGCTTGGGCATGGAAATTTGCGGTTAAAATATTTAAATTGGGAGTCATAGGGCCTTATGGTTGCCTAGAAGTTCAGTTTTTTGAGTCATAAAGTTCATTATTGGTTTTTAGGAAATTTCTTTTCTGTCATGTGGAATTTTATTTCATTTTAATTTCAAATAAATTGGACGGTCACTTATTTGTAATTTGGAAGGATCTAGCATTTCCCACGTCATACATTTCGGTGGGTGAAAGATAAAACATCGTCTGAAAATAGATGTCGGTCTAGAGATATCTAAATTTAGACAAATTTTCGGTATCTATTTTGAGACGGGGAAGTATAAACATCCCGTAGCAACGCACGAGCAATTTGCTAGTATTAATATAGTTGGGTGCAAGCCTGTTTCGAGGAATTTCTGAAACTTGTGAACTCTGAAATAAGAAACAGATTTGTGAAATTTGTAGATGTCCTTCTCTATATACTGCTTTGCAAGAACTAGAACTTCCACAATGAATGTAACTGCAACACCATTCATCAGTTTGCCGCGTCCAAATTTAGAACTAAGATCATGTAAAATCAAAAATAATCTATGTATGCACTACTGAATACGCACGTACAGACATAACCAACAACATAAATGGTGGACCGATCTGACTTTATTCAACAAACTCACTGTAAGCTAGTTTACTCCTAAATTGTGAACCATACACACAATGCATGCATACAACACAGATTAACACAAGCACAGGTAGTTGCAATATTCAGAAGTACTAGTACACAACAACTTAGCATGTTTCATTTACAAACTTTACTTTTACTTTTTCAATTGGTGCCAACTTCTACTTATAAACTATTTTCAGGTCACGTTGTCATAGCAACGAAGCCAGTACCTGTTGTGGCTAGCTGCTCTTGCCTTCGTTCTTACTGCTTGGCCTCAGCAAGCTCGAGCAATAGGTATTGGGCATTCAAATGTGACGGTGGGACCTGAGAATTTTTTTTTTTAGGGAAAGGGACCTGAGAACATTAATCATGCCTTAAACAGTAATACTTGATATTTTAGCATAAATATTAAAGATATCTTTAAGAAATTTTCTGAAGTAGGGGGCCATTGCCCCCCTTAACCCAATTAAACTTTTCCACTTTAAACAAGAAGTATTTGGTGTCGTGTTGCCCTAGGGCCCTAAAAATTTATGGAACAACCCTAGTATGACTCGAGCCTTTCAGGATGCCCGGACTGTATGCACGTTCAGCAAGAGTGTGTATATCTACTACGACACATGCACCCTCGGGTTTTCTGAAAAGAACATCATATACCATTATGATGATCTACAAATAGCCTACAGGGGATGGTCCAGGTGCCTTCCCAGTGCAAGGAGTTCCACAAGGTTGCTAGTGTTGTTATCTCTGATTTGGCGAGGAAGGCAGCGAATGCAAGATATGCCAGCGGAAAAGAAAATCTCGATAAAGACGGCTGCAGATACAAGCTGTATGGCTTTACAAAGTGTTCACCTCAGATACCAGATGCTCAATGTAGGATGTGTCTCGAAGATTTGACTACCGAACCTGGCTTCAGTGGGCACATGGGCGAGCGGAGGGCTACACTATGGTACATTTACCGATTAGGACCCACTTGATTCTTCTAGTCTTCCAAAGGTGAGTTAACCCTAAAACATGGAGTAGAGTACTTAATTTCTTACGTCATACCTTTTTCCTGGGCAACAAGTCAACTACATGCAGGAGGACAAAAGACTCTTTGGATTCATAGCGCTCATATTCCTACTCTAGTGGAGAATGCCAGTATTGTTTTCTTCTCTATTATATTCTTAAGAACCTTACTAAACCTTGCCAACACAAGTTCAAGAACTAAACTAACCGAAGTTCAAGAATAAAGCATCTTAGCAAATAATTTTTTTATTTATGCTTTTATATCCTTTGTTGCTCTTTCATGATGTGCATCTCACCATTCTACAAAGAATGCAAAATCAACCTTCAACAAGGCAAACGATAAAAGGTTCACCACTCCAGAGGTACACCGGGCAATTAATATGGTTGTTATTTTAAGTATTGGGCATGAGATAAATAGTAAAAGGTTCGCATTTCTTGGAATTAAGGTTTGAACCACCATTTCCAGAGGGCAAACTGGACACATTTGCACTCTACGGTTAAATAGGATGTTCCAAAACAGGATGTTCTGTCAAAATAATAGCATAAAAATAAAGTGCAAACAGAGTTTTGTAACCAACTAAGCCTAGAGAATAAATATAAGCTACATTTACTAAAGGACAAATAAAAAACATAAACTATGTAGGAGTTGCATAGCTTGCCATCTGTTTGACTATTTCCGGATAGAATATATAGAATTTCTCATATAGATCCCAGTGGAGAACTTTTTCACATCAAATTGTTGACGTGGCCATACAAATTGATCACACATTTTTAGCTCAAAAAAATCGACCACATAAGAAATTAATGTTTTCATCGTGCTCACTTTCTAATGTAATCTGTATTATTTATTGCAGGCTAAACGCCCTTTTGCTACTGATTTCTTCGATGAACTCACATCCACCAAGGAGGGTAAGATGTTTGCAAAGTTCTTGGACTATGATGGAACTTTGTCGCCGATCGTGAAAAATCCTATAAAGGCATCTATGACTGAGGAGGTCCGTCTACAGAACTAGACAAAATGCTTATATGATAGTTGTTATTTGTAATCTTATTTATCCTCCATCTGAAATAACCAGATGCGGGACGTTGTTAGAGAAGCTGCCACCTCCTTTCCTACTTCAACCATCATTGGAAGGTCCCGGGATAAGGTAAGCCTTTTGTTCCAAGCAAATTGGAGTAGGATAGATATGAAACCCAACAGAAAAATAAGGAAACCAAAACCTAAAAGAGAGAGAACAAAGTAATAAAGTATGAGTAAACTACAGATTTCCATACAGTCCTATAAAGAGCCAAATCTCTAGGTACATTCCAATCCCTTGAGTCCCTTTATATCACCTCCTCCCCTGACAACTTTGGTTGTCCTCTAACCCTCCTCGTGTTTTCCCTACCCATTCAGAATCCCACTATTAACTATTACTTCTGGAAGCCTCCGCTCGATATTTCCAAACCTCCTTAGTTGGTGTTGGACTAGCTTCTCTTCAATCAATTCCACCCCTACACTATCACATATTATCTCATTCCTAATTAGGTTCATTCTTGTATGGCCACACATCCACCATAGCAAGCGCATCTCCGTGACACTCATTTGTTAGATGTGTTGTCTTTTAGTGGGCCAACATTATGATCCACAAAGCACCACGGCTCTAATTGTTGTACTATAGAACTTACCTTTTAGCTTTTGCGGAACCTTCTTGTCACATAAGATACTAAATGATCCCCGCCACTTCATTCACCTAGTCTTGATCATGTGGCAAACATCCTCGTCAACATCACCATTGCTTTGCACCATTGATGTCGAGTATCGAAATGTGCCCCTCTTAAGCACTACATGTCCTTCTCAGCTAACATTTCCCTCTTGGCTCCCAATGCCACTAAAAATAACACCTCATATACTCGACTTTGGTCCTACTAAGTCTAAACTCTTTTGATTTCAAAGTTTGCCTCCATTTATCTAATTTCCTATTAAAGCCGGTCCTAGTTTCATATACTAGCACCATATAATCAACAAAGAGCATACACCAAGGAATATATCATCTATATACTTCATGACCTCGTTAATCAGTAAGGAGAAAATGTATGGGCTTAAGACTAACCCTTGATGTAGTCCTAACGTAATCAGAGAGGTGTAGCTTTCATTATCGCCTACGCGAACACTTGTCACCACATTATCGTACATATATCTAGCGAGGGCAATGTAATTTGTTGGGACATTATATTTCTCTAGCGCCCACCACATGACCGTCCTTGGTATCTTGTCATAAGCATTTTCAGGTCGATGAAAACCATATACAGGTCTTTCTTTTGCTACATTTATATGTCTATAGGTTGGCGAAGCAAGAAATTTGACTATGGTCAATATACCATGTATAAAACAAAATTGGTTTTTAGTGACATTTTCACTCTTCTTAAGTGATTCTCAACCACTCTCTCCCAAAGCTTCATAGTATGTCTCCTAAGATTAACTTGTCTGTAATTAGTATAGATTTGAATATCTCTTTTATTCTTGAAGATAGGTTCTAATATACTTTTGCTCCACCCCACAGACATCTAGTTTGACCAAAAAATATCGTCAAATAGCTTCGTTAGTCATACTACTGTCATGTTTCCATGACATCTCCGCACCTTAATGGGGACATCATAGAGGCAAAGGGCCTTTCCTCATTTCATCCTTTTTCTAGCCTCCTTAATATCATCCTCCTAGATCCTCCATATGAACCATCTATCGGTATCATCAAAGGAGTCATCTAGATCAGGCATAGTGCTCCAAATCCCTTCATTGAATAGTATGTTGAAGTAACATCTCTACTGTTATTAATCTCATCTTGCATTATAAGTCGATTAGCATCATCCTTGATGCACTTAACTTAGTTGAGGCTCCCTGTCTCCCTCTGGCGATTTTTTCCATATTGTAGGTGTTCTTTTCACCTTCCTTTGTGCCTCTTTTTTCATATAGCTCATCATAGGCCTGCCTCCTGTCTTCACACATGGCTCGCCTTGCATTTTCTTGGCCTCTTTGTACTTCATCGTGCTGCTTTTCCTCCTATTATGGTGCAAACTCTTGGAGCACTTCTTCTCTCCTTGGTAGCATTTTGTACATCCTAATTCCCCCACCATTTGTCTTTAGCTTTATGTTTCTTGCCTTTTGTCAACCAAAAGCACCTCCCCAAATACCTTCCGAATGCAAGTTTCCATCTTCACTCACATGTTATCCGCACCTCTCTCACCACCCCATGGTCCTTTCGTGATAATCCTTTCCCTAAAGGTCTATTGCGCTTCCCCTTTGAGGTTCAACCAATTTTTTTGAAAGTTTGACACCTTTGTCCCACAAAACACATGTGTGCGAGGGGACGTTAGCTACCACAAGATTATGTTGCGCCACAACGCACTCCTCGGGTGTCACCTTGCAATCCAGATAAGCACACATATCAATTCGACTAGTGTTGGGCACTACTAAATGTGCCACTAAGTGAGATTGCATCTTCTTAAAGAAGTTGTTAGCTATGAACAGGTTGTAGGCTACCGCAAATTCTAGGATGTCCACACCCACATGGTTTATATTGCCATACACAAAGCCCCCATGTAACCCCTCGAACCCTATGATAGTTGTACCCACATGACCATTGAGATCTCCTATATACGAGGACCTTCTCGTTTCTAGGTACACTTATTATAACCATGTCTATAGGTCCTCCCGGAATTTCCTCTTGTCACTTATGTCGAGCCCAACTTGTGGGGTATAAGTGCTAATAACATATAGGAAAAAAAGATACCGAACAACTAGCTTAACTAGGATAATCTTATCCCCTATCTCCTGATGTCCACCGCTCCATTCTTGAGGTATTATCTATCAAAACGCCTACACTGTTCCAACTACCAACTGACTGATGGGATTCGCAACATGGAAAACAAAAAATGCTACGAAAGAGCGGATAAAACCCAACAAGATCCAATCTATGAGATGCTAGTAACGAGAGTTGGATCAGATCTACATACCCTCAAAGTTCCAAAGTGTTTAACAAACTCAAAAATCGTGGTTGATGTCGACATATACGACGCCAGATTAATCCGATGAAGCGTCGCACATGCAGCACATCCGCGGTATCCACACGTCTGACTTGATGTAGTCTCCTACAACTTGATCAGGCAAGGTAAGGGACATGTGAATGATATCCCCACAGAACGACGGTGTGGTGGTGGAAGATACGGTGAGAAACCGGCAGAGCTTCGCCAAAAATCTGCACAGAGGAGTAGTAGTATGGGAGGGAGAGAGGGGTTGGTGGCTAGAGGTTCAAGAGCCACACCCTAGCCCTCCCCTCCCTCTTATATAGGCGTGGGGGACTGCCTTGGCCCCTCGTCCAAGTCCTAGGGTCAGCCAAACAAGGGGGAGACTCCCCCTCCCAAACTTAACACCCTATTTTAAGGGCTTTGATCCTATACTCTTATCCCAGCCTCATGGGCCAAGGGTTAATGGTGCACCTGGCCCATGCGAGCCTATGTGACACCCCTCGGTACATATAAAGGGTCATCCAGGACAGGTGTGCCCCGATGCATGTAAAATGCATACATGAACTTTGTAGTTTGTTGAAATGAATTCACACATATCTGCTACATATATGATGTCATATCCATGTTTTATATTAATTTATGGGGATTTACCAATGATCCCTTTTATTTTGGTTATAACTTTGTCTGGCAGAAAACACCTTTTCTTAGTATTTTTGCATTTTCAGGAGCTACGGGACTCGAAAAAGGGCAAGGTCAGAGGCCACGGTTCAAAATATTTGAGACGCACCCAACAGACCAAAGAATGTCACCAGGGGCCCAACCGGCTGGGAATAAGGCCCAGTGGCGCGCCCACCCTCTTAGGGAGAGCCACCAGGGGTATTTTCCCCCTTGTCCGTCTGATTCTTTTGGTCTTTTTGTCCACCAACTTGTTTTGACCTAAAAACATCTATATATACCCTTTGGCGGCCGTCCTAGACACACACGGAGGTGGAGATCGAAAACACATAAATAGAGAGTATGCATGCCGTCGCTAGTGGAGATCAGAGAGGGTAAACGCTACCAGAATCACCCCCGGTCGACTCCACCCACCTCTAGCGTGTTCATCATCAACATCTACCACGGGGCCGCGCGGGCCCCCCTAGGGTGCGCTGCCCTATGGTGTGGGCACCTCACGCGCCTCCCTGCCTCGCCTCTTCGCCTATAAAAGCCCCTGGTGCGGAAACCCTAGGCACCCGATCAGATCTCCACAAAACAGTCTATAGCCGCCACCACCATCATCCCTAGATCCGGGGGCGGATCTGAAGCTCTACCCAGTGCCCTGCCGGAGGGGAGAGATCATCCTGAAGGCCTTCTTCATCACCATGCCAGCCTCTGGTATGATTCATGAGTAGTTCACCCTTGAACTATGGGTCCATACAGTAGTTAGATGGTTGTTTCTCCTCCTTTGTGCTATCATGTTTAGATCTTGTGAACTCCATTCATGGTCAAGATCATCTATTTGTAATCATACATGTTGTGTTTGCGGGCATCCGATGGATATTGAGATACTATGTCAGATTGATTATTGATTCTATCATGTCATATTGATTATTGATTCTATCATGTATGTGTTATTTGTGATCTTGCATGCTCTCCGTTGCTAGTAGCTATCTTGGCCAAGTAGATGCTAGTTACTCCAAGAGGGAGTATTTATGCTCGATAGTGGGTTCAGGCCTCTAGTAATCTGGGGAAGTGACATGAATCTCTAAGGTTGTAGATGTGCTATTGCTACTAGGGACAAAACAACAATCTTTTGTTCATGGAACAATTGTATTGTTTACTTTACACACATTGCTTAATGCAATTATCTGTTACTTGCAACTTAATACTAGAAGGGGTTCGGACGATAACCTGAAGGTGGATTATTAGTCATAGATGCAGTTGGATTACGATATATGTATATTGTTGTAATGCCCAATCGAATCTCATAGGAATCATGATGTCTAGTATTTTAATTGTTATGCTTGCTCAGTCTATCAATTGCCCCGTTGTAATTTGTTCACCTAGCATATTATCTATCTTAAGGAGAACACCTCTAGTGAACTGTGGACCCCGGTCCAATCTTTACCATTGCTACATCATCTACTGTTACCGTTTACTTTCTACAAGCAACTATTACCTTCCACACTATACTTTTAATCCTTTGTTTTTAGCAAACCATTGAGATTGACAACCTCACTGTAAGTTGGGGCAAAGTCTTGAGTTTGTGTTGTGAAGGATTCCAAATTGTTATCACCACCTTGGAGTTGTTTCCTTGCTCCTACTGGTTCGATAACCTTGGTTTCATAACTGAGGGAAGGCTTGCCATTGTGCTCATCACACCTTGCTCTTGGGGTCCCCCAACGAAGCTCTGCAATCGACTGAGCCGCGTCAAGCGGACCGCCTTATTTTGTTTGGGCAAGCGCACAACATCCCATGTGCCATTTTTCTCAAGCGACTGCATCTCTTCTTGCATAGGAGAAACCCACTTCTCGCGGTCAACGGATGCAATGGCTTCATTATATGTAGCAGGTTCAGTATTGTTCTCCACCTGTTCAGCACAACTCAAAGCATAATAAACAAGATTACACTCTTCAATTAAACGAGGATGAGGACCATAGTTACGCCTCGGTCTATCAGCAGCAATGGACTCATGTGGTTGCTGAAAAACAGTAGGTGAGTGCTGAACAACACTATCATCAATATTTTCCTCATTGTATCTGATACGTTGCAAACGTATCTATAATTTTTTATGCTTCATGCTTGTTTTGCACCAACTATCTTATGTTTTATCTACACTTTGTGGCATTTTTATAAATTTTCTGGAACTAACATATTAACAAGTGCCACAGAGCCGGTTTCCTATTTTCTGCTGTTTTTGGTTTCAGAAAAACTAGTAAAGAAATATTTTCGGAATTGGATGAAACAAAAGCCGAAGTTCCTATTTTTTCTGACACGACACAGAGCCCGAAGGAGATGGGGAGACGCACCCCAGGGCGGCCACACCTGGGCCAGGCGCGGCCAGGGGGCGCGCCGCCCTAGGGTGTGGCCCCCCTAGCGCTCCATCGACCTCGCCCCTTCGCCTATATAAACCCCCGAGACAAAAACCCTAAATATCATATCAGAATTCCACGAAAAGTTCTGCAGCACCGCTGCCACCGAAGACGAGATTCGGGGGACAGAAGTATTTGTTCCGGCACCCTGCCGGGACGGGGAATTGCCCCCGGAGCCATCTCCATCGACTCCACCGCCATCTCCATCGCCGTTGCTGACTCCCATGATGAGGAGAGAGTAGTTCTTCCCCGAGGCTAAGGGCTCTATCGGTAGCTATGTGTTCATCTCTCTCTCCATGGTGTGATCTTATTGTGATCATGAGCTTTGTAATCTAGTTGAATAAGTAGATGCTACTCTTTGTCTATTATGCTACTTAAGTGCTTTTATTAATGTGATATCCGGAGACACCTTGTCCCACGTGTGTGAAGGTGACAGTGTGCGCACCATGTGTGGCTCTTAGGCTAAATATTACAGAAATACTTACCATGATTTATAATTTGAGTTGGATGTCTCTATAAAATTGTGGTGTTTGTGTGGAACCATCTAGCGCTTAGGGTGACAGTGTGGGGTTACCTAGATGGGGAATGCAAACTTTAAGGTGTGCTTTTATATCCCTACGCGGTGCATTGGTGTTTGTTATCCAACCAGAGAGTAGTTCAGGGTAGCATAGTGAAGAGAAGATATTTATGTGTTCACATTGTTGAGAGTGTCCACTAGTGAAAGTATGATCCCTAGGCCTTGTTTTTGAGCATTAAAATACCGTTTATAACTAGTCCTACTACATGTTTGCTTGCTGCCATTTTTATTTCAGATTGCAATTACCACTTATAATCATCCATATTACTTCTATTTCACTATCTCTTCGCCGAACTAGTACACCTATACACCTGACAAGTGTATTGGGTGTGTTGGAGACACAAGAGACTTCTTGTATCTTAATTGCAGGGTTGCTTGAGAGGGATATGTTTGACCTATTCCTCCCCGAGTTCAATAAACCTTGGGTGATCCACTTAAGGGAAATTGTTGTTGTTCTACAAACCTCTGCACTTGGAGGCCCAACACTGTCTACAAGAATAGAAGCGTGCGTAGACATCAGTATCTTCAACGGCAGCATCACTATCAACAGTTTTTTGCAGGTTCTCCATCTGCACACTAACTCTCTCCTCAAGCTATCATGATACATAATTGATTCATTGGAAACAACATTTCTACTCAACAAAAGCTTTTTAGTTCAGGATTCCATAGTTTATATGCCTTAACTCATGAACCATAACCAAGTAATATGCACTTAACAACCCTAGGCTCTAACTTTCCATCATCAACATGAGCATATGCAGTGTAGCCAAAAACTCTAAACTGCGAATAATCAGCAGGCGAACCTGACATACCTTAATGGGAGTTTTCTTCTCAAGTGGAATAGAAGGTGACCTATTGATGAGGTAGCATGCTGTGTTGGCTGCTTCAGCCCAGAAACGCTTATGCATACTTGCATTAGACAACATACAACGAGCCCTCAAGATGATGGTCTTGTTCATGCGCTCAGCCAGGCCATTCTGCTGAGGAGTATAGGGGATGGCCTAATGCCTGATTATGCCATCGTTACTGCAAAACTTGGCAACATTATCTATGGCCTAAAGGATTTGTTATACATTCTGATCATGAATCTTTGAAGCATATTCGTAGTCAAGCTAACTTGAATCTTCTTCATGCAAAGTGGGTTGAATTTATTGAGTATTTTCCTTATGTTATCAAACACAAAAAGGGTAAATATAATGTTATTGCTGATGCTTTGCCGCGCTGTTATACTTTGTTATCTCAACTTGATTTTAAAATCTTTGGATTGGAAACTTTTAAGGAACAATATGGGCATGATTCTGAATTTAAAGATGTGTTGCAGAATTGTAGAGATGCTAGAGCATGGAACAAGTTTGTCTTCGATGATGGATTTGTGTTCCGTGCTAACAAATTATGCATTCCAGATAGTTTCGCTCATCTTTTATTGTTACAGGAGGCGCATGGAGGAGGATTGATGGGACACTTTGGTGTCAAGAAAACGGAGGATGTTCTTGCTGCACACTTCTTTTGGCCACGTATGCGTCGAGATGTTGAGAGATTCATGGCATGTTGCACTACTTGTCAAAAAGCTAAGTCTTGCCTTAATCCACATGGTTTATATATGCCTCTTCCTGTTCATAGTGTTCCTTGGGAGGATATTTCTATGGACTTTGTTTTGGGATTGCCTCGTATACAGAAGGGGAGGGATAGCATTTTTGTTGTTGTGGATCGGTTTTCTAAGATAGCACACTTTATTCCTTGTCATAAAACGGATGATGCTACGCATATTGCTGATTTGTTCTTTCATAAAATTGTTCGTTTACATGGTGTGCCAAATACTATTGTTTCTGATCGTGATACTAAATTTCTTAGCCACTTTTGGAGATGTTTATGGGCTAAGTTGGGGACTAAATTGTTGTTTAGTACTACATGTCATCCCCAAACTAATAGACAAACTGAAGTAGTGAATAGAACTTTGTTTACTATGTTGCATGTTGTTTTAAAGAAGAACTTAAAATTGTGGGAAGAGTGTTTACCTCATATAGAATTTGCTTATAATCGTTTGCTGCATTCTACCACAAAGATGTGCCCATTTGAGATTGTGTATGGTTTTGTTCCTCGTGCACCTATTGATTTATTGCCATTACCTTCTTCGGTGCAAACTAATTTGGATGATACACAACATGCAGAAATGATATTAAACTTACATAAGACTACTAAAGATAACATAGAACACATGAATGCTAAGTATAAACTTGTTGTGGATAAAGGGAGAAAGCATGTTGTGTTTGATGTTGGTGATCTTGTTTGGTTACATTTGCATAAAGATCGTTTTCCTGATTTGCGCAGGTCTAAGTTAATGCCAGCTGGTCCTTTTAAGGTGTTAGAGCAAATAAATGATAATGCATATAAACTTGAGTTACTAGCAGATTTTGGTCTGGTTAGTCCTACATTTAACATTGTAGATTTGAAGCCTTACTTTGGTGAGGAAGATGAGATTGCGTCGAGGACGACTTCAATTCAAGAAGGGGAGCATGATGTGTGAAAGGATACATATGTCGCCTAGAGGGGGGTGAATAGGCGATTAAAACTTTTCCAAGAGTGGCTCAACAAAGGCGGAATAAAACTAATGTTTACTTTGTTAAGCACAAAACCTAGAACAATATAGGGTTCACCTATGTGAACCAACAACTTATGCTAATCATGACAAACAACTATGTATAGAAAGATATATACTTCAAGCATGAATGCTATCACAAAGTAAAGTGCATAAGTAAGAGCTCGTGTATAGAGATAACCGAGGCACGCGAGGACGACGATATTTTACCGAGTTCCTCCCAACATGGAGTACGTCTCGTTTGGAGAGGGGGTGGTATCTAACCACCTACGCCACAAAAGGCCTCCCTTATTCACCGGTGAATCTCACTCCAACGGGATTGATCCACACTTCCACTATCGGTGCACTTGTCGGTGGCAAACCGGAACCTCTCACAAGGTTGGGGCACTTCTCCACAACTTAATTGGAGGCTCCCAACAAACACCACCAAGGCCACAACCTGCAACACCAACAAACCGTCTAGGGTTCCAAGAACCCAAGAGTAAAAAGCTTCTCAACTTTCACTCACCAAATCCTCCGAGGAGAACTCAGCATCAAATGCAAGAGGCAAGAACACCACAAATATGCTCCAATCCCTCACTCTCAATTTCCAACAAAGCTACTAAAGATATTGGTGGAAGAAGAGAGGAAGAACACAAAGAGGGACACAAAATCCCCCAAAATCTAGATCCCAAAGATACACTCACAAAGAGATGTTTTGGTTTGGTCAAAACGTGGATCTAGATCTCCTCTCTCTTCCACTCAAATATGGGCAAGAATCATTGGAGGGGAAGAGATTAATCAAGCTAGAGAGAATACGAACAATGGGCAAAGCTTGGGAAAAATAGAGGAAGAAGAAGCGACCCAAGCTGAAAAAGGGCAAAAGGCTTAAATAGGGCCCTAGAAAATCTGCCCGTTGGAGCTCGAAAACGGTCCGGTTCGATAGTATCGGATGGGACCGGTACTACCACACCTGTCCCAGGCCCAGCGGCAGCGAGCGAGCCACGCGCGCACGAGAATTAAGGCGAGCGGGCGTGCGCTAGGAATTGGGGCGACGGCGTGGGTCAACGCGCGCGCGGGAGCAGCTGAGCTCACGCAGTGCAGCGGGCCAGCGGGGCCACAGCTAGGGAACGCCCGGCAAGCGGCGTCTGCGTGTAGGAGCCAGCTAGCGTGAGGCAGCATGGCATCGCGTGCGAGCGCGCGAGAGGCAGGCGGAGTGGGCCAAGCAAGGCGGCAACAGGAGGTGCAAGCTAGCTGGGCGTTCCTGGGCCGGCCGGTAGTACTGGCCCACCCGGGCGGTACTATCGGGTCGAACCGGTAGAGCCGGATCTAACTGCCGGACGAGGCAATAGCCAGCACGCACGCATAGGGCCAGTATATACGCGTCCGGTACTGGGCCCGGTAGTACCGGACGGCCCAGAAAAAAATTTCCTTTTCTTTTTAAATCAAATACGGGGCAAATTCAAACCACGATAACTTTTGATTGGTAGCTCCGTTTTACCCGATTCCAATTGCGTTGGAAAGATGACGACATGTGCTACCCTATAAAAATGTATCAAATAATATAGTGTGAGATACCTCACTTGGTGAGAAACTGGAAAACCACCAAGATCAAAATCACAACAAGATATAAAAGAGAGATCTGATTTTTGAAGGGAATATGCCCTGAGAGGCAATAATAAAGTGTTTATTATGTATATTCCAAGTAAATGATAGATATTTATTTTGCATGCTATAATTGTATTAATACGAAAACATTAATACATGTGTGTTTAATAAACAAACAGAAAGTTCCTAGTTATGCCTCTCTCATAAACTAGCTCGTTGATTAACAAGATGATCAAGGTTTCCTGACCATGGACATTGGATGTTGTTAATAACGAGATCACAACATTAGTGTAATGGTGTGATGAACATTCATCCGAATTATAGCATTACGATCAAAGTCATTGAGTTTATATTGCTATAACAACTTACAAAGTGATCCTAATCCTTAGACCATGAGATCATGTCAATCACTAACACCGGAAGAGTTTCTTGATAACATCAAACGTCACACCGTAACAGGGTGATTATAAAGATGGGTTCAGAACTAATAAAGTGTTATGTTGAGGCCCATGGATCGATAGTGGAATTTTTCCATCCTGATGACGGATAGATATACTCTGGGCCCTCTCGGTGATATCACATTTGTTAGCTTGCAAGCAAGTGATTTGATCACTAGAATGTTATATCACAGGAACGAGAAAAGAGTGCATGTCAGTAATGAGATCAAACTAGGTATGGAGATACCGATGATTGAATCTCAGACATGTAATATATCGTGAAACAAAGGGATTAAGATACTAGTGTAAAAGGTTCCGACGATCACAAGAAAGTCATCGTTGAATGTGTGGGAGTCAGTGTGGGTCTCCAGATCCCGCTTCTGGTTATTGATCTGAGAGGGGTCTCGATCATGTCCGCATTATTCGCGAACCATAGGGTGACACACTTAAGAGACACTGACATCCAATTGGAGCAAAAGTTTCATGCCGGAAAGAATAAAAAGCGCAGGAATTTATTTCACTAGATACCAAAACAGGTTTTCGGGTGAAATTGCAGAAAGTGTTTTTTGCATGTGAAATGAAATACTAGCAAGGGGTTATATGTGAATGTTTGTCATTAAAGTAATTGACAAAATTCTAAATAAATAAAAGGAGTTTTATTTAATGAGAGTTTGCATTAAATTTGGTGGAAATTTAATGGGAATTTGAGTGGGATTTTGAGTGGAGGGAATTGAAAGGATTTTTGTGAGTGGAGTGTCCACCCACATGAATGAGGGGAGGGAAAGGGGAATCCCCATGCGCCGGCCAACCCCTTGGGGTCCCCCCCTCTCATATAAAAGGCACCCCCCTCCTCACTTCTCACTCACACCTCCTCGTGAAGGATCTCTCTCCCCCTCTAGTATTTATCCCCCATGGTCTCAGACTAGCGAGATACATATTCCCGGTGGCTATTAGGCAATAAAGAGTTGTGATTCCGTTGCATCACTAGAGCGAGGAGGCGGAGGTTTCTTGGTGCCTCGGACATGTGTGCGAGCACGGATGCACTGCTGATTTGCGGCGCTAGGACTTCCTCTCGATCCTGAGATCGGCAAGAGATCATCTACATCAATCACGAGTTTAACTCGTTAAGATTTGTCGGTCTTCAAGGGTATGTTCTCTACAGATATACATCCACCCGTTGTTTGTATCTAGTAGATAGATCTTGGTACATAGTTGTTCCCATCGTAGAATTTATTTTGTTTTCTATGCTACGAACCTACAGTGGTATCAAAGCCGGATCTATGCGTAGATGCTTTACACGGGTAATACACATATGAGTATGTGGGCGATGATGATCATGTTATTGCTTCTTAGTTGTATTTTTGGATATTGGTGGCATAGTGGGATGAAGCGGCCCGGACAAACTTTACATGTCTTCGCACATGAGACATGTTCCATGCCTGACATGCAACTAGTTTGCATAAGTGGCTAGCGGGTGTTTGTCTCTCCTACTATAGTTAATATCTAATTTACAACGAGTTGTCAACAATTTGGTTATCCTCATTGTGGTTCATGTTCGTAGGTAAGAACGGTTCTATCTTCGAAAGCCCTAAGCCACATAAAACTTGTAATGGATAAATTAGAGGCGTCTAGTTTAGATTGTTGTCGGGCTAGTGTTATGATATGGTGATGTTGTAAGTAGAAGTATGATATGATACTCTTACAACACACATAACGTGTAAGTTCCATAGACCTTGGCCTTACACATAAAGGTATGATAGTGATCATACCACGGTGCACATGATAGAGATCATATGCGGGAACCATATCATTTCACTTATAAACATGTGATGTTTGATAACATCTTATATTGTTTGTTTGGCGTTTTATTAGCATAATAAGATGATCCCTCATTTAAATATCAAGATAAGAATGTGTTCTTCCTTTAGTATGCACCGATTATGCTTTCGTCGCTCCAAGACATCACGTGATGATCGTGTGTTCTTGGATCCACGACCATATTTCGGGTGTAAGACAGTTACACACACGAATACTAAGGTTCTTACTTGTCGAGCCTAGCATGTACATACATGGCCTTTGCGGTGACCCAGCATACCACTGCATGATGTAGTACACTATAGTCGTTGACATAACACCAATGAAACACCGTTCACTAGTATTACATCCCTCAGAGTAGTACAACAGAAACATAGCAGGTCCAAGACATGACTATAGGTTACAACTCAACTCTTTACACAAGATCCAGAGAACACTCTAGGTTAAAGAGAGAGAAAGGAACTTCTTATGAAGAAGAATCAAGAATAGATAACTCATAGCTACCATACTTATAAAACTAGTAACTAAACTACTGGCTTGCATTGCTGCTATTGCAATACTCTACAGAAGTAGGTTCTATGGTTAGAAATTCTATTCTTATCTAATCAGCAACTTCGTCTTTAGTTGAGTTGATGTATATGTTGACTTTCTTGACTTCATTGAAGAACTTTAGCTTCTAGTGATGATTCCTGGAGCATAACTTGATGTAGACGTCGTCTGTACTGGCCTTAGAACCTAGCAAGGGTTAAGAAGATACTTTGAGTACGAGCGTACTCAACAAGTTCACTAGAAAAGGAGTGTTTGATGCACTATATCTACAGCCACAGACCATAGGTCGTAGGCAATGCAGGTTTTCGTAAACATTTCTTCAAAAGTTGCTTTTATTCTGAAAAGCTATGTTCATCAGTCTTCACGGGTTTACCAGAACCTTCATGGGCTTCCTTTCCCGCCGCGTTCGCAGCTCCTTCCCGGAACAGGGAGTAACAAGTTACAGTTCTTACACTCTACAGAGGTGCGTCACTCTACCCATGAGAGATCTTAGCTTTGTTGCACATCCGGGCCACGAACCCGTTCACACTTCCTTGTTGTGAGGCCCAGACTAAGACCCAAGCCAATCACTGCCTTCTCCGCGACCCCGCATGTCTCCTTGGTGTACGCCAGCCCACCTATTGAATTATGGTAATGGCAGTACAGACCGTTCAGATGCCGGAACTATCGTGTGACGTTGAGGGATCCCACCCATATGTTGCATATCCTCTACGAATTACCATAAATAATATGCACGCTACAAGTGATAACAGCCACGGCCCGCACATCCAGCTCCATGCAAGAGGGAAAATATACAGCTGACTTCTTCGTCCCATTCCAAATCTCATGGTCAACGCGTAATATACGGCGCAAGAATCACTGGTGACATTGGTTGTTAAGTCCTAGATAATATGTTCCTTTACCACCGGAACTCTTATAGTAGGTTATTACCTCATGGTAAATAACCTATAATCATCTTATTATGAAAATAGTGTTTTCTGATCTTTTTCAAATGCAGGTGATGACAACACTGAATTTGTAAAATACTTTACAGAAAATAATCAAAGGACATGAGCAAGTGTGAACTTGCCTTTTGTGATTGCAAGATTATGCACTCACTGTCTTCAAGACAATATAAGATCCAATAGCGGAAATCTGCATCATTGATCTGGTAAGGACTAATGTTTAAAGAAGCAAGATGCTTTTATGCATAAGTGATGTAATGCAAGTTGATAAACGCGAATCCCGAGGTAATGTTGTTCTAGGGTTTGGATACTGGAAAAGGTTTCCTTGCAATGTGTTTCCCTTTTAGATTAAGTTTTATACATGTGCTTCTTGTTAAGGCTTGTGAGTGTGTGTAATACAACAATAAAATACATAGTATGGAATGCTACTCAAGGTTGCTTACATCTTAGTTGTTTAACTTCAAGTTTTACTTTACAAGTAATGTCACTTATAAAGAATTTAAGTATTAACAATCTTATTATACAAGTAAAGTATAAAGTAAGGTGTTTACTATTAATTGTTATAAGTTGATTGAAGTGGCAAAATGAATAACTTTTGAAGAACATCTTACTCAATTAGGCAGAAGCATTTAAGCCTTTAAGTTAATCTTAAGAGGTGTTCTTTCTAGTTATAGTCTTTAAGTCAGAACGAATTTCCTTTATTGGAATAATGATATTAGTAGTATTTGAGACTTATCTATCTTGGTTTTTAATTGGGTTGGTTTGGTATTAAGATGCTTTATAATTAATTATAACAGACCAAAGTTAACTATGAAGTATATAATAAAGTTTTTAGTAGTATACTTAAAGCTTTGCAACTAAAGGTAACTTTAAGGATGTAGATAGACTTAGGGTGTTGTGGCGCCACGCAAAACCGCTACTAGAAAATCGCGTTGTTTTTGTGCATTACATCATCATGACCGCATGCTCATGTCATCATGCCGCATTGCATTTGAGCATCGTCATGTCATCATGCATTTGTTTGTCGAAACCTATTTTCTAAAAGCCTAGTTTGGTTTTCTAAATATTCCCCCTCTCAATTTCAAATTAAAGCGCCGGGCTTTTCCGGGTCTTTTATTTGTCTAAACACTATTTACAAAAGTTTATTTTAAATTATAAACAAAAGTTTATATTATTTTAGGGGGCAGCCAAACCGGGCCGATCCGACCCAGTCGGCCACCCCCAGTTCAAAACGGTCCACCTAAACCCTTTCCTACCTAGTCCTAATCTACCCAGCCCCCTCCACCTCACCCCACCCAATAGTCTGCTGCCACCTCATCACCTCCCCACCAAACCCCCTCACACACGCCACCCACCACGCACACCCAGTCGCACCCACTCCCCACCTCCTTCTCCCTGCCAGCCCGGACCCACCCCACGTGACCCCACCGCCCTGCACGCACTCACCCACCCCGACCCAGACCGAGTCCACCCCTGGTCAGCCCTCCCCCGCTTCGAACCTCCCCCACCACCCCTCTCTCTCTCCCCCTGGCGCGTCCCACCTGCCCCCCCAACCCGACAACCTTCTTCCTCCCCCTCGTCTGCAGGGTGCCAGGGACGCCGTCGTGGGACCCTGCCTCCTTCCTCTGAACCCCGCCGCCGCGGTCCGGCGCCCTGCCAACCGCGTCCCCGCCTCCTCGTCGACCCTGCGCGACCTCCACCGCTGTCCTCAGGCCGCCCCCGTCCCTCCTCGACCCCCACCTCCCCGCGCTCGCCGCCCCCTCTCCCGTGGACCCCCTCCTCCGCAGCGCCCGCCGCCAGGCGTCCTCCGCCCCGCCCCGGTGGTCCTCCCCCAAGCAGGCCCCGCCGGCGCCCGCCTCCCCGCGGCCTCTCCTTCCCCTCCGGCCAGGCGAGCTTGCCCCGGCCGCGTGGCCCTCCGTCGATGCCCCGCCTCTGCTTCCCCTCCCCGCCGCCGCTGCCCCTGTGGCCTCCCCCTCCGACCTCGCCTAGGCCGTCTCGGTCGACTGGCCGTCGTCGTTCGGACGCGCCCGGCGAGCGCCAGCCCTCCCTGTCCGCAGGCGCGACCTACAGCAGCTCGCCTCCAGGACGCCATCTCGTCGCGCCAGCTAGCCGTCGCGGCGACCTTCGCCGGACGTCGTCCCCGTCCTCACCTCCGTCCGCTGTCCCCGGCCCCCGAGCTCCCTGGCCCCATCGAGCCGGCGAGCCTCTCCCTCGCCGTCGTCTGTCGCGCCCAAGGCCTGGGCCGCCCTGGTTCCACCCCACCCCGCGTCGTCCACCTGCGAGCAGCGCTGGTCCCGCCTCCTCCTGTAGCCGTGTGCCTCCCTGGATACACCAAGGAGGTTGTTTGGGCTGCTCAATCGTGTCTTAGGCGCATGTTTTGGCCCGATGTCGTCTGTTGGTTGTTGTCACCTGGAGCGTCCGATGCCTTTGTTGAGGCAAGGACAAAAAGGACCTAAGGGCCCTGACAAGATCTTCTTCGGTACCGAGGACGCGAGAAGTTCGAAACGCCAAGATCGACCATCTCTTCTTGTTGAGTCACAACATCGACAAGTTTTCTCCAAGATCGAGCCCCGATCCCTCGTCGAACCCCGAAGCCTGAACCCCGTGGACCGACATGATCTTCTTCACGGATACGACAAGTACTCCCTCAAGGATGCGAAGTCGAGAACCCGAACGCCAAGATCGCCGATGCGAATACGCCAAGTTCGTCTACCCCGAACACCGTGCGACAAGATCTACTTCACGGATCCGAAGACCCCGGTAACCGATCCACTCAAGTTCGCCATCGACGACAAGAACGGCATCGACCAGGGCGAGTCCGATGTGCCCCCCGACGCCACGCCACGTCCTTCTTCCCGGAACGCCAAGCTCTTCACCTTGTATCCAACCCCGAGACCGATCCCGTCGAACCCTGAACCCTGAGACCAACCCCGAACCCCTCGGAGCCCAAGTTCGCCGAACCCTAATGTGTGACCCCTTTCTCGAGCCCTATTTTATAAAGGTAATATCAAATTGTTGTATATTAATTGTTCATCTCGCATGCATATCATGTGGGTTGGGGGCATTATGCCAATTCATCTCATAATTAAATATGGAGTCTATATGCGGGATATCTTTGTCTTATTCCGGACTCCATTTAAATTTGTGTAGCGAACCGATACTATGTTTTGCCATGTTAAAACAACATTTAAATTGCGGGGTATCTAAACAACATGAACCATCTATTTAATTGTCGGGACCCTGGTTCCGCTTAATATGGCCTAATTGCATCGCACCTTTGCCATGTCATACACCATACATGCATCATGCCCGATCTTTTGCCGTAGTATTAAATAGTGTATCCGGTGTTTATTCTAGTGTTTTGCTTCTTCGCGGATTAGGCCGATGAGTTGATGCGAGTGACGCCCGTTCTTCGGATGAACCTTCGGCAATGTTTTCAGGCGAGCACCTCCCCCTTTCTACCTATCTTACTTTTATAGTATTTATTCCCTCCTGTTGATCTATTGCTATCTGTGTTGCGATGCTCTAGTTTTCGTACCCGAGATATCCCTTGCAGCCTTATATTGCCTTGGACACATCCTATCACCTGTTGTTTGGTAGATAGTTGGACCTGTGCGTCGTAGTCGCTTGCTCAAGTGCTGTTGCGTGTCGTCAAGTACCTCAGTTGTTGGAGTATTGCCGTATGTTTAAGGTTGGAGATGATCATGGCTTTAATTATCGTTTACTTTAATTATTGTTTAATAACTAAAATTGAGTAGGTAAATGCAGAGGCACCGGTGGGTGATAGATAACATTTGGTTTCCGACCGCTCACTGGTGTCCCGTAGGACCCCGAGTTCTTGACACCTGTTCCGAGATCGAGCGCGCTAACCACATGTGGGATGTATGGGCACCCCATCGATTTAGTACCTGATTTCAAAGTACTGTACTGGGGGCCACAACTAGTTTGAGGTTTTATTTACTATTCTGTACTTATGCCATGCTTTACTGCTTTATTTACGATTGTGCGAGGAGCACGTGTACTGTTTTGGAAGCGGAGTGTTTTCGCGGTATCGACAAGCCCGAGAGTTTCGGGTTCCCAGTCGTTTACAGCCACTGACGCAAACCCTGAGTCCGTCTCGGAGACCGGCCGACTTCGTTGCGGGTAGACTTAGTGGGGTGGCCCCCCGTGCTTACTTTGGGTCTGGGAAACGTCATGACTTAGGCCCCGCCGACATACCGATGGGTGTATGTTAATTGATCTGGCAAAAAGGGTCGAAGTGCGTGTGGATACTTTGGTGCACCCCTGCAGGGTTAAATCTTTTCAAGAAGCCGTGTCCGCGGTTATGGACGACTTGGAGCACAGTGCTTGATCATAGACAACTATAACTAAAGTTTACTGTTATAATTTGACTTGTATCCAATATGACTAGTAATTAGCTTCACTACAACGGAATGGCTAAATAAAAGTACCAACAACTGCTGGGTTTTGGGATATCTCATGCTAATTGTAACTGACTAGTAAGTGTTGCAACTACAACAGAATGGTTAACTAAAACTGCCCACTGCTTATTATATCAGGATGACTCATGCTATCTATATTTGACTAGTAATTGCCGCCACTATAACGGAATGAGTAAAACTGCCAACTGTGTGAGTTCCGCGGTTGACTTCCTCGTTTGGTCTCGAGGGGGAAATGCCAGGATGGGTATGTTTGGTGGTAGTATCAGGTGGTTCCGAATAGGTCTTTCTTACCCCTCTCTGATAGCCGCCAGTTATATCGAGTCTCTATAGGTTGTTTAGTGCATGCTGCGCTGCCGCTTCAGTCCACCATACCTATGTAGGCGAGGACCGCCGAATTCTAGCCTCGCCATGTACTGGCCTCGGTACTGACCGCTCTCTTTTTCCTTTGCCCTTTGTCGGCACCCCTTTTGTGTAAGCAGGTTTCGAGATCGACGTCGTTAGCAGGGTTACCCTTCCGGCTTTGCCTGGGCAGGGTTATGGACACCAATGGTTAATATTCAGGGCTCTTAGCCCCATTTGCATCTTGTCCATAGTCGGACGCTCTATCGTTTTAAAGGTGATTTGGATCTTTGTATTGTATATCTGCATTCTTGACTCGTTGAGTCGCTGTTGTATATATTTGTTCTGTGGGTCCCATCGAGGACTGTTGTGTAACGTTATTACTTCGTTTTCCACCCGCACGAAAGTGCCTGGTGGGCACCTTTGAATCGTTTCTATGCGGGTTTGGCGGGAATCGCTAAAACTTGCATAGGGCCGATTCTGAGGGTGTTACAGAGTGGTATCAGAGCTCAGCAGTTGCGATACCCCACAAGTCCAGCCTGTAGGATAACCTAGCTAACGGCCGAAGTAGAGTGTCAAAACTATTTTTGCAAAATCGGTTGGATAGTTCTGATTAGGTCTGATTTTACTCCTTACCCCCCCTGCTTCTCTCCTCTCACCTCTGCGTGTTTTGACTCCGCTCTCTTCTCTCTCTTCGAGTCCAGGATTTCTCGTGGTTGGGTTCCATAGTACCTTGAGGGTTTCGCTTCCTCCTTTGGTAACGGTGTCTCTACATCTGGTCTTCATGCTGTCTGAGGAATCCGTCTACTGTGGTACCATTCTTTGTTCCTTGCTTGTGCCTTCCGGTGTTTTCCGACGCGACGACATCATCTACACCAGATTCGATGCAGAGTCTGCATCACTCCTTTGTTCCTGAACCTCGATTGTCGAGATCTTCCGTCTGATTCCGAGAATGGTTGCACACTTTTCTACTGATTGTGTAGAGTAATAGTTTGGGTGCGTGATGGATTGGCCCCCATGCCGACTACTCACTCTATTCGCTTGTGTACATTGAAGTGGATGAGAATGCATCGATTCTCTCTTTCTATCGAAGCTAGAGGTGGCTTTATTTGTTGATACCTCTACCTTCGACCTTTTGTTCCCGGAGTGTTCTCTCGACAATCACGGACAACGACCTCTTGTTAGTGGTGTCGCGAGGATCTACACGATGCGAGAAGATTCAGATCGCCGGCCTTCCTTCCGGTACCATGAGGCGGATCTCGAGGGCGAGATCCATTGTTAGTGGTGTCGAATTGTGGCGCCCCGCAAAACCGCTACTAGAAAATCGCGTTGTTTTTGTGCATTACATCATCATGACCGCATGCTCATGTCATCATGCCGCATTGCATTTGAGCATCGTCATGTCATCATGCATTTGTTTGTCGAAACCTATTTTCTAAAAGCCTAGTTTGGTTTTCTAAATATTCCCCCTCTCAATTTCAAATTAAAGCGCCGGGCTTTTCCGGGTCTTTTATTTGTCTAAACACTATTTACAAAAGTTTATTTTAAATTAAACAAAAGTTTATATTTTTTTAGGGGGCAGCCAAACCGGGCCAATCCGACCCAGTCGGCCACCCCCAGTTCAAAACGGTCCACCTAAACCCTTTCCTACCTAGTCCTAATCTACCCAGCCCCCCTCCACCTCACCCCACCCAATAGTCTGCTGCCACCTCATCACCTCCCCACCAACCCCCCTCACACACGCCACCCACCACGCACACCCAGTCGCACCCACTCCCCACCTCCTTCTCCCTGCCAGCCCGGACCCACCCCACGTGACCCCACCGCCCTGCACGCACTCACCCACCCCGACCCAGACCGAGTCCACCCCTGGTCAGCCCTCCCCCACTTCGAACCTCCCCCACCACCCCTCTCTCTCTCCCCCTGGCGCGTCCCACCTGCCCCCCCGGCCCGACAACCTTCTTCCTCCCCCTCGTCTGCAGGGTGCCAGGGACGCCGCCGTGGGACCCTGCCTCCTTCCTCTGAACCCCGCCGCCGCGGTCCGGCGCCCTGCCAACCGCGTCCCCGCCTCCTCGTCGACCCCGCGCGACCTCCACCGCTGTCCTCCGGCCGCCCCCGTCCCTCCTCGACCCCCACCTCCCCGCGCTCGTCGCCCCCTCTCCCGCGGACCCCCTCCTCCGCAGCGCCCGCCGCCAGGCGTCCTCCGCCCCGCCCCGGTGGTCCTCCCCCAAGCAGGCCCCGCCGGCGCCCGCCTCCTCGCGGCCTCTCCTTCCCCTCCGGCCAGGCGAGCTTGCCCCGGCCGCGTGGCCCTCCGTCGACGCCCCGCCTCTGCTTCCCCTCCCCGCCGCCACTGCCCCTGTGGCCTCCCCCTCCGACCTCGCCTAGGCCGTCTCGGTCGACTGGCCGTCGTCGTTCGGACGCGCCCGGCGAGCGCCAGCCCTCCCTGTCCACAGGCGCGACCTGCAGCAGCTCGCCTCCAGGACGCCATCTCGTCGCGCCAGATAGCCGTCGCGGCGACCTTCGCCGGACGTCGTCCCCGTCCTCACCTCCGTCCGCTGTCCCGGGCCCCCGAGCTCGCTGGCCCCATCGAGCCGGCGAGCCTCTCCCTCGCCGTCGTCTGTCGCGCCCAAGGCCTGGGCCGCCCTGGTTCCACCCCACCCCGCGTCATCCACCTGCGAGCAGCGCTGGTCCCGCCTCCTCCTGTAGCCGTGTGCCTCCCTGGATACACCAAGGAGGTTGTTTGGGCTGCTCAATCGTGTCTTAGGCGCATGTTTTGGCCCGATGTCGTCTGTTGGTTGTTGTCACCTGGAGCGTCCGATGCCTTTGTTGAGGCAAGGACAAAAAGGACCTAAGGGCCCTGACAAGATCTTCTTCGGTACCGAGGATGCGAGAAGTTCGAAACGCCAAGATCGACCATCTCTTCTTGTTGAGTCACAACATCGACAAGTTTTCTCCAAGATCGAGCCCCGATCCCTCGTTGAACCCCAAAGCCCGAACCCCGTGGACCGACATGATCTTCTTCACGGATACGACAAGTACTCCCTCAAGGATGCGAAGTCGAGAACCCGAACGCCAAGATCGCCGATGCGAATACGCCAAGTTCGTCTACCCCGAACACCGTGCAACAAGATCTACTTCACGGATCTGAAGACCCCGGTAACCGATCCACTCAAGTTCGCCATCGACGACAAGAACGACATCGACCAGGGCGAGTCCAATGTGCCCCCCGACGCCACGCCACGTCCTTCTTCCCGGAACGCCAAGCTCTTCACCTTGTATCCAACCCCGAGACTGATCCCGTCGAACCCTGAACCCTGAGACCAACCCCGAACCCCTCGGAGCCCAAGTTCGCCGAACCCTAATGTGTGACCCCTTTCTCGAGCCCTATTTTATAAAGGTAATATCAAATTGTTGTATATTAATTGTTCATCTCGCATGCATATCATGTGGGTTGGGGGCATTATGCCAATTCATCTCATAATTAAATATGGAGTCTATATGCGGGATATCTTTGTCTTATTCCGGACTCCATTTAAATTTGTGTAGCGAACCGATACTATGTTTTGCCATGTTAAAACAACATTTAAATTGCGGGGTATCTAAACAACATGAACCATCTATTTAATTGTCGGGACCCCGGTTCCGCTTAATATGGCCTAATTGCATCGCACCTTTGCCATGTCATACACCATACATGCATCATGCCCGATCTTTTGCCGTAGTATTAAATAGTGTATCCGGTGTTTCTTCTAGTGTTTTGCTTCTTCGCGGATTAGGCCGATGAGTTGATGCGAGTGACGCCCGTTCTTCGGATGAACCTTCGGCAATGTTTTCAGGCGAGCACCTCCCCCTTTCTACCTATCTTACTTTTATAGTATTTATTCCCTCCTGTTGATCTATTGCTATCTGTGTTGCGATGCTCTAGTTTTCGTACCCGAGATATCCCTTGCAGCCTTATATTGCCTTGGACACATCCTATCACATGTTGTTTGGTAGATAGTTGGACCCGTGCGTCGTAGTCGCTTGCTCAAGTGCTGTTGCGTGTCGTCAAGTACCTCAGTTGTTGGAGTATTACCGTATGTTTAAGGTTGGAGATGATCATGGCTTTAATTATCGTTTACTTTAATTATTGTTTAATAACTAAAATTGAGTAGGTAAATGCAGAGGCACCGGTGGGTGATAGATAACATTTGGTTTCCGACCGCTCACTGGTGTCCCGTAGGACCCCGAGTTCTTGACACCTGTTCCGAGATCGAGCGCGCTAACCACATGTGGGATGTATGGGCACCCCATCGATTTAGTACCTGATTTCAAAGTACTGTACTGGGGGCCACAACTAGTTTGAGGTTTTATTTACTATTCTGTACTTATGCCATGCTTTACTGCTTTATTTAGGATTGTGCGAGGAGCACGTGTACTGTTTTGGAACCGGAGTGTTTTCGCGGTATCGACAAGCCCGAGAGTTTCGGGTTCCCAGTCGTTTACATCCACTGACGCAAACCCTGAGTCCGTCTCGGAGACCGGCCGACTTTGTTGCGGGTAGACTTAGTGGGGTGGCCCCCCGTGCTTACTTTGGGTCTGGGAAACGTCATGACTCAGGCCCCGCCGACATACCGATGGGTGTATGTTAATTGATCTGGCAAAAAGGGTCGAAGTGCGTGTGGATACTTTGGTGCACCCCTGCAGGGTTAAATCTTTTCGAGAAGCCGGGTCCGCGGTTATGGACGACTTGGAGCACAGTGCTTGATCATAGACAACTATAACTAAAGTTTACTGTTATAATTTGACTTGTATCCGATATGACTACTAATCAGCTTCACTACAACGGAATGGCTAAATAAAAGTACCAACAACTGCTGGGTTTTGGGATATCTCATGCTAATTGTAACTGACTAGTAAGTGTTGCAACTACAACGGAATGGTTAACTAAAACTGCCCACTGCTTATTATATCAGGATGACTCATGCTATCTATATTTGACTAGTAATTGCCGCCACTATAACGGAATGAGTAAAACTGCCAACTGTGTGAGTTCCGCGGTTGACTTCCTCGTTTGGTCTCGAGGGGGAAATGCCAGGATGGGTATGTTTGGTGGTAGTATCAGGTGGTTCCGAATAGGTCTTTCTTACCCCTCTCTGATAGCCGCCAGTTATATCGAGTCTCTATAGGTTGTTTAGTGCATGCTGCGCTGCCGCTTCAGTCCACCATACCTATGTAGGCGAGGACCGCCGAATTCTAGCCTCGCCGTGTACTGGCCTCAGTACTGACCGCTCTCTTTTTCCTTTGCCCTTTGTCGGCACCCCTTTTGTGTAAGCAGGTTTCGAGATTGATGTCGTTAGCAGGGTTACCCTTCTGGCTTGGCCTGGGCAGGGTTATGGACGCCAATGGTTAATATTCAGGGCTCTTAGCCCCATTTGCATCTTGTCCGTAGTCGGACGCTCTATCGTTTTAAAGGTGATTTGGATCTTTGTATTGTATATCTGCATTCTTGACTCGTTGAGTCGTTGTTGTATATATTTGTTCTGTGGGTCCCATCGAGGACTGTTGTGTAATGTTATTACTTCGTTTTCCACCCGCACGAAAGTGCCTGGTGGGCACCTTTGAATCGTTTCTATGCGGGTTTGGCGGGAATCGCTAAAACTTGCATAGGGCCGATTCTGAGGGTGTTACAGGTGTATTACTTATGATACTTGTATCTTGTTTACCTTATATTGTTTCCTTAGAGTTACTTAAGAATGGCATTACTTCTATTGGTGTAGTGGTTTCTTTACAATATAATTGTATAAAGGAATTTATCTCCCTATAAAGGTGTGGTTAAGGTTTATGAATAAGTAAACAATATTATTTACTACTTATGAACTCACTTGTAGTGTTTTGATTTGTTTATAAACTTGTGGTTAATATAAAGAATGGGTTTTATCTTATTACAATTATTCTTGGAGATTTTATATTAAATAAGAATCCTTTTATAAAATAATTTATACTTATGATTGAAGGATCATTCAATAAAAATTGGATTTAAATGGTGTTAAATCATTTTGACTTCATAATGTTAGTATTTAAGATTACTACTATGTATTACATTTAATTGGTTAATTTAAGAAATATTAACAAATTTTTACTTGTCATTTTATGAATTATTAACTAAAGAAATAGGTATTAACTTCAAGTTATTAAAGTGTTTAACTTTTTATTTAACTCAAAAGTGGAATAGCACATTTTTAACACGTAGGTATTTTTTTGTGATAATTTTGGTATATTACATTTATTTTTGTGATTTATATATAATAAGATATGATTTTAATAAGGTTTATTACTTTAAAAATACTTAATAAATAATAAATATTTAATTAAGAGGAATAATAATACATGATTATAGTTTTAAATTATAATTCTTATTTTCCTAAGATTTTTAGTATTTTATTTATATTTTTAACATTTTCCATTATTAAAATATTAATTATCAAAGTATTAAAACTTTATAAAGTATTCATTAAATAATATTTATTTAAATAATTATCATAATAATATTTAGTAATAGTTTTAAGTTGTAGATTTTATTTTTCTAAACATTTTCATATATTATATGTATTTTTCTGATTTATAAAACAAAAGATATCAAATTTACAAGATTTAATCATTTTATGAATTTTTTAACTAAATAACTAAATGTGTTTATTAGGTAATGCTGATGTCAGCATAGACTGAAGGGTTTTTCTCACCAGAACCTAATCTACCCCCAATCACTGACTGGTGGGGCCTATTGCCATGTCATTTTTATTGTATTTATTCATTACAGAATTATTACTGAAAGAAATAAATGAGAAAGAAAATTTAAATATGACATCACCATGACATCATGGTGATATCATCAATGGGGAATCCTCACAGTAGCCTTCGATTCTACGGATTTGCTGGTTGCGCGAGTTGGTGCTAGGGCCTATCAAGAAGAGGACGTCGCGGTGAACCGTATAGTGGCGGCGCCGCCCTGAAATGGCTACTGGTGACGATGCCGCAACGACGGCGAGCGGCGGCGGCGTCGGTCTCTCGCGGGGAGGTCGATTCAGAGGAAGAGAGAGGAAACAGAAGGGTGCTTGAGCACCGGTGGCTCACCAGGAGTATGACGGTGGTGGTGCCGAGGCGAGGCGAGCACGGGAAAGGCCAGAATCAAGGAAGAAAGCGGTGGCCGGAGCTCGGGTATGCGATGTCCTTGCCGATGATTGGAAGCTTACCGTGATGATTCCTCCTGCGAGGACGCTCACCACAGCGAGACGACGCTTCCAGGAGCCACGACGAGGCTTGGGGCGGCCGGAGACGATGGGACTCGACGGCATCTGAGAGCGCTGGAGTTAGGTTTTCGCGCTGGAGAAAGGAATTTGAGAGAGAGAGCACGCGTGAAGTGATCAGGATGAGGATTAGGGCGTCGCCGTGTTGATCTTATCCTCGCGAAGACCTCGGTGGCGGCGTGACGTCGACGGCAGCATTGGGTGGTCGGCGGCGCTCCAGCGAGGAGCTTGCCAGGGAGGAAGACGACGGATTAGATTTCCAAAAGGGTACGCGGGCTTGGGCCATTGCTGGGCTGCAGCGAAGTGAGAGGAGTGTTTCTGCTGCCACCCGCGAGCGTCAGTTAGAAGGTGAGGTACTGGGCCGTGGGCCACTTTCTGGATTGAGCTCATTCTTTTATTTTTTTCATGTTTTCTGCTTTGTATTTCATTTTCTTTTCAGATTTGAATTATTCACACGTTTGTTTTAAGTTTTTCCAGAAATTTTTCTTTAGAAATTTTACCTTAATATTCTGGTATGAATTATTATTATTATATACTTTATTTATTTCCTCTTCTACATTCCCTTAATCATTAACATATAAGGAGTTATTATATTAAATGGAATAAATAGAATCTAGGGTTTTGGTTTTTTAGGATTTGTTTATAATCCTATAAAAATGGTTTCATTATTTTCTTGTTGTATATACTTTTCTGTAACATAGTTTTCACTTTTATTTGGAGTAGTTAAGTTTTAAAATGTTTAATAGTATTCATAGGTTTTTTTAATGTATTTAATCCTATAGTAAAGCATAGGGTGATTTATAATTATTGTATCCCACTTATTCCATGCTCATATGAAATGAGTGGTTAGAGAAATGAATTAAAGACTTTGTCTAATGATTATAGATAGAATATTTATGAGATGTTGATGAGAAGACTTATTAATAAGTTTAGGGTTCTGAATTGTAATTGTTTACCCTAGGGTTTAGGGTATTTGCTATACTTATATTCTTTTGTTGATGTGAATAAATATTAATGGCTAAATACATTGTCTTTATGTTGGAGATCAGAATGATGTTGTCTGGAATGTCTCATGAAAAGGATTTGATAAAGATAGTTCTTAAGCATCTATGATAATGATGTTTGAGTATGACAAAGATGTGCTTAGGTGAGTTGATATAGGAAAATATTCCTATTAAACATTTTGGAAATAAGATGATAGATCAACCATAGTAAGTGGATACTAGGTTTGGTCTTAGATTTAGGGTTTAGTGTTTAACAAGGATTCCTGTATTCCATACTTCATAATTCTAAACTTCTGATTAAGGAATTCCTTTCCTAGATATATTACTTCTCTATATAGATCATCATGTGCTAACATGATGAGCTTTGCTTCACAATAATATTCTTATCCACCTTTTATTCTTCTAAATCCACTTGTAAATTCCAATGAGCTTGATTCTAAAGCATTTCCTAATCTTTTCATATCTATATTTGGGTATATCAACTACTCTATTGTTGATAATATCTAATCCAACAAGTGGTTACTTCTAACTCCAATCACACTCTTTCTTAATTATCCTTCACTAAGATCACTTCAATATACGTATACATCAAATCCTACTTCACCTCAAGTGCTTAGTATTTCCAAAGAGGAAATTACTACTTCTTTAATCCAATGTTGCTCTCGCATCATTTTAATCATACTATCTTGTCTCTACTTGACTCCAATATATAACATTCCAACCTCACATTATATTAATGTGACTTGTAGTGACTAATCTAGGATGATATATCTATACTATGATTTAATCATGTTTTATCCACCAATGTCACTTATACATGGTATAAGCATTCAATGTTGGTAAATAAGGTATGATCATTATAATCCTTCATGGTTTAGGTTTCGAGTTGACTAAACAAGGCTTCATCAATACAACATTACAGTTGTATTATAATTATCTTTTGTTTAGCTCTATTGGATTAAGAGATATAATTCATTAACTATACCTACTTGATCCAATAGGACTACTCATGGTAAGTATCTTTAGACTTCATTCTTGTAATCTTCTTTGTTACCATATTGATTTGATTTCCTCAAATCACTCCCATCCTATAGATGACATCTAGAACTAGAATCACTACTTATCTCTTCTTACTTCTTTCTTCATAGGCCTTCAGTAGATGCCATGATATGATTAAGAGTTGATAAATTAAGAATAGATAGGTTAAGAATTGGTGAATCAATAGTTTATTTCTCAATATTGATGAACAACAAATATAAGGATAGGATCCTATAGAGATGATAAAGATTGATATGGAAAGAAAGATATATGGTGAATGATCTTAACTTTGGTTTCTTTCCTACTCCATCTCACTAGAGAGTTAAAGTTAGGTATTTCCATGATACTCATGGTATAGGTAGATGAGATTAAGATATAGTTGTTACATTCTTATTATTTGTGTTATATTTATAACTTGGTGTTCCTGAGTGATTATAATGAATACAAGGATATGATTACTTAAGGATCAAATATAATCCATTAAGTAATGTATTAGGGTTTAACTTTTACTACATTTGATCTACCCTTAGATCAAATCTCCCTTGCCCAAAATAAGGTTTTAGCAAAGGTCATATTGAAACTTATTGCAGTCAACTTGATGATCTACTTCCATTCCATCAAGTTAAGAGAAGCTTCAATCACTTTGACAAGTTTTTTATTTAAAAGCGCGAAAATTATTCAGATTTTCTATGCATGAATGCAATGCACACACCTGTGTTCAGCTTATTTCTAAGCTCTAATGCTGGGATGTAACAGCCTTGGAACACGGACCGAAAGGTTAAGCACGAGTCATATAGTAGATATGATGCCCATTTGATGCTCGCCTTTGAAGCTACACCGACTCACGTGATGATCAGACTTGGTGTAGTGGATTTGGTTCATGTAATCACCAAAAAGGCACGAGGGATGTCGTTTTTGAGTGGGAGTTCATTCATAACGTGGATTAGTTGAACTCAATCTATCATAAACTTAGTCAAAGTCTGTTATAGATGGCACCACCTGCTTTTAATTTCAATGTGTTCACGGAGAAAGAGAAACTTGCAACGAACGGTAGCAACTTTACCGAATGGGCATGAATTTGAGGATTCTCCTCTCTGCTACGCAAAAGCAATATGTGCTAGAAGCGCCGCTAGGCCCCCCACCATTCGATGATACCCCTGATGAGGAGAAGAATGTCTATCAAACTCGTCAGGAGGACCACAACTTAGTTCATTGCGGCATATCACATTTGATACAATGGGTGAGTTGAAAATGATTTTCGACACACATGCTACTGTAGAGAGCTACAATACTTTAGAAAAGTTCTTTAGCTGCATGATGGAAGAGCACAACTCCGTTAGTGAGCATGTACTCAAGATGTCGAGTTACACCGATAAGCTTGTGTCCTTGGGAATATCGATTCCCATTGACTTAGGCATCCATCGTGTTCTGCAGTCTCTGCCACCTAGCTATAAGAGCTTCGTGATGAACTATAATATACAAGGCATGAAGAAGTCTCTCCTCGAGCTTCTGTCAATGCTTAAATTTGCAGAAGTGGAGATCAAGAAGGAACATCAAGTGTTGATGATCAATAATAACGTTGGTTTCAAGAAAAACACGAAGGGTAAACAGAAGGGAATTAAGGGCGGCAAGCCGGTTGCCGTGCCTGAAAAGAAACCCCGAGTTGGCCCTAAGTATGATACCGAGTGCTACTATTGTAAGGGGACTGGCCACTGGAAGCGCAACCGCCCCAAGTATTTGGCAGACAAGAAGGCCGGCAAGGCAAACAAAGGTATATATGATATACATGTTATTGATGTGTACTTGACTAGTGCTCGCATTAGCACTTGGGTATTTAATACCGTTTCAGTTGCTAATATTTGTAACTCGAATCAGGGGCTGCGGAACAAGCGACCGCTAGAAAGGGGTGAGGTCAAGATGCGTGTCGACAATGGTTCAAGCGTTGATGTGATCGCCGTCTGAACACTGCCTCTCCACTTGCCGTCGAGATTAGTAATAAACTTGAATAATTGTTATCTGGTGCCTGCACTGAGCATGAACATTGTATCTGGATCATGTTTGATGCGAAGTGGTTATTCATTTAAAACTAAGAACAATGGTTGTTCTATTTATATGAATGAAATCTTTTATGGTCATGCACCAATGATGAATGGTTTATTTCTATTGGATCTCGATAATAGTGTTACACATATTCACAATGTTGATGCTAAAAGGATTAAACTTAATGATAATATATCCGCATATATGTGGCACTGCCGTCTAGTTCATATTGGCGTTAAGCGCATGAAGAAGCTCCATTCGGATGGACTTTTGGAATCACTTGATTTTGAATCATTTGATACATGTGAGCCATGCCTTATGGGCAAGATGACTAGAACGCCATTTTCCGGTTCAATAGAACGTGCGACAGATTTATTGGAAATTATACATTATGATGTATGTGGTCCAATGAGTGTGTAGGCGCGAGGCGGATATCGTTATTTTGTTACTTTCACGGATGATTTGAGTAGATACGGTTATATCTACTTGATGAAACACAAGTCTAAAACTTTTGAGAAGTTCAAGGAATTTCAGAATGAAGTGGAAAATCATCGTAATAGAAAGATCAAATTTCTACGGTCCGACCGTGGAGGTGAGTATCTAAGTTACGAGTTTAGCACTCATATGAAAGAGTGTGGAATTGTTTCACAACTCACACCTGCCGGAACACCACAATGAAATGGTGTGTCAGAACGTCGTAATCATACTTTATTGGATATGGTTCGATCTATGATGTCTCTGACGGACTTGCCGTTGTCATTTTGGGGTTATGCACTAGAAACTGCTGCATTCACTTTAAATCGGGCACCATCTAAATCCGTTGAAAAGACACTGTATGAATTGTGGTTTGGAAACAAACCTAAGCTGTCATTTCTTAAAGTTTGGGGATGCAATATTTATGTGAAGAAACTTCAACCAGATAAACTCGAACCCAAAGCAGAAAAATGCGTCTTCATAGGATACCCTAAGGAAACAATTGGGTATTCCTTCCATCACAGATCCGAGGGCAAGGTTTTTGTTGCCAAGAATGGATCCTTTCTAGAGAAAGAGTTTCTCGCGAAAGGTGTGAGTAGTCAGAAGGTAGAACTCGAAGAGGTTACTGAACCTTCTCTTCAAAGTATAGCGAGTAGCGCAGCGCCGGAAGTCGCTCCGGAGTTGGCTTCACCAGTTGAAGAGGGAACTAATGATAATGATCATGCAACTCCAAAAGAGAGTACTACCGAACCTCGCAGGTCTAGCAGGACGCGTGTAGCTCCCGAGCTGTACGGAAACCCTGTTGTGAATTTCATGGTTGATGAAATTGATGACCCTACGACGTATGAAGAAGCAAATGAGCCCGGATTCCAACAAATGGTTAGAAGCCATGAAATCCGAGATGGAATCCATGTATGAAAATCAAGTTTGGTGGACTTACCTCACGACTAAAAGGCCGTGGAGAATAAATGGATTTTCAAAAGGAAAACTGATGCTGATGGTAATGTGACCGTCTATAAAGCTTGACTTGTCGCAAAGGGGTTTCGACAAAATCAAGGAGTTGACTACGATGAGACATTCTCTCCCGTAGCAATGCTAAAATCAGTTAGGATTATGTTAGCAATTGCTGCATATTTCGATTATGAGATATGACAGATGGATGTCAAAACCGCGTTTCTCAATGGTAATATTGAAGAAGAGTTGTATATGATACAACCAAAGGGTTTTGTCGATCCTAAGGATGTTAACAAGGTGTGCAAGCTTCAGCGATCCATCTATGACTGAAGCAAGCATCACGAAGTTGGAATCTCCGCTTTGATGAGGTGATCAAAGAGTTTGAATTTTTCCAAACTTATGGAGAAGCTTGTATTTACAAGAAAGTGAGTGGGAGCAATGTGGCATTTCTGATATTATATGAGGATGACATATTATTGATCGGAAATGATATAGATCTTTTAAATAATGTTAAAAGTTATCTAAACAGCAAATTTTCAATGAAGGACCTAGGTGAAGCGTCATACATATTAGGCATAAAGATCTATAGAGATAGATCTAGGCGCCTAATAGGGCTATTGCAAAGTACATACCTTGATAAGATTTTAAAGAAGTTTAAAATGGACGGAAGTAAGAAGGGGTTCTTACCTATGTTGCAAGGCAAGACATTGAGTAAGACTCAAAGTCCGGCTACGGTGGAAGAAAGAGAGATAATGGACAAAGTTCCCTATGCTTCAGCCATAGGCTCTATAATGTACGCCATGCTATGTACAAGACCGGATGTGGCACATGCTATTAGTTTGACTAGTAGGTACCAATCAGATCCAGGTTCGGAACACTGGATAGCGGTCAAGAATATCCTTAAGTACTTGCGAAGAACTAAGGATATGTTCCTTGTATACGGAGGTGAATAAGAGCTTGTCGCTAAGTGTTATGTCGATGCAAGCTTTGACACCGATCCGGATGACTCTAAGTCTCCATCCGGATACATATTTCTCATGAATGGCGGAGCGGTTAGTTGGAGGAGTTCCAAACAACCTGTGGTGGCGGGATCAGCAACGGAGGCCGAATATGTTGCTGCTTCGGAAGCGGCTCAGGAAGCGGTTTGGATGAAGGAGTTCATATCCGAACTAGGTGTGGTTGCAAGCGGTTGGACCCAATGGTGATCTATTGTGACAACAATGGTGCCATTTCCAATGCCAAAGAACCAAGGTCTCACAAGAATTCCAAGCATATTAAGCGCCGGTTTCACTCCATCCGCGAACATGTCAAGGATGGAGATATAAAGATTTGTAAAGTACACACATATCTCAATGTAGAAGATCCGTTGACTAAAACTCTCCCTAGAGCAAAACATGATCAACACCAGAACTCCATGGGTGTTAGATTCATCACTATGTAACTAGATTATTGTCTCTAGTGCAAGTGGGAGACTGAAGGGAATATGCCCTGAGAGGCAATACTAAAGTGTTTATTATGTATATTCCAAGTATATGATAGATGTTTATTTTGCATGCTATAATTGTATTAATACGGAAACATTAATACATGTGTGTTAATAAACAAACATAAAGTTCCTAGTTATGCCTCTCTCATAAACTAGCTCGTTGATTAACAAGATGATCAAGGTTTCCTGATCATGGACATTGGATGTTAATAACGAGATCACAACATTAGTGTAATGGTGTGATGAACATTCATCCGAAGTATAGCATTACGATCAAAGTCATTGAATTTATATTGCTATAACAACTTACAAAGTGATCCTAATCCTTAGACCATGAGATCATGTCAATCACTAACACCGGAAGAGTTTCTTGATAACATCAAACGTCACACCGTAACAGGGTGATTATAAAGATGAGTTCAAAACTAATAAAGTGTTATGTTGAGGCCCATGGATCGAGAGTGGAATTTGTTCATCCCGATGACGGATAGATATACTCTGGGCCCTCTCAATGATATCACATTGGTTAGCTTGTAGCAAGTGATTTGATCACTAGAATGTTATATCACGGGAACGAGAAAAGAGTGCATGTCAGTAACGAGATCAAACTAGGTATGGAGATACCAATGATCGAATCTCGGACATGTAATATATCGTGAAACAAAGGGATTAAGATACTAGCGTAAAAGGTTCCGACGATCACAAGAAAGTCATCGTTGAATGTGTGGGAGTCAGTATGGGTCTCCAAATCCCGCTTTTGGTTATTGATCTGAGAGGGGTCTCGATCATGTCCGCATTATTCGCGAACCGTAGGGTGACACACTTAAGAGACACGAACATCCAATTGGAGCAAAAGTTTCATGCCGGAAAGAATAACAAGCGCAAGAATTTATTTCACTAGATACCGAAACAGGTTTTCGGGTGAAATTGGAGAAAGTGTTTTTGCATGTGAAATGAAATACTAGCAAGGGGTTATATGTGAATGTTTGTCATTAAAGTAATTGACAAAATTCTGAATAAATAAAAGGAGTTTTATTTAATGAGAGTTTGCATTAAATTTGGTGGAAATTTAATGGGAATTTGAGTGGGATTTTGAGTGGAGGGAATTGAAGGGATTTTTGTGAGTGGAGTGTCCACCCACATGAATGAGGGGAGGGAAAGGGGGAAGCCCCATGAGCCGGCCACCCCCTTGGGGTTCCCTCCTCTCCTATAAAAGGCACCCCTCCTCACTTCTCACTCACACCTCCTCGTGAAGGATCTCTCTCCCCCTCTAGTATTTATCCCCCATGGTCTCGGACTAGCGAGATACATGTTCCCGGTGGCTATTCAGTAAGAAAGAGTTGTGCTTCCGCTGCATTGCTGGAGCGAGGAGGCGAAGGTTTCTCGGTGCCTCGGACGTGTGTGCGAGCACGGATGCGCTGCTGATTTGCGGCGCTAGGACTTCCTCTCGATCTTGAGATCGACAAGAGATTGTCTACATCAACCACGGGTTTAACTCGTTAAGCTTTGTCGGTTTTCAAGGGTATGTTCTCTACGGATATACATCCGCCCGTTGTTTGTATCTAGTAGATAGATCTTGGTACATAGTTGTTCCCATCGTAGGATTTTTTTGTTTTATATGCTGCGAACCCTACAATTTTGATGAACAAGAGCTTGTTATGGAGATTACCATAAGTTCTATATCCTCACATGGATAATACCAAATAACAACCAAATACGATGATGCAAGTATGCAAAGGTTTGAGCTCTCTCCGAACAATGTGACTGAGTTACTCATTCGAGAGCCCCTCTTGATAGTACAGTTATCTATCCTAAATCCGGTCTCCCACACACAACATGAGACCGGCAAAAGGGAAAACCTATCAAGATTATACATTTGCCTTGAGCATGCCACTAAAGCTTGATGTAGATGAACTTGACCTTCTCAAGATGGAACGCCTTTCTTGATTCCTCATCATCGATCCATGATCATCGAGGATGGCAAGCATCAAACATGAGATCGTCTCTAGATGGCGCATTTTGAGCTTGCACAACACATATTCTTCTCATTTCATCGACCTTGAAGCCAACACATGCTCCAAGCGATGCCAATGGACAAATCCTACAAGTGCAACTTAATACACACATTAGTCCATACAGATTGCCATTAATTACCAAAACCACGCATGGGGTCCCACATGTTCTTTCAATGTGGACATCCCATCTATTGATACAACCGTTGCACCTATAGATACACACATACAATGACCTATCACTCGAGCTCATGCCAAACAACTTAATTATCAGGTACTTTCGTTTCTTGGAACTATTTCTTATATACATGAGAATATGATGTTGCTTAAATCAGATATGTTTGTTACTCTTAGGAATGATGGACCTAGCAAGGATGAGAAAGACAAGCATTGGAGCATGATCATGCATGGAGATGGCAGCAAGCATGTGAGGATTGAAGAGGACGCCACGAGTGGAGATTTCAGAACTTTGAAGCCACCATAATGAAGATTGAAGGCTTGGATAAAATATTCAAGATTAATACTTTACAAATTCGTCCATATTTAATATGGTGTTGGGACACCTTTATTTTGGTCCAGGCCCATGTAATTTTCGAAGGATTTTAAATAGCAACTTCTTAGAGTCCGTATTTGAGGAGAAAAGGACTTCTAGGGTTGGATTCGACCACCACCTCTATGGCTGGCCGAAACCACACCTTTTCCTCCTTAAATACTCCCCATAGCCGTTACTTTAGACTCAGATTTTGTTTAGACATAAAGTTAGCCATCATAGCAACTTCGCCAAGGCTCGAGTGTCGCAGAGGCCTCTTGTACTTTGCACCTATACAGGATCCCACATTTTCAATAAATCTTTCACCTTAATCCTCAATATCTCGACTACAATATTAGTTCTTACTTGTTATCGATTTCAGGTAGGAATTAAGACCCTCGCCGGTCAAGCTGACCGTGCTTCTGCAAGATTAGCCTAGCGATTGCATTGGCGCTCGTGCTCGCACGTGTACTCGAATCGTCAAGCCCGAACTCCACCCAAATCGACTATCACCATCTCATCGAAAGTCAGAACTATCAGAACACAACAACAACCTTACCAGAACCTTCAGACTTATCTTTCAGTTGATAAGTTACGTTCCTTTTCTCCTTATTCTGCAACTTCCAACAATCATCAATAACATGATTAGATTTCTTACAATACCTGCAGAATTTGTTCTTTTCCTTGGACTTTGAACTACCTCTGCCGTCCTTGCTCTTATCTCTATTGCCACAATTGTTGTTCCTCTGATCGGTCTTGCCACGAACCTATAGAGCCCGAGCCTTGGATGACGTCCCATCTGCACCATAGTTTTCTTCTTTTCCCTTTGTTTGAGGGCATCATATACTTCGGCAAGGGTTAGTTCATCACGGCTCAACAATATTGTATCACGAAAATGTGTATAGGAACTAGGCAACGAGCATAAGAGTAGAAGAGCTAAATCCTCATCATCATATTTTACCTCCATAGACTGCAAGTCTGAAACAATCTCTTTAAAAACAGATATGTGATTTATTACCGATCCATCTTCTTGCAACCTATGCGAGAACAACTTCATCTTCATGTTCATTTTACTGGTTAGATCCTTTGACACACATATCTTTTTTAGTTTTGCTCACATGGCAGCAACGGATTTCACCTCCAGTACTTCCTTATTGGACGGATAAAGTTGAATCAAAGACAAAGCCTTACGGTCCTTTCGCTTCTTTTGGGTGAACCAGGTCTTAGCATCATTTTCATCCAGATCATAAGTTTGGGCGAAAATCATCCGCATCTTCACCTGCCACAAGGAGAATATTTTGGTGTAGTCTAGCCGTGATAGATCGAACTTCAATGATAACATGTCGCAAACCCTAGATTGGAACCTAGGGCTCTGATACCACTTGTTAAATTGCGACAAGTAAATAACGAAGATCGAAATCAAAACACAGCAAAGGGGACATAGATTTAACGTGGAAAAACCTCTCTAACAAAAAGAGGAAAAAACCACGCGTGTCAGCCAACGGAACTTCAGTATATCGGGGAGTGTTTATAAACACCAGAATTTCATAGATATAACTTATTCCAACCAACGGCTTACAAGAGGTTTATATATAGATAAAAACCTAGATTTTTAACGATGAGGCATCGCTCCACTCGTCACTTTATAAAATTTGGATAACATATATAAGGGGGTGTTTGTTTGGGCTTTTGATGGCTTTCTAGTGAAAAAAGCCAAGAAAACGAAACAAACGGCTGGCTTTGGACACCCGCTTTTGCCAAAGCCGAAGCAGCGAACAGGTAGAAATCACGAAGCACGTTTTAAGGTGCTTTCCACAGCTTCCTTCATAGCAATCAAACCGTTATGTTGAATTGACCATTTTATTGCAAGTATTTATGGCAGATTGCCACCCCGGGTGGACCGAACCGTTCTTTTTCTTTCATGTGACACTCTTTGCTCACCCTATCCTCTCGTTTCCCGCTCCCTGTGAACAAGGCGAAGCCCAAATGGCTCTGCGTTCTACGTGCAGCTTGTTGCTTGCATGGAAAAACATGATTTTGATATGTGCCCTACGGAAAAGATTGGTGCTACATGCTATACTCTACTTTTGTGTAAATATTTATACTAGTTTCTCAAGTTTTATATTAATGGTTTTAACTTTTTATTCGTGTCTAGTTAAATATTTAGACTAGATACATGTGAATTTAGACAAAATTGAGACCATTAATTTAGATCGAAGAGAGTAGTAGATATATATGGAAATTTTGTGTTTGCGGGTAGATACGTGTGCATTTTTTACAGAGCTATATCAGATCAATTATTCTTGTGTTTACTAATGTAAATTCATCGTATTTAATAGTAATAGATACGTCTTGTATAGTTCAATTATACATGTTCTCAGAACTCTAGGAATATTTCAGATAATTTCATAGCATACAGCTAAACAGCCAGCCAAATTGTCAAACATTCAAATTCAAAGAAACAGTTTTTCTTGTCCGGCTACTTTTTCACCACAGCAGCACAATCAGCCACGTCCAAAACAAACAGGCCGTAAGAGACAGGCTCCG
The DNA here is from genome assembly GCA_910589765.1 of Avena atlantica. Lineage (NCBI taxonomy): Eukaryota > Viridiplantae > Streptophyta > Magnoliopsida > Poales > Poaceae > Avena > Avena atlantica. The sequence goes on along the minus strand of OU342734.1, from coordinate 79,932,567 downwards.
ACGGACCGTCGTGTCTTCGACAGCTTGACTCTTTCCTTCCCTCGCGGAAGGCGTCCGGCTACTCGGTCTGGTCGAGCCTGGAGTCCACCTTCCCATCGGCCACCATCGTGCCGCGCCAGCCGGCAGGACAGAGAAACCGTCCCCTGACACGCCGCCGACTCCCCCGCCTTCTCCTATCCATCCCAGTAGCTTCCTCCACTACCACCTCGTCCCCTTCCTTGCTAGGGCCGTAGGGCGGCGACGATTCCTCACCCGGACCCGCCGTTTTAGTTCGGGTAAGCTTCTTCTCTGCCGCTGCTACTAACGGCTGCGTCTCCTGCAGCCTCCACTCCGATCTACTCTTTCTGCTCACCGAAGGCTCAGATCCATTCCGGCGCGCGACGTGCCGTTCCGCAGGACCCGTGATCTTCCTCTGGAGCTCCCGTGCCCGCGCGATGCTCTTTCTCGGCTAGGGGTGAGTCACGAGCTTGCTGCTGCGAATTGCATGATCTCCCGCGATGCGGCCTTGTCGTCGTCGTGAACCCGAGAGTAGCTGCCTGCTCCGTGTGCGGGTTTGGTGCGCTGGGCGGAGCTAGTGGTTAAGTTGAGATAACTATTTTGTCCATTACGGCACGGAATTAGGAAATGTTCCCCTCGTTGTTGTGTGGTTCTCTGGTGTAACGGTTGTCTTACTAGAAAATTTAAGTAGCAACCTGTTCTTAACTTAGCTCTTGCGTTGAATTATTATTTCCTTGTTTTTTGTCCAGTTTATTGTACTTGTGATGTTATCGAGAATTCACGAGTTCTCTTCCCGCGCCTTTCTAGGTTTCACAATCATTTGCGGATGTGATTAACAGAGAGGCGATACTTCAATGCTGGACTTATCGAACATTTGATCCACCGTTGCCGAGGAGGCCCTGTTTTTCCTCTGCTACTGGTAGGAAAGGCTTGATGGCTTTTGGAGAGGACAGATATGTGAGGTTAGTTCCTGCGCTCTCCTTGCACTGAAGTGTTCGTTGGTGTCTTAAATAGAAATACTAAAAGATTATTCATTTTAAAGAAAAATCTACTCCATTGGAGATATATGAGATCAGCTTCATTATGGTGTACTGAAGTTATAATGTGATAAGTAGCTGCAGAAAAAATATAAGAATGAGCGGTATTCTAGTAGTCTTACCTGTTTTTTTTTCCTTCAGATTTCAGGACTGGAGGTCAGAGTATTCTGTCAGTTCAGATAAGATAGTCTCAGAACGAAAACATAATGCATTTGACTCAGTAAAGGATAGGACTCTAGGAGCCTTGTCATTCTTTGGGAACGCTTCCCGTTCTGAAACCCTGAACAGATTAACTCCAGAGGAAAAGAAGGCTAAAACAAGAGTTCTTGATCCTCAAGGGCCATTTTTGCAAAGATGGAACAAGATATTTGTGATATCATGTCTTATTGCAGTTTCTGTGGACCCATTGTTCTTTTATATCCCTGTGATTGATGGCAACAAGCACTGCCTGTATCTGGATAAGAAGTTGGCAAAGATAGCAAGTATCATGCGCTTTTTCACAGATATCTTCTATTTGCTCCATATGATATTCCAGTTCAAAACAGGATTTGTTGCTCCCTCTTCCAGAGTATTTGGTCGAGGTGTCTTGGTTGAAGACACATTTGCGATAGCAAAGCGGTATCTATCAACATATTTCCTGATTGATTTTCTAGCTGTCCTACCCCTCCCTCAGGTACTTCACAAGCCATTTTCTTCATTAACCTGCAAGAGTATGTAAGATCACATGTTTCTTCTAATTCTGATTGTTTTGCTAGGATCCATTATGACTCATTGTATGCATGTACTTTTCTAAAAATTTACTCGCATACGATTATGAAGCCAGTCAGAAGCTGTTGCTGTTAGCTATTTTAGGATACTTTAATGAACTTGGAGAGTCTAATGGCCGGTACACATAGAGATATATAACATCCATGTAATCAAATGCAGCACTTGGGAACCAAAGCTTTACTAACTCAGCATGAGAGATTTAGTGCAGCTATGCACAGATAGGGATCTATGCACAGAAGTGTTAAGTGCTGATGAGATGAATCAACCAAGGAAATATTATCCCCTGGGAATTACGACGCAATAGTTAAGTGGGCCAGTGGGGGCATTCAGTAATTAGCATGTTGACTAATAAGCTAATGCTATGCAGTTCAGTTACTTGGTATGGTCGAAGTTTTGAGGCACGCACAAACCATGCCAACAAGGGCCCCATACTTTTGACCTATAAACTTGAATGTACTATTTTTAGGTTTGAATGGACAATGTTATAGATTATTGCTCTATGTGTGGAATCTCTTTTGTCATAAAGCTGTAAATGACCACGTCATTTTCTTAACCAGGTGTTTGTATTGATAGTGCTACCCAATCTCCAAGATTCAGAGGTTATGAAGGCAAAAGATGTGTTGATGGTTATAATTACATGTCAATATGTGCCTCGACTTGTCCGAATAATACCACTCTACCTTCAAATCACGAGGTCGGCTGGTATAATTACAGAGACAGCATGGGCTGGTGCTGCTTTTAACCTTTTAATTTATATGCTTGCTAGTCATGTGAGTTCTCTATTCTAAACCTAGTAAGAATGCAAGTTAACTTATTGCTCTTTTCCTTCTCTGTTATTAATTAACATCTTCCAGTTCAGAATTCACACTAATTTGAGTTTGTTGTATGTAGTTTTTGCATTCTTTTTATTCTTGATGGTAAGTGGTAACCCACTAAGTATTGCTTGATAGTCAATTTCTATCTGTGACTTGAGAGATTCCTCTTGAATGGACTTTAGTTTGACAGCCCTACATCAACACATAAAAATAATAGGTACATGTGGGAGTTCATATAAAAAATATTATCCTAGATTCATGACCATCTGGATTTTTCTCTTAACTTTTACTCGTCCTAGCAGTGCGCTCCAACAACGTCACATCACCAAAGCACATTGAACATATTTTTGAAACACACTGTTTTTTCATTATCAGCTTCTAAACCATAATGTCTGATACAAAGTATTCATAGCTCAAACATGAAATTGTCACGGTGAGACAAGTCACTTCAGCAAATATTAAGCCCATCTACATTGGGAGAATGATGGTAACATTTACTACTATGTGGAAATCAATCCTTGATTGCCACTTCATGTAATTTTATTTTTGAAAGAACAAAGATGTCCGGGAATGGCATGATAAAAGATGGATAAAGTTAATTCTTTTAAAATGTTATTTCTGTTCTAAAACAGAGTGACTTGCATGAACCACTAAACCTGGAATATTTGATGTGACGTGATTGTGATATGGGAATGCTGAGTATCTTATCCAAGCAAGTACTGGTTCAGTAAGCAATAACATACCACAGAGAACTTTGTAATTTTAGACCAGCCTGTGGAGTGGCTTGCATGAATCACCATGTTCTATTTAAACCTGGAATATTTGATCTTATGTGATTGTGATATGGGAGTGCTGAGCATCTTATCAAGCAAGTACTTGTTCACTAGCAATATCGTACCAGCGAACTTTGTGACTTTAGACTAGCCTGTATGCCACTGATGATTAATTCCCAGATAATGTGTAATTAATTTACGCATTTTTGGTTAGCCATACTCAAGATATTTGTATTGATCCATTAACTGCTTGCAGGTGTTTGGAGCTCTTTGGTACCTTCTTTCCATCGAGAGAGAAGAAACTTGTTGGACACAAGAATGTAAAACGAGAGGCTGCAATTCTGCATCCTTATACTGTGGGAGTACCCGAGCTGGAGAGAATACATTCTTAACAAGCACTTGTCTGACAAATGGTACCGCCGACATAGACCCAACATATGGAATTTACCTACCGGCTCTACAAACTGTTTCACAATCAAGGAGTTTCTTTGAGAAGTTTTTCTACTGCTTTTGGTGGGGTCTACAGAGTCTAAGGTTTACCCACCCTGCCTCCCACCATCACTCACAAATTTCTTGTTATCAGTTTTCAGTTTGTGTTTCACCTAGAAATATTGAATTGAATTAGATATTATATTTACGTATTTACTTACCTTCTGCAGCTCTCTTGGTCAAAATCTGAAAACAAGCACTTACACATGGGAGAATTTGTTTGCTGTTTTTGTCTCGATATCGGGTTTAGTCTTATTCGCACTCCTTATTGGTAACGTGCAGGTACGTATTTACCATGGATGCTGTTTTTTTGTATTATGCCTATTGTTGGAGTAACTTGTATCTGTTCACATAACTGTAATACATATGAAGTTTTAACTGCAAATAGTGCCTTTTTTATGGCATGCGAAAAGCACACCACAATCTAATGTGGGATGTTTTCCCCCTTTTAGGTAAACCTCCGCGTAGTTACTTCCTATGCCTAAATTCACTGTGGAATGTACCTGTAGTGTATGATTTCAGGATGCAAAAAGGAAGGTTTAGATGAATTTGTCTAATAGCTAATGCACATTATTCATGTAGTTTGCATTTGAGTGTCTTGGAATCAGTAGATGAATATACTCTAGTGGTAAAGAAGTATATCAAGCTCGTTTAGGTGGTAGAAGAGAGACATGGGAGTAATCTCTATATTTCCTCTAATCTATTGATTTGATAGCACAAAATGTTTGGACAGAACGTGAAATGAAACTGTTGTTAGAGATTTTTTTTAGGAATCTACAGAAGGAGAGGCTCCAATAATAGATTGGGGCAAATCTTTTGCCCCCATTTCAAAAAAAAAGGAGAGGCTCCAATAGCAGGATCTTTATTATTTTCTTTCATAAATATGGTAATCGGTAAATACTAGAACATCAAGATTTTCTATTTTTCCTAACCAAATCTGGATGATCGAGTGGTTCTCAGAACAACATTTTCCATAGATAAATTATAATTTTTTATATCCTTCTGTACTTCTTGAATCTGCCTGATTAGAAATAATTTTGGGACAACAAGTTTGAGGAAGATTTTTAGGAAACATGTTTTAAGTTAACGATAAATAATTACTTTATTTTTTTAAAAAGTCACTATTCGGTGTCTTGGTTGAACTATTAGAGAAACACTTAGACCCCTTAACTTAGTTTAGTATCACTCAAGCTCCAAGGCTCTCTCACACACGCACAAACACACACACACGGTCAAAATTTACTAAAAAGAGCATTGCTTACCCATTGGTTAGTTAGTATCGAAACAGTCATTTAGTTGTTAGGTTGTTAAGCATGTTATGCAAATCCAGGTAAAATGGGATATCCACAACATTTTTTTCTAAATGCCTGCAGGGTTTGTGCCATTGGCCTTAAACAGCTAACTCCATAGGCTATTTTGTAGCATTAGCTATGAAGAGATGATGTGTCATTGGCGTAGGCGTGCCTAGGGTTACTAGCTTCATGATGACATTATTATATAGTCTGAATTTGCTACCCACCGTGGGTACTGTTAACTGCACATACCTAGATTTCACATATTTTGTGCCTCTACACTATGCAACACTGTACTCCCTGTAATGTACACATCGATGTCACTGTATCTAGCTTGTACTTGTCCATTTGATGCATGCTAGACATTGAAAATGAATTCACGATCAGGCGTTAGTCGAATCCAAACTGCATTGACCATATCCTAGACAGTAGACATGGAGCATCAATCTTTTCCATCTGTTTGGAGGGATTTTCACGAAGATATAGTTTCTTTTTCTATTCCAAATGTTCCAAGATACCAAGTTACCTAGCTCCTTGAAGAGGAGTTTTGTGTCCAAAGCTAACATCCTAAAGATATCTAGCCTGCAGTTCCAGGAGATAAACCTGCCAATGGGTACACATCACCCACATCCAAACCCATACTCACACTTTTTGGGTAGGATATTGATAAACAGAAATTACCCGTTGCAATCTGGACATGGGGAGGGTAGTCCCCTGTTACCCATGAATAAACTCATACCCATACAGCTATAAAATTAGGTCTGCTTCTTCGTCTTGGTTCACTAAATTTCACCCGAGCGACTCTTTTTCTCTCTAGCGGTGTGAGCTCTCTCTTTCTCCCTCTCCCCCGAGCACTGTGAGCCAGCTGCGACTCGCCACCCAGCTTCACGCTGGACGGCGACGTTGCTGCCTCCGCACGTAGTAGTGAACTGGGGACCGCTCGTTCTGCCCAGATCAGCTACACGGGCCAATTGATCTCCAAGCATCAGCGTGTTGCTGCTAATTCATGGCTTCGCATTGCTACCTACCCATGGTTTTGCCCACATCCAGTGGATGATACCCAACTATTTTGGGTATGGGCAATCTGATATCTGATGGGTATGGGTAATTTTGGGTTTGCGTAACCATTACCCTCCTCAGAGGAAGCTTTACCAGGAAATAGTAATTGGATATCAAAATTTCAGCACTTAATAATGAGTGCATTAAAAATATAATATGAAGCCATTCTCTACAATCTGGCCGTTGCAGAATACACGTTTTTCATTTTCAACTTTGAAATTCTTCAAGGGCCGCATATCAGACTGTCGTATTCAACTACCAGATGTAATTCCAAGCCTTGACTAGTAGCCATACAGTGGACACCATAATCATGTTAGCTGCTAACAAGAACTGGTACTGCATCAACTTGGTTATTCTGAAAGTAAACATGGAATAACAATAACGTATACTTTCTTATATTTATTTGGAGATCATTTCAGAAGCTATCCCAGTGATCTTTTCAGTAGATTCCACAACTCACAAGTTATAAGTTATAACTGATCCGTATTCTCTTTTATGCATCATCATTCTCATTCATCTTTAAAGTGGCTCCTGATTATATGTCCATCAGTGTATTTTTTTTCATATATAAAGACAGAACTCCATTTTTTAAAGGTGTATCCAGAACAACTATCTTAATGTTATATTTACTAGGCAGCTAAGCTGTGTAAGGTTACCATGCTTCTCCTAATTCTCTGTTTTGATTCTGTAGACCTATTTACAATCAGCTTCAGTGCGCATAGAAGAAATGAGAGTGAAAAGGCGTGACACGGAACAATGGATGGCACATCGACTACTTCCTGAGAACCTCAAGGAGCGAATATTGCGTCATGAACAATACAGGTGGCAAGAAACAAGAGGTGTTGATGAAGAGGGCCTTCTTATGAATCTCCCCAAGGATCTTAGGAGAGAGATAAAACGGCATCTTTGTCTATCACTTCTCATGAGGGTATTTTCTCATATCTTTTCATTTTTAGGGAAATCTCTTATCCTTACATGGTTCTACTATTATAGAATTCTCGTCTCAAGTATCCCTGTCCCAGTATCACATTTACCGTTAGTGGTCTCACTCACCGTGCCAATGGAAATATACACAACCATGCCAATGCAATTTTCCAGTTCTGAAAAATGCCACAGGATGTGTCAGTGCCATGTGGGACCTGGACTGACATGTCATTCTTACATCCAGTGGCATTTTTCAGAGTTGAAACTTTACAGTGGCATGGTTCCAGTTTTCCCGTTTCTAGTGATGAGCTCTACAGGCTCAAACTTACAAACTAGCAAATCAGTGGATATTCTTTCCACTTGCTGTCCTCCAGTGGGATGTTCGTCCCAGTCACTGTTGCTTATCTAACTAAGTCAGTTCTTTTTCTTCGAAAACCTCTAAATCAGATTTTGAAAGCTAATATCGTGTTGCATATGCAGTAGAATTAGTGAGGTTTTTAAATCATGCAGTGAAAGCTCCAGATTTGACAGTTAGTTAGGTCTCTTCTTAGTCCTTCTCCACTGTTTGCAGGTTCCTATGTTTGAGAACATGGACGAGCAGCTCCTGGATGCAATGTGTGATCGCCTAAAGCCCATGCTGTACACTGAAGACAGCTGCATAATTCGAGAAGGAGACCCGGTGAATGAAATGCTTTTCGTTATGAGAGGATACCTCGAGAGTATGACAACAAATGGTGGACAGAGCGGTTTCTTCAACTCCAATGTTCTGAAAGGTGGAGACTTCTGCGGCGAAGAGCTCCTCACTTGGGCTCTTGACCCTGCTGCAGTTTCGAACCTTCCCAGCTCAACCAGGACAGTGAAGACATTGTCTGAAGTCGAAGCCTTTGTTCTGAGGGCTGATGATTTGAAGTTTGTGGCCACTCAGTTCAGGAAACTCCATAGCAAACAACTCCAGCATACCTTTAGATTCTACTCACAACAATGGAGAACCTGGGCAGCTTGTTTCATACAGGCAGCTTGGCACAGATATTGCAGAAAGAAGCTGGAAGATGCTTTGGTTGAGAAGGAGAAGAGGTTGCAAGCAGCGATTGTAAGCGATGACTCTACCAAGCTCAGTCTCGGCGCGGCACTGTATGCCTCACGTTTTGCTGGGAACATGATGCGGATCCTACGGCGTAACGCCACTCGAAAGGCCCGTTTGCAGGAAAGAGTGCCTGCAAGGCTGTTACAGAAGCCTGCAGAACCAAACTTTTTTGCTGAAGGAGAGTAATTTTTCCAAACACTGATACAAGCAGAAAGTCACGTTCCAACCCGTAAAACCTGACTCAGATATATGATTGGATGCTGTACATAGGTCGCTTGGTAAGCTTTGTGATTTATGTGATGCAATTCAATGTGTAATTGTTTTTTGTTGTCTGTACATGTGCTATCTTTGTATATGGAAATAGGGAATGCATCTGTTATAAAGCATTCCATACTGCATTCTTACCACATATATTTGGAGAGTTGGAAATTCTGTAAATGGAACTGATAATTTCTTCGTTCTAAACCATGTATGATGAATTGATGATATTATATTGTATTCCCTCTGTCCGAAATTAACTGACTCATGCAAATCTTGAAAATGCGAGTCAATTAATTTCTATGACATTGCAGAGTGCTGGGACCGAAGTTAGTTCTTGGTCGTACACCACAAGAGTCAATGTCTTCCAAAGAGGATGCAGGGTCAATGTCTTCCAAAGAGGATTGCATTGTAATCTCTACTGTATAATTTGCCTTACGGTGGTTTTCGTCTGTTATCCCTGGCGCGTCCGTTCCTATTTGTAAAGGAAACTGGCGATCTGTATGTACACGTATAGGAAACTGATCGTGATCGATGTGACCAAAGCTGCACGAGATAAAAGAGAAACGAACGTCTCTCTCCCAAAACCCACGTCTGTGTCTCTCCTAAAACCCTACCAGGCAAAAACCATAGTCGGCATGGCTATGGATGTGTCCAGGCGGTGGAGGTAGACCGACGGCGTGCCCTGCACGGAACATGGACATGAGCTAATTAATTGACAATCGATTAGGCTGACGATAGAAACTATTCGTGAGTACAACCATGAATTCGCTAGATGGAGCCGGAGGTCGCGGAAGCCGCATGGGCAGATGGGCGCACTGCACCAGCCGCACGCACCAACGGGTGCAGAGCCGGCCACCGGTGGTTTGAGGTGGCGACGGCTGGCTGCTAGGCGGACGCGTCTTTGAGAGCAAGTTCGACTCTCGAGACACGAGCGACTGGTATATCTTAAACTTCTCTACACGTGAGGCGACAAGTACTGGCAGCGGCATGCAGTTCGTATTGTATATCTATTTCCGAAAAGAGCGTCATGTCCTATAGGTCAGAGAAGATAAATTCCAAGCTGCTCGAGGTAGGCTCTATGGATCTCACTGGTTTATTTTATTACAATCGTGTGATCGCATTTTTCTCTAGAGCTAAACTGAATTTTTATTACGATCCACATATATTGACTCTTTTGGCTGAATCATGTGCCGTGCATGCTTTGAGTGGAGAATCCGAACATCAGGTGGACGTCATCCTGACCAGCAAAATTTCCCTTCAACCCCCCCCCCCCCCCCCCCCTCCCCCCCCTGTCCGCACAAGGACAAAATCTCCTGTTCTTTGTTTTTCTCTGTTTTGTGCTACCTTAGGATACATGCTTTACTCTATCTTCTTTCTATAGACACCGCTAATATATAACAAGACACTACTAATATATGCTGACAACTTCACTTAACAAAACGGTGCTGGTGACAGTAGAAGAAATCACTAGCAAACATGATACAACATGGTGGAAAGAACACCATCCATCCGTCGTGTGAGATGATTTTTTTTGTTATATTTGAGCTACGAATTTATTGTTTATTTGCATGCATATTGCATATGAACATATCTAAATTTTAATTCAATATTTGTTTCGGGATGAACTATGTCCATGTTACAGAAAATCAATCAACATAACAGTGATACAATGATGTCATATGCTATCTAGGTCTAGGGAGTTGATCTCAGTTAATAAGAAAGACATAATTTGGTCCTTGGTTTATTTACATATGATGTCGAATTGAATCTTCTATTGTTTTATAATATAATTTCTACAGAGTGTTCTTTTTAATATTATGTGGTTGTATTTTTACAAAAATATATTTTTAATATTTAATGAGTGACAAGAAAGAAAATTAAACAGTAACGCACAAACATTCAACTAGTAATCATAATAAGAGGGCAGTGGACGATAGTGCACCCTGTTGGACAATGTTGGACAGGTAGTATTAGAAATATGCCGTAGTGATAATCATATATGGAGTAGATGATAAGATTGCATACTTGTTTGTGAAACTCCGTACTAAACTAACTAATTAGTATAAATTGGTTTCCAGTTGAAATTTAGGTTAGGACACATGAATAACATACCAGCATATGTATTGGTTGATGAGCATGTTTCATATGCCATGAACCATGCTGTGAGACCGATCCAACTTTGATATTGTGACATTGCGAGAACCTTGTTTTCTCAGTAGGTCTCACGCAATTTGTATATAATGTCTGTGACAGGAGAGTGGTATATGTGCTTAAGATGTGTAGTGGCATAAGTACGAGTTACCAAACACTACTCTAAAATTTTTAGATCAAAAGGGCCCCAAAAGAGGGGATCCCCGGTCCCATTTCATAGAAACGAAACCAGATAAAACTATCCAAACAGTTTACAGAGGAGTCCACTAAAATTATTACATGGAAAACATGGTCTTCATGACAGCTAAACTAGGCATAAAAAGGAGGCTTTAGACTCCAAAGCTCTCACAGATCTCTCTGAGCTTCACCTTCAACTCGTTCGCAGGCAGCAGCCCCAGAGGTTTCACCCACTCACTACGCCAGCAAGGTGTGAGAGGAGAGGCAGGCATCATCTTGTCAGAGCTCTTGGGAGGGGTAGGAGAGACCTCCATGTGCAAGGATTCCACCAACGAAGCCATGCAGATGGTTCCAGAGCTCATCTCCACTCGAGGGGTCTTGGCGTTCGGAGCAAATTCATGATCTCCGCTGAGAACAGATCCATTTTCCCCAGCATGTAATCCTTGTACAACAGTCACCATTTCTTGATAGTTCTCAGAATGAGCCACCAGACCTATTTGATTCATAGCCAAGTTTGATTGCCAAATATAAGAGCATTCCTCGATTTCCAGATACCCCAGATAATCAAAGCGCAGACAATATTCAGCACGAAATGTTTCTTATTTGCAACCCAAAATTTGGCTATGGACTCAAAACAGGAACCTAAAGAGAAGCCAAAGAAGGTGGAAGTAAATTTCCAGATTTCCTTGGCCACCACACAATCGAAAAATAGGTGTTTAACAGATTTATTATCATTGCAGAACACATAGTACACCTATGCATCTTTTTCTCAAATTGTCTCCTGTCATGAGTTTGTTGTGAGCAAACAACCAAAGAAAGATGTGGACTCTGGGGGAACCACTAAATCCCGGATAGATGGGATATAGATGGGAACCACACATCTGAAGCTAATGATTTTATACAAAGAGCTAGCAGAGTAGATCCCACTAGCAGTGTGTTCCCAGATAAGTGAATCGCAGTTATTAGAGAAGGAAATGCTATAGCAGATTTTCTCAATTTCATACCACTGTCCATCATCGAAGGATTAAAATTTCTTATGAATGAGAGCATAATGTTCCCCTCATCCCATACTTCTGAAACATTGGCTAATTGTTCATTGCAAATACTATAGATATCCCAAAACTGGACAGAGAGGGGGGAGGTATCAAACCAAGTATCCTCCCAAAATTTAACTTGTATGCCATTACCAACTACCCATCTGTAACCAAATCTAACTGCTCTAGCAGCCCATAGGAAGCCTTTCCAGAATCTTGAAGATCCCAACTCTCTATAGGCAAAGATGTTTGGGTTACAAGTACTATACTTATTATCAATTCGGTTTTTCCAAAGATTTCCTTCTCCACTAATGTATCTCTTCAGCCAGGATGCAAGCAAGCAAATATTAACATCCCCGAGGGAAGGAATACCCAGCCCACCTTGCTCTTTTGGGAGGCAAACCAAATTCCATTTTGCAAGATGGAGTTTTCTATCCTCTCTAGAATCATTCCACAAGCAGTAAGACATCTGGGAATTGATGAGTTGCAAAGCCCATTTAGGGAATTTTAAGAAGGGAAGGAGATAAACATGGACGCTACCTAGACAGGTTCTAACTATAAGCACCCTTGCAGCATGTGAAAGAAGTTTCCCCCTCCATCCTGATAACCTTTTAAGGATTTTATCAAAGATTGGTTGGAGGTATTCTCTCCTAAGTTTATCATAATGCAAAGGAATGCCCAAATATTTAATAGGAAAAGATCCCACCACACATCCCAGGATCTGTTAGTAACCATTTTTTACTCATCATCTAGATTGATGGGGATCAGCTCACTTTTTCCATAATTAATTTTCATGCCCGAAACTTATTCAAAATAGGTCATTACCCATTTTAAGTTCCTGGCCTTTTCTAGGTTATTGTTAACAAATAGGATACCGTCATCTGCATACTGCAGACTAATCACCCCATTAGGGACAAATTGGGGACAGAGACCTTCAATCAACCCCTGAAGAGATGCTTTATGAAGCATCCTAGAGAAAACACCTACTACAAAATCACAAAGGAGTGGGGAAAGGGGATCCCCCTGTCCGAGGCCTCTTCCTGTAATGAAAGAGCCCCCTTTTGCACCATTAATATTAACAGCAACAGACCCATTCCTTGTGACCCGAGAAATCAGATTCCTAAAGAAGGGGCTAAAACCTCTTCTAAGTAAGAGCTCATCTAAGAAATATAGATTAACCATATCAAAAGCTTTATCGTAATCAAGCTTAAGAATTGCCCCTTTTTCATTCCCCTGAAGAACAGAGTGAAGGATTTTAGGGATACGGGTAGGCTACACTAGCGCAAATCAAATTTTCTACCGCGTAAACTAGGACTACTGTTGTCATAGATCACGGGATTACCACTAGACACGCAGTTGCGGAACTTGATGAAGCGCGTCGAGGCAGTGCAGACGATCTACGTCTCCTCCTCGTTCTCGCCCCACGAGCAGCTCCCCTTGCGCGGCTCGTACAAGCGCTACAGATGCAGCGCCTCCGAGGTATCCACACGTACAGGGTGGAAGCGTCAGACGCCGGACTGCTAGGTCCGCGCGTGCAACACATGCGTGAGGAGTGGCGTCTAGGTGGAATGGTCTAACCCTGGTCAGCACGCCCCACCCTCTCTTATATAGGCGTCCCTAGTGGGCTTCTACATTAGCATCCCATTAGTAGCCTAAGCCTGGTCTAATTCGGATCCAATCCTCATTAGGCTTCTAGCCCCTTAAGTGTGTGACCCTATAGGTTCATATGCGTACATGACACGAATATACTTATTCTGTCAATAGCTGGTAGCGGCCTCTAGCAAGACGTGCCAACTCCTAAACGCATACAAAGATCATATCGGACGAACCATCACAAGGTTTAGCACATGTCTTTCCCTTTGCCTCACGATGTTTGGTGTAGCTCCAAGCTGACCTCCCTTTCTCGATACTGTGATTCAAAATCCCTTTACTAGGTTAACTCTTAACCATATGTAGCACGGCCATGCATTTCTGGATCCGATCACTCGAGGGGCCCAGAGATATCTCTCTCAAGTAGAGAGGGGCAAATCCCATCTTGATTGACCATGCTTTGCAGCATGCTTCAGGACAAACCCGAAAGCTACCTTTATAACTACCCAGTTACGGAGCAACGTTTGATAGCCCCAAAGTAGGTCGATCCACATCTCAAGTACATGTGACAATCTCAGGTCTAAGGACAAAACATACACGGTGTGTAGAGAGAGAGCTGCAAATAATTGCCAGTCTCAAGTTGGGTCAGTCCAACCCCATGTTCATAACATGTGTCCACATCATTGGTTTGACATCTCCATGTCTATGACTTGCGAAACATAGTCATCAACCAATCGACGTGCTAGTCTAATATTCACATGTGTCCTCGCATGAACTCCGACTAGGGACAACTATTAAATAAACATACAAGTATAGAGTTTCACAAACAATTCGAGGGTGAGTGCTTCTATCGACTCGTTGCTACAATCTAGTAGATAGATCTTGGCTTGTTTGTGTGCATGCCGGTAGATTTTTTTTCCATGCTACGAACCCCTACAGTATCCACTGGGTGTGTTGGGAATATGCCCAAGAGGAAATCATGTATGATATGATTCCCATTGTATTCATAAAGTTATTAATTTATCCTTGCATGAACATCTGATGTATATAATTGAATATGTGTTTCAGTTGTAGAACTATATATTCATGTTGTTCATACTAAGTATCCTTGGTCATTGAGGTTGTGTTGGATACACAACTTAGACTAATGTGAAAGTTGGCAGATGACTCGGTTCCACTTGTCATGGCATGGTGATGCTATTGCAACTTACACATATTTGGCTAAAGAGTTTAACGAGTCGGATTAACCCATATTGAGATACAACGAACAAGTCATCATTTGTATATCTCAATCAATGTAATCCTTAGACCTGAGGTTATTGCACAATCCGAATTGTGGATCATCGACTTAGACTCTATCAAACGCTGATCAGTAACATGGCAGTTATAAAGGCAGAGTTGAAGGGATACGGGTAGGCTACACTAGCGCAAATCAAAATTTTCTACCGCGTAAACCAGGATTACTGTTGTCATAGATCACGGGATTACCACTAGACGTGCAGTTGCGAAACTTGATGAAGCGCATCGAGGCAGTGTAGATGTTATACGTCTCCTCCTCGTCCTCGTCCCACGAGCAGCTCCCCTTGCGCGGCTCATCCAAGTGCCACAGATGCAGCACCTCTGAGGTATCCACACGTGCGGGGTGGAAGCGTCAGACGCCGGACTACTAGGTCCGCGCGCAATACAGCCGTGAGGAGTGGTGGCTGGGTGGAATGGTATATCCTTGGTCAGCTCGCCCTACCCTCTCTTATATAAGCGTCTCTAGTGGGCTTCTACATTAGCAGCCCATTAGTAGCCTAAGCCTGGTCTAGTTCGGATCTAATCCTAATTAGGCTTCCAGCCCATTAAGTGTGTAACCCTATAGGTTCATATACGTATAGACATGACACGAATACACTTATTCTGTCAATAGTTGATAGCGGCCTCTAGCAAGACGTGCCAACTCCTAAACATATACAAAGATCATATCGGACGAACCATCACAAGGTTTAGTACGTATCTTTCCCTTTTCCTCACGCTATTTGGTCTAGCTCCAAGCTGACCTCCCTTTCTCGATACCGTGATTCGGAATCCCTTTACTAGGTTAACTCATAACTTTATGTAGCACGGCCATGCATTTTTGGATCCGATCACTCGAGGGGCCCAGAGATATCTCTCTCAAGTAGAGAGGGGGAAATCCCATCTTGATTGACCATGCCTTGCAGCATGCTTCAGGACAAACCCAAAAACTACCTTTATAACTACCCAGTTACGGAGTAGCGTCTGATAGCCCCAAAGTAGGTCGATCCACATCTCAAGTACATGCGACAACCTCAGGTATAAGGACAAAACGTACACGATGTATAGAGAGACCTGAAAGTCTAATTGCCAGTCTCAAGTTGGGTCAGTCCAACCCCATGTTCATAAAATGTGTCCACATCATTGGTTTGACATCTCCATGTCTATGACTTGTAAAACATAGTCATCAACCAATCAATGTGCTAGGCTAATATTCACGTGTGTCCTCACATGAACTCCGACTAGGGACAACTATTAAATAAACATACAAGTATAGAGTTTCACAAACAATTCACATAATTGCCAATCAATACAAGTTGCCTGATATGGATATTCAAGGAACATAACAATAACTCATGGATACATAAGAAATATAATCATCTCTATGATTGCCTCTAGGGCATATTTCCTTCAAGGACCTCATGTGCAGTCACCACACTCTCCAAAATGTACCTCCCTTTTATAAAGTCAGTTTGATTTGGAGAAATGAGAAGATCCATGAGGAGGGAAAGGCTATTAGTCAAGACTTCAGTGAAAAGCTTAAAAATGCAGTTAAGGAGACTAATTGGTCTAATTTTTTTCATATTGGTAGCATCTGGTTCTTTTGGAATGAGTGTAAGCACTGCAAAATTAAGCCTGTATATGTCCAAATTTCCATTGTGGAAATCATGAAACATATCCATTATATATTTCTTAACCACATTCCAATTTTTTTGATAAAAAATAAAGGAAAGTCCATCAGGGCAGGAGCTCCATCAGAGTAAGAATTAAAATGGGCCTTTTTCACCTCTTCCTCAGAAAAAGGTGAGACTAGAGAAGAGTTCCCTTCAAGTGATACTTTCTCGTTATCATTAAAGAAGTTTTCACTTAAAGAAAACCCTCCTCTGTCCTCAGGGATAAAGAGTTTTTTAATAAAAGCTTGCTGCAATATCTAGCATCACCCCAGCTCAAAAGTGGGTCCCTCATCTCCATCTAGGGAGTGAATAAGAGTTTTCCTTCTTCTCTGGTTTGCTATGACATGGAACTATGCAGTGTTTCTATCTCCTTCAAGAATGTCCCTATCTCTGGATCTCTACTTAGCTTTGACTTCTTATTTAAGCCAGATAGCTTGCATCTCAGAGTTAATCACCCTCATTCTATCTAGTTCTTGGTCAGATAGAGGTTCTGTTTCTTCCTTTATGTCAAGGCAATCATATTCCTCCACCATCTCTCTTTTAAGCTATCTGAGATCAACTTCAATATTTCTACTCCAACCTTTAGTATTCCTCCTAAATCTTCTAACTTTTTCCTGCAACCTGTCTAGGGATGTTTTCCCATTGGTAGTTGCATTCCAGATTTTAGTGACTAGATCAGAAAAGTCATCTCTAAGCAGCCACCACTTCTCAAACTTGTAACTAGGTTTTATAGGAGTGATGCCTATCCCAGAATCCCAAAGGAGTGGGGTATGGTCACTACCCAATCTAGTACAAGCTTGAGTACTATCTAAAGGGAAAAACATCTAATTCAGTATTATAGAAAACCCTATCAATAGTGGACATGATCAAGTTTTTTTGATTATTGGCCCAAGTGAATTCCCTGTTGCCAATTTTAACTTCTAAAAGACCTAGAGGTCAATCCAAGCATTGAATTTGTCACACCATTTTTGGTTGACAGCCCCATTGCTTTTGTCCCTCAGATATCTAACCAAATTAAAGTCCCCACTAATTAGGGTGGGTAAGGAATTATCCATGAATAGACTATGCAGTTCTGAAATGAATTCTTCCTTCCCTTCTTCATATGGGGAGCCATAAATAGAAACATGCCTCCAAATTTTGCAGCCTACCTTTTTTTGAATAACACATGAGACTGAGAAGGTTTTGATCTCCCAGGACAAGATGTCAAACAAATCAAGATCAACTCCAACTAGAATCGCTCATGCAGTCCCTTTGGTTGGGAGGAAATTCCAGGAAAAAATCCTATTGAAACTAATGGAACTTAAAAAGGAGGCGGTGAATCTTTCCTTTTTAGTTTCCTGAAAAGAAACTATGGATGCATGAGTTTTAGCAATAATATCATGTATGTATTCTTTTCTACCTTTTTGCAGAGATACTTCTAATATTCCAGGAGAGACTATTTAAAATAATCATGATAAACAATTTTCCTAGGGTGCTTGACCCGTTTGTGTTTACCTACTTCTGTCCACAATCTATCACTATAATCATCTAAATCTTCAAATTTATAAAGAACATCAGGAGTGGAAGGTGGAGATCCATCTCCACAGGGTACATGTCCCTGCTTTCTACTGATCTAGAGGGTGAAACCACATTGTTCTGAGACAGTGGACCCAAAGGAACAGAAATAAAGGAACTAGCTCCAGTAGGGTTGGTGCATCCATGATGTGCACCCATAGTACCATGAGGAAAAATCTAAAGAATTAAAAGCAGTACTATTTATCCTAGAGTGTAAGACAAAAGGAGTTTCAATTTTAGTTGTATCAATATCCTTGTTTTGTTCTTCCAAAGCAATGTTCACACCTATTTTATCAGCCACATCTAGCAAGTTTTTTTCTTGAAGAACATCAAAAGGATTGGATTTGGATATACCTTGGATTTTGGATACTACTGGCATCTCCAAATTCTTCCTTTTCTTGTTATCTTGTGCTAGCTCAAGAATTGACTTCCCATCATGCTTCTAGAGCCTGTCACATTGCCTAGTCCCTTGAATTGGACCCACTTACTTTTTTTCAGAGTGTTTTCAACCAGAGGAGGGAGTTATTCAGCTGACAGCTGGTGACATGGTTATACCCCACGAGTACACAACATTGGCATACCTAGTCCAGCCCAAGGAATACCCCCGACAAGATACACGGCCTGTGGATATTTTGGGTGGACCAAGCCCATGACGCCTTCAGATCCTTGGAGAACAAGACTAGAGTAGATAGAATTTCAAAGGGGACAAACCCTAATCTATAACCGACTCGACCTGCGCCCGGGACCTGCCTATCTATATAAAGGCTAGGAGGGCACGACGAGGAGGATCATACTCACCTCATACGCATCTCACGCCAGATTGCATCTGCACACCCCTGTAACCTTCGGTTCCGCCGTAATCAAGAGCAGACAAGCAGGAGTAGGGTTTTCCCTCCGGGGGTCCGAACCTGGGTAAACCTCGTGTCCCCGCGTTGCTTGTCTGTTAACCTTTCCACGATCTCCAGCATCCCCATCTTCTCCAAAACCCAAGTCCATAACAATGGGCATTGACGAGATCGAACCTCGTCAATTGGCGCCATCTGTGGGAAGTGGGGACGCTGATTGTGTGATCGTGATGGTCCCATCCGGAGCGACTACAACTCATCGGCGATGGAGAATTGCCTCCTCTTCGGCACCTTCGACTTCACGCCCACTCGCCGGCCACCATGAGGGATTTCGAGTCCGTCGGCGACGACCTCAAGATGCTGTTCGGGAGCTTCTGCTTCCAGGTAGGGCAGACCGGCACCCTCCGCCTCCTAGAGCGGGTGACACCACCGTCCACCAGGCCCGCTTCGTGGGTCCCACCCATCAGCATGTTATGCACGTCGACACTGACAGACGAGTCATATGACAGCAGTAGCTGCAACTCAGATATGTGTGGCCCTCCCTCGGATGAAGGAACCTACGGTTCCGGATCCGAAAGCTGTGGCAGCAGCGATCTAGTCTGTGGGCGTTACCTATGCGCCGTGGTCATCCAGAGCGAAGCAGAACTGCCTCCAGGTTCGAGTGCGCCTAACCCGCCTCCCAACCCGCAAGGTGAGAACGGAGGAAACTTGGGAGCTCCATCGCTCAGGCCCAACGAAGGCGACACCAACGCCTACCAGAAGATCAACCTCAACAAGGAAGGATGGCGCCAAGCACGCGAAGCTGTGGCACACAACGTCATCCTACCTATGAACGCTTCGCGGGATATGCTGATGCCTACCACCTCCTCCTCATCAACGAGAATAACCGGCAGGTAAAACTGCAGGAGGAGCTCGAAAAACGTAAGCAGGCGGCTTCGGAGTCTAGCGCGCGGCGAGCTGCGCTCTCCGCCACTGGTGGCTCCAGCTCGCAGCAACAATGCCAACAAACATCGCTCCCGCATGGAGCACATGGACCCCGCCGCGCGCCGCGAAGTCACCAGGGTCCTCAACACGTCCTTCATGACGATGGACGTGAACGGCAACGTCATGCCGAAAACACCATAGGCTGCGATCATGGCGGCCACTACATACCTCGCGTCTCATCCACCTCCAGTGGGTGACCCAAAGAGCGCCATGCACAAGTCCGCGCTAGCTGGTATTGGACTCGTCGGAGCTGCGCTCCATAATGAGGCCGAAGAAAAAAACTGTGGTCAAGTTCACCCACAACCCTACACCCTCATCCGACGAGGACGAGCACGATCCGCCTCGACGCCGCAAGAGCCCATGGAGCCGCAACAAAGACTACAACGCTCGAAACGATCTCACCCAACGCAAGATCGACAAGGCACACACTAAACACGCATGTTCAACCGAATTCGACGAAGAGGACGACGAAGAGTGGTGCAGAGCAAGATGCTTTAGGAGATCCGTTCGGCGAACGCGGATGCCGAAAAATTTCAAGATCCCTTCGGATACTCCGAAGTTTGATGGCACACATGACCCAAAGGCCTGGCTCAGCGATCACCTCTCATCCGTCAAGCTGCATGGCGGTAACAGGAACACCGCCTTACAATGCCTTCAGCTGCAGCTGACATGCGCGGCTCGGATCTGGCTTAGCAGCCTGTCCTCCGGCTCCATCCGAAGCTGGGAGGAGCTAGCATACAGCTTCATCCGCAACTTTAAGGGCACCAGCAAGAGGCCAACCTCGATCGAGGAACTGCGAGCTTGCACCCAACATACCGGCGAGTCCATTCGCTCGTACATCCTACGCTGGTCCCACATCAAGAACACCGCCGCGCACATCTCCGATGAAAGGACAATCAACGCCTTCAAGGATGGTGTCAAGCGCCCAGACTTCAAGGAAGAACTTGGGCGTGTCAAGCCCAAGACACTCGACCACCTCATGGACATCTCCAACCGATGGGCAGATGGCGAGGACTCCCTCCACCGAATGCATTCGGATGACGAGGACGACTATGGCCACAGGCGAGAATTCCTCAGCAAGCGAGGATCGCACATCTACGACGACCGCGATGGAGTCAACATGGTCGCGGCTGGATACGCCGACTGACGAAACAACGACAACTACAGCAGTGGATACCACGGAGGCAACTTCTGCGACGGAGGGCGACCCACACAGACGTGGCAACATCGCAGCCGCGATGACGATCCCTCGACATACAACAAATTGTCTGGTCCTTGCACAATCCACTTCTACATCGACAAGCAGGATGGCAAGAAGAAGGCCAGCCACAGGCTAAAAGACTGTCGCGAGTTCTAGAAGCTTAGCGAGGGTCTCACCCAAATATGACACCAGATCGTGAACCCTAGATTTGGGCCCGCACTTATACCAGGTGACATCGCCCACGGAGCTCATCCACCACCACCTGCTGGACCGTCGAATCCAGCAATCACACCAGCGCCAAATAACGACACAAGAGGGTACCTGCCGCCAAAGGGGCCCCTGATGATCCAGAAGGGGCGCCCAACCAACGTGGTGCAAAAGAAAATCACCCTCCAGGTCAACGTGGCGGTAGCCTCCCCACCAACCATCCCTGAGTACCTCAGTGGCTCGGAGTCCTGCATCACATTCGACCATTCGGATCACCCACGCCAGATCCCTCGCCCAGGTGATGTTGCCCTGGTGCTCGAGGAACAGATCAAGTATTCAAGATGAGCCACGTCTTCATGGACGGAGGCAGCGACATTAATCTGATGTTCGGTAGCACACTCGCAGCAATGCGGATCCTGCTGTGCAGCCTGGAGCAATTAGATATAACGTTCCACGACATAGTCCCAGGGAAAGGCATATATCCCCTGGGGAAGATAAGGCTCGACGTCATCTTCGGCCAGCCCGAAAACTTCAGGCGCGAGCGATTGGAGTTCGAAGTGGTGGACTGGCCATCACAGTACCATGCCATCCTTGGGCGCATGGCATTCGCACGATTCCTGGCAGTACCGCACTACGCGTACCTGCTACTGAAGATGCCAGGACCCAGAGGCGTCATCACCATCCAAGGAAGCTTCACCCGGTTCGACCACTGCGATAGAGACTTCAACAGAATCTTCCAGTCGTTCGGCATGCAGGAGGAGCTCACAAGGCTCAGAGAGGTGACAGACAATGGGGCACCCCCAATTGCTAAACAAAATGCACCCGATATGTCGTTCGACTCCACGGTCAACACAAAAAAGGTGCAGGTCCACCCGACGGACGCCTTCAAGACGGCGCTGATCGCCAACGACCTCAGCCCCGTATAGGAAAGCGCGCTCATTGAATTCCTCCGTGAGTGCTGTGAAATCTTCGCCTGGTGTCCTGCGGACATGCTAGGAGTTCCTAGGGAATTCGCCGAGCATGCAGTCAATGTCTTCCCTAACGCAAAGACAGTCAAGCAGTCGATCCGACGACTGTCCGAGCTAAGAGCTGAAGCCATTGGAAACAAAGTCAACAGACTGCTGAAAGAGCATTTTTCTATCCCTCTGATTTTGATGTTTGATAACAATACATTTATCGATTTAACCGTGTACTAAGTTTATCACAGGATTGATAAAAGAAGGCACAAGTCATGGCATAGTTTTTCCCCTTGCAGAAACTTCTGTGTCAACCGGTAGTACCGGACCTGCAATCGGTACTACCGCTTGGCACCGGTACTACCGGTTCCAGTACCGGTTGGCACCGATCAAAAGTGAGAAGGGTGAGTACTAGTCAGTACACACCGGTACCACGGAGCGGCACTACCGGCCCAACTGGTAGTACCGCTTGGTACAAGCGGTACTACCGCTTGAGGCGGTCGTATCGCTCATCGGTACCGGTGCATACTGACTAGCACCCTCCCCTCTCCGTTTTGGTCAGTACCAAGCGGTACTTGGGACCGGTACTACCGCTCGAACCGGTAGTACCGCTTACTAGGCCCGGTACTACCGCTTGGGGGTAGTACCGCAAGGGGGTACCGCCCAAGACTGAAGATTTCTGAAGAACAAGGTCTCCACCGGTACTTGGTCCGGTACTAGACCGGTAGTACCGCTTGCAAGCAGTACTACCGCTTGAGTACCGGTACTACCGGTCATTTATTGCTCCAATGGCCACATATTCCGTGGAGGGGTATAAATACCCCTCCACCTACCTTGGGACAAATTGCTCAGCACATTAAAGTCATTGCCCACCATTGGAGTCCATTGGAGCCACTCAAATTCGCAAGATCTCATCATCCAACCACCCAAAGTCCTTGATCTTTTGGGATTCGAAGGAGGAGTCCCCGATCTACTACTTCACCAAAAGAGATCTTCATTTCCCCCTCATTTCATTGAGGGCCCCTTTTTCTCTAGTGTTTTGTTGGAAACCCTAGCTCGTGTTTTTGTTCTTACAAGCTTGTCTTTGATTGCTTTGACAACTTGCTTGTATTTGGGAGCCTCCGATTAAGTTGTGGATGTGTGCCCCAAACTTGTAACGGTGCCGGCTTCCACTTGAAGGTTGCCGATATAGTGGAAGGTGAATCGATCCCGTTGGGGTGAGATTCATCGGAGAACAAGGGAGGCCTCTTGTGGCGTTGGTGGTTTGAAACCACCCCCTCTCCAAACGTAGACGTACTTACCCTCAAAAGGAAGGAACTACGGGAAACAAATCCTTGTGTCTCCGCGTCCACTTTTCGGTTACCTCTATCCTTTACCGCACCTTACTTACTTGTTACTACTTTGTGTTGTGGTAGCCCTTGCATTTTGTCATATAGGTAAATTCACCGTAGTTGCATTATCTAGAGAATTTACCTTATTGTCAAACCTTAATTTGAAAAAGAAGAATTTTTGAAGTAGCACCTATTCACCCCCCCTCTAGGTGCCCATACGATCCTTTCAATTGGTATCAGAGCCTCAGCTCTTTATTCGGGCTTTACCGCCTAAGAGAATATGGGTAGCCAAGAAGGGGAAGGTGGTAGTGAGTCAACTCCGGTGACCATGGAAGATCTCAGAAACTTGGAAACAAGATTGAGCTCTTCCTTGGTCAACGAAGTCAAGAAGATGCTTGAGAAACTTCTTAAAGACAAAGATGGCTCATCACCCCATCCCCTCAAGAGGAACTACCATCCGCACCTAAAGGGAATACTCCGGTATCCCCCGAAGGTATGGTGATAGGGGATAAACTAGACACTACTAATTCCTCCACACGACTTGATGGGGGGAAGGGCGAGCACCATGACTCTTGGTACTCTCCCAATCCTCCCATCCCTCACCCTCATGTATACAATAGAGGTGACCCACCTAAGCTTGAAGAGTCTGCTACTTTTTCTCAATGGCAATCACTAATGAGAACTCATATGCGCAGCTCTTGCATTGAACTATGGAACATCATCGAGCATGGACTCTTTATTGGGGATCCAAACAACTTGACAAGAAGAGAGGTTGTCAATAGTCAACTCAATGCCACTGCTTTGCATATGATTCAACAAGGATTGGGAACGAAGGATTATCCACACATTGAGCACTTTAGCATTGCCAAGGAAGCTTGGGATGCTCTCACTGTGTTGTTTGTTGGAAATGAGAGTATGAGGAGGAACAGATATGATGCTCTAAGCAATGAAGCCGAAGGTTTCTACATGAAAGAAGGTGAAGATCACGAAGACATGTATCGAAGGCTCAAGACCACCGCCACCGCTTTTAGAAATGTGGGTGCCTCACATGTGGATGATGCATGGATAAAAAGGAAATATGTGAGTGCACTCATGCCTTTTGAGCCCACCGACTTGAAGAGCTTACAAGGAAGACACAACTACCATCTCATGACCTCAAACAAAGTTATGCAAGAGATGGCCGCTTTCAAGGTCACCACCAAGAACGCCAAAGATACCCGTGCTCGTGCTCTCGGTATGAGCAATGTGGTCAATGTTGCTTTAAAGGCCAAAGTTGTGAACTTTGAAGATGAAGATGATAGTGATGAAGGCCTCTCCTTGGACCATCCCGATGATGTCAAGATTGCTCGTAGTCAATATATGGCTTTCTATGCAAAGAACTTTTGGAAGAATCCCGCCACGGCCAAGATGGAAATGCAACGGAGAAGCAATCCAAATGGGAAAAGAGAGAATGCCACTAGGTTGAGAACTTGTTTCAATTGTGGTGACCGCTACCACTTTGTGGCAAGCTGCCCCTATGAGAAGAGAGAAAATAATGGTGGGAAGCTTGTGTTGAAGAAGACTCTCAAGGCACCCTACAAGAAACCTTTCATAAAAAAGAACCCCATCAACAAGAAATCGGGAGAAATTGTCTTGATCACTCATGAAGAATACTCCTCCGATATTGACGATGATGAAGATGAGGAAGAAGAAGAAACCTCACATGGTATGGCTGCTCTAGCCACCACCTCTACTCCGACACTCTCACTCTTCGACTCTCCAAATGAGAACTCTTCCTACAAGGACGTCACTTGCCTTATGGCAAGAGGAACGGAGGTATCCTCATCATCTCACTCTACTCAATTAGATAATGATGAAATTGATGATGAAATGTCTCTTGATGTTAAAAAGGAATTAATTGCCTTTGATGAGTTCATGACTAACCTAGAAGGTGATGCTAAACTACATTTTGGGAACATCTTAGATCAACTCTCCCACACTCAAGAGCTTCTAGATGTTAGATGTAAACTTGGGCATGAACATATGATTGAACTAGAGGCTTTAAGCAATGCTCTAGAAGAAGAACAAGAGACTAGGTTGTCCCTTGAGTCAAAACTTGAAGGGCTTGATGAGGCCAATGACATCATTGTTAACAAACTCATTAAAGAGCGTGATCATGCTATTGCTAAATACAAAAGAGCTAAAAAGGACAAGGTTGAGTTTGGTGTGGTTCATGAAAAACTTGCCGAGGACTTTAGCTTGCTTAACAAGGCCCACAAAGCCTTGGAGAGTGAACTCTTGTCTCTCACAAAGTCCCATGAAACGCTTCAAACTCAATTGGCCAATATTCCTTCACCTAGTAACTTCATTCCATCAAGTAGCACGACTATCCTTGAAGAGAATGCTAGGTTGAAGGGGGAGCTTGCAAATACCACATTTCCACAAGGTAACAAGTCTATTGATGATCTTTTGAGCAAGCAAAGGCGTAGTGGTGATAAAGGGGGCATTGGTTTTGTCTCCAAAACAAAGAAGAAGAACAACAACAAGAAGAAGAAGGACAAGCCCGCACAAGAGACCAACAAGTCCATTGTGGGAAGTAAGACCACAATTGGCAAAACTATGTCTCATGACGATTTTGCAGGAAGTGCTAACCCTCACTATGTTCTAATGCGTGATTACTATGGTAATGTGTATGCACAATATGTTGGTCCGTATGATGGTTATATTGCTTGGTCTATTTGGGTTCCCAAGACCCTTGTTGCTAACAAAAGAGGACCCATTGAAAAATGGGTACCTAAAAACTAGCTTGATCTTTTGTAGACCTATGCTTCCGGAGGTTCAAAATGAGTGCTTGATAGTGGCTGCACTTGTCATATGACCGGAAGCTCGTCTATTGTCAAGGACTTGGTGTCAAATGAAGATCAAATCACCGTCACTTATGCCGACAAGTCAAAATCTACGGTAATGGGTTTCGACAAGGTAGTGGTGGCTCACGACATTACACTCGTGAACGTCATGCTTGTTGAAACCCTTGGTTACAATTTACTTTCTGCCCGTGCACTTAGAAAGATGGGCTTTGCCGTCTTTATTGATAATGATATTGTGGTCCTCTTGTGGAGCAAGTCTCTCAAGGTCGCCTTCGTTGGGTACGTCGAAAATGACTTGTATGTGGTGGACTTTTCGGGGCAAGCCACTGTAGGTCCGATGTGCTTATACGGAAAGGCCGATGTGGGCTGGCTATGGCACCGCCGACTAGCCCATGTCAATATGAGAACTTTGCAAATTCTCCATAAAGAGGGTCATATTATTGGACTAAAAGAAAATGTTTCCTTTGCCAAAGATCGTGTTTGCAGGGCATGTGTTCTAGGGAAGATGCATGACGCTCCTCATAAGCCCACGAACCAAATCAAGTCTAACAAGATCTTGGAACTTCTTCATGTGGACCTATTTGGTCCTCCATCTCATGCAAGCCTTGGGTGGAAGAAATATTGTTTGGTGATTGTTGAAGACTTTTCAAGATACTCTTGGGTTTATTTCTTCAAGTTGAAGAGTGAAACTCAAAGGACTTTTATCGACTTCATCAACTTGGTTCAACGACAACACAATGTTCCCGTGTTGATTATAAGAAGTGACAACGACACCGAGTTCAAGAACTACACCTTGAATGACTTTCTTAGTGATGAGGGGATTAAGCATCAATATTCCGCCGCATACACCCCTCAACAAAATGGTGTGGCCGAAAGGAAGAACCGGACTCTCATTGAGATGGCTAGGACCATGTTGGCGGAGTTTAAATCTCCATACAACTTCTAGGCCGAAGCCGTCTCCACCGCTTGCCATGCTTCAAACCGGCTCTACCTCCGCAAGAAAATCAACAAGACTCCATATGAGATACTTACCGGTAACAAGCCCAACATATCTTATTTCCGGGTGTTTGGTTGTAAGTGTTTCTATCTCATCAAAGGTGTTCGTTTGTCTAAATTCGAATCTAAAGCATTAGAGGGTATTTTTGGTGGCTATGGTCTCGAATCTCACACTTATAGAATCTATGACAAGCTCTCCGGAGCCGTCATAGAATCTTGTAGTGTGACCTTCGAAGAATATGATGGTCCCTAAGGGGGGCGTGTTGATGCTTGTGATGCAGATGTTGAAATGCCTCAGGATGCCATAGGAAGAATGGGTGTGGGTTATATCCGCCCCATTGAGGAACCCCTTATGGCGGATCGAGAAGAACTATGCTCCACTCGAGTGGAGCCCTCATCTTCACAACCTCAACATGCTCCATCTACCGAGGAGGACGTTGACTCAAGCCAAAGACAAGATGTGGACCCTCAACATAGTGATCAATGTGTGAACTCTAGTCAAAGGGTACTTGATCCATCGGATGGGGTGTCAAGTGGAGTCAAGTCAATTTGCCAAGGAAGATCCATCCAAGCTGTTTTGAGGGGTGCTCAAATTGAGGCTAGAAGAACACTTGATCAAGACCAAGGTCAATCTGTGCCTCCCAATATAGAGGATGAATCCAATAATGATCAAGGTCAAGTTGATGGTCAAGACGAGGATCAAAATGATGAAGAGGGTCCTCCAAGAAACAATAAGGAGATCCACGCTCTTCGCGAAGCTAGAAAGGAAAGAATGTTGGAAATAAGAGACCACTCCCTCCAAAATGTTGTTGGAGATTTAAGGAAAGGTATTTCCACTCGATCTCAATTGAAGAGGTTCAGTGAACATCAAGCTCACATTTCCATGATTGAACCAAAGAAAGTGTGGGAAGCTCTTGAAGATTCAGATTGGTTAGAAGCTATGCACAAAGAGCTCAACAATTTTGAGAGAAACAAAGTGTGGAAGTTAGTTGAGAAGCCAAAGGATTGCCGCAATGTTATTGGAACAAAGTGGATATTCAAGAACAAGCAAGATGAGCATGGGATTATTGTAAGGAACAAGGCTAGATTGGTTGCATAAGGTTATTCCCAAATTGAAGGCATTGATTATGGAGAGAATTATGCACCCGTGGCTCGCCTTGAGTCCATCCGTATCCTTCTTGCTTTTGCGGCACATCATAACTTTAAGTTGCAACAAATGGATGTAGAAAGTGCATTCCTTTATGGTCCTTTGAATGAATTGGTATATGTTAAGCAACCCCCGGGATTTGAGGACCCCAACTTCCCAAACCATGTCTACAAACTTGATAAGGCGCTCTATGGGCTCAAGCAAGCCCCACGCACGTGGTATGAGCACCTTAGAGAGTTATTGTTTGATCGTGGCTTTGAGGTTGGAAAAATCGATCCCACTCTTTTTACTAAGAGGGTTAATGGGGAGCTTTTTGTATGCCAAATCTATGTTGATGATATTATCTTTGGCTCTTCTAACAAAGCTTTTAATGATGAATTCTCAAAGCTTATGACTAGTAGGTTCCGGATGTCCTTGATGGGGGAGTTGAAAGTATTCCTTGGGTTTGAGATCAAGCAAGTTAGAGGAGGTACATTCTTCAATCAATCCAAGTATACCCAAGATATGCTCAAGAGATTCAAAATGCAAGAGTTGAATGGATCCCCAACTCCCATGGCAACAAAGACTCATCTAGAACAAAATCCAAATGGTAAAGATGTGGATCAAAAGGTATACCGGTCTATGATTGGTTCTTTGCTTTACCTTTGTGCATCTAGACCCGATATTGTGTTGAGTGTAGGTGTGTGTGCAAGATATCAAGCGGCTCCTAAGGAAAGCCATTTAATGGCGGTCAAGAGAATCTTTCGATATTTAGTTCATACCCCATTTTATGGTCTTTGGTACCCTCAAGGCTCAACATTCGCTCTTTGTGGATACACGGACTCGGATTGGGCGGGAGACAAGGATGATAGAAAATCAACATCCGGGGCTTGCCAATTCCTTGGTAGGTCCTTGGTATGTTGGTCTTCTAAGAAGCAAAATTGTATATCTCTCTCCACCTCCGAAGCCGAGTATGTTGCTGCTGCTAGTGCGTGCACCCAATTGCTATGGATGAGGCAAACTTTAAAGGAATACGGTGTCCATTGTGACAAAGTGACTCTTCTATGTGACAATGAAAGTTCCATCAAGATTGCATACAACCCGGTGGATCACACAAGGACAAAACATATTGAGATTCGACATCACTTTATTAGAGATCATGTTGCTAGAGGTGATATTGATCTATCCTATGTATCAACCAAAGATCAACTTGCCGATATCTTCACGAAGCCACTTGATGAAGCAAGGTTTTGCTATTTGAGGAATGAACTAAATATCGTAGATTCTAGGAGTTTGACTTGATTATCTTGCACTCTCACCTAATTCTCGACCCATGTTTGGTTTAGGTGTAGGCATGGACATAGGGGGAGTGCGGTCCTAATTGATTGGACTATCCCTACCCCCATCATGCGCAAATTAAACAAAAATCATTCCTCTTAATATCATTTTGTGATATGTGAGCTCAATGATGAGTTTCGGTAATGGACCCAAGATATATCTTCATGGTGCCAAGCCGAGTATACTCAAATATGGTGGCCTAGGCCACCGCCCCCTCTCAATCGAGAGGTTTGATGTGCTTACTCATGTTTGTCACTTGGTTGTTTTGGTCTTCACTCTTATTTGCCATCTATTTGAAGTGTCTTCGTCCTTCTTAGTCTCATGCACTCTAGTTTGGTATTTATTTGTTTCCTCCATTTGGTTTTAGAGTGCATGTGCTTCTCAGCTCACTTGTCTTAACCCAAGCCTCCGTATCCCTCATGAAAACCCTCTCTCTTCCCGCACAAGAATCATCCTTGATCCCTGGCTTTGGACTCAGATGGAACCGGTACTACCGGATGTGAGAGCGGTACTACCGCACCTGGGAAGTTCCCAGGTCATCTCCTGGCAAACTCCTCCAGGAACGGTACTACCTCCCGCGTGTCCGGCCCTACCGGTAACCGGTACTACCGGTCATAGAACCGGTAGTACCGCCTCCAAGCGGTAGTACCGCTCCAACAACCGGTACTACCGGTTGACGGTTCCAGGTATATAAGGGGCGCGTGGGGAGAGGCACCCCTCAGTGCCTCATTATTTCCCACGTCCCCCTGTCTAACCTGCGCCGCCACCGGAGATCTTGAAGGCACCGGATCCCTGCCGCGCCCTCCTCCCTCCGGATTCCCCTTGGATTCGGCCTCCGGGCAAGCTCCCACTCCTTTCCACCGCCATGGATCCCGGTACAACCGCCCCTCCTCTTCTTGTTTGATTTCCCCATTAGATCTAGGTTTTGGCTTAGATCCATGGAGAAATTGACTCTTGCAAGGTTGTATTGCCATATTATTCCTTGTTACTGCGTAGAATCTTCAATTTAACAGTATATATTGTCAATTTGGGCCGTTCCCATCAGATCTGACAACCTGTGTGCCGCTCAACCGGTAGTACCGGAACTTTTTCCGGTACTACCGCTTGCAAGCGGTACTACCGGTTGTCAGGTCCGGTAGTACCGGTCCACTCTGACCACTATGTTCTGCTCAACTTGTAGATTCTCTCGGTATTGCCTTCTTGATTCTTGTGTCCTTATCTCCGTGCTATCCTCCCTCGTGCTTTCACAGATGCAGGTGGTTCTCGGGGGTGCACGGAAGCGCTCCAAGTCTGACCGTGAGATTGTTGAGGAAGAGACTGAGTCTGAGGAAGAAGTTATGCCACAACCTAGACGCCGTTCCAAGTTGCCTACCACTCGAGGTGGTCATGGGGGTCGCGAAGGGGCTACCAAGCGCTCAGCTGGGCGTGGGAGAGCACCTCCCCCTCGCCCCCCTTCCTCTGGGCGTACCAAGAGTCTCAGCTCTGGGCCATCTGGGCAAAGACACTCTCTGACATCTCTGAGGCAGAGTTTAGGGCTCTCCGACTGGACAATGCATACCCCCACAGCAGGAGCGCGTTAAGGGCGGACAGTCTTTTCTATGATGACTTCCAAGAGCGTGTGTATCATGAGGTTCTTATGACCAATACCCAGCTGGTGGTGCCTCAGCAGTGGATTGACTTGGGCCACATTGACAAGAACTCTGACTACTTTGGTGAAGCTAAGGAAATCTGCTCAAACCTTGGTATGCTCCCCATTATGCAGTTTCAGCATGACTATGATCCCCTACTCATCTGCCAGTTTTATGCCACTGCACACTTCCACACTGGCCGCACTCGGAAGATTACATGGATGACTCAAGGTGCTGTCAAGGAGGCTACACTTGCGGAGCTTACTGCCATATTGGGGTATGAGGATCGCGGCCGGGACGTTCCTTGTGGTTTCCGCTGCCACATGCGGGAGAATCCCTCCAAAAAGGATGTTCTCCGACCTTTGTATATTCGAGGCCGTGGGATTGCTGGCAAAATCAAGGATCTCCTCCCCACATATGACATTCTCCATCGCATTTTCCGTGAGAATGTTGCTCCTCGTGCGGGCAACAAGGACGAGATACATGGGTTCTCAGTTGACTTGCTGTTCAACACTTTCCTCAACAGAGAATCTGGCCAACCTCTTGATGTGACAGACTACATTTGGAATGAGATGGTTGCCGCTGCACACACTCGGAGGGTTCCACCATTTGCGCCTTACATTATGGCCCTCATTGTGTCCAAGTGCCCCGTCGTTGCTCGGACGCTCTCCACTCGCTCTCTTGTTGTGCACAAGCCAAAGGCCCTCAAGATCAAGGTTCATGCTAAACCTCGCGCTGCACCCGGTGAGGATGAGGATGAGGATGACTCTGAGCATGCTGACAGTGGTCATGACACTGACTTTGAGGTCTCGTGCCGCAAGCTCGCCAAGCCCTCTTGGGCCAAAAGGATGGAGGTCAAGCTCAAGAAGATCTTCTGCTTCCAGGTTGACAACCAGAAGCGTATGTATGAGGCGCACGTGTCTGCAAAGAAAGCCTGTGCTCGTCAGAAGGAGCTCATGTCTACTCAAGGGTTGACCATCTCCGAGGGATCCGAGAACAATATCACTCCAGAGGATCAGTGGATTTCTCAGCACAGCCGTTGGGATGATGATGTCTCTTCCTCGCACCGCGCCCCACCTACATATGAAGATGAGGAGGATCTTGAGGATGAGGAGGAGGAGGAGGAGTATGATGATTGATCTTTGGGGCGTTAGCTCTGCACTTGTCCCTTTTTGGCGTCTTGATGCCAAAGGGGGAGAAGTTGCACTTTAGGCACGGGTGTTGCATGGGAAGTCACAAGCTCGCTCTTCTCTTTGATCCTTTTATTGCTTGTGAACTTCGATTTCTCTCTATTCTATGTGTGAGACTACTATGTGTTTATGTCGTGTGAAACTTTGTGGTTGGATCCATCTTATGCGACTATGTGATTTATTTCTGTGGATCCATCTTGTGATGTTATGCAATATCTATTGTCTATTTATTCCTCATCACATGTTTTGGGCAAAGGTAAGTCTTCAAATGCTAGTTTCCATACTTGTGCACCCATGCTGGGTTTGTAAAATAGAGGGGGAGATTTGTCTCTACACATCTAGCGGGAGTATCTTCTCTATTTTACAAATCTCATTTGCCTATTGTTAAAATCATCCTGCAAAAGTGTATTGTCATCAAACACCAAAAAGGGGGAGATTGAAAGAGCATTTTTCTATCCCTCTGATTTTGATGTTTGATAACAATACATTTATCGATTTAACCGTGTACTAAGTTTATCACAGGATTGATAAAAGAAGGCACAAGTCATGGCATAGTTTTTCCCCTTACAGAAACTTCTGTGTCAACCGGTAGTACCGGACCTGCAACCGGTACTACCGCTTGGCACCGGTACTACCGGTTCCAGTACCGGTTGGCACCGATCAAAAGTGAGAAGGGTGAGTACTAGTCAGTACACACCGGTACCACGGAGCGGCACTACCGTCCCAACCGGTAGTACCGCTTGGTACAAGCGGTACTACCACTTGAGGCGGTCGTACCGCTCATCGGTATCGGTGCATACTGACTAGCACCCTCCCCTCTCCGTTTTGGTCAGTACCAAGCGGTACTTGGGACCGGTACTACCGCTCGAACCGGTAGTACCGCTTACTAGGCCCGGTACTACCGCTTGGGGGTAGTACCGCAAGGGGGTACCGCCCAAGACTGAAGATTTCTGAAGAACAAGGTCTCCACCGGTACTTGGTCCGGTACTAGACCGGTAGTACCGCTTGCAAGCGGTACTACCGCTTGAGTACCGGTACTACCGGTCATTTATTGCTCCAACGGCCACATATTCCGTGGAGGGGTATAAATACCCCTCCACCTACCTTGGGACAAATTGCTCAGCACATTAAAGTCATTGCCCACCATTGGAGTCCATTGGAGCCACTCAAATTCGCAAGATCTCATCATCCAACCACCCAAAGTCCTTGATCTTTTGGGATTCGAAGGAGGAGTCCCCGATCTACTACTTCACCAAAAGAGATCTTCATTTCCCCCCTCATTTCATTGAGGGCCCCTTTTGCTCTAGTGTTTTTTTGGAAACCCTAGCTCGAGTTTTTGTTCTTACAAGCTTGTCTTTGATTGCTTTGACAACTTGCTTGTATTTGGGAGCCTTCGATTAAGTTGTGGATGTGTGCCCCAAACTTGTAACGGTGCCGGATTCCACCTTGAAGGTTGCCGATATAGTGGAAGATGAATCGATCCCGTTGGGGTGAGATTCATCGGAGAACAAGGGAGGCCTCTTGTGGCGTTGGTGGTTTGAAACCACCCCCTCTCCAAACGTAGACGTACTTCCCCTCAAAAGGAAGGAACTACGGGAAACAAATCCTTGTGTCTCCGCGTCCACTTTTCGATTACCTCTATCCTTTACCGCACCTTACTTACTTGTTACTACTTTGTGTTGTGGTAGCCCTTGCATTTTGTCATATAGGTAAATTCACCGTAGTTGCATTATCTAGAGAATTTACCTTATTGTCAAACCTTAATTTGAAAAAGAAGAATTTTTGAAGTAGCACCTATTCACCCCCCCTCTAGGTGCCCATACGATCCTTTCAACTGCTCGATGCCAACTTAATCCGGGAAATCAAAGAGAGCGAGTGGCTGGCCAATACCGTGTTGGTCCCCAAAAAGGACACGGACATCCTGCGGATGTGCGTGGACTTCACATCGCTCAACAAATACTGTCCCAAGGACCACTTCCCTCTACCACGGATCGATCAGATCATCGATTCGATGACAGGATGCGAGAAAATCTCCTTCCTCGATGCCTACTCAGGCTATAACCAGATTCGGCTGAAGGTCGAAGACTAGGAGAAAACGATATTCATCATGCCGTTCGGAGTGTTCTGCTATAACACCATGCCCTTTGGGCTGAAGAACGCAGGTGCCACGTACCAGAGGTGCATGCATGTGTGCCTAAAAAACCAGATCGGTCGCAACATTCAAGTCTATGTCAATGACCAGGGAGGCCAAGACACTGATTGACGATCTCCCCGAGACGTTTGATAACGTTGATCACTATAAGATCAAGCTGAACCTAGAAAAGTGCGCCTTCGGCGTCCCATATGGTCAACTACTCGGCTACTTCATCTCCCAATGGGGGATCAAGGCGAATCCGAAGAAAATCAGGGCCATACTGTCCATGGAGAATCCGAAGAACCTCAAAGGTGTCCAGCAGCTAGTTGGGCGGATCGCAGCGCTGAGAAGATTCATCAGCCGCATGGGCGAGAAGGCCCTGCCTTTTTACCAGCTGTTGCGCAAGGCGGGTAAGTTCGAGTGGACACTCGAAGAAGACAACGCATTCAAGGACCTCAAGCGGCTGCTCTCCACCTCGCATGTCCTGGTTACACCAAAGGAGCGAGATCC
This sequence comes from Avena atlantica, assembly GCA_910589765.1. Taxonomy (NCBI): domain Eukaryota; kingdom Viridiplantae; phylum Streptophyta; class Magnoliopsida; order Poales; family Poaceae; genus Avena; species Avena atlantica. The sequence continues at coordinate 79,897,319 of OU342734.1, read as the reverse complement.
ACTGCTGCTATACATCGCAGCTACGCACCAGGTGGTAAGCACCATACTCATGGTCGAACGACCCGAAGATGGTAAGACTCACGGGGTCCAACGCCCAATCTTCTACCTCAGCGAGGTACTGACTCCAACAAAGCAGAGGTAGCCTCACTACCAGAAGCTCGCCTACGGTGTATTCATGACGGCTCGTCAGCTGAGCCACTAATTCTAGGAGCACTAGATCATGGTCATCAACGGGGCCCCACCGTCCAACATCCTAAACAACCCCGAAGCCACGGGACGCGTAGCCCTGTGGGGCATCGAGCTGTCTCCTCTAGACATAGTCTACGAGCGGTGCAAGGCCACCAAATCTCAGGTCCTCCCTGACTTCCTCGTCCACTGGATGGAACTCCAGCTACCAGACACTCAAGACATGACGCAATCATGGACGATGCACTTCGACGGCTCTAAGCGTGAAGCTGGAGCAGGAGCTGGCATCATACTGACGTCCCCTCAGGGCGACAAAATGAAATACGTCCTTCGAATGAAATTTCGCGCCTCCAACAACGAGGCCAAATACGAGGCCCTCATCCATGGCATGGAGGATTGTAGGGGTTCGTAGCATGGAAAAACAAAAAATTTCTACCGCATGCATACAAACAAGCCAAGATCTATCTACTAGATTAAAGCAATGAGTCGATTAGAGTACTCACCCTCGAAGATTCCAAAGCGGTTAACGAGAGCAGATTCTCGTGGGTGATGTAGTCGTACACTTGCCGATCTCAAGATCGCATAGATGATCCTTCCGGCGCTGCGTTCCGGCAGCGCTTCCGCAATCGGTCACACGTTCGGTACTCGATGAAGACCTTCCTCTCCCTTGTTCCAGCAGGCAGCGGAGGTTGTAGTTCTCCCCTCGCGATTCCGGCAGCACGACGGCGTGGTTTCGGAAGTAGAGGGAAGACCCCGCAGGGCTTCGCCTAAGCCGGTGCGAGTTATGGTGGATCTAGGGTTTCCGACAATCTAGGTTTAGAAGGCCAGAGAGGAGGAGGTGCTGTCGGCGACGGCTGGGGCGACGGCGACGCGGCGGCGGCGCACGGTGGGGAGGGCTAGGTTGTGTGCTCTTTGGGGCAGCCCTCCCCCTCTATTTATGAGAGGGAGGGAGGCTTGGGAGAGGAGAGTTTGAATCCATACCCAAACCCAAGATGGATAGAAGGAAGGACTCTTTCCTTCTTCCACTAGGAAACTATTGTTCCAGTTTTACTTTTCAAACCTCCCTTTTGACTTTCACTTTAGAGATTTATTTCTCTCTCGCAAATGCCCAACCAAAGTGACCTAGGACATGATCCAGTCACTCCACTTAACCATGACACATTCATGGACCATTCCCCTTCCGGTTTGGTGAACCTTCTAGACCCTTCTAGAACCTCTCCGATGAAAACATCAAAATCATTCCCGAACTCCGGAATCAGACTTTCCTTATATGAATCTTATTCTCTGGACCATTCCGGATCTCCTCGTGATATCTCGGATCCTATCCGAGACTTCGAACAACATTCGGTTTCCATACTTACATTCCATATCTACTAAACAACATCGAATCCTTAAGTGTGTCTCCCTACAGTTCGTGAATTATGCGGACATGACCGAGACTCTTTTTCGATCAATAACCAATAGAGGAATCTGGAAATTCATATGGCTCCCACATATTTCTACGATTACTTTACGATCGAATGAACCACTTACATACGATACCAATTTCCCTTTGTCTCGTGATAGTTTACTTATCCGAGGTTTGATCGTCGGTATCTCTGCATACCTAGTTCAACTTCATTACCGATAAGTACTCTTTTCTCGTTCCCGTGATATGTGATCCCTTGTGAGCCAGTCACATGCTTGCAAGCTAATTGGATGACATTCCACCGAGAGGGCCGAGAGTATATCTATCCGTCATATGGATGGACAAATCCCACTCTTGATCCATGTCCTTAACACATACTTTCCGAACACTCAATGCCACCTTTATAACCACCCAGTTACGGTGTGGTGTTTGATGTCATCAAAGCATCCTTCTGGTGATGGTGATTAGCATGATCTCATGGTCGAAGGAATTAGGTTACTATGTATCAGAAAGCTTATAGCAAATGAACTATATTAAATGACTTGATCTTTATGCTATGCTTAACTATAGGAGTATGTCCATCACATCATTCTCCTAATGATATGACCCTGTTGTTAGTAACATCTCTATGTTCATGATTAGGAAACCATGATCATATATTAACCAACAAGCTAGTTTAACAAGAGGCTTTACTAGGGACTCTTTTATGTTTACAAATCACACAAGTATTAATGTTTCCAGTTAATACAATTATAGCATGGTATGCAAACATTTATCATAAGAATGAAGATATGATAATAACCACTTTATTATTGCCTCTTGGGCATATCTCCAACAGTCTCCCACTTGCACTAGAGTCAATAATCTAGTTTCAAACCTTTGTGCATTCAACACCTATGGCTTTCCGGTGTTGTATTTACACATTTGCTAGTGGTCAACTGATCTCCGGATCCGACACTTTCAGGTTTATGTGTAATTGCATGTCTTTGCGTCTCGATGCATTACTCATTCTCTAATGAGATGGCTTTGTATAAATTTGGTCCTTTGGTGAGACCTTTAGTTCCTTGGGGTTAAAACATGTTGATAATATTGTCATACAATATATCTTCATAGTACTATCCCGCTGTGAACCACACCTAGTTTTATAAAAAATACTTGACACAAATGCCCTCTTTTGCTGCTATAATAGCAGTCATATACTTAGCCTTTTGTTGTAGTATCTGTCACAATGTCTTAACTTTGGAACTCATCCAAATCCATTATCGAACTTACTTTCCATCATACTGTGCCACCTTATTTTAGATTGAGATAAACTTAATTTGTATTTTGTGACAAAACTAGTATCAATGTAATACTTTTACAATCAACTAACCATCTATTTGTCACTTCTACAAAATTATATATTCTTAGTTCTTCTAAAAAATCATAAGAATATCTTTACTATCGTCCAATAATCTATGAATCATTCTGGTATACGCTCATAGCATTTAGAGCATAGGACATTTCTGGATTTGTACATATCACATCATGATTGATAAAATACTCTTTGTGATTTTATCTATCAAGGATCAAAAATACTTAAATCTTTATTCAATCCTTCCTGTGCAACAAGAACCTTTCTTGTAGTTTCTATATTGAACTCATTCAATATCTCATCTATGTACTTCTGGCACAACCATATTTGCGTCACAATTTATCCATATAGACATTGATGCCAAATATTCAGGTTCTGCCTAAGCCTTTCATCGAGATGAAATTCTTAACATTTGTCAATAAAAAGATACATCATTTCCAATCAACAATATGTATTCCACATAATTTATTAGAACATGTCTTAGCGCTCCCACTTAATTTCTTGCAAATGCAAGCATCTTCATCTCCGATGAAATTAAACTCTTTTAACAGTTTCATCATAGTGAAGATTCCAACTCCGCGATGCTTACTTCAACCATTGAGGTTTGCATACGTTTTTAGAATCACTTGAATTAACAAAACCCTATGGACCGTGTTATGCACACGTCCTAGGTAACAGTTCTATCAGAAGAACTTGTTTTGTTTATTCAACTACCACATAACAAAATTATATGTAGTGGTTGCTACATTAATCCGTCTAGACTAAACATTGCTATGAAAGATCAAATCTTGTCATATACAACCTTTGAAAATTGTTGTGAACTCTTTCCCAACATGTCGACCATTTCATAGATGTGAAACATCCATGTCTATTTCTTTATAGATCCAAACATGACTGTAAGGTTTTACACCTTTCCGGAGGGTCTTTCAAGTTCAAAGCTTGATTTCTCGTGTATGGAACTATCACGGATTTTATGGCTTCAAGCCATTTGACGGAGTCAGGGCCCATCATCGCTTCTTTGCATACAGGCGGTTCATCATTGTCAAATAATAATGATCTACTTTCAAATCCTAGCATTTGATTGTTTACCCGACCTACTTGGTTCAATAAGAAGTTTGACATCCGTGACCACAACCTTTGAGACACGTGAGCCATGAGCATTGTTGCTGCCTCCAGAACACTTTTCGGCGCTGCGCAACTCAGCACATATAGCTAAGGTTCTTTTGACCTTATCAAAGTTCTATTGTCCTCCCACTTAACTTTTCATGAAAAATTTCTTCTCAAGAAACTTGACGTTCTAAGCGACAAACACTTTTGTCCTTGGTGTTATGGAGGAGTACCCAACGATTACCCGAAATAACCTACAAAGACATACTCATACCAATGTTCAAGAAAGGACAACTTGGGTTTTATCCCAAACCATAACTTTATATGGTGTCATTTCAATGAATCATGATGGACCTCTTTTTAGTGGAAAAACGGTAGTCTCTAAAGCTTTTAATCTTTAAAATATAATGGTAGTTTTATAAATGACACCTTTGATCTTACCATTTCAAACAAGGTTTTATTACATATCTCGATCACTCCATACTCTTATGGTGTTTTGGGAAATGCAAATCGACTGAACAATTCGTCAAATCTTAGGTGTTATGCTAAACTTGTAACTCAAAAATCTTCCTTTATGATCCTATCATAAATTCTTTATTTTCTTGTTACATTGATTTTGCACCTCATCTTGAAAGTCTTAGAACATTTTCAAATGATTCACACTTCATCCTCATTAAGTAAATATTCATATATTCACTCAAATTTTTCGGAGAAAGCATATGAAGTTGAAATACATCGCTCTTGACTACACATAATGAACTTTATACAACAATATGTACAAGTTTCAATAAGCTAGTCATCCATTCCCTTTGGCCTATGAACGGAGTCTTAATTATCTCTAGGAAAGTTTCACAAGCATCATTTGATCAAAAATCAAAAGACTCCAAAATTCCATCCACATGGAGTTTCTTCATGTTTTCTTTCCAATATAATTTAAACAGTGATGTCACTTCCTAAGTGATCTTTCAATCAATTGTCTTTCGACATTTTTACCGTTTGTGATTTATCCAACGAGATTTGTAAATCATCCATTTTTTATGGATTACGGCAATTATTTGATCAAACCTTTTGTTCTCTGTTGCCTGTCAAAACCCACCGGCGAGCAGCGACGAGCAACACGAAGAGCCGGGAGGCTCCCAGAACTGCTGGTGGGCCCTGGTCCCTCGGGCAACGGCCCGCAAAACTCCGGCACACGTCCTGGCTGGTGCAAGGGCGTGCCACCTGACCTATACCTGGTCAGGAAGGTGATGGATTGCTTCGATTGGTTTCCTGCATGGCAAACAAACATACGTAAAATTCGAGCCGCGACCGGCTCCCAGGTTTCCCTATGAATTGGCTCCTGGAGCCGATTATCCCATGGTTCTGCATTAGATCTACGATAACATGGGGTTTTGCTTCATCAATACAAGTTAAATCGATCTACGACAGTTTAACGTTTTCACCACATAATTGGAACATCCTACACGTAATTGAGCCTAGTAGACATAAGAGATGATAGAAAACTAACCCTAGAGAAGGCCTAACAACCGACGTAAAGTCAATTCCCGGAACAACTTCTCTCGAATTGGCAAACCATATCCTTACATACCACTGGATCGTTCAACCCGTTTGCAAGGCCTGACCATGTGGATATCAAACTAAACCTTGGAAAACAAGGCATAACTATAACAGATCAAGTCAACTAAATAAAGATCAAGCAAGATGCTACCCTTACACCCCAAAAAGGTGCAAAGGCAGCGAGATAAATAAAGGCAGCATAACTAAACAATCATAACAAAAGGGTACCGATGCTAGCCTAAACAAATATATGATAACAATATTACTCGCCATCAACAAGGCTTCAGCACGAGTAACACTAAATAACACATAAGTAGATACTGCCTAGATCGCAAGATGCGATCTAGGCAGCATGACACTTACCCGAGAAAAACCCTAGAAACAAGGGGTGGCGATGCGCCGAGATTGTGTTTGTTGTGAACGTGATCGTCCTCCTTTCTCAATAACCTTAGGTACATATTTATAGTCCGGAGACTTTCTATCTTTGGAATAACCCTAACAATTCTATCTCTTTACTTAAACCGAAACGTAACCTACCATAATATACAGATACACGGGCAGTTTAGCCCAAATCCACGCACAAGGCTGGTCCAGCAATACGTTGCATATATGTATCCTCCAAGCCCATCTTGATTACGGCCCATCTCCTCCTTTGGCCAAAATGTGGCGATAACACATGCCCCCCTGGTTTTGGCAATAATAATTCCAAAACCACTCTGTTTTTTTTTCTTTTTTTATCGGGTTATGCGTTGCAGAGCAAAATCGTCACGCCGCCCCCTCATCATGATGCCCTGTCTTCTCAACTTCTCCGCAGTGCATGATTTGACCGTTTTGGCACCACATTATGGAAAACTGCTATGGCATTGAACCACCTCCCACTATTACTCTTATTTAAATTCATCTGAGCAGTTTGCATCCCCATCCTCTTCCATTAGCCAAAAAACCCTCTTCCTCCGCCAAAAAACCCTCTTGCTCCGCCATGGCCTCCTCTTCTTCCTCCAGATCATCCGGCCTTTCCTTCCAATCCTCCAACACCATGAGCGACCGGGAGCCGACGCCGGAGCACCCGCCAATGGCGGCGTACGAGGCTCTCGCCCCACAATGGTGGGACGAGTGGGACTGGGACTTCGCCACCTGGTCAGAGGACGACCAGTCCCTGACCGACGGCGAGGAGGGCCTCCAGTTCCTTGTCGACGGGGAACTGGAGGCGGAGAGCGCCGACGATGCCGTGTCCTGGGGCGAGGACATCGAATCCTCCGACGAGGAGGAGGAAGCGGAGGAGGACACCTCCTCCGACGAATACCCGCCGGTGAAGCGCTTCCGCGCCGGGTCCAGCGAGGACACCGACGACGAGGACGAGGACGAGGAGGCCCCCGCTGACAACTTCAGCAGCAGCGGCGAAGACTACGCCGGTAGCAGCGCCGATGAAAGCGAATACGACGACGGCGAAGACAGCGGTGACGACGCCGACTTCTAGATTAGGAACTAGTAGCAGTAGTACTAGTAGTAGATTTCCATTCGTAAGCAATCGGCTTCATTGTAAATATCCGTCTTTTGAATCAACAAAGATTGCTTTCCCTAATTCGATTTTGCCGATAGTCAAAATAGGTCAACGTTCCAGAAGCCGATAGCAATGTATCGGCTTTCACCATACTACGCTCATATGGTCAACCAAGTCAAAGCCCAACGAGCCGATGGTAACACATCGACTTTCCCCACAAACGTTGACAAGGTCAAATTTGGTCGCATATTTAGATAAATCTGAGCGGCCATTTTCCAATTTCAAACGGTAGCCTGCGACCCTCTTCAAAAAGGCTAAACCAGATCTCCAATTTCCTCACCGAATAGATCGAGCTTACAGCGACAAGAACCCTCGATCCCCAATCGCATAGATCCATCTCCGCCGGCAAACTAGATGGCGGAATCGTCCAATACCAACACAGCGGTCTCTGGTCTGAAGGTACGCCTGCTCCTCGCCATCTGAACACGGTGCTAGAATTAATAGCAAACACCTGAATTAATGCTTTATTCCACCGTTAAATTTTTTAGGTTTCAGACATCCTGCTGCCGCATCCTTCTCTCCCAAGTTCCCTCTGTCTTGGCCCCCGTACAGAATCTAGTCCTGCCCATCTGATTTCTTGCGAGGCAAACAGAATCCCCTTCGTAAGCCAAAACCTAGATTTGAATTCTTGGGCCGACTGCTTGCGAGCCTGGCCTAATCCTCCTGAACATTGGGTCTCTTGGTACAGCAGGGTAGCCAAAACTTACCAATCCCAATGGGAAACCACGGGAATAGCCGATGCCTTGTATTTGTTATTGTCTCCCCTTGAGAAACATGAAAATCTTCTAAAAACCATCGGCTATTTCTGGTCCGATGCTCTGAACTGCTTCATGTTCGGTCATGGCCCCATGACACCAACTCTGTTAGACGTGGTGATGATTACTGGTCTGGACGTTACATCACCCAGCCCTTCTGCTTTTAAGCTGACAAAGGTCCCCTACAAGCTTTCTTCTAAGACAGCCTGCACGAACTGGGGTGCCTATCTTCAAAGCCACATGAAAACTAAAGGCTCTGTCACAGAGAAAGAACACACAGCTTTCCTCAACTTCTGGCTGGAACATTTCATATTCTGTGGCCCTTCCCTTGCTCCAACCAAGAATTATCTCTCCTTGGCCTACGAACTTGCCAAAGGCACTCAACTTGGCATCGGAAAACTATTCCTTGGGGAAGTCTATCGATATCTCCAGTTGATGTCTGTCAAACTATTCTCCGGCATAGCAGTCAAAACAGGAGGTCCTTGGTGGTTCATTCAGCTATGGTCTCAGCTGTATTTTCAAAACCATGTCCCAAACTTCCCCCTTTTGGCGAGTTGCACCTTTCCAAATGCCAAAGGGAAGCAGATCCGATGCACCAGCTACGGCCAAGCTCTGTATAGACTGCCAGGTAGCAAACTGATCCCTCAGGAAGCATCCAAGTGGTTCAGCATTTTCTTCCAAGGCCTGGACAATCCTATCTTCTTTCCTTACACGGAAGAATCGGAACATTTTGAAAATCCAATCTCCTTCAGGCTAGACAACTTTGCCGATGACACCAACACTCGGCAGCTATTTTCCACTGTGATCCGTCCCTGCTTCCTTCCAGTCGGCATGAGCACATCCAACAGAATAATCAAGCCTGGATACGAATTCTACCAGCCGGTCGTAGTGGCTCGGCAATTTGGCCTTGGACAAGTACCTCCCCATTTCTTTCTCCACCATCTTACAGAGAGCAGAGCTGACCTGCCCGATCCTCTCACCAGTCAAAGGTGTTATTCCTTCTTCGATGCTCTGACCATCCCAATTCCTAACAACCTCACCTTCACTTCATCAACCGATGGTTTTGAGGACTGGTGGTCGATGTGGAAGACTCATGCCTTCAGGAGAGCTCTGGGACCGTTGCTGGAACAGCTCGATGCTGAATACGATATCCCCGTAGAACAGGTACTACCACTTGTGAATTCTCTTGATGCAGCTCACAAATGATTCTTCTAATAACCCGCTCTGTCTCCTTGCAGCAACAAGATGGTCCTGAACCTACACACGGTGATGGCTCCCCCTTCGAATTCTTCCCACCAGCTCCTGTGGTCCTTTTCTGCAAAAACTCGCCACCTTTGAAAAAGGTCGTGATGCAGAACCAGCCGATATCACCACAATCGGCTTCCAAGATCCAAGCAACTTCTGGGTCCGCCGCCTCTCGAGTTCCAACTAAAACAAGAACGGCGGTGAGGAAGGTAGCTGCCAGGAAGACTTTGAGGCGCCGGAGCCCTTCTCCAGAAAGTTCACATGTACGCTGATCCATGCCTTGGTCGATCTCTTTCATCCTTGCAAACATGCTTGTGTTTACTATCTCTCCTTTTCTTACAGGGTTCCATCGAAGACACCTCTAGCGGGGACGCACAATCCAATCGAGGAGAGTCGGGCCCAACAGACTCTGAGAGGACCACCACGCCGAGCCAGCCAGATTTGCCACCATCGGCTCCCAGGAAAAGGCCGGTTCCTGCATCTACTGCCCCCCGAGCATCATTCGAGGCGGGGCTAGCTGTGAGCCCCAAGAGGGCTCGCAAGGGACTGCAAACTTCTTCGTCGAGCCAGGAGGTTTCGAAAGTCATCAACCTCGATGCTCTTACCAATTGTTTCCTTTTTTTATCGGCCGATTCATCACTATTTACATCGGCTAAGCACCTTCCATGCAGATGACTGACACTTCTAGTGGGAAAGCCGGGGAAGTGCCGATGCCTTTCGCAAGGCTGGATCTAGTAATCCCTGAAGGTGCAGACGAAACGGTTACCACTTTGGCCAATCCCCCAGCAACAACACACAAGCCGATTGTCTCGTCATCTGCTATCCCCTTGACCTTAGGAGAGGTACGTTCGCTTCGTTCGGCTCTTCCTTCCATGTTGGACGCATACTGACGCCATTTCGGCCTGCCAGGGTTGTGATATCTCAGGCCTGCTGACGTTCGACCCTGAATCCATCGAACCAACTCTCTCTGTCGCCAACGATGAACCACGAGCAAGGGCTGTTCTACCTCAATTCCAGCGTCTCAAAGCCTTGCTGTCCTCCCCGATCGAGAAGTTGATCGAGGGTTCTGAAGAGGTGAAGAGTGTTCTTGCCGAAATCAAGGACCAACTCCCAGTAGCACTGCAGGTGAAGCTTTGGCCAGTTGTAACTCTGTCTTTCTACGGGTCAAGGGTGAAGTTGGCTCGTGAGAGGATTAATCTGCGCCGCGCCCAACTCCCACTGAAGGCCAATATTGCAGACAAATGTCAGCAGCTCAACGAGAAAAAAGGCGTCTCTGGATGCCAAAACTGACACCTCTGTCAGCACCGCCGAGCTTCCATCCTTGAAAAAGGAACTGGGAGATCTTGAAGAGAAGGTCCGGGCGACTAAACAGCTCATTCGTGACAAGGAAGCATTCATCGCCCGCTCCCAAGACGAAGCGGAAGGCCTCAAAGCTCAACTGAAGACTGATCTGGAGGAAATACGCGCCCTGAACAAGCAGCTAGTGATGGGCAAGGACGAAGATGACGAAGCCGAGATCGCTGAGGTGGATCGTGTCCGTGCTGACGCCCTCCACGCCTTCGAGGCATTCCTTCAGTAGCTTATTCATGTAAACTGACACCTGCCCGTAACAGTTTGAACCTCTAGAGTCGATGGCTGTGCATCGGCTATATTTTTTTTATTGGCCGATTTCATGTATCGGCCCCCATCTTTCACTGTCCATCATCCCACATGCTTGGAAAATATTTTTTATTGGCCGATTTCATGTATCGACCCCCATCTTTCACTGTCCATCATCCCACAGGCTTGGGAAATATTTCTTGAGATGCTAACCGTTGACAGCCACTGGGAATTTCACGCCGTCCAGCTCCTCAAGCATGTACGCGTTCCCCCTTAAAACTTGATCGACCCTGTATGGCCCGTGCCAATTTGGAGACCATTTACCGTATGCTGCATCCTTAGTCCCCAATGGCAATACAGCTTCCCATACCAGATCGCCGACGTGGAACTCCTTCGGTCTCACCTTCTTATTATATGCACGAGCTACCTTGGCCTTGTTCTCTTTGATTTTCTCAAGCGACCACAGCCTAAGCTCAGTTAAATCCTCAACACTGTCACTCATCAGGGCCGCATATTCTTCAGTTGTTAGATCGTTCTGAAAAGTGACACGTCTCGATTCAGCCGTAATCTCCCAGGGCAATACGGCTTCTTGTCCATAGACTAGATGGTATGGCGAGGTTTTTATCGCTCCATGACATGACATGCGATAAGCCCATAAAGCCTCTGACAAAACCTCGTGCCAACGCCTAGGGTGCTCATCGACTTTCCTCTTGATCAGCTTGATAAGGCTCTGGTTGGACGCTTCGGCTTGCCCATTTGCTTGAGCATAGTATGGAGATGATCGGATCAGCTTAATTCCCGTGTCCTCACAGAACTTTCTAAACTCGTGAGAAATGAAGACCGAACCTCCATCGGTCGTGATAGTTTGGGGAATCCCGAATCTATGAATGACATGTTCTTTCACAAAATTGATAACATCCTTCGAGTTCACTGACTTCATCGGGACGGCTTCCACCCATTTAGTGAAATAATCCGTAATGGCCAAAATCCACATGTGGCCTTTGCTTGATGGAGGATTGATCTTGCCAATCATATCCATGCCCCAACCTCGGAATGGCCAAGGCTTGATGATGGGGTTCATTGCTGACGCGGGTACCATCTGAATTTTTCCAAATTTCTGACATGCTTGACACCCTTTGTAGTACTTAAAACAGTCCTCAAGCTTGGTGGGCCAATAAAACCCTGATCGCCTGATCAACCATTTCATTTTGTGAGCCGATTGGTGAGTTCCACAGGCGCCTTCGTGTACCTCGTGTAGGAGCCGATTGGCCTCGGTTGGCCCCAGACATTTGAGCAGTAACCCTTCCAGAGTCCTGTAGAACATGTCGTCCCCAATAAGCACATACTTCATGGCCTTGTACCTTATCCGTTTAGGTGCCCCCCGAGCCGAATCTTTCAAGTAATTGAAGATATCGGCTCTCCAGTCGTCCGCCTCCAGGAACTGTACCTGAACATCAGCTCCCTCTGCTACGTCCTTGTAGCCTGAAGCCATTTGTGCGAGATCATTCGCCTCGGTATTCTGCGATCGCGGGATCCAGTTCAAGTTTATGTACCGGAACTGTGCCATCAGCTCACGGCATTGCAACCATAATGGGAAGAGCGACTCACTCTCGCACTTGTATTCCTCCGTGAGTTGGGAAATCACCAATTTGGAGTCTCCAAAAATTTCCACTACTTCTGCTCAAATTTGGAGTACGAACACCATGTTTGTGCCAGCCGATGTCTTCGCATCGGCTTTTACTGGTTTGGGGCGCCACTCTTTCCTTTTCGGACGAGCCTCCGTTTCCAAGGTTTGCCGAACTTTCACGGCCAGATCGGGCCGTGCTTTCCTTAAAGCATGGAGGTACTGCGCTTCGGCTTCCTCCAAGCTACGCAGTCGCTGAACTCTATGCTTTTGGGTGTGTCTGAGTCCATCGGGACACCACCTTGGCCGGTGATACCTGTCTTCTTCTTCTTTACCCTTTGGCTTCTCGAGATCTTTTTCTCGAGATGACTCCTCTTGCCTGTTCTGAGGCGGGAGAGGCCCTAGACGCTTGAACACTGAAACTGGACCTGTGTCATCCTTCTGCTGTCCACATTCCGGGCAGTTGTCGATTGTAGGAAATCGGCTCATTCCCGCATCCCAGCAATACTTGAAGAAAGGACAATCCCAATGTTTATCCACGCCTTCCTTTTCCTTTGACTTTCCCCTAGCGAGGTGCTCATATCCTTCATCATCTCAATCGTGCCGGCGACGTCGGTCATACTGACGCTCATACTTGTTAAGGAGATGCGTGGAGTGTGGCTTCTGATATCGCACGCTTCTCACTTGCTCCTCGGTTAAATACCGCATGTCATCATAACGGGGCCGGTCACGTGGACCAGCCTCCTCTCTTTCTTTGCCCCGAGAGCGACCGCCTTCCTCCTTATATGTGCCATGGTGGTACACAGGCCCTGTCATATTAACATCGAACGAGAAATCTAACTGACGTCTCGTGGAGTGGCTGTGTTCTACCATGTTGACGTCGGGAAACGGGTTTGTGTCTACTTTCATGGCGAATTGCCCAAGGATCAGACGGCCCTGTTCTATCGCCGTCTGGATCTGGCGACGTAGCTCTTTGCAATCATTGGTGGTGTGGGTGAATGAGTGATGCCACTTGCAGTATGGTCTCCCGTTCATTTCTTGAGCCGTAGGGATTTTATGGCCTTCGGGTAACTTCAGCTGCTTTTCTTTCAGCAGTAAATCGAATATCTGCTCAGCTTTACTCACATCGAAGTCGAACCCTTTTGCAGGCCCTTGCTGTTTCACCCATTTGCAGGACACAGGATCTGCCCCCCGAGCCCATTCGGCCACGGCCACCTCCTGGTCTTGTACGGGATCCTCTTCTTCTGTATCGACCAGGCCTATCGGACGTTTGAACTTGTCTTGGTACAACTCAGGGTGGCGTTGTTCATACATTGTCAGTTTCTGGGCCATGTGCGCCAATGAATTGTATTCTACTTGGAAAGCCAGATCCTTGATAGGTGCTGAGAGACCCAACACTGCCAGCTCGACTGCTTCTTTCTCAGTTAAACGAGCCGAATAACATCGGTTCTTGACAGTCCTAAAACGCTGAATGTACTCGGCTACCGTTTCTCCCCGCTTTTGCCGCACCTGCGCCAGATCTGCAATGCCAGCCTCGGTAGCTTCTGAATGATACTGAGTGTGGAACTGCTCTTCTAGTTGCTTCCAGGTCTGGATCGAATCCGGTGGCAACGAGGTGTACCACCCAAAAGCTGGTCCTATCAGAGATTGCGCAAAGAACCTTACGCGTAACTGATCCGATGCTGAAATCATGCCTAACTGTGCCAGGTATCGGCTCACATGCTCGATCGAGCTCGACCCTTCTGATCCGCTAAACCTTGAGAACTCAGGGAGCCGATACTTGGGTGGCAGTGGAATCATATCAAACTCGTTGGGGTACGGCTTGGAATAGCCGATTGTCCTTCTCTTCGGCACGAAGCCGAACTGGTCTCTCAAGATGGTACGGATTTGCTCGACCGTTTGAGCTGCAGGGGCTAAATTCTCAGAACTCGTTCCGGTGGCGTACTTGGCTAGCCATGCCTGTTTATCAGCATCCATCCCAGACATCCCTGCTCCAGAAATACCTGCTCCCGAAGCCCCTGCTCCAGAAACTCCTGCCCCAGAAATCCCTGCGGTTGCAATCTGGTTCGTGCGCGTCAGGCTATTGCAGTCCGGCACGTAGGTGCACACATATCCATGGGATCTCTTTAGGTGGTTCAAACAGGAACTGGCAATCGCCAGGGTCACCTCCAACCTTGTAGACGATGTACGCCGGTGCCCCTGGTGGCTCCGGAGCTGCAAGCGTGAATGGCAGCTGTGGCCTGGTCTGGAGCAGTCTTTCTCCCTGGTGAGTCCCTAGAGTAGGCCCCGACGGAGAGTACTGATGTTTCATGATCTCCTGAACTACGCGAACCGCGACGCGCTCGAAAGCGTTCACTAGGCTCTCAGAATGGCGGTGAAGAGAATGAGCCACCATGTAATTGACTTCCTGTCGCAGAGCTCTGGTGCGCTCCTCTGAAGGAACAGACAGATCCACCTCATCAAGAGCACCTTCGGGTGAGAACCCTTTCCACCTGATGCCATGCTTACGGGTCCTCTCAAACGAGCCGATGAGATCGGCCTCGAAGAGAGCTTTGATATCATCATACTTCGCCTTGTGCTCGTCAGGCAAATCGTCGTATGTGACCGGTCTGCCCTCCATCGCAGCGTCGGATGTTGATGCAGATGTTGTTGAATGTCCCATCGGGCGTGCCAGAATGTGTTGCCTGTCAAAACCCACCGGCGAGCAGCGACGAGCAACACGAAGAGCCGGGAGGCTCCCAGAACTGCTGGTGGGCCCTGGTCCCTCGGGCAACGGCCCGCAAAACTCTGGCACACGTCCTGGCTGGTGCAAGGGCGTGCCACCTGACCTATACCTGGTCAGGAAGGTGATGGATTGCTTCGATTGGTTTCCTGCATGGCAAACAAACATACGTAAAATTCGAGCCGCGACCGGCTCCCAGGTTTCCCTGTGAATCGGCTCCTGGAGCCGATTATCCCATGGTTCTGCATTAGATCTACGATAACATGGGGTTTTGCTTCATCAATACAAGTTAAATCGATCTACGACAGTTTAACGTTTTCACCACATAATTGGAACATCCTACACGTAATTGAGCCTGGTAGACATAAAAGATGATAGAAAACTAACCCTAGAGAAGGCCTAACAACCGACGTAAAGTCAATTCCCGGAACAACTTCTCTCGAATTGGCAAACCATATCCTTACATACCACTGGATCGTTCAACCCGTTTGCAAGGCCTGACCATATGGATATCAAACTAAACCTTGGAAAACAAGGCATAACTATAACAGATCAAGTCAACTAAATAAAGATCAAGCAAGATGCTACCCTTACACCCCAAAAAGGTGCAAAGGCAGCGAGATAAATAAAGGCAGCATAACTAAACAATCATAACAAAAGGGTACCGATGCTAGCCTAAACAAATCTATGATAACAGTATTACTCGCCATCAACAAGGCTTCAGCACGAGTAACACTAAATAACGCATAAGTAGATACTGCCTAGATCGCAAGATGCGATCTAGGCAGCATGACACTTACCCGAGAAAAACCCTAGAAACAAGGGGTGGCGATGCGCCGAGATTGTGTTTGTTGTGAACGTGATCGTCCTCCTTTCTCAATAACCTTAGGTACATATTTATAGTCCGGAGACTTTCTATCTTTGGAATAACCCTAACAATTCTATCTCTTTACTTAAACCGAAACGTAACCTACCATAATATACAGATACACGGGCAGTTTAGCCCAAATCCACGCACAAGGCTGGTCCAGCAATACGTTGCATATATGTATCCTCCAAGCCCATCTTGATTACGGCCCATCTCCTCCTTTGGCCAAAATGTGGCGATAACATTCTCATAATACCTGATAAAACAAATCTTGAAGGCAAGCTTTGATGTTAACGAGCAACACAACAACCCTTTATTTGTTCTCGATGAACATCATCACATATTATTTTGCTAGTTACTTAGGCCATTATAGTTCATGAATTATGTTGTTTCGTATGACGATTCATACCAACAAATTCAGTATCCAATACTTAAGAACCACATTATTTAACAAGCAAAGAATACAACCATAACTCGTATATCCTCTATATACGTAAGCTGAACAATTGTAGTCTTTTATTTTCTGCCATATATTTATGAGATTCTCTTTCAGTATTTCCTTTTTTGTTTGAAAGAATCTGTCAACACCAATAGTGGAGCCATACACATGACACATAGTCCAAAGCGTGTATAGTTAAATACCAATGTCTTTGGACTTGCACTTTGAAGTAGATCACCATCATCAAATGTTTGGTGTTCTTTCAAATTCCATCCTTTAGTAATCTTTTAGTGTAGCAAACATTTTACCTACATCAAATATTCATCCTTATCATGGAACTATTCATGATCAAGCTATTTTAGCTTGTTACGGTGAATCGCGAGTATAATGTTGCTCTCCAATACCTTTTGGAGGATTAGGACAACTAGTGTCTTCAACCTTTTTGTAAATTCCTACCAAATATGGGAACATAAACTTTGCCATATTATACTCTATCATGTTTTAATGAAAATATCGTTTCAGATATCGCAATATCTTCCACACATGATGGTTTCTAAAACAATTCTTTCAGCTCCCCGATAACCTTGATATTAAAACAATCTTTTGAATATCAAGAATCATGGAAACAAACATGATATTTATATACTAATACTGGAATTGTTACTCTTGATTTAATACCAACTATTAAACTTCAAAAAGTAACCGGAACTTACTGAAAGTTTGCAATAGGACTTTTAAACTTTAGATTAACACTTCAAAACAATACGATACCAGTTCGTAAAGTAATTAAGCAGAATTCTATAGTTCTATTATCTCAATTATAACTAAACGCAAGGTGGTAAACGGATGCCAATGACTACAAAAACTATGCAAATTCACTTTGATTTAATTTATGATAAATAGTGTTCAACTTTTAATCATATTGCTGTTGAACTCCCACTCAAAACAATATCCCTCACATTGTTTTAGTGATTACATGAACCAAAGCAACTATACCAAGTCCGATCATCACGTGACATGATGTAGTTTCAAAGGCGAACAATCAACATGTTCATCATATCTACTATATGACCCATGCTTTACCCTTCGGTGATCCGTGTTCCGAAAGCATGTCTGTACATGCTAGTCTCGTCAAGATCAAACCTAAGCTTTTGCATGAGCAAATCTTTCTTGCTCCCGTTGTATACACTCGCAGAATCTAACACACCCGATCATCACATGGTGCTTCGAAACAACGAGCTTTAATAACGGTGCTTACTAAGGATGAACACTTTATAACTTGATATTTTGTGAGAGGGATCATTTTATAATGCTATCGTCGCGAACTAAGCAATACAAGATTCATAAAAGGATTAACGTCACATGCAATTCATAATATGTGATATGATATGACCTTTCTTCTTGTGCTTCTGATCTCCATCTTCAAGCACGAACATGATATCCATCATCACGGGAATGGCGTCAAGGTCAATGGCGCCGCTCCATGGTTATCGTCCACCAGCATCAACTATTACAACTACTTTGAATAATAGACACGCATGTCTTAACGAAATTAAAATACAACCATATGGATCCTTCCGGTTGCCGACTTACAATAAGGAACATTGCATACATCATATATAATCACAATCATGGCCATATCACATCACATCACACCCCTGCAAAACAAAGTTAGACGCCTCTAATTTTCTTTGCATGTTTTACGTGGTTTGGGGCTTTCAATAAGTGTCGTTCTAACTTACGAACAAGAACCACAACGTTGATACTAGTATTGTAAATTACCCGTTGTAAATTGAATCTTCACTATGTTGGGAGAAACAGGGACCCGCAAAGCCACTTATGCAATACAAGTTGCATGTCAAGCGTGGAGTAAGTCTCATGAACGATGTCATGTAAGGTTAGACCGGGCCGCTTCATCCCACCATCCCGCAAGATGCAAAGTACACAAGAAGCAATCGACAACAAAAACATCAACCCTCACAATGACCATTGTGTTCTACTCGTGCAACAGATCTACATATAGACACGACTCTGATACCACTGTAGGGGTTCGTAGCATGAAAAACAAAAAATTTCTACCGCATGCATACAAACAAGCCAAGATCTATCTACTAGATTGAAGCAACGAGTCGATTAGAGTACTCACCCTCGAATATTCCAAAGCGGTTAACGAGAGCAGATTCTCGTGGGTGATGTAGTCGTACACTTGCCGATCTCAAGATCGCGTAGACGATCCTCCCGGCGTTGCCGCGTTCCGGCAGCGCTTCCGCAGTCGGTCACACGTTCGGTACTCGATGAAGACCTTCCTCTCCCTTGTTCCAGCAGGCAGCGGAGGTTGTAGTTCTCCCCTCGTGATTCCGGCAACACGATGGCGTGGTGTCAGAAGTAGAGGGAAGATCCCGCAGGGCTTCGCCTATGTCGGTGCAAGTTATGGTGGATCTAGGGTTTCCGGCGATCTAGGTTTAGAAGGCCGGAGAGGAGGAGGTGGTGTGGGCGGTGGCTAGGGCGACGATGATGGGCCGGCAACAATGCTGGGCGGCGGCGTGCGGCGGCGGCGGCGCACGGTGGGGAGGGCTAGGTATTGTGCTCTTTGGGGCAGCTATAGCACCCCGGGTAAAACCACTACTAGAAAATCGCGGTTAAATAATACTTTGTGCATCATCATGACATCATCATACATGTTTTGCCTAAAACTATTTTTCCAAAAACATGTTTTTGTTTATCAAATACCTCTTCTATTTTAAATGTAAAACCCTGAAACGTCCGAATATTTTATTTTATCTAAATATTATTTCCAAAAGACTTTAAAATAAAACAGAAATAAAAATAAATAAATATAAAAGTTATTTTTATTTAGGGAGGCCGCTGTCCGCCACCAGGGGCTCCCTTCCGCGTCGAAGCCCGCCTACCCGAGCTCGCCATCACGTCCTGGTGCCGTCCTGCGACCTCTCTGTTGCCGCTGCAGCGAGCTGCTGCCGCTCGTGCCCCGCCATCGTCAAGTCGCCCGCCACCGTCCGCTCGACCTCGTCCCTATGCAACAGCATGACCCGCGTGCCCCCATCTCCTCCGCCGGCCCTGCGCGCCTCACCGGTTCCCGTTCGTCGTTGCCGCAGCGTCTTCCCACCGCCGTCAAGACCTTCCTTGCAGGGCCCCACCCTGAGTTTTCCGACCCTCGCCTCGCTGCATGTGCTGCTGTCCGCTGCTTGTGTCTCTGTGCTTGTTGTCATATTGCCTCTTTTCTCCATGACAAAGGGTGTGGAATGACCCCCAAATCCGTGTTTGCCTCTTTGCCTCTATACTCGCATGCATATTGGTGTGTTTGGGGGTGTTTCGACGATTCACCTAAATTAAATATGGAGCCCCATATGCGGGCGAATTTAGTCTAATATTGGCTCCATTTAAATTTGTGTAGCGAACCGCTGATATAATTTTGCCTTGTTAAGACAACATTTAAAATGCGGGGTATCTAAACAACTTGATTCACCTAATTAATTATCGGGACCCCGGTTCCATTTAATATTACCTAGTTGCGTCGTACCTTTGCCATTCATACATGCATCATGCCCGATCTTCTGCCGTAGTATTAAACAGTGCATCCGATGTTTCTTCTAGTGCTTTGCTTCTTCACGGGTTAGGCCGATGAGTTGATGCGAGTGTCGACCCGATCTTTGGATGAATCTTCGGCATTGTTTTCAGGCGAGCATTCTCCCCCTTTCTACCTATTTTACCTTTCTAGTCCTTATTCCTTCCTTTTGATCTATTGCTATCTGTGTTGCGATGCTCTAGTTTTCGTACCCGTGATATCCCTTGCAGCCTTATATTGCCTTGGACACATCCTATTACCTGTTGTTTGGTAGATAGTTGGACTTGCGCGTCGCAGTCGCTTGCTCAAGTGCTGTTGCGTGTCGTCAAGCACCACAGTTGTTGGAGTAATGCCTCATGTTTAATGTTGGAGATGATCATGGATTTAATTACCGTTTAATAACTAAAATTGAAAGTAGGTAAATGCAGAGGCACCGGTGGGTAATAGATAATATTTGGTTTTTTACCGCTCACTGGTGTCCCGTAGGACCCCGAGTTCTTGACACCTATTCCGAGATCGAGCGCTCTAACCACAGGTGGGGTGTGTGGGCACCCCCATCGATTAGTACCTAATTTCAAAGTACTGTACCGGGGGCCACAAAGTAGTTTGGGGCTTTATTACTAACCTGTACTTACGCCATGCTTTACTACTTTATTTACGATTGCGCGTGGAGCGCCTGTACTATTTTGGAACCAACGTGGAATGTTTTCGCGGTATCGACAAGCCCAGTCACACTTTCGGGTTCCTAGACGTTTATAGCCATTGTCACAAACCTCTGGGTCCGTCTCGGAGACCGGCCGACTTCGTTACAGGTAGCTTAGTGGGGTGGCCCCCATGTGCTTGCTTTGGGTCTGGGAAACGTCGTGTCCGAAACCCCGTCGACATACCGTTGGGTGTATGTTTTGTGATCTTGTACCTACCTGATCTTACAACAAGGGTGTAGGTGCGTGTGGAAACTTTGGTGCATCCCTGGAGGGTTAAATCTTTTCGAGAAGCCGTGTCCGCGGTTATGGACGACTTGGAGCATAGTTCTCGATCATAGACAACTATAAGTAAAGTTTACTATTATAATTTGACTTGTATCCGATATGACTAGTAATCAGCTTCACTACAACGGAATGGCTAAATAAAAGTACCAACAACTGCTGGGTTTAGGATATCTCATGCTAATTGTATCTGACTAGTAAGTGTCGCAACTACAACAGAATGGTTAACTAAAAGTGCCCACTGCTTATTATTTCAGGATGACTATCTATACCTGACTAGTAATTGCTGCAACGATAACTGAAAAAATAAAACTGCCAACTGTGTGAGTTTCTCGGTTGACTTCCTCGTTTGGTCTCGAGGGGGAAATATCAGGAAGGGTATGTTTGGTGGTAGTATCAGGTTGGTTCCGGATAGGTCTTTCTTATCCCTCTCTGATAGCCGACAGTTATATCGAGTCTCTATAGGTTGTTTAGTGCATGCTGCGCTGCCGCTTCAGTCCACCATACCTATGTAGGCGAGGACCGCCGAATTCTAGTCTCTCCGTGTACTGGCCTCAGTACTGACCGCTCTCTTTTTTCCTTTGCCCTTTGTTGGCACCCCTTTTGTTTTTAGCAGGTTTTGAGATCGACGTTGTTAGCAGGGTTATCCTTCCGGCTTGGCCTGGGCAGGGTTATGGACGCCATTGGTTATTCTTCAGGGCTCTTAGCTCAATTTGCCTATTGTCCGTACTCAGACGCTGTATCGTTTTCAAGGTGATTTGAATCTTTGTACTGTATATCTGTATTCTTGACTCATTGAGTCGCTATTGTATATATCTGTTCTGTGGGTTCCATTGTGGACTATTGTGTAATGATATTACTTTGTTTTCCACCCGCACGCAAGTGCATGGTGGGCACCTTTGAATCGATTCTATGCGGGTTTGGCGGGAAGCGCTAAAACTTGCATAGGGCCGATTCTGAGGGTGTTACAGAGTGGTATCAGAGCCAGGTTGTTACGATACCCCACTGGTCCAGCCTGTAGGATAACCTAGCTAACAGACGTTGTAGAGTGTCAAAACTATTTTGGAAAATCGGTTGGATAGATCTGATTAGGTCTGGTTTTACTCCTTACCCCTCTGCTATTCTCCTCTTACCTTCGCGTGTTTTGGATCTACCCCCTTATCTTTTCTTCGAGTTTAGGATTTCTCGTGGTTTGGAATTCCGTCGTTCCATCAGGGTTTCGCTTTCTCTTGTAATGGTGCTTCGACATTCTGTCTTCATGCCATCTGAGGAATCTCCCTCTGTGTACCTTTAGTGGACCAAAAATGCACTAAAAATTTTCTTTGTATCTTCCGGTGTTTTTCAATGCGGCGACCTCATATCCATCAGATCCGATAAAGACTCTACATCACTTCTTTGCTTACGAACCTCGTTTGTCGAGATCTTCAGTCTAAATTCTAAGGGTGTGCGTAATCCATTTGTTCGTGTACAGAGTAATGCTTTGAACGCGGTATGGAGTCGCGACCATACCACTACTCTTATCATTCGCTTTTGTATACTGAATGGTGGATCGATGCAATTCTTACTCCTTCCATGGAAGTTAGAGGTGGCCTTATCTTTAACTTCGTCCGTTGTTTATCTAGAGTGTTCTCTCGACGAACATGATCAATGACCTCTTGTTGGTGGTGTCGCCGATTTCAAGATGGAGTAAGAATCCTTGTTAGTGGTGTCGCGAGGATCTACACGAAGAGAGAATATTCGGATTGCCGGCCTTCTTCCTCGTACCATGAGGCGGATCTCGAGGGCGAGATCCATTGTTAGTGGTGTCGAATTGTAGCACCCCGGGTAAAACCACTACTAGAAAATCGCGGTTAAATAATACTTTGTGCATCATCATGACATCATCATACATGTTTTTCCTAAAACTATTTTTCCAAAAACATGTTTTTGTTTATCAAATACCCCTTCTATTTTAAATGTAAAACCCTGAAACGTCCGAATATTTTATTTTATCTAAATATTATTTCCAAAAGACTTTAAAATAAAACAGAAACAAAAATAAATAAATATAAAAGTTATTTTTATTTAGGGAGGCCGCCACCAGCCAGGCCCAAAGGGCCTAGCTGGCAGCAGCCTACCACCCCGGCTAATCCTGACCCTAGATCTAATATACTAAACTCTAGCCCCACCTAAACCCTAACCCTAAATCTACCCCACCTATTCCCCACCCCGCCGCCATCTAGCTTTCCCTCCACTTTCTGCCGCAGCACACCACACACGCATGCCACACGATGCCCCACCACCCCGCGTCCCGCACCCGCTCCCCATGTCCCTGTCGCCACGCGACCCCCTCCTCGCTCGTCTCCTTCCCCAACCCGACACAGCCCGCCGCCGCCTCCCTCCATCGCTGGACCCCGCCTGGGCGCCCTCGCTCCTGTCGAGCGCCGTCAGGGCCGCCCCTTCTCCGCGAGCCCGGCCGCCTTCCGCAGCAGCCCCCGACGGTGCCTCTCCTCACTGCCCTGCAGCCCCTCCTGTCGGCTCCTTCCCCTGCCACCGTCCGCTCGGCCGCTGTCCGCCACCAGGGGCTCCCTTTCGCGTCGAAGCCCGCCGACCCGAGCTCGCCATCACGTCCTGGTGCCGTCCTGCGACCTCTCTGTTGCCGCTGCAGCGAGCTGCTGCCGCTCGTGCCCCGCCATCGTCAAGTCACCCGCCACCGTCCGCTCGGCCTCATCCCTATGCAGCAGCATGACCCGCGTGCCCCCGTCTCCTCCGCCGGCCCTGCGTGCCTCACCGGTTCCCGTTCGTCGTTTCCGCAGCATCTTCCCACCGCCGTCAAGACCTTCCTTGCAGGGCCCCACCCTGAGTTTTCCGACCCTCGCCTCGCTGGATGTGCTGCTGTCCGCTGCTTGCGTCTCTGTGCTTGTTGTCATATTGCCTCTTTTCTCCATGACAAAGGGTGTGGAATGACCCCCAAATCCGTGTCCTCGCTTCCTGTTGTTTTGCTCTGAATCGACCCTAGGTTCTTGTGTTCTGACAAGGAGAAGTGGTGGTTAGTTGTTGCAATTATACTAAGGGGGTGGTGAAGATGGTGCGTGTGATTGAGTGAGGCATAGTTGATCGTCCGAAGACCCCGCATCCCTTGTACACCTCAACAAGATCTACGGCCCCGTTGGAAATCGAAGCCCGACCCCAGAGATCTGAAGTCTGAACCCCGGAACCGACTTCGTGTTCTTCTTCACAGACACCAAGACCTGTTCCCGGAGGCGAAGATCGATCCCCACCGACCCCATCGAACCACAAGATCGTCGGACCAATGTGTGACCTTTTCCGAGCCCCTATTTTATAAATTTCCAACTATATAAACTGTTGCATATTTAATTGTTATACTCGCATGCATATTGGTGTGTTTGGGGGTGTTTCGACGATTCACCTAAATTAAATATGGAGCCCATATGCGGGCGAATTTAGTCTAATATTGGCTCCATTTAAATTTGTGTAGCGAACCGCTGATATAATTTTGCCTTGTTAAGACAACATTTAAAATGCGGGATATCTAAACAACTTGTTTCACCTAATTAATTGTCGGGACCCCGGTTCCGTTTAATATTTCCTAGTTGCATCGTACCTTTGCCATTCATACATGCATCATGCCCAATCTTCTGCCGTAGTATTAAAACAGTGCATCCGGTGTTTCTTCTAGTGCTTTGCTTCTTCACGGATTAGGACGATGAGTTGATGCGAGTGTCGACCCGATCTTTGGATGAATCTTCGACATTGTTTTCAGGCGAGCATTCTCCCCCTTT
This sequence comes from Avena atlantica, assembly GCA_910589765.1. Lineage (NCBI taxonomy): Eukaryota > Viridiplantae > Streptophyta > Magnoliopsida > Poales > Poaceae > Avena > Avena atlantica. The sequence continues at coordinate 79,872,543 of OU342734.1, read as the reverse complement.
CTACCTATTTTACCTTTCTAGTCCTTATTCCTTCCTTTTGATCTATTGCTATCTGTGTTGTGATGCTCTAGTTTTCGTACCCGTGATATCCCTTGCAGCCTTATATTGCCTTGGACACATCCTATTACCTGTTGTTTGGTAGATAGTTGGACTTGCGCGTCGCAGTCGCTTGCTCAAGTGCTGTTGCGTGTCGTCAAGTACCACATTTGTTGGAGTAATGCCGCATGTTTAATGTTGGAGATGATCATGGATTTAATTACCGTTTAATAACTAAAATTGAAAGTAGGTAAATGCAGAGGCACCAGTGGGTAATAGATAATATTTGGTTTTTAACCGCTCAGTGGTGTCCCGTAGGACCCCGAGTTCTTGACACCTGTTTCGAGATCGAGCGCGCTAACCACAGGTGGGGTGTGTGGGCACCCCCATCGATTAGTACCTGATTTCAAAGTACTGTACCGGGGGCCACAAAGTAGTTTGGGGCTTTATTACTAACCTGTACTTATGCCATGCTTTACTGCTTTATTTACGATTGCGCGTGGAGCGCCTGTACTGTTTTGGAACCAACGTGGAATGTTTTCGCGGTATCGACAAGCCCAGTCACACTTTCAGGTTCCCAGTCGTTTACAGCCATTGTCACAAACCTCTGGGTCCGTCTCGGAGACCGGCCGACTTCGTTACGGGTAGCTTAGTGGGGTGGCCCCCATGTGCTTGCTTTGGGTCTGGGAAACATTGTGTCCAAAACCCCGTAGACATACCATTGTGTGTATGTTTTGTGATCTTGTACCTACCTGATCTGACAACAAGGGTGTGGGTGCGTGTGGAAACTTTGGTGCACCTCTGCAGGGTTAAATCTTTTCGAGAAGCCGTGTCCGCGGTTATGGACGACTTGGAGCACAGTTCTCGATCATAGACAACTATGAGTAAAGTTTACTGTTATAATTTGACTTGTATCCGATATGACTAGTAATCAGCTTCACTACAACGGAATGGCTAAATAAAAGTACCAACAACTGCTGGGTTTAGGATATCTCATGCTAATTGTATCTGACTAGTAAGTGTCGCAACTACAACGGAATGGTTAACTAAAAGTGCCCACTGCTTATTATTTCAGGATGACTATCTGTACCTGACTAGTAATTGCTGCAACGATAACTGAATAAATAAAACTGCCAACTGTGTGAGTTTCTCGGTTGACTTCCTCGTTTGGTCTTGAGGGGGAAATACCAGGATGAGTATGTTTGGTGATAGTATCAGGTTGGTTCCGGATAGGTCTTTCTTATTCCTCTCTGATAGCCGACAGTTATATCGAGTCTCTATAGGTTGTTTAGTGCATGTTGCGCTGCCGCTTCAGTCCACCATACCTATGTAGGCGAGGACCGCCGAATTCTAGTCTCTCCGTGTACTGGCCTCAGTACTGACCGCTCTCTTTTTTCCTTTGCCCTTTGTCGGCACCCCTTTTGTTTTTAGCAGGTTTTGAGATCGACGTCATTAGTAGGGTTATCCTTCCGGCTTGGCCTGGGCAGGGTTATGGACGCCATTGGTTATTCTTCAGGGCTCTTAGCTCAATTTGCCTATTGTCCGTACTCGGACGCTGTATCGTTTTCAAGGTGATTTGAATCTTTGTACTGTATATCTGTATTCTTGACTCATTGAGTCGCTATTGTATATATCTGTTCTGTGGGTTCCATTGTGGACTATTGTGTAATGATATTACTTTGTTTTCCACCCGCACGCAAGTGCCTGGTGGGCACCTTTGAATCGATTCTATGCGGGTTTGGCGGGAAGCGCTAAAACTTGCATAGGGCCGATTCTGAGGGTGTTACAACAGCCCTCCCCCTCTATTTATGAGAGGGAGGGAGGCTTGGGAAAGGAGAGTTTGAATCCATACCCAAACCCAAGATGGATAGAAGGAAGGACTCTTTCCTTCTTCCACTAGGAAACTATTGTTCCAGTTTTACTTTTCAAACCTCCCTTTTGACTTTCAATTTAGAGATTTATTTCTCTCTCGCAAATGCCCAACCAAAGTGACCTAGGACATGATCCAGTCACTCCTCTTAACCATGACACATTCATGGACCATTCCCCTTCCGGTTTGGTGAACCTTCTAGACCCTTCTAGAACCTCTCCGATGAAAACATCAAAATCATTCCCGAACTCCGTAATCAGACTTTCCTTATATGAATCTTATTCTCTGGACCATTCCGGATCTCCTCGTGATATCTCGGATCCTATTCGAGACTCCGAACAACATTCGGTTTCCCTACTTACATTCCATATCTACTAAAAAACATCGAATCCTTAAGTGTGTCTCCCTACAGTTCGTGAATTATGCGGACATGACCGAGACTCTTTTTCGATCAATAACCAATAGAGGAAACTGGAAATTCATATGGCTCCCACATATTTCTACGATTACTTTGCGATCGAATGAACCACTTACATACGATACCAATTTCCCTTTGTCTCATGATAGTTTACTTATCCGAGGTTTGATCATCGGTATCTCTGCATACCTAGTTCAACCTTGTTACCGATAAGTACTCTTTTCTCGTTCCCGTGATATGTGATCCCTTGTGAGCCAGTCACATGCTTGCAAGCTAATCTATCTGTCATATGGATGGACAAATCCCACTCTTGATCCATGTGCCTCAACACATACTTTCCGAACACGCAATGCCACCTTTATAACCACCTAGTTATGGTGTGGTGTTTGATGTCATCAAAGCATACTTCCGGTGATGGTGACTAGCATGATCTCATGGTCGAAGGAATTAGGTTACTATGTATCAGAAAGCTTATAGCAAATGAACTATATTAAATGACTTGATCTTTATGCTACGCTTAACTATAGGAGTATGTCCATCACATCATTCTCCTAATGATATGACCCTGTTGTTAATAACATCTCTATGTTCATGATGAGGAAACCATGATCATATATTAACCAACAAGCTTGTTTAACAAGAGGCTTTACTAGGGACTCTTTTATGTTTACAAATCACACAAGTATTAATGTTTCCGGTTAATACAATTATAGCATGGTATGTAAACATTTATCATAAGCATGAAGATATGATAATAACCACTTTATTATTTCCTCTTGGGCATATCTCCAACACGAATGGCAAAGATATGCGGTGCAACGCTCACAACGCCAACATGATCGCGTACCGTGCGCTCTACAACTCACTCGAAGGGGACTTTGACGGCTGCGATCTTCGGCACGTCGAAAGGGAAAGCAACGAGGAAGCTGATAGGCTCGCCAACATCGGCTCCACCTACGCACGGGTGCCACCAGGTCTGTTCCTCGAACAAAACTGCGTACCCTCTATCAAGAGGAAATTCCCCAAAGGATCACCCAAAGAAGAAGAGCACTCGGGGGCTGCGCCACCCGAAGGATAGGAAGGACCTGAAAAGCTCAACACCGAGGCCAAACTTGTCAGCCTAATGCAGGTCATAGAGGTCGAAGAAACGTGGATGCAGTCATACCTTCGGTACCTGATAAGCAACAAACTGCCCGATGACCCAACATATGCCCAACGCATATCTCGCCGGTCTAAAGCCTTCACCATCAACAATGGCGAGCTATACAAGCGCAGTATTTCGGGTGTGCTCCAAAGGTGCGTCACCATCGGTGACGGCAAAATCATCCTCCAAGACATCCACAAGGGCATCTGTGACCATCATGCAGGTAGTCGCGCCCTAGTCGCCAAAGCTCTACGAGCTGGATTCTACTGGCCAACGGCCATGAACGATGCTAAGGACATCGTCCAAAGGTGCAACGCCTGTCAGAGGTATGCGGACAAGCCGCACGCACCAGGATCGGAGCTAAGGCCCATACCATTGGCCTGACCCTTTGCCCAATGGGGCCTCGACATGATTGGCAAACTACCCAAATCCTCGAAAGGAGGCCACGTCTACCTCCTGGTCGCAGTCGACAAGTTAACCAAGTGGATCGAGGCCATGACCGTCACCAACCAAAGCAGCAAAACTGCCATCAAGTTCTTCGAATCCATAGTCTACAGGTTCGGTGTGCCACACAACATCATCATGGACAATGGCTCGAACTTCATCTCGAAGGAATTCCAAGTGACATGGTTATACCCTGTGGGTACACGATCTTAGCATACCTAGTCCAGCCCAAGGAAGGCCCACGAGAACATGCGCCAGCCCATGAAGACTTTCGGGTGTCCAGGGCCCATGACGCCTTCGGATCCTTGGAGAACAAGACTAGAGTAGATAGAATATTCAAAGGGGCAAACCCTAGAACCTGTAACCGACTTGATTTGTGCCTGAGACCTGCCTATCTCTATATGAGGGCACTTCGCATACCATCGCATACACACCTCCACGCCAGATTGCATCTGCACACCCCTATACTTTTCGGTTCTGCCGTAATCAAGAGGAGACAAGCAGGAGTAGGGTTTTCCCTCCGGGGGCCTAAACCTGGGTAAACCTCGTGTCCCCATGTTGCTTGTTTGCTAACCATTCCGCGATCTCCAACATCCCCATCTTCTCCAAAACCCAAGTCCATAACAATGGGCATTGACGAGATTAAACCTCGTGAATTGGCGCCGTCTGTGGGAACTGGGGGCGCTAATTGTGCGATTGGGACGGTCCCAACCAAAGCGATCTACAACTCCGCGGCGACGGAGAGTCATCTCCTCTTCGGCGCCTTCGACTTCACCGCCCACTCGCCAGCCACCTTGAAGGACTTCGAGCCCGTTGGTGATGGACTCGAAATCCTGTTCGGGAGCTTTTGCTTCCAGGTGGGGCAGAACGGCACTCTCCGCCTCCCAGAGCGGGTGCCCCTGCCATCAATCAGGCCCGCTTCGTGGGACCCGCACCCCGTGCTATGCACATCGCCATCGACAGATGAGTCCTATGACAACAGCAGCTGCAACTCAGATCTGTGTGATCCACCATCGGAGGAAGGGACCTACGGTTCCGGATCCGAAAGCTACGGCAGCAGCGATCCAATCTATGAGCGCTACCAATGCATCGCAATCATCCAGAGTGACGTGGATCAGGAGCACAACCCGCCACCCAACCCACAGGGTAGAAACGGCGAGAACAGAAGAAGCCAGTCCCCCACCCAACATGGACGACACCGATCAGGTCATCCACCTCAGCGAGGAAGGATGGGGTCAAGCATGCGAAGCCGTAGCAGGCAACAAGATCCTGCCCGTGGGTGCCTCACGGGACCTGCTGATGGCATACCACATGCTCCTAATCGAGGAGCACAAGAAGTAGGTGAAGATGCAAGAGGTGCTTGACAAACGCAAGCAAGCAGCCTCGGAGTCTAGTGCGCGGCGAGCTGCGCTCTCCGCCATGGGCATCGGCTCCAGCTCGCACGGCAACCATGACAACAAGCACCGTTCCCGCATGGAGAACATGAATCCCAAGGCACGTCGCGAGGTGACTCGGGCCCTCAACGCGTCCTTCATGGAGATGGATGCCGACGGCAATGTCATCCCGAAGACGCCGCAAGCTGCGATCATGGCAGCCACCGCGTACCTCGCGTCCCATCCACCTCCGGAGGGGGACCCGAAAATGGCCATGCACAAGTCCGCGCTCACCGGACTCGGACTCGTTGGAGCTGCGCTCCACGAAGAAGCTCCTGCGGAGCTAAAGAAGAAGGCAGCGGTCAGGTTCAATCGCAGTCCCACGCCCTCATCCGAGGATGAAGAGCACAACCTTCCTTGAAGGCACAAGAGCTCGCGCCATCGCATCCGCGATTACGATGCTCAAAGCGAGCTAACCCAGCGCAAGATCGACAAAGCGCATGCCAAGCGCGTATGCTCGTCCGAATCCGAGGAGGATGACGATGAAGGAGAACTCTATGGAGCCCGATGCTTCAGTAGATCCGTTCGGCGGACACAGATGCCGCGGAACTTCAAGATTCCTTCGGACACTCCGAAGTTTGACGGCACATAGGACCCCAAGGCATGGCTCAGCGACCACCTGTCGTCCGTCAAACTACACGGCGGAAACAAGGACACCGCCTTGCAATGCCTTCAGTTGCAGCTGACAGGCGCAGCCCGGATCTGGATCAGCAGCCTATCGTCGGGATCCATCTGAAGCTGGGAGGAACTAGCGTACAGTTTCATCCAAAACTTCAAAGGTACCAGCAAGAGGCCAGCCTCGATCGAGGAGTTGCGGGCCTGCACCCAACGAACAGGCGAATTCGCTCGTACATACTGCGCTGGTCCAACACCAAGAACTCCGCGGCGCACATCTCTGAGGAGAGAGCTATCGGTGCCTTCAAGGACGGCGTCAAACGCTAGGACTTCAAGGAAGAACTTGGGAGCGTCAAGACCAAGACACTCGACCACCTCATGGACATCGCCAACAGGTGAACGCCGTAGCAAGAGAAGATCGCGCGTCTACGACGATCGCGATGGACCCGACATGGTCGCGGATGGCTACGACGACCACCGCAGCGACGACAACCACAGCAGCGGCGGATATCGCGGAAGCAACTTCCGTGATGGAGGACGCCCAACGCAGTCATGGCAACATCGCGGCCGTGACAATGGACCCTCAGCATACGACAAACTGTCGGGTACATGCACCATCCACTTCTACATCGACAAGCAGGATGGTAAAAAGAAGGCAAGCCACATGCTCAAGGACTATCGCGAGTTCCAGAAACTCAGCGAAAGCATGGCTCAGATGAGGCAGCAAGCCCCGAACCCTGGGTACGAGAACGCATGTGACACCCCCGGGATCAACGCTAAACAAATCCCAGACCTCCGTCTGACATAATCTTAACCTTGAGCTCGAGAGTATCTAGTGAAGAATCGGTAACACAATAGTGACCCTACGACACAAAATTTATTACAGCAAGCTCATAACTGAGCATAGAACCAAATTATTACAAGCATAGGTCATTGACCACAAACACCAAACTACGGAAGGAAAATTATGCTATTAAGTATAGCAAACTTAACAAATGGCCTAAGAGGCCTGAAGCATAATGATGACGTCCCAGCCCATAGATTCCAGGCTGCCGGACGGGAAACCCAAGCTACTCATCGATGTTGATGTAGTGCGGAACTCGTCTTCAAGGAACACTTACTCTGCCAAAAGTATCAACAAAGCAAGGGTGAGTACAGGGTGTACTCCGCAAGACTTATGGCTGGTGGAGTTGTTTTGCATAAAGCCATCTTTTGTTTATAAAACAAGAGGGAGAAGAAGCTCGTTTAGTCAGAGTATTTTATAAGGGGATAAGAGAGTGACATCTCCGAAATATTGATCATCATCTTTTGATATCCACCGAATCCTCATCATCTACTAACTAGGATCACCCCCTTGTACCCATGAGGAAGCATCCTTAAGCACACGTTGATCTACCAAGTTTTAAGATTAGGTTATAGTTCTCTATGATCTTGAGTCCGGTCGCCAAGTCGTTCATAACCATGAACACAGCTTTTCGAAAAGATTAATACCCTGCAGAGGTGTACAACTTTACCCACACGTACTAACCTTCTCTTAATGCCACTAGTAATAGCCCTCTTCCTTGGAAGGCCGGCAGAGGGTGGTTAGACACGACCTTTACCTTGCTTTCTCCGAGACCATGAGTCACGCAATAAGTATGGTTCCGCTGTAAAGGGTCAAATCCCGAAGCCAGTACTTAACAATGTGAGGCGAGGTTGGTTTACCAGGGGCGCTATCTACCCCAAGCAACCTCGGCCACACTTACCTACCTGTTATGAATGCACCAACTTCACCCGGCAAATCTTTCAAAAGATTTTCTATGCATATGTCGAATGGAACGCCCGAACTATGTGACTCATGGAATCAAGTAGGCATGCTAGTCAGTCATGAGGTTGTCCAGGCCCCGTGTGGTTGCACGCTCGTCTTGGTTCCAAAGGCAAGAACTCAGGTCCTAGTGGTGGCGAGCATGGGACTAGAAAAACCACATCCCACCGTGGCCTCCCATACAAACCTTAGCATGTTTAACTCATATCACCTCTGATATCATCTCATCAGGTTCTCCTGTCATACTAGATTCTTTGCATCTGATACATCATCTGGAGGGACCAGACTCCATAGCTATGCCGATCTAAGCAAACACATATAAAGGCTCTAGCATTGCACACAAGCCAAACCTAGTTATGCGAGGAGCAGTGGATCAGGTAATATAAGCTCAAAGGGAGTATGCAATAAATAGGACACTCTATCTATCGATAAAATACCATAGTAGAATCGTATGCAACATGGAAAGAATAGAATGCTTTCGAAATCATAGGATTATATCATGGTGGGGCTATGCTTGCCTTTGCCAGTTGATAGCGGATAAATAGATCTTCGGAAGCCTTGTACTTGACTTGATTACAGTTGGTCAAGTATTGTTCATTGATCTTCGATCTTCGACGGTGTTGATCTCGGTCTTCGATCTTGATCTCGATATCGTATTCTACCGGGAAGAACCAAACACCGGAAAGAAAGGGAAACAATCAACATATGGCATCGATGCAATGCTCAAGCAAGGATGATGATATGACAAGTTAAATTTTATTAAATTGAAACCCTAAAGCATTCTCGACAACTTAATCGGGGTTTCGAGGGGCATAAACCCTAATTTGGAGAAACTCCGCAACATATGAGAGGGGTTACTAAGTTCTTATAATTGTACTTGTCATTTAAGTTGTTGAACAATGCATGATTATAGCTTAGATAGCTAGGTTTCATTTTTCTGAACATTTTGATATATTATTTGTATTTTTCTAACTTATAAATAATTAGATATTGAATTTACAAGTTTTATTCAAATTCTGAAATTATTAAATCAATTACTAAAAGCTTATTAAACTTTTTACACCCAGTCACAGTCTACCCTCAGAGACTGACCGGTGGGGACGAGGCCACATTGGCATCCACGCAAGCAAAGGTGGAACATAGGGGGCGGTTGGGGTGTGTTTCACCAAGGCAGTAGCTAGCCACTGCCACTGACGGGTGGGCCTGGTCCACGTGGCAAGCCACGCTGGCGCCACGCGGGCCTCGCCGGAGGGAACAGCCAGACGGCGGCGCGGGACGGCGGTTGAGCATGCGCGGACATGCGAAGATGGGTGCGTTCGAAGCAGTGCAATAAGGCGAACCATAAACGGGCGGAGCCGCCCAGAAATGGTCACCGGACCTAGTACTCCGGTGAGCGACGGCGGCGAAGCTAGCAGAGGCACATCGCGCGGCATCTGCGGCAAGCAATCGATCAAACGGAGCTCACCTTAAGCTTCTGAAGATCACCAAGAGCACTATGAAGGGGTCGGCGAAGCAAGACGGGCTCGAACGGTGCCGAAATTGATGATGATAGCTGCGACGGACGACGAAAACGAGGGTTCGATTCGGTGGACTGCGGGCGCGCGGGGCTTCGTGACCTAGCTAGGGTGAACCAGTGCAGCTTGGCGAGCTCAGCGGTGGCCTCAGAACGGCGGGGGAACTCCGGGAACAACGGCGACGACGAGGTCCTGGCCGGGCTAGGGTTCGGTGTAGAGGGGAAACGCGAGAGAAGGCGATAGAGGATAAGACTGGTACGGGGTGAGAGAGGAGAGCTCGGCCGTTCTTATCCTCGGCCCGGTGATCAGCGACATGCATCGTGACGTGAAGGGGATCGACGGTGGCGCGTCGGACAAGCAGCAGCTTCGCTGCGAGAGGAAGAAGAAAGAAGAAAAGAAGTGAAGTGGTATGGGCCGAAACGGGCCAGGGCTGGGCCGCAGGAAAGGAAGAGAGGAAGGAAGGGTGCTGGGCTGCGGCCTGGGAGGTTCTGGCTCCAGTTTTTTCAGTAAAACTCTTTTCCTTTTTTGTTTTGCAATTTTGTTTTGTATTTCCATATACAAATCTGTTTTGAGTTATTTTAAAATACAAGAGGCTTTTATAAAGTATATAAAATATTTATGAACCCTTTTTAATCCATTTGGGCTCCAATAATTTTAGGGGTTTTCAAAATTTCAAACCACTTGAATGTGTTTCAAACAAAGGGGGAGAAAAATAGGGTTTAGAGTTTTGATTTGTTTTCTCCAATGCACAATTTAATGGATGATGCTCATGAGTGCACAAACAAAACCCTAGTAATGATTAACTAAAAACAGGGGTGTTACAATGCACCCGCGCCAGGTGAGATCGCACACGGAGCTCCTCCACCACCACCTGCGGGACCTTCAAACCACCCAATCGCACCTGCACAGAATAACGGTGGGCACGGGTACCCCGCGCCGAAAGGATCACTGATGATCCAAAAAGGGCGCCCAACGAACAGGGTGCAGAAGAAAATCACCCGCCAGATCAATCTGGTTGTGACCGCTCCACCCGCCATCCCTGAGTACCTCAGCGGATCGGAGTCCTGCATCACGTTCAGCTGTTCGGATCACCCTTGCCAGGTCCCTCGCCTAGGTCATGCTGCCCTGGTGCTCGAGGCGCATATCGGAGGGTTCGACATGAGCTGCGTCTTCATGGAAGGTGGCAACGACATCAATCTGATGTTCGCCAGTACCTTAGCAGCAATGAGGATCCCGCTATGCATCCTGGAACAATCCGATACAACATTCCACAGCATCGTCCCAGGGAAGGGCGTATTCCCCCTGGGAAAGATATGGCTCGACGTCATCTTTGGCAAGCCGGATAACTTGCGGTGCGAGCGACTCGAGTTTGAGGTGGTGGATTGGCCATCACAATACCACGCCATCCTCGGGCCTGTGGCATTCACACAATTCCTGGCAGTACCTCACTACGCGTACCTGCTACTCAAGATGCCAGGACCCAAGGGCGTCATCACGGTCCACGGGAGCTTCACCCGATCGGACCATTGCGACAGGGACTTCAACAGAATCTCCTAGTCATTCGGCATGCAGGAGGAGCTCATAAGGCTCCGCGAGGTGACAGACAACGAGGCACCCCCAGTCGTAAGACAGAACACACCAGACATGTCCTTCGACTCCACCGTCAACACAAAAAAGGTGCAGGTCCACCCGACGGATGCCTCCAAGACGGCGCTGATCGCCAACGACCTCAGCTCCGCATAGGAAAGCACGCTCGTCGAATTCCTCCGTGAGTGCTGGGAAATCTTCGCCTGGTGTCCTGCGGAGATGCCAGGAGTTCCTAGGGAATTCGCCGAGCATGCACTCAACGTCTTTCCAGACGCCAAGCCCGCAAACAGTCCGTCCAACGACTGTCCGAACCACGGGCCGAAGCAATCAGAGTCGAAGTCAACAGACTACTCGACGCAAACTTCATCAGGGAGACCAAGGACAGCGAGTGGCTCGCCAACACTGTGATGGTCCCCAAAAAGGACACGGACATCCTGCGGATGTGCGTGGACTTCGCATCGCTGAACAAGCACTCCCGGAAGGATCACTTCCCTCTCCCTCGAATCGATCAGATCATCGATTTGATTGCAGGATGCGAGAAGCTCTCCTTCCTTGATGCCTACTCAGGCTACAACCAGATTCGACTGAAGGTTGAAGATCAGGATAAAACAGCGTTCATCACGCCGTTCGGAGTGTTCTGCTACAACACAATGCCTTTCGGGCTGAAGAACGCAGGCGCCACGTACCAACGGTGCATGCAGGCATGCCTGAAGGACCATATCAGAACAAGGGAGGCCAAGACGCTCATCGACGACCTCCGCGAGACGTTCAATAATCTTGATCGATACAAGATCAAGCTAAACCCAGAAAAGTGCACCTTCGGTGTCCAATCTGGCCAGCGGCTAGGCTACTTCATCTCCCAGCGAGGAATCGAAGCGAACCCGAAGAAAATCTGGGCCATCAGAGCCATGGAGAAGCCGAAGAACCTCAAAGGCGTCCAGCAGCTTGCTGGGCGAATCACGGCGTTGAGCAGGTTCATAAGCCGCATGGGCGAAAAGGCTCTGCCATTCTATCAGCTGCTACGTAAAGCAGATAAATTCGAGTGGACGCCAGAAGCGGACGACGCATTCGAAGATCTAAAGCGACTGCTCTCTACCTCGCCCGTCTTGGTCACACCAAAGGAGCGCGAGCCTTTACTGCTATACATAGCAGCCACACACCAGGTGGTAAGCACTGTACTGGTGGTTGAGCGACCCGAAGAAGGCAAGACCCATGGGGTCCAACGCCTAATCTACTACCTCAGCGAGGTATTGACGCCGACAAAGCAGAGGTACCCTCAGTACCAGAAACTCGCCTACAGCGTGTTCATGACGACTCGTCGGCTAAGCCACTACTTCCAGGAGCATCAAGTGATGGTCGTCAATGAGGCACCCCTGAATAGCATCCTGAACAACCCGGAGGCCACAGGACGTGTGGCCCTGTGGGGCATCGAGGTGTCACCTCTAGACATCATCTATGAGAAGCGCCACACGATCAAGTGTCAGGTCCTTCCGGACTTCCTCGTCCACTGGATGGAGCTGCAGCTGCCAGACACACCAGACATGACACATTCATGGACGATGCACTTCGACGGCTCCAAGCGCGAGGCCGGAGCAGGAGCCAGGGTCATACTGACCTCCCCGCAGGGCGACAAGATGAAGTACGTCCTCCAGATGAAATTTCGAGCTTCCAACAACGAGGCCGAATACGAAGCCCTCATCCACGGCATGAGGATGGCTAAGATCTGCGGCGCGACGCGCCTGGTCATCTACGGAGACTCGAACCTCGTCGTCCAGTAGACGATGAACGAGTGTGACGCACACGCCGCCAACATGATTGCGTACCGCACACTCTACAACACACTCGAAGGAGACTTCGACAACTGCGAGCTTCGGCACGTTGGGAGAGAAAGCAACAAAGAGGCTGATAGACTCGCCTACATCGGCTCCACCCGCGCACGGGTGCCACCAGGTGTGTTCCTCGAACAGATCTGCGTGCCATCCATCAAAAGGAAATTCCCAAAGGGATCACCCAAAGAAGCAGATAACTCGGGGGGCTGCGCTACCCGACGGTCAGGAAGGACCCAAAAAACTCGACACAGAGGTCGCAGTGGTCAACCTGATGCAGGTCATGGCAGTCGAAGAAACGTTGACACGGCCGTACCTCAGGTACCTGATAGATGGAGAGCTGCCTGACAGCCCGACAGATGCCCGACACATATCTCGCCGGTCCAAGGCCTTCACCATCATCAATGGTGAGCTGTACAAGCGCAGCATTTCGGGTGTACTCCAAAGGTGCGTCACCATCGGCGACGGCAAAACCATCCTCCAAGACATCCACGAGGGCATCTACGGCCATCATGCGGGCAGCCGCGCCCTTGTCGTCAAAGCCCTACGAGCTGGGTTCTACTGGCCAACGGCCATGAACGACGCCAAGGACATCGTCCGAAGGTGCAATGGGTGCCAGAGGTTCGCAGGTAAACCACACGCACCAGGATTGGAGCTCAGGCCCATACCCCTGGCCTGGCCCTTCGCCCAATGGGGCCTCGACATGATCGGCAAACTGCCCAAGTCCTCGAAAGGAGGACACGTCTACCTTCTGGTCGCAGTCGACAAATTCACCAAGTGGATCGAGGCCATGCCCGTTACTAACCAAAAGGGCAAAACGACCATCAAGTTCTTCGAATCCATTGTTTACAGGTTTGGCATGCCGCACAACATCATCACCGACAATGGGTCGAACTTCGTATCCAAATAATTCCAGGACTTCTGCGAAGACCTTAGAATCAACATCACATACGCCTCCGTGGCGCACCCGCAAACAAATGGGCAGGTTGAAAAGGCCAACGGCCTCATTGGTGGCGGCATCTAGAAGCGCCTCATGAGCCCACTCCAGCGACTCGCAGGAGCTTGGACACAAGAGCTACCCTCCGTTCTCTGGAGCTTTCGCACGACGCCAAACAGCTCAACTGGCTACACGCCCTTCTTCATGTTGCACGGAGCCGAAGCCGTGCTTCCTGTAGAGGTACGCCACAAGGCCCCACGGGTCGTTGCCTACAGCGAGGCCGAATCGACGGCCGCACTCAAAGACGCCGTCGACACACTCGACGAGGCACACGACATCGCCGCGGCTCGATCAGCGGTCTATCAACAGAGCCTCCGCAACTATCACAGTCGTCGGTTGTGCCCAAGGTCCTTCGTCGAAGGAGACCTAGTCTTGCGACTCAAGCAAGAGCGACCGAAGAAACTCGAGTCGCCCTGGGAAGGACCCGACATCGTCACTGAAGTCATCCCAGGTGGCGCCTATCGCCTCAAGCATGTGGAGTCTGGAGTCGCATACTCCAACCCATTGAACGTTGCACAATTGCGACACTTCTACCCCTAGCTACCTCCCCCTTTTTTACTTTCAATAAGGCTATTCGGCCAAGGCTACTCAGCCGAACAATGTACCTCCTCCTTACGCTATGAATAAAGCTAAGTGTCTCGCCCCAAATTTTTTGTCCATTATTCGCATTTTGCTCATACTACACCACACTCGGGGGCTCCCTTCACCTCACGACTTCGTCGACTGAGAATAACACGTGTTCACCTGAGTAGCTGACCATGTCTGGCTAACGAAAAGGGCACGCATACAAACAAAGCACCACGTGCTAACAACAATAAACCTTTTCAACAAAGGGCATAACACGCCCAGTCGAATACATACAAAAAAATTTACATCTATCTTTTTACAGGTCCTACCTATTCGAAAGAATCACCTGTGCACGCTGATCAAAGAGATCAACAATTTGTTCGGCATACTTTCTTACAGCCGCATAATGTGGACGCATATCCCACACATCACCATCCGACCGAAGAGGCGGCCCAGCTGCCACAGCAGCAAGATCTACATCAGGACGATGTAGCAGAACAAGGGAAAGCGCAGCCTTCACACCTATAACAAGCTGATGCCGCACCAGCTCCCTAACATGATGCACATCTCGAAACTTCGCCAGCAGGCCCCGGAGAGTCGATGGTGCCTTATCCAAAGGAAACATCACGTGCAGAACCGACGCCAACAAAGTCTTCGCTTGACGCAGCACCCGCGACACCTGGTGAGCACGATCCTGCATAGTCGCAAGGACCATGGCACGATCGCGGTCCATGCAGAAAAAGCCGCCGGCCTCCATGTCCTGCTGGGTCAAGCAGTTGATCCGAACAGCAACACGCTCCTTTTCCTCCTTAGGAACAAGGTTCACACCTGCAACAATGGCAAAGTAAGATGACAGGCCAGTGGCCGCATCCGAAAAAATGAGCAGCAGCTCGAAAAACTTACATTGAAGCTGTTCGGCCAGACGACACAACTCCCCCATCAAATACTCCTCTCTGGCAGCGCCTCGCTCTATCTTCGATTTCCAAACATCGATGTGGCCGCGCACTCCAAGCAATCCTTTCTCAAGACTACGGATGCGATCACGAAGAAACACAAGTGGCGACGCACCATCCAAAGATGGCCGCAGCTGCGTTGGCTAGCTCCTGCTCAAGGCGCTCCTTCGCAGACGAAGTGTCAACGGGATCATCACCCGAAGGTCACTAGGGGAAAATAAGGCAGCGATATGAACAACCACACG
The DNA here is from genome assembly GCA_910589765.1 of Avena atlantica. Taxonomy (NCBI): domain Eukaryota; kingdom Viridiplantae; phylum Streptophyta; class Magnoliopsida; order Poales; family Poaceae; genus Avena; species Avena atlantica. The sequence goes on along the minus strand of OU342734.1, from coordinate 79,857,090 downwards.
AATGAACAAAGAGCTCGGAGATTCATTACATGCAGCAAAAAGCCACTGCATAGCACAAGGACTGTTCATAGACATAATTACAACAAAAGAAACAAAAGCTATCCTACAACTACAAGTCCTAAGAAGCTGCGTCCTGAGTAGCCTCGGAGCCAGATTGCCTGCTCTTGGCGTCCCCCTGCTGCCTCAACGCGTACTCAGTCAGCAAGTCAATCAACTTCGGCCCATAACGTTTACAACGGGCAGCGTAGAGGGCGAAGGCTACCTCGGATCCGTCAGTAGCCGTTGGCATCTGGGAGGTGACCTGATGAAGATCCAGCTCCGCTCCAGACGCTAGGGCCATCGTCAGTCCCACGGATGCACCGATGCCTTTCTGCTTGCGCTTGTACGCTACAGGCACATCGGCTGACAGCGCATCCGCCAACGAGTCGACATCCTCGAGGGTGATGCCCTTGGGGACGAGCTCCTTGTAGAAGCGCCCAAGAACCTCCTTGGCCTCGGCGAGTGAGCCGACCACGGTACTGCATGGTCTTCGACCGCCGTAGTGGCATCATCCAGAGCACTTATGTGCTCCAGAGCACCGCGGTCAAACTCGATGCCTGCGGCGTCTAAACAAACGGAAGAGGCAATGTGAATAAAAAGCAAAACAAGAAAAGACAAGGAAGCCGAAAAGGAAAAGAAGAAACCACTCACCCGAAATATCCTTGGCAGCCGCCATCAGCTTGCCGGCTACCTCCTTATCGTGCGAGGCCACAGCGGTGGCGAGTTGCTCCTCGCGGTCCGTAGCCTCCTGTTGCAGGCGCTCCTTGGCCGCAGCTGCGTTGGCTAGCTCCTGCTCAAGGCGCTCCTTCACACCAATGGCGTCCTCGGCCTTCTTCTCCGCTCGCCCAAGGCTCTTTTTGAGAGCATCAAGCTCGCGTAGGGTGGTATTGTTGTCCTCTGCAAACAACAGAACACTTATCAGATCGAAGAAAAAGGAAATAGAAGAAGACGCAAAAAGACCAACTCATGAACGTACCCTGAAGCTGCTTGAAGCTAGCCTCCAACATCAGGTGCTGCTGCACCAGTTGGTTAGCGCCTTGCACAAAAGGCTGCAAAAAGACACTACTCGTCAAAAGAAAAGCTCAGGGGCTACGCCCAAAGAACGAGCAAGACAGGTTACTATTGGAGATATGCCCTAGAGGCAATAATAAATGTAGTTATTATTATATCTTTGTGTTTATGATAAATGTTTACATTCATGCTATAATAGTATTAACAAGGAAACATTAATACTTGTGTGATTTGTAAAACTAAATTAAGAGTCCCTAGTAAAGCCTCTTTATAATACTAGCTTGTTGGTTAATAGATGATTGTGGTTTCCCTATCATGAACATTGAGATGTTATTAACAACAAGATCATATCATTAGGAGAATGATATGGTGGACATACTCCTATAGATAAGCGTAGCATAAAGATCAAGTCATTTTAATAGTTCAATTGCTATATGCTTTCTGATACATAGTAACCTAATTCCTTCGACCATGAGATCATGCATATCACCTTTACCGGATGGATGCTTTGATGACATCAAACACCACACCGTAACTGGGTGGCTATAAAGGTGGCATTGAGTGTTCGGAAAGTATTGGTTGAAACACATGGATCAAGAGTGGGATTTTTCCATCCATATGACAGATAGATATACTCTGGGCCCTCTCGGTGAAATGTCATCCAATTAGCTTGCAAGCATGTGACTGGCTCACAAGGGATCACATATCACGGGAACGAGAAAAGAGTACTTATCGGTAACGAGGTTGAACTAGGTATGCAGAGATACCGACGATCATAACCTCGGATAAGTAAACTATCGTGAGACAAAGGGAAATTGGTGTCGTATGTAAGTGGTTCATTCGATCACAAAGTAATCGTAGAAATATGTGGGAGCCATATGAATTTCCAGATTCCTCTATTGGTTATTGATCGGAGAAGTGTCTCGATCATGTCCGCATAATTCACGAACCGTAGGGAGACACACTTAAGGATTCGACGTTGTTTGAGTAGTTATGGAATGATGAGAAAGAGTCCGAATGTTTTTCGGAGTCTCAAATGGGATTCGGGATATCACGAGGAGATCCGGAATGGTCCGGAGAATAAGATTCATATAAGGAAAGTCTTGTTTCGGAGTTGGAGAATGGTTCCGATGTTTTCATCGGGAATGTTCTAGAAGGTTCCGGAATGTCCGGCACTCCAGAAGGGAAGGGTACATGAATGTGTTATATCAAGTTGGTATGATTGCATCATGTACTCGGTGTCATCGCTGAACAAAATAGAGGGTTTATTCAAATCCTAGTTTGAAAAGTCAAACGCCAAGTTTGAAAGTCAAACGGCTATTTTTGGGAAGTGGAGAGAGAGGTGGAAACCGACTTGGGGGAGGAGTTCCTCCTCCCACCGCCGACGCACCACCAAGCCGAGTTGGGGAGGTACTCCCCTCCCCTTGGCCGGCCCCCTCCACCTATAAAAGGAGGGGCAGGGCTCCCCTCCTAGATACACAAGTTCCTACCTCTAAATCCTAGCCCCAAGCCGCCGCCGCCCTCCATAGCCGCCGCCGTCCCTAGGGCACTCGCCGCCGCCACCTAGGTCAAACCCTAGCCGCCGGACTAGCCTCCTCCTCGGCATGTATAAACCCTAGATCGTCGAGGGACTCTCTCATACTCCACCATACTCGCTCCGGCTTAAGGCGAAGCCCTGCGAGATCTCCCATCTACTTCCGGTACCACGCTGTTGTGCTGCCGGAATCGCGAGGAGAGTGCTACAACCTCCGCTGCCTGCTGGAACAAGGGAGAGGAAGGTATTCGTCGAGTACCGAACGTGTGACCGACTGCGGGAGTGCTGCTGTAACGCAGCTCCAGAAGGATCGTCTACGCGATCTTGAGATCGGGAAGAGTACGACTACATCACCCACGAGAATCTGCTTTCGTTAAACACTTTGGAATCTTCGAGGGTGAGTTATTCTATCGACTCGTTGCTAAAATCTAGTAGATAGATCTTGGCTTGTTTGTTTGTATGCGGTAGAAAATTTTTGTTTTCCATGCTACGAAACCCTACAGTGGTATCAGAGCCGTGTCTATATGTAGATCTGTTGCACGAGTAGAACACAATGGTCATTGTGGGCGTTGATGCTTTTATTGTCGATTTCTTCTTGTATACTTTGCATCTTGCGGGATGTTGGGATGAAGCGGCCCGGGCTAACCTTACATGACATCGTTCATGAGACTTGCTCCACGCTTGACATGCAACTTGTATTGCATAAGTGGCTTTGCGGGTGCCTGTTTCTCCTAGCATAGTTAAGATCCAATTTACAACAGTTGATTAACAATACTAGTATCAATGTTGTGGTTCATGTTCGTAAGTTAGAACGACACTTATTGAAAGCCCCAAACCATGTAAAATATGCAAAGAAAGTAGAGGCGTCTAACTTTGTTTTGCAGGGGTGTGCAGTGATGTGATATGGCCATGATTGTGATTATATTTGATGTATGCAATGTTCCTTATTGTAAGTTGGCAACCAACAAGAGCTATATGGTTGTCTTTAATTTATGTTAAGACCCGCGTGTCTATTCAAAGTAGTTGTAATAGTTGAAGCCGGTGGACGACAACCATGAAGAAGCGTCATTGACCTTGATGCAATGCCGGTGATGATGGAGATCATGTTCGTGCTTGAAGATGGAGATCGGAAGAACAAAGAAAAAAGGTCATATCATATCACATATTATGAATTGCATGTGATGTTAATCCTTTATGCATCTTCTATTGCTTAGTAGATGACGGTAGCATTATAAGATGATCCCTCATGCACATGAATTTCAAGTCATAAAGTGTTCACCCTTAGTTAGCACCGTTGCTAAAGCTTGTTGTTTCGAAGCACCACGTGATGATCGGGTGTGTTAGATTCCGCAAGTGTATACAACATGAGCAAGCCAGATTTGCTCATGCGGAAACTAAGGTTTGATCTTGACGAGCCTAGCATGTACAGACATGGTCTCGGAACACGGATCACCGAAAGGTAAAGCATGAATCATATAGTAGATATGATGAACATGTCGATTGTTCGCCATTGAAACTATATCAACTCTCGTGATGATCGGTGTTGATGTGGTGGATTTGGTTCGTATGATCACTAAAACAATGTGAGGGATATTGTTTTGAGTGGGAGTTCACCTAGATTAATTTTATTATTAATTTGAACTCAATTTGTCAAAAACTTAGTCTAAACTATTGCAAATATGTTGTAGATCAATGGCAGCCCCTACCATCAATTTTAATGCGTTCCTAGAGAAAGAAAAGTTGAAAAACAATGGAAGCAACTTCGCGGATTGGTTCCGCAATTTGAGGATTGTCCTCACAGCTGGTAATTTGACCTATGTGCTGGATGCACCGCTGGGTGACCCACCTGCAGCTGATGCTGCCGATGAAGTAAAGAGTGTTTACCTCACTCGGAAGACTCATAACTCCATAGTTCAGTGTGCTATCTTGTATGGTTTAGAATCGGAGCTTCAGAAAAGGTTTGAGAATTCAGACCCATATGATATTGTCGAGGATCTCAAATTGATCTTTGAGACTCATGCGGCAATTGAAAGCTATGAGGCTTCTGAAAAGTTCTTTAACTGCAAGATGGAAGAGGGCAGCTCCGTCAGTGAGCATGTGCTTAAGATGTCTAGGCACGCAAACAAACTTCAAAGCTTGGATATAGTGATTCCTAATGCTTTGGGGATTTACCGCGTCCTCCAATCACTACCACCAAGTTACAAGAACTTTGTGATGAACTACAACATGCAAAACATGAACAAGACGTTGCCAGAACTCTTTGCCATGTTGAAATCTGCAGAAGTGGAGATCAATAAAGAGCACCAAGTGTTGTTGGTCAATAAGACCACCAAATTCAAGAAAGGCAAGTCTAAGCAGAAGGGACACTTCAAGAAGGGTGGTAAGAAAGTTACCACGCCAACAAAAAAAACCAAGGCTGGACCTAAGCCTGATACTGAGTGCTTTTACTGCAAGGGAGAAGGTCACTGGAAGCGGAATTGCCCAAAGTACTTGGCGGATTTGAAGAACGGCAATATCAAGAAGAAAGGTATATCCGATATACATGTTATTGATGTGTATCTCACTAGTACTCGTAGTAGTGCCTGGGTATTTGATACTGGTTCGGTTGCTCATATTTGTAACTCGAAACAAGTGATGTAGAATAAACGGAAGCTAGCGAAGAACGAGGTGACGATGCGCGTGGGAAACTGATCAAAGGTTGGTGTGATCGCGGTCGGCACGCTACCCCTTCATCTACCATCGGGATTAGTTTTATACTTAAATAATTGTTATTTGGTGCCTGCGTTAAGCATGAACATTATATCGGGATCTTGTTTATTGCGAGACGGTTACTTGTTTAAGTCCGAGAATAATGGTTGTTCGATTTATATGAGTAATATGTTTTATGCACATGCACCTTTGATAGATGGTCTATTCTTATTGAATCTTGATAGTGGAAATACACATATTAATAACATTGAGGCTAAACGTTTGAAATCGAGCGATAACTCGACCTATATGTGGCACTGTCGTCTTGGTCACATTGGAGTGAAGCGTTTGAAGAAACTCCATTCCGATGGACTTCTTGAATCACTTTATTTAAAATCACTTGATAGATGCGAAGCATGTCTGATGGGTAAAATGACTAAGACTCCATTTTCTGGTATGATGGAGCGAGCTACAGACTTGTTGGAAATCATACATACCGATGTGTGTGGTCCAATGAGTGTAGCATCGCGCGGTGGTTATCGTTATGTTCTTACCTTCACGGATGACTTGAGTACATATGGGTATATCTATTTCATGAAACATAAATCCAAAACTTTCGAGAAGTTTAAGGAATTTCAAAGTGAGGTAGAGAATCAACGTAACAAGAAGATTAAATTTCTACGTTCTGATCGTGGAGGTGAATATCTAAGTTACGAGTTTGGCGAGCATTTGAAGAAATGCGGAATACTTTCGCAATTGACACCTCCGGGAACACCACAGCGTAATGGTGTGTCCGAACGTCGTAATCGAACTCTTTTAGATATAGTTCGTTCTATGATGTCACTTACAGATTTACCGCTATCATTTTGGGGTTATGCATTAGAAACAGCCGCATTCACTTTAAATAGGGCACCATCTAAATCCGTTGAAACGACACCATATGAATTATGGTTTGGAAAGAAACCTAGATTGTCGTTCCTTAAAGTTTGGGGTTGCGAAGCCTATGTAAAGAAGTTACAGCCGGACAAGCTTGAACCCAAAGCGGAAAAATGCGTCTTCATAGGATACCCGAAGGAAACTATTGGGTATACCTTCTATCATAGATCCGAAGGCAAAATCTTCGTTGCCAAGAATGGATCCTTTCTAGAGAAGGAATTTCTCTCGAAAAAAGTGACTGGAAGGAAAGTAGAACTCGACGAGGTTATCGAACCTTCTCTCGAAATTGCGACTAGCGCAGCACTGGAAGAAGTTCCTGTGGTGCCTGCACCAATAAGAGAGGAAGCTAATGATGAGGATCATGAAACTTCGGTTGAAGTTTCTACAGAGCCTCACAGGTCAATGAGAACTCGTACCACTCCAGATTAGTATGATCCCGTTATGAGTGTCATGTTGGTGGACAACACCGATGACCCTGAGACATATGAGGAAGCGATGATGAGCCGAGATTCCAATAAATGGCAAGAAGCCATGAAATCCGAGATTGGATCCATGTACGAAAACCAAGTATGGACTTTGGTGGACTTACCGGATGGCCGGAAGGCTGTCGAGAACAAATGGATTTTCAAGAAGAAAACAGATGTTGATGGTAATGTTACTGTCTATAAAGCTCGACTTGTCGCAAAGGGGTTTCGACAAAATTCAAGGAGTTGACTACGATGAGACTTTCTCACCAGTAGCAAAGCTAAAGTCTGTGAGGATTATGTTAGCAATTGCTGCATATTATGATTATGAGATATGGCAGATGGATGTCAAAACAGCATTCCTCAATGGAGACATTGATGAAGAGTTGTATATGATGCAACCCAAAGGTTTTGTCTATCCTAAAGATGCTAACAAGGTATGAAAACTTCAATGGTCCATCTATGGATTGAAGCAAGCATCCCGAAGTTGGAATCAACGTTTTGATAAGGTGATCAAAAGTTTTGGTTTTATACAAACTTATGGAGAAGCTTGTATTTACAAGAAAGTGAGTGGGAGCTTTGTAGCATTCTTAATACTATATGTAGATGACATATTATTGATTGGGAATGATGTAGACCTTCTTAATAGTGTCAAGGAATATTTGAATAATAGTTTTTCAATGAAAGATCTTGGCGAAGCAGCTTACATATTAGGCATAAAGATTTATAGAGATAGATCAAGACGCCAAATATCATTGTCACAAAGTACATATTTGGACAAAGTTCTAAAGAGGTTTGGAATGGAAGATAGCAAGAAAGGGTTCTTGCCCATGTTGCCCAATACGACCTTGAGTAAAACTCAAAGTCCGACATCGGCAGAAGATAGAGAAAGGATGAGTAAGACTCCCTATGCCTCAGCCATAGGATCTCTAATGTATGCCATGCTATGTACTAGACCCGACATTGCATATGCTGTTAGTTTAACTAGCAGATATCAAAGTGATCCAGGAGTGGATCATTGGACAGCGGTCAAAAACATCCTTAAGTACTTGAGAAGAACTAAGGATATGGTTCTTTCTTATGGAGGTGATGAACAACTCGTTGTTAATGGTTACACCGATGCTAGTTGGAACACCGATCCGGATGATTCTAAATCACAATCTGGATACGTATTTATTTTGAATGGTGCAGCAGTTAGCTGGAGGAGTGCAAAGCAAAGCGTTGTGGCGAGATCTTCAACTGAATCGGAATACATGGCTGGTTCGGAGGCTTCACAAGAAGCGATATGGATGAAATAGTTCATTACAGAGCTGGGTGTGGTTCCTAGTGCGCTGGACCCAATGTATATCTACTGTGATAACATGGGCGCCATAGCCAATGCGCAAGAACCAAGGTCACACAAGAAGCTGAAGCACATCAAGCTAGTTTTCACGCTATTCAAGAACATGTCCAAGATGGGGACATAAAGATTTGCAAAGTACACACAGATCTGAATGTGGCGGATCCGTTGACTAAACCTCTCCCGAGGGCAAAACATGACCAACACCAAACTGCCATGGGTGTTCGGTATATTACCATGTAATCTAGATTAGATGACTCTAGTGCAATGTTGGAGATATGCCCTAGAGGCAATAATAAATGTAGTTATTATTATATCTTTGTGTTTATGATAAATGTTTACATTCATGCTATAATAGTATTAACAAGGAAACATTAATACTTGTGTGATTTGTAAAGCTAAATTAAGAGTCCCTAGTAAAGCCTCTTCATAATACTAGCTTGTTGGTTAATAGATGATTGTGGTTTCCCTATCATGAACATTGAGATGTTATTAACAACAAGATCATATCGTTAGGAGAATGATATGGTGGACATACTCCTATAGATAAGCGTAGCATAAAGATCAAGTCATTTTAATAGTTCAATTGCTATATGCTTTCTGATACATAGTAACCTAATTCCTTCGACCATGAGATCATGCATATCACCTTTACCGGATGGATGCTTTGATGACATAAAACACCACACCGTAACTGGGTGGCTATAAAGGTGGCATTGAGTGTTCGGAAAGTATTGGTTGAAACACATGGATCAAGAGTGGGATTTGTCCATCCATATGACAGATAGATATACTCTGGGCCCTCTAGGTGAAATGTCATCCAATTAGCTTGCAAGCATGTGACTGGCTCACAAGGGATCACATATCACGGGAACGAGAAAAGAGTACTTATCGGTAACGAGGTTGAACTAGGTATGCAGAGATACCGACGATCATAACCTCGGATAATTAAACTACCGTGAGACAAAGGGAAATTGGTATCGTATGTAAGTGGTTCATTCGATCGCAAAGTAATCATAGAAATATGTGGGAGCCATATGAATTTCCAGATTCCTCTATTGGTTATTGATCGGAGAAGTGTCTCGATCATGTCCGCATAATTCACGAACCGTAGGGAGACACACTTAAGGATTCGACGTTGTTTGAGTAGTTATGGAATGATGAGAAAGAGTCAGAATGTTGTTCAGAGTCTAGAATGGGATTCGGGATATCACGAGGAGATCCGGAATGGTCCGGAGAATAAGATTCATATAAGGAAAGTCTTGTTTCAGAGTTGGAGAATGGTTCCAGTGTTTTCATCGGGAATGTTCTAGAAGGTTCCGGAATGTCCGGCACTCCGGAAGGGAAGGGTACATGAATGTGTTATATCAAGTTGGTATGATTGCATCATGTACTCGGTGTCATCGCTGAACAAAATAGAGGGTTTATTCAAATCCTAGTTTGAAAAGTCAAACGCCAAGTTTGAAAGTCAAACGACTATTTTTGGGAAGTGGAGAGAGAGGTGGAAACCGACTTGGGGGAGGAGTTCCTCCTCCCACCGTCGGCGCACTACCAAGACGAGTTGGGGAGGGACTCCCCTCCCCTTGGCCGGCCCCCTCCACCTATAAAAGGAGGGGCATGGCTCCCCTCCTAGATACACAAGTTCCTACCTCTAAACCCTAGCCCCAAGCCGCCGCCGGCCCTAGGGCACTCGCCGCCGCCGCCTAGGTCAAACCCTAGCCGCCAGCCTAGCCTCCTCATCGGCATGTCTAAACCCTAGATCATCGAGGGACTCTCTCATACTCCACCATACTCGCTCCGGCTTAAGGCGAAGCCCTGCGAGATCTCCCCTCTACTTCCGGTACCACGCCGTTGTGCTGCCGGAATCGCGAGGAGAGTGCTACAACCTCCGCTGCCTGCTGGAACAAGGGAGAGGAAGGTCTTCGTCGAGTACCGAACGTGTGACCGACTGCGGGAGCGCTGCCGGAACGCAGCGCCGGAAGGATCGTCTACGCGATCTTGAGATCGGGAAGAGTACAACTACATCACCCACGAGAATCTGCTCTCGTTAAACACTTTGGAATCTTCGAGGGTGAGTTATTCTATCGACTCGAATTTTTTTGTTTTCCATGCTACGAAACCCTACAATTACACATATGAAAAAATGCTCGGGGGCTCCCCCCTCGAGACGCAAAGAAAAAATGATCAGCAGATCATCCTACAGGTTCTGGGGGGTTCCCCCCGAGACACGAAGCAAAAATCAAAGTGATCAGTAGATCACCCGAAAACGCTCGGAGGCTCCCCCCGCGGCAAGAACAAAGAGACTTACATGATCAGACGGCGACTCCGAAGGTCCGGCCGAAGTCTTCTGGGGGACAACCACCCGAGCCTCCTGCAGAGAAGGGTTCGGAGCAGCGCCCTCAGAGGTGGCCACCGTCTGAGGAGGAGGAACTACTTTCGACTCCCCCACCATCTCCCAAGAACCATCGCTAAGGAGCCATCGGAAGAGTGGCTACAAATAGAAAAAGTCAGGCAAGTACAAGCAAAAAGACGAGAAAAAGCAAAAAGCAACTGAAGAAAACTTATGAGTCGAGATCGCTCAAGTCGAAGACAGGCGGGGTCCTCCTGCCCTTCTTCTCTTCCTTCTTCCGCTTCGCCGGCGGCTGCGGCGCCATAGCCCACACGGGAACGGCAGGAATAGGAGAGAGCCATCATGACCCCCACTGTGACGCTCAAGGCACGTCGGATTCCTAGGAGTCGGTGGAGTCGAAGCATCCGACGATTCGCTCGAGCTCCGTGTCCGCTTTCGAGTCTGCTCCTCGCTAGACTCAAAAGTCTCCTCAGCCGGCGACCGCGCCGAAGGAAGCTCAGACATGGAGTCCACTACCTCATTGTCTGGTGCATCCAGAAACAGTTCGGGTAGTGGCGGCGACATGCCCGGTACCTTGAACTCCTGCCCAAAAGAAACAAACTTTCAGCACACAACCAAATGCAAGAAGAACACAATCGAAAAAAGTGCTACGCGCACGCCCCAGATCTACACCTGCGGAACCGGACGGGAGGCGGTGAATGGAGGAGTCTGCGACTTCCCCGGGAGATCCTCTCCAGCCTTGAACTTCAGCAGCGGCCGAAGAATCCTGTCAAGATCCCCCCTGGAGAACTCTTCAGCCGAAACCCTAGTCGGATCGTGGCGACCAGAATAAAGGAACATCGGGTGCACCCTAGCCTGGAGAGGTTGCACCTGACGTTTGATGAAGGTGCGGATGATATCCACACCGTTCACCTCTTTATCCGGAATCAACTGAAGATCCTCCACCCGACGATTGAGCCCCTCTATCTCCGCCACCTCGCCATCCAAGATGTGGTTCTTCCAGGACCTTTTCGGCTCAATTTTCTGGGAGGGGTCAAAAGGAGCAAGGCCAAAGTTAGCCACTGTGGACTCGCGGATGTAAAACCATCGCCTCCGCCAGTACTGGACATATTCGGACATAGAAAGGAGAAAAAGAGAAAGTTGGATCTAAGGGATATGATGCAGTCGCCAATGGGATAAACACCGTCGGAGCCAGATTGCCTCTTCACGGAATAGATCTTCTGGAAGAGGCCAAAGTGCGGCTCGATACCGAGCCAGCAGTCGCAGAATGTGATGAAACAGGCGACATGAAGAACAGAGTTTGGTGAAAGATGATGAAGCTGGATGCCATAAAGAAAAAAGCAATCCACGGAGAAAATCGTGGATTGGGAAAGAAAGGTCCCGAAGGACAAAGGCGACGAACATAACCCAAAACCCAGCGGGAGGACGGGGAATTACCTCGTCGCCGGGAACTCTGACGGCCTCCCTATCCCGCGGGATGAGACCCCGCTCAGGGATCTTGCGGAGGTCACCCTCACGCGTCTCCGATCGCCGCCAGCCACCATCGGTGACGCGAGTGGCGGCGGAACCCTTCTTGCTGCCGATGGCAGCACTAGTACCAACTGCGGTCCAGGCCTTCTTGGACTTCCCCATCACGGTACGACGGCGACGACGACGAGCACGCCGAAACAAGGAAGGAAAGGCTCGAGGAAATTCCAGCGCGTAGTGAGAAAAGCTCAAAGAAGATGGGAGCAGTGAAACAGGAATGGCTGCGGTGAAAACAAACTAACTTTCCCCCAATGATTATAAGGACGAGGACGATGCATGACGACTGTCCATCGGGAAGACCTAGAGCCAACATGAAGATCTGACCGTCCACGTGTCAGTACAGCAGCGAACCGTCGCTCGCACGCCGTCCACTACGCACAGAAATCGAAGCGACGCCGTAATTATCTCCACGTCGTGCGTGACTAGTCAACTCAAAGTCAGAAGGTGGGACCCATGTTCGTCTAGTCACGTCATCTCTGGCGCCGCAGACGCTTGAGGTCACCAATCGTCAGCATTGACGTCATCAAAAGCTATACTAGCAACGGTTACAAATCTTTGGCTACACAGCTAAGAATACCCACTCGAATCTACGATTTGACTAACTACTCGGGGGCTACTCCTATCAGGAGCGCCGGCCGTGCACCCGAAACATAATCAAAGCACTATACCATGGAACTACTCTTCGAGTCCTACGTCGAGTCTGCGACTCCACTACAGACTCGGGGGCTACTCCCATAGGGAGGATGGATTCAAGCATCCGAAAAAATTGTGTCCTACGGACTTGAATCCAAATAACGGCTGAATTAAAGTCTCTGCTCGAGTCTTCGACTTGAACAGACAGTCGGGGGCTACTCCCATAGGGAGCGCTGGTCGCGCACCCTATGAATTCTTCGACTGCAATCCTTTGGATCAGCATGCAAAAACTTTTCGAAAACTCTGCCCCAATTAAATCTAAGTGAGTAGCATCCTCCTTGGCCACCTGAAACACCTCTGCGGTGATAAACATTCGGATGCTGTGTCAGCGATGCAAAGATAAGACCTACAGATACCATCTGATGGCCTAGTAACGCACACGACTGCGCTCTACTAGTAAAAATCTGTGCCAGCAAGCTCGATGAAAAATCCCGACGGACGCGTTGGGTACATCATTTAAAATTCACTAGAATTCCACTCCTGTAAGTCCTCCGCGGCATGAGTCGAATTACGCCAGCATATGTTTCGGGTTCGAGTCGAGGGGCTCGAATCTGAAGAAGATTGTGTTGTTTTGCCCTAAGACAGTTAACTGACCCTGATCTGTCGGGAGAGTCAGGCATACGCATCAACAATCCCTACACAGTCAAATTATTCTCTAGACAAACAGAGATAGCTACACCCGAAGGATTAAAGAGTCCTCAGCCGAATCTACGATTCGACTGAACACTCGGGGGCTACTGACATGGTTATACCCTGCGGGTACAAGATCTTAGCATACCTAGTCCAGCCCAAGGAAGGCCCACGAGAACATGCGCCAGCCCATGAAGACTTTCGGGTGGCCAGGGCCCATGACGCCTTCGGATCCTTGGAGAACAAGACTAGAGTAGATAGAATATTCAAAGGGGCAAACCCTAGAACCTATAACCGACTCGATCTGTGCCTGAGACCTGCCTATCTCTATATAAAGGCTAGGAGGGCACGACGAGGAGGGCACTTCGCATACTATCGCATACACACCTCCACGCCAGATTGCATCTGTGCACCCCTGTACTTTTCGGTTCCGTCGTAATCAAGAGCAGACAAGCAGGAGTAGGGTTTTCCCTCTAGGGGCCTGAACCTGGGTAAACCTCGTGTCCCCGTGTTGCTAGTTTGCTAACCATTACGCGATCTCCAACATCCCCATCTTCTCCAAAACACAAGTCCATAACCATGGGCATTGACGAGATTAAACCTCGTCACCAAGACTTCTGCGAGGGCCTTGGCATCGACATATCGTACGCCTCCGTGGCGCACCCGCAGACCAACAGACAGGTCGAAAAGGCCAATGATAAGGAGAAATCTTTGTTGACCCGTAGACCCTCACGAATTTTTATGGTGGAGGACAGAAATCTGTTTTGGGACATCAACTTCCCAAATCTTACTTCCCTCTCATTAGAGGTCATTCTTGGCACAAAAAGCAAACAAAAAAGGATAAGGAGAGGTCATTACTGAAGTAATAACTTCCAAGACTCAAGGAAACTCTTGGGTTATCTCCCAACAAGTACTTTTCTTTAAAGCCTTTAAGTTAGGCTTGATAGCTTGAGAAGATGCTCACATAAGAAATATGAATTGAAGTAAAAGAGAGCATCAAGAAGCAAATTCAAAACACATTTAAGTCTAACCCACTTTCTATGCATAGGAATCTTGTAAAGAAACAAGTCATGAAAGCACAAAGCAACAAGCATAGGAAAGCAAAACAAGTGCAACTTCAAAACTTTCAACATAAAGAGGGGAAACTTAATATTGTTGAAATACATAAGACCATGTTTCCCTCTCTCATAATAACTTTCAGTAGCATCACGAATAAAATTAGCAATATAACTATCACATAAAACATTCTTATCATGAGTCACATGCATAAAATAATTATTACTCTCCATATAAGCATAGTCATTCTTATTAATCATACTGGGAGCAAATTCAACAAAATAGCTATCACTATTATTCTCATCACCATAGTCATCAAATATAGGAGGCATATTGTAATCACAATAAATTTCCTCCTCAATAGTAGGTGGATTGAAAATATCATACTCATCATTGTAATCATCATATATTGGGGGTTTGGTATCATCATAAGCAATAGAATAGCTACCTTCCAAAGTTGGGGAACTAAAAAGATCATTTTCATAAAAACTAGCTTCCCCAAGCTTATACTTTTCCATAGCATTAGCAACAATGGTATCCAAAGAATTCATACTAATAAAATTGCTATTAGCATGCACATAAAGTTCCATAGGTTTTTTAATTTTCTCTTCAAACACTTCATGTCCTAACTCAAGATAAATGCTATAGAGCTCTCTAATTTTGTTGTTTATTTTCCATTAAGCCTAACTAGTGAAAACAAGAAAAAAAATACAAAATTGCAGAATCTAAAGGAAATAACTTCGAGCACTCACACCGGAGGATGTGAGTATCTTTTACCTTACCTCCCCGGCAACGACGCCAGAAAAGAGCTTGATGTATATGCACTTCTATTCTTGTAGACAGTTGTTGGGCCTCCAAGTGCAGAGGTTTGTACAACAGCAACAAGTTTCCCTTAAGTGGATTACGCAAGGTTTATCGAACTCTGGGAGGAAGTGCTCAAAGGTATTCCCTCTCAAGCAACCCTGCAATCAAGATACAAGAAGCCTCTTGTGTCCCCAACACACCTAATATAGGTGCACTAGTTCGGCGAAGAGATAGTGAAATACAAGTGGTAAAGGTGCCAGAAGAGAGCTTCTGACTTGTTGTTGACGTGGGGAAACGTGTGTGAGTGAGGTAAAGACTAAAGCAAGCAAACATGCAATAGATCTAGATGCAAATAGTGTTTCAATGCTTAGAAACAAGGCCCAGGGATCATACTTTCACTAGTGAACACTCTCTCATATAAATATCCTCTCTTCATGATACCACTCTTAACTACTCTTCGGTTGGACACCCTAATCCAAGGTAGGGCTATAACAACACTCCTCAAAGTCCACCTTCCCCAATCTAGATAACCCCACACTATCACCTCGAGTGCTATATGGTTCCAACAAACACCACAATTTCTTAGAGACATCCAACTCCAAATATAACTCATAACAAATATTCAATCTAGCCAAAGTGCCACACACGGTATGCCCGCTGTCACTTTCACACACGTGGGGAAAAGCATAGATCTATTAAAGCACAAAGAGTATTTATGTAGTCTCAAACCTAAGTGCCACCATGACGTGCACTCTCACACTTTCACACACATGGGGAGAGCAGAGATCTATTGAAGCACTTGAGTGGCAAGGTAGATCTACTTGATTACAAAGCTCATGACCATAACAAGATCATGCATAGAGAAAGAGATGAACACATAGCTACCGGTAGAGCCCTTAGCCTCGAGGAAGAACTACTCCCTCCTCATCATGGGAATCAGCAACGATGATGAAGATGGCGATGGAGATCGATGTAGATGGCTTTGGGGGCACTTCCCCGTCCCGGCAGGGTGCCGGAACAGAGACTTTCTGTCCCCCAAATCTCCCCTTCGGTGGCGGCGGCGCTATATAGGTTTTCGTGGATTTCTTCTGGGATATTTAGGGTTTTGGGGTGGGAGGCTTCTTATAGACGAAGGGGGAGGCCGAGGCGGTGGCCAGAGGGCCCACGCCCTCGCTAGGCGCGGGCCAGGTTTGGCTGCGCCCAGGGGGGGTCTAGCCACCGTCTGGTGCCTCTCCGTCCCTCCTTCTGGATTCGTGTCCCTCACAAAAAGTTATTGACTTTGGCTTTTGTCCCGTCCAATTCCGAGAATATTGATTTTCTGCCTTTCTAGAACCAAAAACAAAGGAAAACAGGCAACTGGCACTGTGGAAAATTGTTAATAGGTTAGTTCAAAAAAAGATATAAAAACACCTCAAAGTGTAGAAAAAACATAAGACAAATGATATAAAACAAGCATGGGGCATAAAAAATTATAGATACGTTTCCGACGTATCACCTAGGCAGAGGAACTACCCTCCGTCCTCTGGAGCCTGCGTACAAAGCCGAACAGCTCAACTGGCTTCACACCTTTCTTCATGGTGCATGATGTCTATGCACTTCTATTCTTGTAGATAGTTGTTGGGCCTCCAAGTGCACAGGTTTGTAGAACAGCAGCAAGTTTCCCTTAAGTGGATTACCCAAGGTTTATCGAACTTAGGGAGGAAGTGGTCAAAGGTATCCCTCTCAAGCAACCCTGCAATCAAGATACAAGAAGTCTCTTGTGTCCCCCACACACCAAATACACTTTTCAGGTGTATAGGTGCACTAGTTCAGCGAAGAGATAGTGAAATACAAGTGGTAACCGTGCTAGAAAATAGCTTCTGACTTGTTGTTGACGTGGGGTAACGTGTGGGTCCCAGAAAATACTTTGATGGAGCTTGACGGTGAGGTAAAGACTAAAGCAAGCAAACATGCAACAGATCTAGATGCAAACGGTGTTTCAATGCTTAGAAACAAGGCCTAGGGATCATACTTTCACTAGTGAACACTCTCTCATATAAATATCTTCTCTTAATGATACTTCTCTTAACTACTCTCCGGTTGGACACTCTAATCATCGGTAGGGCTATAACATCACTCCTCAAAGTCCGTCTTCCCCAATCTAGATAACCCCACAATGTCACCTTGAGTGCTAGATGGTTCCAACAAACACCACAATTTCATAGACACCCAACTCCAAATATAACTCATAACAAATTTTCAATCTAGCCAAAGTGCCACACAAGGTATGCACGCTGTCACTTTCACACACGTGGGGAAAAGCATTGATCTATTAAAGCACAAAGAGTATTTATGTAGACTCAAACCTAAGTGCCACCATGGCGTGCACGCTGTCACTTTCACACACATGGGGAGAGCAGAGATCTAGTAAAGCACTTGAGTAGCAAGGTAGATCTACTTGATTACAAAGCTCATGATCACAATATGACCATGCATATAGAGAGAGAGAGATGAATAAATAGCTACCGGTAGAGCCCTTAGCCTCGAGGAAGAACTACTCCCTCCTTATCATGGGAATCAGCAACGATGATGAAGATGGCGATGAAGATCGATGGAGATGGCTCCGGGGGCACTTCCCCGTCCTGGCAGGGTGTCGAAACAGAGACTTTCTGTCCCCCGAATCTCCCTTTCGGTGGCGGTGACGCTATGGAGGTTTTTCTGGAAGTATGATGGATTATTTAGAGTTTCTGCATAAGGGGCTTCCTATAGGCGAAGAGGCGAGGCTGGGAGATGGCCGGAGGGGCCACACCCTGCCTAGGCACGGGTCCACCCTAGCCCGTGCCTGGGGGTGTGGTGGCCCTATGGCACCTCTCCGTCTCCCCTTCTGGCTTCGTGACGCCCACGGTAAAATATTGACTTTGGAATTTGTCCCGTCCAATTCCAAGAATATTGATTTTCTGCCTTTCTGGAACCAAAAACAGAAGAAAACAGACAAATGGCACCGTGGCATCTTGTTAATAGGTTAGTACCAGAAAGTGTATAAAAATACCTCAAAGTGTAGACAAAACATAGCAAAGTAGATACTAAACAAGCATGGAGCATCAAAAATTATAGATACGTTTCCGACGTATCAAGCATCCCCAAGCTTAACTCCTGCTCGTCCTCGAGTAGGTAAGTGATAAAAGAATAATTTTTGAGGTGACATGCACCATCAAAACCAAGATCAAACCATCTGCAAGCATTGAAAGCTGGGATCAAAGAACTCTAAACATGAGCATGAAAGATGGAGTTCTAACAGTAAGACAAAGTAACTATGCATGCAACATGAAAGGCTACAAACAAAGATCATGAATAACATGCATTGAAAAACGTTTGTTTGTTTCACATACAGAAAACATGGCATAGTGGCATTCAGCTTGTCCCTCATAGAGTAGCAAATAGATGCATATGACACCTTCAAAGTTCACAAGGGTGACTAGAAACAAGTAGCACAAGAACAAGTAATATCACAATATGCATCAATCAATAAGTTTTGGGACACTGCAACATAATGACAACTATGCTCTCTTAAAGGTGCCTAAAGGTAGAAGGTGGAGACTCAACATAATAGTGGAATAAAGGACCTTCACAAAGGAAAGCAGGGATTTCAAGTTTCAAAAAGAGCTTCCAAAAATTATGGTACTTGTTAGCTTTCATCCCTCATTTCCCCTATCATAAGCATCTTGAAGTGGTTAAGGTTAAAGTGAATAAACTATGGAATATATGCTTGACAAAGTATAAGTTGGCAATCTCAAGTCCCTTGAATACGAGGGCCACACCTGATGCTACTCAACTTCAGTCACATGTAAGTTCTTTTCATAGTAAGTACATGCGTATCATAGAGAACCGCCAACGGGGTACCCCTTGCACATGGTACATGAGATATCCCATAACCAAAATGACAAGGCAAGCAGAAAATGAGCATCTCAGCAATCTTTTTATTTACTATATGCATAGCTTTTTATTGAGGATGCTTCACAGATAGATCATTATGGTGATGCTGCAAGTTTCCACCATGATTAGGCATGGCTTAGGCTAGCGGCCCAGGCGTTTCTCTAACACAAAATACATAACTCCATGGACTTACAAGCCCCCTCTTTATTTCACACCGGTGACATCCATAGACAAAAGAGCATGATATCAACTGTGTACAAAGTACAAGTGCAATGTTGAAAATGTTCCCCATGACAGCATGGTTCTGCTAATTCCAATGTATAAGTGCAAGCATATACAACATAGATGACACAATGGTTCAAGTTTATTAGGGGCAAAGAATATAAAGTGTGCCATCAAGTTCGTGAGGGCTTTAATCACTAAGTTTTCACATAACAAAATACTTTTTAATTGGAAGATAGCTGAAAACAAGAATATACTTGGAATGGTGTAACACACCATGCATAGGAGTTTATAGTGGACACTTTGTAATAACTTGGTTTCTTGGGAGTTGGAAGCATGAGTAGAGCTTACTCATACAAGTGTAGGCTAGCAAAAGACTGGGAGCAACCAACTAAGAGAGCAATAATGGCCATAATCATGCAGAGCAACAAAACATTACTAATCAAAGCATAGACTGGTACTACAAGTCAAGGAATAAATGATCATAGAGGCTAAGGTGACTGGTTCATAGTCATAACATGGTGTGAGCATGTGCCAAGTCAACCCAAACAAAGCATCAAAGGAGAATACCACAATACTATGCTTTTGTATGCTAAAACAACGCATGATTCTTTCAAGGCACACTAAGCAATCCCAATTGTTTGGAACAAGTCATGCTACATCAATAATAACTAAGCATATGGTCAAAGCAACATCTAACATGACATGATAAAGTCTAAGTCACAGTCAAAACAAGCTCCCTTTTGTACCACTTAAGCATGAAGCTTTCTACTCTTTTCCAACACCAATCGACTTATTTGAAACAACTCACAAAGATAATAATCAATAAATATCAGTGAGCTTGTCTCACAAATCCACAAAGAAGAACTAACAAGTTATATGCAAACATCATAAGAAAACTAAGGCTAAACACAGTGATAGCAAAAGAGAACACTCACAGAACAATAAGAGTGAAAACTAGAGTGTTATGAAAACAGAGTGTGTCACTCTCTAAAAGAAGTGTGTTGTGACCAACCAACTTACTCAAGAAAACTAAGCAAACTAAAACCAAAAACGAAAACTAAGACGCTCCAAGAACAACACAACAATGTATGAAAAAGATAAAAACGAAGTGTCTAGAAAGACCTGAGATTTTTATTGATGAAGAAGGGGATGCCTTGGGCATCCCCAAGCTTTGATGCTTGTACCTCTTGGATATTTCCTGGGGTGACACCGAGGTGGCATCCCCAAGCTTGAGCTTTTGTCCATTCTTCATCTCATTCAGCATTCTCTCTCTACACTGAAATTTTTCCTTCATACAAAACTTCACACGATCTTCATTAGCAACATTAGTGTATTCAAAAGATAATAGACCCTTAGGTAAAGCTTTGGAACAGCAAGACTTTTCACTAAAAACACATGCTACTGTAGAAACTCCTTTAAAAAGCTCAATTCCCCAAAAGAGAACTAAAAAAGAATCAATAAGAAGCAAATGCAAATAATGGCAGAAATCTGTCAAAACAGACCAGTAGGTAGAAACCGATTTTTTCGAACATCTTATGTTGCTCAAATCAAGAAGTATTGAACTAAGGAAAGTTATCAAACATACTGGGGGATTTATTCGTAAATTTTCAGCTCAATCCGAGTTACAGAGACTCCTCACAATTTTTTTTGGTAAATGATAGATATCTGTTTTGGGACAGCAACTCCCCAAATTTTTTTTGGTGAATGATAGATATCTGTTTTGGTGTAAAGAAACAAGTCATGAAATCACAAAGAACCAAGCATAGGAAAACAAAACAAGTGCAACTTCAAAACTTTCAACATAAAGAGGGGAAACTTAATATTTTTTGAGAGACATAAGAACATGTTTCCCTCTCCCATAATAACTTTCAGTAGCAACATGAATAAAATTAACAATATAAATATCACATAAAACATTCTTATCATGAGCCACATGCATAAAATAATTATTACTCTCCACATAAGAATAGTCATTCTTATTAGTTGTAGTGGGAGAAAATTCAACAGAATAGCTATCATTACTATTTTCATCACCATAGTCATCAAATATAGGAGACATATTGTTATCACAATCAATTTTCTCCTCAATAGTAGGTGGACTGAACAAATATCATACTCATCATTGTAGTCATCATATATTGGAGGTTTGGTATCATTATAA
The DNA here is from genome assembly GCA_910589765.1 of Avena atlantica. NCBI lineage: Eukaryota > Viridiplantae > Streptophyta > Magnoliopsida > Poales > Poaceae > Avena > Avena atlantica. The sequence goes on along the minus strand of OU342734.1, from coordinate 79,835,721 downwards.
GCAATAGAATAGCTATCTTCCAAAGCTGGGGAACTAAAAAGATCATTTTCATCAAAACTAGCTTCCCCAAGCTTAGACTTTTCCATAGCATTAGCAATAATGGTATCCAAATAATTCATACTAATAACATTGCTATTATCATGCAAATAAAGTTCCATAGGTTTTTAATTTTCTCTTCAAACACTTCATGTCCTAACTCAAGATAGATACTATAAATCTCTCTAAATTTTGTTGTTGTTCTCCATTAAGCCTAACTAGTGAAAACAAGAAACAAAAATACAATATTGCAGAATGTAAAGGAAATAACCTCAAGCACTCACACCAGAGGATGTGAGTACCTTTTACCTTACCTCCCTGGAAACGGCGCCAGAAAAGAGCTTGATATCTATGCACTTCTATTCTTGTAGACAGTTGTTGGGCCTCCAACTGAGAGGTTTGTAGAATAGCAGCAAGTTTCCCTTAAGTGGATTACCCAAGGTTTATGTAACTCAGGGAGGAAGTGGTCAAAGGTATCCCTCTCAAGTAACCCTGCAATCAAGATACAAGAAGTCTCTTGTGTCCCCAACACACCCAATACACTTGTTAGGTGTGTAGGTGCACTAGTTCGACGAAGAGATAGTGAAATACAAGTCGTAACAGTGCCAGAAAATATCTTCTGACTTGTTGTTGATGTGGGGTAACGTGTGTGGGTGCCAGAAAATACTTTGATGGAGCTTGACGGTGAGGTAAAGACTAAAGCAAGCAAACATGCAACAGACCTAGATGCAAACGGTGTTTCAATGCTTAGAAACAAGGCCTAGGGATCATACTTTCACTAGTGAACACTCTCTCATATAAATATCTTCTCTTAATGATACTACTCTTAACTACTCTCCGGTTGGACACTCTAATCATCGGTAGGGCTATAACAACACTCCTCAAAGTCTGCCTTCCCCAATCTAGATAACCCCACACTGTCACCTTGAGCGCTAGATGGTTCCAACAAACACCACAATTTCATAGAGACACCCAACTCCAAATATAACTCATAACAAATTTTCAATCTAGCCAAAGTGCCACACACGGTATGCACGTTGTCACTTTCACACACGTGGGGAAAAGCATAGATCTATTAAAGCACAAAGAGTATTTATGTAGACTCAAACCTAAGTGCCACCATGGCGTGCACGCTATCACTTTCACACACATGGGGAGAGCAGAGATCTATTAAAGCATTTGAGTAGCAAGGTAGATATACTTGATTACAAAGCTCATGATCACAATATGACCATGCATAGAGAGAGAGATGAACAAATAGCTACCGGTATAGCCCTTAGCCTCGACGAATAACTACTCCCTCCTCATCATGGGAATCAGCAACGGTGATGAAGATGGCGATGAAGATCGATGGAGATGGCTCCGAGGGCACTTCCCCATCAAGGCAGGGTGTCGAAACAGAGACTTTGTATCCCCCGAATTTCCCTTTCATTGGCGGCGGCGCTACGAAGGTTTTTCTGGAAGTATGATGGATTGTCCTGCATCGGGGGCTTTTTATAGGCAAAGATGTGAGGCTGGGAGACGGCCGGAGGGGCCACACCCTACCCAGGAGCGGGTCCACCCTAGCCCCCACCTAGGGGGGTGTGGTGGCCCTCTGACACCTCTCCATCTCCCCTTCTGGCTTCGTGACGCCCACGGTAAATTAGTGACTTTGGCTTTTGTCCCGTCCAATTCCGAGAATATTGATTTTCTGCCTTTCTGGAACCAAAAATAGAAGAAAACAGGCAACTGGCACTATGGCATCTTGTTAATAGGTTAGTACCAGAAAGTGTATAAAAATACCTCAAAGTGTAGAAAAAATATAGCAAAGTAGATACTAAACAAGCATGGAGCATAAAAAATTATAGATACGTTTCTGACGTATCAGTGCACGGAGTCGAAGCCATGCTACCTGCCGAGGTACGTCACAAGGCCCCGCGGGTAGTCGCCTACAGCGAAGCCGAATCAACGTCCGCACTCGAAGATGCCGTCAACACACTCGACGAGGCACGCGACATTGCCACGGCTTGCTTAGCGGTCTACCAGCAAAGCCTCCGCAACTACTACAGCCGCCGGCTGCGCCCAAGGTCCTTCGTCGAAGGAGACCTCGTCCTACGACTCAAGCAAGAGCGGCTGAAGAAGCTTGTGTCACCATGGCAAGGACCCTAAATTGTCACAGAAGTCATCCTAGGTGGCGCCTATCGCCTCATGGACATCGCATCAGGAGTCGGATACTCCAACCCCTGGAACGTTGCACGTCTACGACGCTTCTACCCCTAGATACCTCTTTACTTTCAATAAGGCTACTCATCCAAGGCTACTTAGCCGAACAATGTACCTCCTCGTGACGACTATGAATAAAAGCTAAGTCCCTTGGACAAAATTTCTTTTTCTTTGCATCACTTTTCACTATAACACGCTCGGGGGCTACGCCTCACCTCACGACCTAGTCGACTGAGAAAAACGCATACAACCTGAGTAGCTGACCACGTCAGGCTAACGAAAAGGACATGCACATAACAAAGCACCACGTGCTACTATATACAAATTTTACAAAGGGCACAACGAGCCTACTCGAAAAATACAAATTTTAGATTAAGTTTTTATTTATAGGATCTACCTATTCTAGAGAATCACATTCGCCCACTGCTCAAACAGATCTACTATCTCCTCAGCATGTTGCGTCACAGCTGCATAATGTGGGCGCATGTCCCAAAGGGTGCCATCAGGCCGAAGGGGTGGCCCAATCGCCAATTCCGTACGGTTGACATCACGGCGATGCAACTGAATGAGGGACAAAGAAGCCTTCAGCCCAGCAATCAGCTAACGCCGAACCAACTCCTTGACGTGGCCCACGTTCCGAAACTTCGCAAGTAAATCCCAAAGGGTGGATGGTGCCGCATCCAAGGGGAACATGACGGCCCAAATGGACGCCAGAGAATTCCTCACCTCCTTCAGCACCCGAGAAACCTGGTGCACGCAATCTTGCACCGTCGCAAGGACGATGGGCCGATCATGGTCCATCCAGAAAAAGCCACCAGTCTCCAGGTCCTATTGCGCCAGGCAGTTCATCCGAATCGCGACACGCTCTTTATATTCCTTCGGAATGAGATTCACACCTGCAAGACGCACACAATGAGCAAACATGCAAAGCTTCACCTTAAATAACAATAGTTTGCAAAGACTCACATTGTAGTTGCTCGCTCATCTGCCACAACTCCCCCATTAAGAACTCCTCCTGGCAGTGGCTCGCTTAGCCTTCAACTTCCACACATCTGTGTGGCCTTGAATGCCAAGGACATCCTTTTCCAAGCTATAGACACGATCCAAAGAAAAGCCAGCAGCGATGCATCATCCAAGGATGGTCGCGGCTCAGGAGCATTCGGAGTGACAATAGGAACCTCACCCGGACCCTAAAGGCAAACAGGTCAAGACATGAACATCACAAGCATCTCTGGCAACAGCCCAAAACATAAATTTATATACATTAAGGCCACCTCATGGCATAAGTTAGGTATGTTCATCAGCAAAAGGTTACAGTTGGAAATCAAAGAAGAAACTACGATGGCTACAACACATGGGTCTGAGCACCCGCATCTGGAGTGGCCTCGGAGCCAGACTGCCTGCTCTTGGCCTCCTCTTGTTGCTTCATGGCGTGCTCCGCCAGAAGATCGATAAGGTTAGGCCCCTAGCGCTTACAGTGAGAGGCAAAGAGGGCGAACGCTACCTCTGAGCCATCTATAGCCGTCGGCATCTGGGAGGTTATGTGCGGCAGGTCCAGCTCCGCTCCGGATGCCATCGCCATCGCCAACCCCATGGAGGCACCGATGCCCTTCTGCTTGCGCTTATACGCCGCCAGAGCGTCCTCCGATAGAGCATCCGCAAGGGCGTCGACATCCTCAAGGGCAACGCCCTTGGGGACAACCTCCTTGTAGAAGTGCATGAGCACCTCTTTGTCCTTCGCCAAGGAGCCAGCAGCAGTGCCGCAACGATCTTCGGACGCCATGGTGGCATCGTCCAATGCATCTCCATGCTCCAGCGCACCACGATCAAATGTGATGCCTGAAGCATCTGAACCAAACAAGAGAAAGTACCCGAATAAGAGCAAGACAAGACTCGGTCGAAAAACACGAGACCCAAAAAAGTCAAGGGAAACTCACCAGAGAAGGCTTTGGCTGCAGCCATAAGCCTATCTGCCATCTCCTTCTCGCGAGCAGCCGCCGCAGCAGCAAGCTGCTCCTCGCGATCAGCAGCCTCCTTCCGTAGGCGCTCCTTGGCTTCAACAACATCAACAACCTCCTTTTGCAGGCGCTCCTTGGCTTCAACAGCATCAGTTGCCCTCTTCTCCGCCTGTCCAAGGCTCTTTTTGAGAGCATTCAGCCTTCAAAGTGCATCATTGTTTTCATATGCAAAATGATAAGACAACTGATCAATACCAGGAAAACATGGGAGCAGACAAAGAAAAACAGGGTGCAAAATCACTTACCTTGGAGCTGCTGCATTTTAGCCTCCAGCGCTAAGTGCTGCTAGATAAGGAGGTTGGCGCTGTGCACAAAGGGCTGCAAAAAAGAAACATAAACCATCAGAAAGGGCTCGGGGGCTACGCCCCACAAGAGCAAAATGACCAACAGGTCACTCGAAAAGGCTCGGAGGCTCCCCCAGGGGATAAAGTAGTAAATACTTACGTGTTCAAGCGTGGACTCCGAAGCTCTGCGCATAGTCTTCTGAGTTACGACTGCCCGAGCTTCTTGCTTGGAGAGGTTTGGGCCATCATCCTGAGAGTCGATCACCACCTGAGGGGGAGGAGTTGTCGGCTTCGACTCCCCTACAGCCTCCTGAGTGTCCTCGTTAAGAGGCTCCTCTGAAGAATGGCCGCAAGTTAAAGTTTGATCAGGCAACAACCTATAGGTGACATCAAATGATTCGGGTGAAGTCACTTGCGACTCGATGTTTGATAAGTTGAAGATGAGCGCTGCCTTCTGCTTCTTCTTCTTCTTCTTGGTCGGTGACTTCGGAGCTACTGCCTAAAGAGGCATGGGAGGAAAAGGTGTGGAAGACACACCATCATCCTCTCCATGGCGCTCGAGGAAGGACGGACCCCTTGGAGTTGGCGGGGTAGATGCATCCGAAGACTCGCTCCGGGAGCGCTTTCGGGTTTGCCCTTCACTCGCCTCGGGAGCATCTGCAGTAGGCGACTGCGCCAGAGGAAGCTCAGACTCGTAGTCCACCTCTTCATTGTCTGGCGCCTCCCTAAACTTTGCATACAGAGGAGGCATAGACCCCGTAACCTGGAGGCGCTGCAAGCAAAAAGAAAAAGATAAACAAGATAAGTAAAAATAGCAAACAGCAAACACCCAAAAAAGCGCTACACGCACGAACAAGCATCACCTGAGAAACCCCTTTATTGGCACTAAGAGGGGGGTCAACGATTTCCCCGGAAGGTCCTCGTCGGCCTTCAGCAAGGGACGAAGGGCCCTATCAAGGTCACCCAAAGACAATTCTTCGGATAAAACCCTTATTGGATCGCTGGAGCCGGTGTAGAGGAACATTGGGTGCGTCCTATCCTGGAGCGGTTGCACCCGGCGCTTGAGGAAGGTGCGGATGTTGTCAACACCGTTGACCTCTTTACCTGGCACCAGCTGAAGAGCCTCCACCCGCTGGTAGAGTCTCTCCACCTCCGTAGCTTCACCCTCCAAGATGTGGTTCTTCCATGATCTCTTCGGGACGATCTTATGATCGGAATCGAAGGGGGCGAGCCCATATTGCTGACCGTCCAGCTTAGCATCGCGGATGTAGAACCACTTCCGGCGCCATTGCTGGACAGACTCGTAGATAGAAAAAGAGAAGAATTGGATGAAAGGGCGGACGGAGATGATGCAGCCGCCAAGCGGATAGACTCCTCCGGTGCCGGACTGCCTCTTCATAGAATAGAGATTTCTAAAGAGGCCAAAGTGTGGCTCGATACCGAGCCAACACTCGCAAAGATTTATGAAGCAGGCAACATGGAGAAGAGAATTGGGAGACAGATGATGTAACTGAATCTCATAGAAGAAGAGGAGTCCACGAAGGAAATCGTGGACAGGAAGCAAAAGACCACGAAGGATAAAGGCAAAAAACATCACCCGAAACCCTATGGGTGGGCGGCGGATTACCTCATCGCCAGGAAACCTGACGTCCTCCTTGTTCTAGGGGATAAACCCAGAATTGCGTAGCTTGCACAGATCGACGTCGCGCACCTCTATGCACCTCCACCCGCCGTCCATGATGCGGGTGGTCGCGGTGGTCTTCTTGTCGCCGGCGGCGGCGCTCGAGCCAGCTCGGGCAGTGGTCTTCTTCAACTTGCCCATCGCGCGGCGTCGAGAGCGGCGGTGCACGTGGAGAAAAGAAGATGGAAATGAATGAAGAACTTCAAGTGCGCAGGGGAGAGAGGCACTGCTCGTGAAAATGGAGGCAATGGCGAGGAGCGAATGGCAAAGGGTAAAACGAAAATCACTGTTTACCCACGGTATTAAAGGACACAGACGACAAACACGAGCCGTTGGTCCAGAAGCCCTAGCGTGCACGCAAGATCCAACCCTATACGTGTCAGCATAGCAACGAACCATCGCCAGCACGCCGTCCACTACGCACGGACACCAAGGAGACGCCGTAATTCTCGCCACGTTTGCGCGTGACTTGTCGACTTCAAGTCAGACGGTGGGACCCACGGTCGTTCCATCGCATCATCTCTGCCACCGCAGACGGTTGAGATCACCAATCGTCAGCACTGACGTCAACAAGGCTAAAGCCAGCAATGGTTGTACGTTTTCGGCTGATCAATCAAGTACTTACTCGAATATACAATTCGAACAACTACTCGAGGGCTACTCCTATCAGGAACGCTGGCCGCGCACCTGAGAAATGACTCAGGTACTACACTGCGCAACTGTCTTCGAGTCCTACATCGAGTCTACGACTCCACTAAGGACTCAAGGGCTACTCCCATAGGAAGGATTGGTCGAGCATCCGAAAAACTTGTGTCCTTCGGACCTAAACTAAAAACAACTGAATTAAAGTCTCTGCTCGAGTCTACGACTCGAACAGATACTCGGGGGCTACTCCCATAGGGAGCGCTGGCCGCGCACCCTATGAATTCTTCGACTATGATCTTTCGGATCAAATACAACAAAATATTTTTTGCAACTTTTCCCAAGCCAACGCTAAGTGAGAAGCAATCTCCTTGACCACCCGAAACACCTCCGTGGTGATAAAATTTTGGCTGTTGTGTCTGTGACACAAAGATAAGCCCTACAGATATCATCTGATGGCCTGGTAACGCACCTGACTGCGCTCTGCCAGTCAAACTTCCGGGTCAACAGGCATGATGAAAATCCTGACATACGCGTTGGGTACATCACTTGAAAACCACTGGGATTCGACTCCTATAAGACCTCCACGGCCTGAGTCGAATTACGCCAGCATTCGTTTCGGATTCGAGTCTAGGGACTCGAGTCTGAAGAAGATCGTGTTGTTTTATCCTATGACAGTTAACTGTCCTTGATCTGTCGGGAGGGTCAGGCACACGCATCAACAATTCCTATGAACTAAATTTTTTTCTCTTAAACAGGTTCAACTGCACCCGAAAGATTGAAGATTCCTCAGCCGAATCTACGATTCGACCAAACACTCGGGGTCTACTGACATGGTTATACCCCACGGGTACACAACATTGGCATACCTAGTCCAGCCCAAGGAAGGCCCACGACAAGATACGCGGCCTGTGGAGATTTTGGGTGGCTCAAGCCCATAACGCCTTCGAATCCTTGGAGAACAAGACTAGAGTAGATAGAATTTCAAAGGGGACAAACCCTAATATGTAACTGACTTGACCTGCGCCCGAGATCTTCCTATCTATATAAAGGCTAGGAGGGCACGGCAAGGAGGATCATGATCACCTCATACGCACCTCACGCCAGATTGCATCTGCTCAGCCCTGTAACCTGCGGTTCCGCCGTAATCAAGAGCAGACAAGCAGGAGTAGGGTTTTCCCTCTAGGGGCCTGAACCTGGGTAAACCTCGTGTCCCCGTGTTGCTTGTCTGTTAACCGTTTCGTGATCTCCAACATCCCCATCTTCTCCAAAACCCAAGTCCATAACAATGGGCATTGACGAGATCGAACCTCGTCAGCTTGTGTATCATATCTTCCTCATCCTGCATCTTGAAAACAACATCTTGATCATAATAAAATATGCCCTCTTTGTTTACCAATTCCATTTCTCTTAGCAGATTATAGCAAATGTCTTCTTCGGGATTTTCAGCAGTTAGCCAGGCCACCATATCACTTTGAATCTGCACCAGCTCATCAGGTATGTCATCTGAAGGAGACAACACACCCTCAGAGCAGCTCTGCACCCCATGTTTTTCAGACATCCCAGTTGTTCTATGAGAGGATCTTGATCTTTGCTTTGATGAGGTACCATTCCCTGTACTAGGGGGGTCATTTTTTGGATCAGTTGCATTGTTGTTTGCATATGTGTCCATATCACTATCTTTTTCCTTAGCATTTTCCTGAGCACCAGGATCTGTTAGATCCTCAGGATCATCACCAGTTGCTTTCTCAATAGGCATTTCAGTTGTAATAGTAATCCTATAGAACTTAGATTTCCTCTCAAGCACTTGTTCCTGAGGGATACTGCTTGGATCTTTGCAAATCACCTTGACTCTGACTACTTCATCAAATGATTTGAAAGCTCCTTGCCAGTCAACATCTGTCATTATTCCTAGAACAAAAGTAGATTATGCCAGAGTTTTCCATTTGCACCATTTAGGGTTCAAACCTCTAAGCTTTAGCCAAATCTCCTGAGCTTCAAATTCTGCTTCTAGTTCACCATTCCACACTTCCACATTAACAGTAACACCCTCCTTAACCAATCCAAAACATGGGTATCCAGCCATATGATGGCGCGTGGTAGCGATTCGTTGGGATACCCCAAGAGCAAGGTGTGATGAGTACAGCAACAAGTCTTCCCTTAGTAAGAAACCGAGGTTATCAAACCAGTAGGAGGAAGGAAACGTATCAAAGGTGTTGCTAGCAACTTGGAGACCTACACAACACAAACTCAAGACTTTGCCCCAATGAACAGTGAGGTTGTCAATATCACCGATTGCTGTAACAAAGGATTAACTATTTGGTGTGGAAGGTAATAGTGGCTTGTAGCAAGTAAACAGTAACAACAAAAGATGTATCAATGGTAAAGATTGGACCGGGGTCCATAGTTCACTAGAGGTGTTCTCCTTAGATAAACAAACATGGCATGCTGGGTAAACAAATTACAACAGGGCAATTGACAGGACTGAGAAAGGCATAACAATGCAATACTAGACATTCATGATCCTATAAGATTCGATTGGGCAATACAACAAGATACATAGACCGCCATCCAACTGCATCTATGACTAGAAATCCACCTTCAGGTTATCATCCGAACCCCCTCCGGTATTAAGTTGCAAGCAACAGATAGCTGCTTTAAGCAAAGTGTGTATGGTAAACAATCCACTTGTTCCATGAACAAGAGACCATTGTTTTCTCCCTAGTGGAAACAACACATCTACAACCTTAGAGATTTATGTCACTTCCCTTAGATTAAATAGAGGCATGAACCCACTATCTATCATAAATACCCCCTCTTGGAGTCACTAGCATCTACTTGGCCAAGATAGCTACTAGAAATAGAGAGCATGAAAGATCACAAACAACACAGACATGATAGAATCAATAAGACAAAACCATTAATCAATCTGACATAGTAATCTCAATATCCATCGGATCCCCACAAACACAACATGCATGATTACAAATAGATGATCTTGATCATGAACGGAGCTCACAAGATCTAAGCATGGTAGCACAAAGGAGGAGATACAACCATATAGCTACTACATGGACCCGTAGTCCAAGGTGGAACTGCTCACACTTCATACCGGAGGCTGGCATGATGAAAAAGAAGGCCTCCAGGTTGATCTCCCCTCCGGCAGGATGTCTGGAAGAGCTTCAGACCCCCCCCCCCCCCCGATCTAGGGACGATGGTGGTGGAGGCTATAGACGGTTTCGTGGAATATTGATCGGGTACTTAGGGTTTTGGCATCGGGGGGTATTTATAGGTGAAGAGGCGAGGCATGGGGGCGGCCAGGGTGGTCACACCCCCCAGGCGTGGCTAACCCTAGCCTGCACCGCTAGGGGGTGTGGCCCCCTGGTGCCTCCCCTCCGTCTCGTACTCTGGCTTCGTGTTCCCCACGATAAAATATTGACTTTGGATTTTGTCCCGTCCAATTCCGAGAATATTGATTTTTTGCCTTTCTGGAACCAAAAAAAGAAGAAAACAGGCAACTGACACTGTGGCATCTTGTTAATAGGTTAGTACCAGAAAACATATAAAAACACCTCAAAGTGTAGACAAAGCAAAGCAAAGTAGATACTAAACAAGCATGGAACATCAAAAATTATAGATACGTTTCTGACGTATCAAGCATCCCCAAGCTTAACTCCTGCTCATTCTCCAGTAGGTAAGTGATAAAAAGAATAATTTTTGAGGTGACATGCACCATCAAAATCAAGATCAAACCATTTGCAAGCATTGAAAATTGGGATCAAAGTACTCTAAACACGAGAATGAAAGATGGAGTTCTAACAGTAAAACAAAGTAACTATGCATGCAACATGAAAGGCTACAAACAAAGATCATGAATAACATGCATTGAAAAACGTTTGTTTGGTTCACATACAGAAAACATAGCATAGTGGCATTCATCTTGTCCCTCATGGAGTAGAAAATAGATGCATAGGGCACCTTCAAAGTTCATAAGAGTGACTAGATACAAATAGCACAAGAACAAGTAATATCAACAATATGCATCAATCAATAAGTTTTGGGACAATGCACATAGAACTAAGAATGGCAACTATGCTCTCTTAAGTGGTGCCTAATGATAGAAGGTGAAGACTCAATATAATAGTGGAATAAAGACCCTTCATAAGGGAAACAGTGATTTCAAGTCTCAAAAAGAGCTTCCAAAAATTATGGTACTTGTTAGATTTTAGCCCCCATTGCCCCTATCATAAGCATCTTGAAGTGATTAAGGTTAAAATGAACAAACTATGGAGTATATGCTTGACAAATTATAAGTTGGCAATCTCATGTCCCTTGAATATGAGGGCCGCACCTCATCCTACTCAACTTTAGTCACCTGTAAATTCTTGTCATAGTAAGTACATGTGTATCATAGAGAACCGCCAACAGGGTACCCCTTGCACATGATACAGGAGCTATCCCATAATCAAAATGACAAGGCAAACAGACAATGAGCATCTCAGCAATCTTCTTATTTTACTATGGGAAAATGATGCTTTTTTCTATCTTTTCTCTTTTCAATAAGTCTCTTTTTTTATAAGAAGAAAGCTTCATAGATGTCATTATGGTGATGCTGCAAGTTTCCACCATGATTAGTCATGGCTTAGGCTAGCGGCCCAGGAGTTTCTCTAACACACATACATAACTCCATGAACTTACAAGCTCCCCTTTTATTTCATACCGGCGACATCCATAGACAAAACAGCATGATATCAACTATGTACAAAGTACAAATGCAATGTTGAAAGCGTTCCCCATGACAACACGGTTCTGCTAATTCCAACATATAAGTGCAAGCTGTACAACATAGATGGCACAATGGTTCAAGTTTATTAGGGGCAAGAAAAATAAAGTGTGCCATCAAGTTTGTGAGAGCTTTAATCACTAAGTTTTCACATAACAAAATACTTTTTAATTGGAAGATAGATGAAAACAAGAATATACTTGGAATGGTGTAACACACCATGCATAGGAATTTATAGTGGACACTTTGGAATAACTTGGTTTCTTGGGAGTTGGATGCATGAGTAGAGCTTACTCATACAAGTGGAGGCTAGAAAAAGACTGGGAGCGACCAACTAAGAGAGCAATAATGGACATAATCATGCAGAGCGACAAAACATTACTAATAAAAGCATAAAGTGGTACTACAAGTCAAGGATTAAAATATCATAGAGGATATGGTGACTTGTACATAGTCATAACATGGTGTGAGCATGTGCCAATTCAACCCAACCAAAGCATTAAAGGAGAATACCACAATACTGTGCTTTTGTATGCTAAACAACGCATGATTCCTTCAAGGCACACTAAGCAATCTTAATTGTTTGGAACAAGCAATGCTACAGCAATAATCAGTAAGCATAAAGTCAAAATAGCACCTAGCATGACATGATAAAGTCTAAGTCACAGTCAAAGCAAGTTCCTCTTGTACTACTCAAGCAAGAACTTTCTACTCCTCTCCAACACCAATCAACTTATTTGAAACAACACAACGAGAATGGGGGTCCAAACTACTTTATTCAAGCAAACTAAGCAAACTAAACAAAAACTAAGACGCTCCAAGAACAACACAACAATGCATGAAACAATAAAAACAAGTGTCTAGAAAGACCTTAGCTTTTTATTGATGAAGAAGGGGATGCCTTGGAAATCCCCAAGCTTTGACGCTTGTACCTCTTGAATATTTCTTTGGGTGACACGGGGTGGCATCCCCAAGATTTAACTTTTGTCCATTCTTTATCTCATTACATCATTTTTTCGCTACACCTGAAAATTTTCCTTCATACAAAACTTACACAATCTTCATTAGCAACATTAGTGTACTCAAAAGATAATAGACCCTTGGGTTTAGGTTTAGAACAATAATACTTTCACTGAAAACAAAAGCTACTGTAGTAATTCCCTTAAGAATCTCAAATTCCCAAAAAGAACCCAAAAAGGAAACAATGAGAAGCAAATGCAAATAATGGCAGAAATCTATCAAAACAGACCAGCAAGAAGAAACTGATTTTTTAGAAGACCTTCTGTTGCTCAAATAAACAAGTGTTTAACTAACTAAAGTTAGCTAAGATACTGGGGCATTTATTCACAAAATATCATCTCAATCCTACTTACAGATATTCCTCATGAATTTTTATGGTGGAGCACAAAAATCTGTTTCGGGACAGCAACTCCCCAAATCTTACTTTCCTCTCATTAGAGGTTATTTTTGGCACAAAAAGTGAACAAAAAGGATAAGGAGAGGTCATTACCGAAGTAACAACTTCCAAGACTCAAGAAAACTCTTGGGTTATCTCCCAACAAGTACTTTTCTTTAACGCCTTTAAGTTAGGCACAAGAAGCAAGAATCAAGTATTTTCAAATGAAGAAGCATTAACATTAGACCTTGCTTTCAAAGGAGGAGAAAAAAGCAACTTATATCTCCTCATATGGTAGTGTTTAATACCTTTCTTGAATGGAAATTCATATTTAATGGTGCCTTCTTTCATATCAATAATGGCACCAACAGTTCTAAGAAAAGGTCTTCCCAAAGTAATAGGACAAAAAGCATTGTATTCAACATCCAAAACATAGAAATCAACAGGGACATAAGCATTGTTAACCATGATAAGGACATCATTAATACTCCCCATGAGTTTCTTCTTAGCATTATCATTAAGTGGGACATCCAAATAACAATCTTCCAAAGGTGGCAAATCAAGCATTTCATAAATCTTTCTAGGCATAATAGAGACACTAGAACCAAGGTCACATGAAGCTTTGAGATCAAAGTCATTAACTTGCATATTAATAATGGGTTCCCAACTATCTTCTACTTCCATAGGAATAGAGGCTTTGTGTTTCAACTTCTCTTCCTTAATTTTAATAAGAGCATATGTAATGTGTTTGGTGAAAGCTACATGCATATCACTAGCATCAGGACTTCTAGCAAGCTTTTGTAGGAACATAATCACTTCAGAAATATTGCAACCATCAAGATCAAAATCAAACTTAGCATCACTAGTAGTAGGCTCATTGGGTTTAGGCATTGTGGTAGGAGGAATAGGGACTTCTTGTGGTTTAGTGGCATCCATATTGGTGGTGGTGATAGTGCACACACTATTGTTTCTAGCAATTTCATCTTCTCTTTCCCACTTAGCATGAAGTTGGGATAACAGTCTAACATTTTCATCAATAGTGACTTGTATGGCATGAGTAGCAGCAAAGGTACTTTCCAAAGTTTCAGGTTTAGCAGCCATTTTATTAATCAAAGAGGACTGTGCTTCAGACAAAGAGGAAATATTTTTCTCAGCACACAAATTTTTTTACTGTAAACTAGAAATTTATCTATTCAAAATTCTCAAGATGATGACTAATATTTTTCAAGATAGCAAATTGTTCTTCCATAGTTTTAGTGAATATCTTGTTTTGCTCATATTGCATTTGCATAAAAATTTTAGTGGATCTTTCAACTTCTAGAATCCTATCTTCACTAGGCATTCCAGATCTACCATGATAAGTATTGCCATTATTAGGAGGATAAGGCCTATAATTGTTGTTACTGCCAAAATTATTCCTATAGGCATTATCGTTAAAATTGTTGTTTCTAATGAAGTTCACATCAAATTGCTCTTCTTGAGCAACCAAAGAGGCTAAGGGAACATTATTAGGATCTAAAGGAGCTTTCTCATTAACAAGCATAGCCATGATAACATCAATCTTATCACTCAAAGAGGAGGTTTCTTCAACAGAAATTACCTTCTTACCATGTGGAGCTCTCTCAGTGTGCCATTCAGAATAATTAACCATCATATTATCAAGGAGTTTTGTTGCAGAACCCAAGGTGATGGTCATAAAGGTACCTCCAGCAGCTGAATCCAACAGGTTTCTTGAAGAGAAGTTCAAACCTGCATAAAAAGTCTGGCTAATCATCCAAGCAGTAAGTCCATGAGTGGGACAATTCTTAACCAAAGATTTCATTCTTTCCCAAGCTTGAGCAACATGTTCATTATCAAGTTGTTTAAAATTCATAATATCACTTCTCATAGATATTATCTTAGCAGGAGCACTTTCCAATAAAAGCATCTTTGCACTTAATCCAAGAATCAATACTATTTCTAGGCAAGGATAGCAACCATTCTTTAGCTTTTCCTCTCAAGGATAAAGGAAACAACTTGAGCTTAATAATATCTCCATCTAGATCCTTATACTTTTGCATCTCACAAAGTTCAACAAAGTTATTGAGGTGGGTAGTAGCATCATTAGAACTAGCACCAGAAAATTGCTATCTCATTACAAGATTGAGCAAAAGCAGGCTTAATTTCATAAAAGGTAGCATCAGGAGCAGGTGGAGCAATAGGATTACTTAGGAAATCATTGTTGTTTGTGCTAGCGAAGTCACACAACCTGGTGTTCATAGCAGAATTCATTTTGGCAAAAGTGGAGCAAGCCAACAGCAGCAGCAACTAGAGCAGGAACAAATTTTTGTGTGTTTTTGATAAGAGAAAGCAAACCAAACTAAACTAATTTTTTTGGAGTTTTTGATAAAAAGAGGAAAACAAAACCAAGCAAAAGAAACTAAGAAAAACAAAAACAAAGTAAAGAGAAAGGTTGGGAAGGACTCCCCTTGTGAAGACGTCCTTAGCCTCCCCGGCAACGGCGCCAGAAAACTTGTTGATGGCGCATGGTAGCGCTTCGTTGGGAGACCCCAAGAGCAAGGTGTGATGAGCACAGCAGCAAGTCTTCCCTCAGTAAGAAACCGAGGTTATCGAACCAGTAGGAGGAAGGAAACTGTCGTGGGAATTGTCACGGCAGATGCTGCAATCGGCAGCGAGTAGTAGAACGAGGGGAAAGGGCGGCCAGCCATCTGTGGTGCGAGATGAGGGCAAAGACACAGGGTTTTACCCAGGTTCGGCCCCCCGGAGGGTAAAGACCTACTCCTGCTAGATTGTATTATGAATATGGTACAATGGGCGAGCTCGGCGGCTAGGCGGCGAGTCGCTTGGGTGTATGATGGAACGTATCTCTACTCGCCCTACGGGGAGGTTTATATAGGCTCACCTCCCCTAGGGTTTACATATCTCAACCGATTCAGTTAAAGCTTCGGTACTCGTTTGTCCTAATCCGACTCGGCCTATCTACTTGCCTGGGCCTTCAGCTTCCAGTCGCTTGGTTCCTCGCTGGGCTTCAATCCAGTCGCCGTCTTGCAGGCCCACTCGCCGGTTCTTGGGCCAGTCGGAAACGTCCTGCTGGGTATACCCCGGTAGGCGCATCCCCATCAGTAGTCCCCGAGGCCGTTGTCGATTTGGCGTAGGTGGCTGCTGGCAGTTGGAGCATGCGGCTGCTGAGTAGACATCCAGTCGAATCGGTGGCGGGCTCCTGTATAAAGGAAAAACTAATCATACTGCTCGCGGCTTTGGCGAGTCGAGTCGGCGAAACACTGTCATAGTGATCGGGTCGGCGAGCCGAGTGGCTGAAGTTGGACCGTTAAACGTGGTCAAACTAGCCGTTGGGGTAATCCAACAATAAATTTTTGGCGTAATCATCGCACGGTAACGGTTCCCTGATTTGGCGGGTAACATCCGCTATATAAGGGGAATGGCAGGCGATCATAGAACCACCTTCTCACCATTTCCTCCGACTGTGCGCACTTTTCGCCTCCCTTCGCATCGCGACCCAGCCGACCAGAAATCCCCCGACCCCCAGCAAATCTCTCCACCATGGCCCTCTCCACCGAGCCTTGGGGCAGATCTAAGTGCACAAGGGCGCAACTGGCTTCCTTCGAGGAGGCCGGGATCTTGCGAGCCGGCTGCTGGCGCATTCCTGTGGCCGGAGAGACGACCCCGAATCCGCGAGAGAGGGAGTTCATCTGCTTCACCAGCCATCTTGAACGGGGGCTAGGGTTCCCCACGTCCCTGTTCTTCCGGCGCTTCTGCGCCTACTACGGGATCCAGCCATCGGATCTGGGTCCCCACAACATCGAGCAGCTCGCCATCTTCGTGGCGTTCTGCGAGTGCTACTTGGGCTGCCGGCCCTACTTCCCTCTATGGCAAGATCTGTTCCACGGACGGATCAGCCGCGAGGAAGCGGGCGGCCCAATGCTAGCCGCGGGCGGCCTAACCTTCCAGCTGAAGTCGAAGGCGTCATTCTTCGACCTGATGCTTCCCGCCAAGGCAGCGAGCGACTGGAAGAAATCGTGGTTTTACGTAGCCGAGGCGACCCCGGAGGGCGAGACGGCGATTCCGCGGTACTCCGCCAACCGGTCCGAGCCACGCCGTCTTCAAGTCGGCAAGCTCCCCAGCGACCAGCGAATGGTCGTTGACGAGATGCTCCAGACCATCCGCGGTCTGAAGAAGAAGGGCCTCCAGACGATAAACCTGTACAACTGCTGGCTCGGGCGGCGGCTCGTCCCGCTAGCTCGACGCGAGCACTACATGTACCAGTACACGGGCCGGGAAGACTCGACGAAGGCCTGCCTCGACGAGTGGAAGCTAGAGGACTACATCCCATCACTGAAGAAAATCACCCAGGCGGTGTACCTGGACGCACAGGCTGGGGTCGCCCCCTATACCGCAAAGCGTCCAGCCCCAACGGTAATCGCTTCACTTCGCTCGCAGTCGCAGTTTTTGCAGTCGCGGTAATTCTAATTTCATCTTGTGTTCATTGCAGCTATTCCAAGTGGTGGAAGGATGGCTCCCGCCTTCGGACGACGAGAACTTGAACTCGTCCGTCCAGGACGTGGGCGAGTCGCCTCCCGCCAAGGGCGAAGCCGGGAGTGACAAGGGCGACAGCGACGACGAGTCCGAAGAGGAGGTCGCCCCACTACTCCGCAAGACCCGTTGGCAGCGTCAACGTGAGCTTGAGGCAAGTAAAAGCCTCGAGCGCCATGACGACGACGAGCTTCCAGAAACCACCTCGCGCCGCCAGGCTACTCCATCAAAAAAGAAGAAGAAGGAAAAGGAGGTGAAAGCGCCTCCGAGGAAGATGAAGACGAAACCGACGAGGCCGGCCTCGCCACCACATTCAGCGGGCAGTTCTGACGTCCCCAGCACGGCCAAAGACGAGGCGCCGTCGACGACAGCCGCGCTGGACACGGACACCATCGAGGTGCCCCTGGCGTCGATGCCTCCACCATTCGCCCCAGTCTCTGGGCTGGGGGACGCCTCGGGCGCAGCGGCTTCGCCTCACAAGGAAGCTCCTGTTGAAGATGTTCCAGAGGCTCCGGTTGCGGCCTCAACAACGAAGAAACCGTTCGTGTCTTGGGCACGCGACGTTTTGGAAATGGGGCTCAGCCGCCGACTGGGCCCCGAACTAGGGAAGCCAGCCGGCCTCCGTACGGGGCTGCTCTTCATTCCAGTCTCCAAGTGAGTACACTCTCCCTCCTTTGTCTTCCATAGCAGCTCGAATTATATTGCTTACATGATTGATGTACAGGACCGAGATGAAGAGGATGGGCCACCCGACCGTGGCTAAGGTGCCACCCGTCGTTAGCGAGGAGGATCCTTCCCGCAAGAGGAAGGCGGACGAGGTCGTCGTCCCTGCGGATGGCGGCAAGAAGGCCAAGGGTGACGACGTCATCACGATTTCTGACGAGACGGCGGTCGCGCCGGCTGGACCCGTAACGGTGGCAGCCGCGTCCATGAAGGAGGGCGCTCCCTTGCCTGGAACGGCCGAGCCGACCTCCTTTGGGGCGGGTGCCTCTATTGCTACCTTCCCGCGCTTCATGGCCAAGGCGGCCGCGGCGAGTGGAACTTCGCCCTCGAGCCACGCTCCTGGGATCGCTGATGCTGAGGTCGACCAACGTCGTGGGCATACGCCGGCTCTCCTCGCGTCCGTGGACGCGATACAACTCCACGGCATGCTTGGCGCAGCCATCCAGGTATATCCAGTCCCCGAGGATCAGGTCGGTGCTTTGCAGTGGCCTGATTCTTTTAGTGTCTTATATTTATTTTCCGCATCCAGTCCCCAAGTGCGCACTCGCTGAATTTCAGCGGGTGGGCCCTTGAGAATTTCTTGATTGCCAGTCCCCGAGTGCGCACTCGCTGAATTTCAGCGGGTGGGCACTTGAGAATTTCTTGATTGCCAGTCCCCGAGTGTGCACTCGCTGAATTTCAGCAGGTGGGCACTTGAGAATTTCTTGATTGCCAGTCCCCGAGTGCGCACTCGCTGAATTTCAGCGGGTGGGCACTTAGGAATTATGTTTTGATTAACTTTTTTGGTGATGTGCAGGGTCTGCAGCTTGAATCGGCTGACCGATTGGCAGCGAAGCATCACGCGGAGAAGGAACTGGCCATCGTCCAGGAGGCGAACAAAGGGCTTCAGGTTGTTGCCGCGAAGGCAGAGGAAGCTCGCCAGGGACTTGTCCCTGCTGGTGAATTGGCGGAGGCGCAATCGGCTTTGAATTCGGCTGAACAGCGGATCGCCGACCTCGAGCGCGAGCTGCGGGAGGCGAAGGAAGAAGCGAGCTCGGCAGATGGGCGAGCCAAGGCCGCCATTGCAGCCGCCGAAGAGGATCGCAAAGTGTCGGACGCCCTTGTTGCTGGGCTTCAGGACGACCATACTTCGCTTCAATGCTTCATCACGGATCTCGCCCGCCCGTTGATTGGTAAGTGCGTCTGCCTCTGCCAGTAGTTGTGCCTTTTGTGGTGTCTGTCGTATTCATTATTGTCTTCTACTCGCAGGTCGCATCATCGATAGTGCGAAAGAGGCAAGCTCGTTCGACGCGCGGCAATGTGTAAGCATGCTTGTCGACTCGGCAACATTGTCGGCGACGTGCATCCGTGCCTATGTCCAAGAGATATCGTCCACTGAAGTGATTCCCAGCGACCTCGTTGAGGTGTGGAAGTATTTGGAGAAGGCGCCCGCGGTCGTTGAGTTCATGACGCGGTCGGCGTTTCGGCGCGGAGCGGCTACGGCACTTAGTCTGGGACTTGCCCACTTCACCGAAGACTTCGACATCGACGATGTGACGAGCGGCTATCCATCATCGACTGGCGCGGTGGAGCTTTCCGAGGTCCTCAAGTTGCAGGACCGCGCCACCACGTACTCGGAGCGTGTCTGGGCAATGGGCGACCTCCTTCCGTACCAGGAGACGGTCATCGTGCCTAGCGACCCCGAGCCGCCGCATCGTGATTTCAAGGTCGAGCAGCCCTTCCGCGCGGCGATGGCGGGTGAACTGACGACGTATCCGTCGAACCCGTACACGCCGTTCATCCGCAATCGCCGGGATGTTGGCGAGTCGTCGTCTAAGCCTGCAGAATAGGATAGTTTGCCCTGTGGCGTTAGCAGCAGGTCTGCCATGCGGGCATATTTTGTAATATGAAACAATGCAACATGCTATCGAATGAGACATCGTGTCTATTTTGGTATTTTTCATGTGTTTGTGATTGATGTTTGAACGAGTCCCCGAGCGCGTCCGCCCTTTTGTGGGGTTTACCTCGTATGTGATATGTTTGTTGTTTTTTGTGTGTTTTGTTATTGTGGTCGACTCGCCCAGACTCGAAGAGCCAGTCGCTAGGCGACTCCCTTGAACGCTCTGTACTTCGCCGTTTTCCCTTGCGCGAACGAGGTCGGGTGGCCGAGTCCCCGAGCGTGGTACTTGGCTATTCCAGGCGCGACTCGAGGGTGAGTGAGGACTTGGCGTGTTAGTTTGAGCGCATCACTCCTGCCTGGCCCGTGGGGTCAGTCGCGTGGCGAGTCCTGGGCATGCTCTCCTACTTGGCGTTTTTCCAGGCCGCTCGCGGTGAACTAGTCTGCAGTCCCCGAGCGTGGTACTTAGCCGTTCGAGTCGCTATGTCAAGGATGCGGAGGACCATGGTCGCTGTAAGAAGCGAAGGCAGTTGTCTTGGTTCGTAGAACCAGTCGGGCTAGGCGACTCCAATGGGGCTCCAGGTAGGCGTTTTTCATGGACGGTGCAAGACCTGAGGCGACTCAGTGCTCTTGCACCGCACTACTTAGCCGTGCCGATCGCTGTACCAAAGGTTGACTTGCGGTTAGCGTAATGCTGTTATTACGAGTGCGAGTGGCACAAGACATGGAGAGTAGGCGCAATTTGCGGTAACTGTTTCTTTTTATTTCATAGCGACTGGAGAATACATATGTGGGGTTCTAGGAGTAGAACTTCCGTAGGAGGTTTACATTCCATGGTCGCTTGACGTCGAGTTTGCCGTCCCCGTGGATGTCGATGAGGTAATAGGCGTCGTTGCTGAGTACTCGCCCGATGGCGAATGGCCCTTCCCACGGAGGGGAGAGCTTGTGCATGCCCTTCTTGTCCTGGATGAGGCGTAACACCAGGTCGCCCTCTTGGAAGGTGCGAGTTTTCACCCGCCGGCTGTGGTCGCGGCGGAGTCCCTGCTGGTAGATAGCG
This sequence comes from Avena atlantica, assembly GCA_910589765.1. Lineage (NCBI taxonomy): Eukaryota > Viridiplantae > Streptophyta > Magnoliopsida > Poales > Poaceae > Avena > Avena atlantica. Next base: position 79,814,472 of record OU342734.1, on the reverse strand, counting down.
GTGCGTGATCGAGCGAGGTCCCGTGCTTCGTCGAGTTGATCGACCCCATCTTGGTGGGCGAGCTCGTTTGCGGCCTCCGTGTAGTGGACGACCCGCGGCGAGTCGTGCTCGAGGTCGGTGGGCATGACTGCCTCGGCGCTGTAGACCATGAAGAAGGGGGTGAACCCTGTCAACCTGTTGACCGAGGTGCGGATCCCCCAGATGACAAAGGGCAACTCCTCGACCCAGCACCCGGCGGTGCGCTCGAGTGGTACTTGGAGTCGCGGCTTCAGGCCGTGGAGGATGCTTTGGTTGGACCGTTCCGCCTGGCCTTGGATTCCGGGTGGGCGACTGACGTGAGGTCGAGCCGAATGTGGTGCTCTTCGCAGAATTCGGCCATGGCTCCTTTGTCGAAGTTGGTGTCGTTGTCCGTGATGATGCTGTTTGGGAACCTGTAGCGATATATGAGCTCGCGTAGGAACTTGGTGGCGGTCTTCCCGTCGCATTTCCGAACTGGCTTGGCCTCCACCCACCTTGTGAATTTGTCGACCGCGACCAGCAGGTGGGTGTAGCCAGAGGGAGTCTTCTTGAAGGGGCCTACCATGTCCATGCCCCACACAGCGAATGGCCAAGTGATGGGGATTGTTTTGAGCGCTGAGCTCGGCACGTGCGTCTGGTTGGCGTACTTCTGGCACCCGGCGCACCGCTGGACAGTGTCGACAGCATCGGCGTGTGCGGTGGGCCAGTAGAAGCCATGTCGCATAGCCTTGGCGACAAGACAGCGGGCGCCAGCATGGTGGCCGCAGTCACCGGAGTGGATGTCGTGGAGGATCTTGCGTCCTTCGGCGGGTTGGACGCAACGTTGGAACACGCCGGTGACACTGCGCTTGTGGAGCTCGCCGTCGATGATGGCGTAGGACTTGCATCGACGAGCGATCATCCAAGCTTCAGTCTCGTCTGCCGGCAAGGTGTCGGCTTCCAGGTAGGCGATGTAGGGATTGGTCCAGTCGTATGGCTCGTTGACGAGTGCGACCAGGGCTGCCTCTGGTTGGAGCGGGACTCCTATGTCGATCTCCCTCGAGGGAGAGACTGATGGCTTGGTGATCGTGTCGAGGAAGACGCCGGCGGGTGGTGCGAGTCGAGCCGACCCGATGCGAGAGAGTGCGTCAGCCTCCGCCTGTCGATCCACTCGACGGAGTAGCCGGTGAAGTGTCCGCCCAACTTGTCCACTGCTTGGCGGTACGCCGCCATGGTGGGGGAGACGGTGTCGCAGGTGCCAGCGACTTGCCCCGCGACGAGGTCGGAATCTCCGTAGCAGCGTAGGCGGTTGACATTCATCTCCTTGGCAGCTCGCATGCCGTGGAGTAGGGCCTCGTACTCGGCCATGTTGTTGGTGTAGGGTGTGAAGTCGAGGCAGAGGATGTAGCGGAGCTTGTCGCCCTTTGGTGAAGTTAGCACGATCCCTGCGCCTGCGCCGTCCGCGTTCTTGGAGCCGTCGAAGTGCAGGCTCCAGTAATGGAGGTATGGCAGCTTCTCTGGCTGCTGGGCCTCTTCCCAGTCGGCGATGAAATCCGCTAGGGCCTGCGACTTGATCGCTTTTCATGGCTCGTATTTTATGTTGTGGATGCCGATCTCGACGGCCCACTTGGCGACCCGCCCGGTCGCCTCGCGGTTGCGGATGATGTCTTGCAGTGTTGCTGAGGATACGACCGTGATCGGGTGTTCCTGGAAGTAGTGCGGCAGGCGCCGCTGGGCTCGGAACACCGCGTATACCAGCTTTTGGTACTGGGGGTACCGCTGGTGCGACTCGGTGAGTACCTCGCTGATGTAGTACACCGGTCGCTGTACTGGGCGCTCCTTTCCTTCCTCCGGTCGCTCGACGACCATCACGGCGCTGACGACGCGCTCGGAAGCCGCGACGTAAACCAGCATGGGTTCTTTGTCGGCGGGGGCGGCGAGTAGCGGTGCGGCGAGTAGCACCTTTTTGAGATCGCGGAGCGCGTCATCCGCCTCCTTGTCCCACTAGAAGGTGGGGTTCTTGCACATCAGGCGGTATAGGGGCATCGCCTTTTCGCCTAGGCGGGGGATGAAGCGACTGAGAGCCGCTACTCGCCCGGCCAGTTTCTGGACGTCGCGCAGGCACTCGGGTTTTCCGAGCCGGGCGATCGTGTCGATCTTCGTGGGGTTCGCCTCGATCCCTCGTTTGGAGACGACGTACCCCAGTAGTTGTCCTGCTGGTACACCGAAGGTGCATTTGCCTGGATTGAGCTTTATCTTGTATTTTCGCAAGTTGGCGAATGTTTCCGCCAGGTCGGCGAGTAGGTCACCCTGGCGAGTGGATTTTACGACCATGTCGTCGATGTAGACGTGGATGTTGCGGCCAATTTGGCTCGCGAGGCATTCTTGCATGCACCGCTGGTAGGTCGTCCCGGCGTTCTTGAGGCCGAAGGTCATGGCGGTGTAGCAGAAGGCTCCGAATGGCGTGATGAACGCCGTCTTCTCCTCGTCCACGACGGCCATTTTGATCTGGTTGTACCCGGAGTAGGCGTCGAGGAAACAAAGCGACTCCGAGCCCGCGGTTGAATCGATTATCTGATCGATCCGCGGGAGGACGAACTGCTCCTTTGGGCAGGCACTGTTCAAGTTTGTGTAGTCGATACACATCCTCCAGGTCCCGTTCTTCTTCTCGACCAGGACTGGGTTTGCCAGCCAATTGGAGTATTTGATTGGCCGGATGAAGCCTGCAGCGAGTAGACGCTGCACCTCCTCGGCGATTGCTCGGCGGCGCTCTTCATTGAAGGGCCGCAGTGACTGCTTGACAGGTCGCACTTTGGGGTCAGCGTTTAGCTTGTGCTCAGCGAGCTCCCTAGGGACACCGAGCATGTCAGAGGGCTTCCATGCGAAGATGTCCCTGTTCTCACGGAGGAACTCGATGAGCGCGCCTTCCTACGCTGGGCTCATGCCTGTCCCGATCGTCACCGTCTGGCTGGAGTCGCCTGGGACCAGCTCGACGGTACGGGTGTGCGTCGTTGCCTCAAAGGTTGAGGTGTTTGCGCCCTCCGAGTTGGGCGCCACTGTCGTGGGAATTGTCATGGCAGATGATGCAATCGGCAGCGAGTAGTAGAACGAGGGGCAAGGGCGGCCAGCCATCTGCGGTGCGAGATGAGGGCAAAGACACAGGGTTTTACCCAGGTTCGGCCCCCGGAGGGTAAAGACCTACTCCTGCTAGATTGTATTATGAAGATGGTACAATGGGCGAGCTCGGCGGCTAGGCGGCGAGTCGCTTGGGTGTATGATGGAACGTATCTCTACTCGCCCTACGGGGAGGTTTATATAGGCTCACCTCCCCTAGGGTTTACATATCTCAACCGATTCAGTTAAAGCTTCGGTACTCGTTTGTCCTAATCCGACTGGGCCTATCTACTCGCCTGGGCCTTCAGCTTCCAGTCGCTTGGTTCCTCGCTGGGCTTCAATCCAGTCGCCGTCTTGCAGGCCCACTCGCCGGTTCTTGGGCCAGTCGGAAATGTCCTGCTGGGTATACCCCTGGTAGGCGCATCCCCATCAGAAACATCTCAAAGGTGTTGCTAGCAACTTGGAGACCTGCACAACACAAACTCAAGACTTTACCCCAACGAACAGTGAGGTTGTAAATCTCACTGGTTGCTGTAACAAAGTATTAACTGTATGGTGTGGAAGGTAATAGTGGTTTGCAGCAAGTAAACAGTAACAACGGAAGATGTATCAATGGTAAAGATTGGACCGGGGTCCATAGTTCACTAGAGGTGTTATCCTTAGATAAAAAACATGGCATGCTTGGTAAACAAATTACAGCAGGGCAATTGACAGGACTGAGCAAGGCATAACAATGCAATACTAGACATTCATGATCCTATGAGATTCGATTGGGCAATACAACAAGATACATAGACCGCCATCCAACTGCATCTATGACTAGAAATCCACCTTCAGGTTATCATCCGAACCCCCTCCAGTATTAAGTTGCAAGTAACAGATAACTGCTTTAAGCAAAGTGTGTAAGGTAAATAATCCACTTGTTCCATGAACAAGAGACCGTTGTTTTCTCCCTAGTGGCAACAGCACATCTACAACCTTAGATATTTTTGTCACTTCCCTTAGATTAAATAGAGGCATGAACCCACTATCTAGCATAAATACCCCATCTTGGAGTCACTAGCATCTACTTGGCCAAGATAGCTACTAGAAACGGAGAGCATGCAAGATCACAAACAACATAGACATGATAGAATCAATAAGACAAAACCATTAATCAACCTGACATAGTAATCTCAATATCCATCGGATCCCCGCAAACACAACATGCATGATTACAAATAGACGACCTTGATCACGAACGGAGCTCACAAGATCTAAACATGGTAGCACAAAGGAGGAGATACAACCATCTAGCTACTACATGGACCCGTAGTCCAAGGTGGAACTACTCACACTTCATACCAGAGGTTGGCATCATGAAAAATAAGGCCTCCGGGATGATCTCCCCTCCGGCAGGGTGATGGGAAGAGCTTCAGATCCCCCCGATCTAGGGGCGATGGTGGCGGTGGCTACAGACGGTTTCGTGGAATATTGATCGGGTACTTAGGGTTTTGGCATCGGGGGGTCTTTATAGGTGAAGAGGCGAGGCAGGGGGCGGCCAGGGTGGTCACACACCCCAGGCGTGGATAACCCTAGCCCGTGTCGCCAGGGGGTGTGGCCCCCTGGTGCCTCCCCTCCATATCATACTCTAGCTACGTGTTCCCCGTGGTAAAATATTGACTTTGGCTTTTGTCCCATCCAATTCCGAGAATATTGATTTTCTGCCTTTCTGGAACCAAAAACAGAAGAAAACAGGCAACTGGCACTATGGCATCTTGTTGATAGGTTAGTACCAGAAAACATATAAAAATACCTCAAAGTATAGACAAAGCAAAGCAAAGTAGATACTAAACAAGCATGGAACATCAAAAATTATAGATACGTTTCCGACGTATCACCACATCTTATACTTTCATATGTGGAGGGAATTTCACCAGGTAAGTCCAATTATCTATGGCTCTGATCAGCCATGGCCAATTGGTCTTGTAGATGATGGATAACTCCCTTGCCAATTCTTCTTTATTAATTTCTCCAGCTTCTATGTAGACAATACCAACATTATGCACCTCAGAGCCATCTGAATCTTGTCCTTCAATATGATAGAACTCAAGATTCTGATGTGCTCCTCCAATCAGTTTAGCACTAGGTAATGGTTGTTCCCTAGAGTAGCAATCCTCCACCTTGTGAGTAGGCTGATTGCAGATGAAGAAGATCACATGCTTGGCACAAGCAGACTGTTGGTGTCCTAGATCCCCATAGTTTGTGCAGATATAGTCTTCATAGCAGTCTTTCCCTTTTGGCACCTCTTTTTCTTTTCCCCCATTGTCCTTGGCATTTTCCCTACTATTCTTATTTTTCCTCATATTTCTATTCTGATTATTGTTCACTGCCATAGGTTGAGGGGGCACAACAGTAGCCATTACTATCTGTTGCTATCCTCCTTGTTGTTGCCCATGCGTGGCAATCTGCTGGACCCCTTGGACAGGCACAAATCCTTGAGTCTGGGGGGTTGGAATTTGTGGAGGCAAAGTACTCAAGGCCTGGGTAGTAGCTGAACCAGTCGCCACAGGGGTTTGATGTTGCGGTGTCCAACCATGTTGTGGATTAATCCACTGGTTAGGGACAATGAAAGGACCTGGAAAATGTTGTTGAAAGTTCCAGCGAGGGGGCAAATCATACCCAAAACCCATCTGCGGGGGAAATTATGTTGCAGCATTGGATGGGAGAATTGTTGTTGTTGTTGTTGCTAATTTCCCCCTACTGTTGTTGAATCTGTTGTTGTTGTGGAGGGATCTCTGGTCTTCCCCCCGGAGCCTTTCCCCTTCCTCTTCCAGACATGACCGATCTTTCCAAAACTAAGCTAGGTAGCTCGATTGGCTGGTGAACATAACCACAGGACGGCGGTGCAGGGTGGACGTCTTTAGGGGTTCGTAGCATGGAAAACAAAAAAATTCTACCGCATGAACACAAACAAGCCAAGATCTATCTACTAGATTGTAGCAACGAGTCGATTAGAGTACTCACCCTCAAAGATTCCAAAGTGGTTAACGAGACCATATTCTCATGGATGATGTAGTCGTACACTTGCCGATCTCAAGATCGCGTAGACGATCCTTCCGGCGCTGTGTTACGGCAGCGCTTCCGCAGTCGATCACACGTTCGATACTCGATGAAGATCTTCCTCTCCCTTGTTCTAGCAGGCAGCGGAGGTGTTTGTTCTCTCCTCGCGATTCTGGCAGCACGACGACGCGGTGTCAGAAGTAGAGGGGAGATCCCGCAGGGCTTCGCCTAAGCCGGAGCGAGTTATGGTGGAGTATTAGGGTTTCCCCTACAATCTATGTTTTAGAAGATGGAGAGGTGGAGGTGGTCGGCGACAGCTAGGGCGGCGGCGACTTGGTGCGGCAGCAGCGCAAGGTGGTGGCAACGCGGCGGCGGCGCTGGGCAGCCGCGGCGGCGGTGTGGGGAGGGGTTGGTGTTGTGTGTCTTGGAGGGCACCCCTCCTCTCTATTTATGAGAGGGAGGGAATCTTGGGAGAGGAGAGTTTGAGTCCTTCCCCAACTCCTTCTCCTACTTGGCTTGTGGTGGAGGGAGAGAAGGATTCTTTCCTTCCTCCACCAGGATATATTGTCCTAGTTTGACTTTTCAAACTTGCCTTTTGACTTTCAATTTGGAGTTTAATTTCTTTCTTTTGAATGCCCAACCAAGTGACCCAGGACATGACGCAATCATTCCACTTAGTCATGACACATTCATGCACCCTTCCCCTTTCGGTTCGGTGAACCTTCTAGACCCTTCTAGATCATTCCGGTGAAAACACAGGAATCATTCCCAAACTCCGAAATTGGACTTTCCTTATATGAATCTTATTCTATGGACCATTCCGGATCTCCTCGTGATATCCTGGATCCCATCCGAGACTCTGAACAACATTCGGTCTCCCTACTTACATTCCATATCTACTAAACAACATCGAATCCTTAAGTGTGTCTCCTTACGGTTCATGAATTATGCAGACATGACCGAGACTCTTCTCCGATCAATAACCAATAGAGGAATCTGGAAATTCATATGGCTCCCACATATTTCTATGATTATTTTGCGATCGAATGAACCACTTACATACACTAGTGCAGAGCCCCCCCTTTAACTCCGGTTGGGAGGGCCCTCTAACAGCGGTTCCCCAACCGCTGTTGAGGGTTCGGTGTTAGAGGGGGGGCCCCTTTAACACCGGTTCCTATACGAACCGGTATTAAAGGGTGGCGCACGTGGGGCTGCCACAGGCCTCAGCCCCCCCCCCCTTTAACACCGGTTCGTATCTGGAACCGGTGTTAAAGGTTCTTCTGCCGCGGCAGAGATTTAGGCCGTTTTCCTGCCGCGGCAGGAAAACGGCCTAAATCTCTGCCGCGGCAGACTTCTGCCTCTGCCCCGTTCTGGGCGTATTTCTGCGGGAGGGGGGGCGAGGGGAAATCGATCGGGAGCGGTATACTTATAAATCGTCATCGATACATACGAGTACATGAATAATTAAGCAACTATTATTATACACAAACATCGTCATCGGCACATACATCGCCATCGGCACATACATCGTCATCGTTCATTTTGGTGGATATCTATAGAGTTCTCCGCCAGGCGTGACGACCTCATCAAGTATGAACCCCGCCAATTCCTCTTGAATGGCTCGTATGCGTTCAAATGGTAGGAGTTGGTCCCGCATCCGTTCGATCTGAATATATATGAAGAATGGGCCGTCAATATATATATAAGAATAAAACTCAACACAATTGATGGTAATAAAATAATGTTGTGGACTTTGTTTACTTACTCTAAGTTGTTCTAGTGCGGCTTGGCCTGTCGCACATATCGTGTTGCGAATGAATTCGCAAACATAGTACCCACATAAGTTATTGCCGTGTCCTTGATGCGCGCACTTTACGAGAATAGAGAGTTCAATCAAAATAATAATCAATAAAGCATGATATAATGGAATTGGAAGCTAGCTAGTATTACTTACATTTTGGTCTACAAATTTTAGTTCTTCTGACCATTCACCCACGGCCCTGCCCGTGAACATTTTCCAAACCCTGTCCGACAAAGAAAATGGATAAAGGAGTAATTAATTACTTATTGTCACGAAAGTTGCCGATCTAGTGCGATAATATGATTGAAATTACCTCTGGAGCATGTCTCTAAAGTCTGCCCATAGCTTTCTTTTCGTAACGAGTCCATGACAAGGACTTTTCCTGAGTCGGGTTGAATGACTAGCAGAATAAAGTGGAACCTACGCACGCATAACTCATCATCAGTTACACTTAACATCGAGTAAGCCGAAACAGAATGTGTACAAGAGAGAGGGTAACAGTACTCACGATAAGTTGTAAGGCAATAGTATTTCCCTTTTGGTTTGTTGTCTCAATAAAGACTTTAGCAAGTAATCTTCTGTTTGCCCGGGTTTGTCTCTTACCACTTCTTCATGAACTCTATTTGGGTCAACGAACCCAATGTCAAAAGGGCCTCCTTTCATGCATTCCATAACCTTTTTCCTGCATAATAGTATATACATATATGGTGAGCATATATATATACATGCAATTAATGAAGTGAATGAGTTGAGATAAAAATTACAGAAATAGTACTTACACACAATAAAGGCTGATGGCAGATTTGTCGAGTTCCTTCTGATTGAATAGAAAATGCAAGTCTTGAATGTTGAAGTCGATCGCGTCGTCTCCGCACAAGAAAATCTCATCTCTTATATGCGCCGTGATCCATTCTTCTTTTCTCGTCTTGCAGAAATGAAGGTACCACTTGTGCAATTTTCGCATCTTTGTTGGTAGATTCTTGAGCTCCTCTTTCTTGACGAGATTCTTCCCATACTTCCATGGATGTATGGGGTTGACATCGCATTTGGGCAAGTTGTCTCCCATGACGTTCAAGTATGCAATGTAAGTCATCCCCATCTCATTGGCCTTTCTTTGTAGCTCTGCCTCGTAATCATCTACGGGAGGAGCGTCCCGTTTGTCAAACATTTGGAGCGGGGCGCATGATTGGTTTTCCTGCTCTCCGAGCATGGGAACTGTTTTCTGGGGTGCCTCACGACTGCTACTTTCAGTCTCCCTACGGCGCCTTGCATCCGCCTTCAAAATCTGGCGCTCGTAGTCCGGCACAAGTGGGGTTTCAGGTTTCAAAAGATTTTTGTAAAACTTCTCCACCACCGCCGGATCTATTTTCTCCTTTGGCTCGGCCCGTCTAGGTGCAAAGAATTTCTTGACCTGTTCTCCCGAGATCCTATTGGTCTCCTCGTCGCTGCGATTCCACGGTAAAACCGGCAATGGCTTGGCGGAAGGCTGCGGGACGTAGTTTTTTGAACTCTTTGGCGTACGGTTTCCTGCGGATTTCTTTGTGGCAGTGCTACTGATGCTCCTCGTGGCAGTGCTCTTCCGCTTACGCTGAGGAGATGGCTGAAGCACCGGAGATGGCTGACGGGCCGGAGATGGCTGCCGCGCAGGAGATGGCTGACGGGCTGGAGATGGCTGCCGCGCAAGAGATGGCTGACGGGCCGGAGATGGCTGCCGCGCAGGAGATGGCTGAAGCGGCTCAGACTGCTGACGCTGCGGAGACGGCGGGGGTGCCAGTGACCTCCAATTTGGAAGCACAATGTGTTCCTTCTTCCAAAGAATGGTTGTTTTCACTGCAAATTTGAGTTGAGTTTCCCCTTCACCTGTAGCATGGTCAAGCTGTACTTCCTCATATTCCTTCACAACCTCATCCACCCCGACAATAGCATAGCCATCTGGAATCGGTCGGCAGTGGTAAGTTCCACCAGCTACAGGAGGTAAGGCATAGCCGACAGCCACCTTAATGGATAAGCCCATTAATCTCACATGCAGCTCAGCGTGTTCGCTCTCCGTGATCTCATCAACGGGGTATCGAGGACCCGTCATTTCAAGCGTTGGCTGCACGTTCTCCGTGGAAGCCACACTGCTTTTCCGCGCAGAGTCTGGGCCGCGGGCAGCTTCCAATGCAGGCTCTTCATGCCGCTGAGATGGGCCGGTAGCTTGATGGCTCTGTTGTGCATTCACTTGCGTCTGCAGCGCCGCAAGTGCATGTTCTATCTGTGTCATCCGATCTGTACGCTCTTTTTCTTTTCTGCCGCGCCATCTGTAAGAGTCGCTCCAGTCGGCAAACCCATCCTTCCACGTCATACCCCCTGTGCCTCGTGCATGTCCAGGGTGTTCTTTTTTACCGATGGCGCGTGTGAGCTGGTCATTCTCTCTGTCGGGATGGAAGATCCTGGCGGATGTTTCCTCGTATGCCGTGATGAGTTCAGTGACGGGTTTGGCAAGGATGGTTGGGAAGATACACAATCATGTTTCTGGGTCCAACCTTGCCCCGATTCCGTAGAACCAAGTCTTTGCACGTAGGTCCCACCCATCTGTCTGGGGTGTGATCCCTCTCTCGCGCAGGGCCCTCTCAGCTTCCTCCCACTTAGGCCTCTGAGATATGTAGCCACCTGACCCCGTCCTCTGGTGATATTCCTTCTTCAGGGCATTAAGCGTATTGGTTTCTGACCTCTTTTTAGCTATAGCACTTTTTTTATATGTCTCAAATTCGGGCCAGTGAGGTCTTATCTTCGCATAATATGCGTCTTCGAAATTTGGAGTCTCGCGAGCTTTGACAAATTTGTTCAATTTTGTCTTCCAGTTGCGGAAAGCCTCAGCCATCTTCTTTAGAGTCCACTCTTTGACCTTTTCCTTTATAACCAGGTTGTTTTCATCCTCCTCTGGCGGAAGGGTGAAATTTACCAACAACGAATTCCAAAGCGTTTCTTTGGATCTGTCATCGACAAAGGTACCGTCGCCCTTCTTTGGCTTATTCCAATTTTCAATTGTGATTGGGATTTGGTCCCTAACAAGAACTCCAGCCTGACGTACAAATTTGTCTGCGACCTTCTTGGGCTCCATCGGCCTGCCATCAACACGGACTGCTTCGATCGTGAACTTTGCACGATCTTTCAACCGCTGGCTCGCGCCTCGCTTGCTCTTTTTCGTAGAAGAAGATGGTTGCTGGCTGGTCGATCCAGAGGGCTAAAAGAAGAAAGAAGCGTTAATTAATACATGTAGAAGAAGATTGTTGGTGGAAGTCAGCTGAGGCTTAATCAATGCATATACCTCGCCGGACTTTGTAACCATTAAATTGCGTTCACCGGAGTCTTCATCTTCTCCATGACTAGTACTTGAGCTGTCGTCGTCATGTCCCTCCAAGTTCAGATATTGTGAGGTGTCCTCATCAATAATGTTCTCCATTATTTCTTCTTCTTCAAGGTTTCTACTAAGTGGATCCATAGTTTCTAAAACAATAATATTATCTAGAGTAAGAGTGTAAACATTCAAGTGGACTTGGATTCATACACAAATATACATATTATTCATACCAAAATACACAAATAAATACACAAATGAGTCAGAGGTCCAATTTGTATACAAGTTTTAATCTATGCATGTAGTACAATTTATCGAGCAAACAAGTTTTAATCAGGATGAGTCAGCAATCACACACGTGGCAGACACGTGGCGCTCATCGGTGGGTTGACGTTGGTCTCGTCGGGCGGCGGTGCTCGTCGGACGGATGCGGCGGTCTCGTCGGGCGGCGGTGCTCGTCGGACGGATGCGGCGGTCTCGTCGGGCGGCGGTGCTAGCGGCGGGCTTGTCGGGCGGCGGGCGGCGTCGGCGTTGAGGCGTGGCCTACGAGCTCCGAAGCGGCGGCGGCGAGACGCTCCTGCACGGGGAAGAGAGCGAGATGGTCAGGGCTCCTCGAAATAGGCTTGCGCCCCGCTATATTAATATAGCAATCACAAGATACAACGACAATGTTCCTGGGGTTTGTCCCTCTGCTCAACAAGCCTGCCGCATCTCCCCTCTTCGCTTCGCCGGTTCCCACCTCCGAGCGTCACCCGCACCCTCCCCATCGAACTCCCCTGCATCCACCCCCTCCGCCAGGCCGTCGACCCACCCCGCCAGCTCCCTATAGTTGCCCCGTGCCAGCGAGCCCGTGGCCTCCCTCCGCTCTGGCCGTCCGCCTCGCCTCTGCTTCTGTCTACCTCTCCCGTCGCCACTCGATGAGCTCGCTGGGCCGAGCGCCGCGCCCTTGCCTCGCCCTCCGGCCGCTCGTCCTCAGCGCCCCAACCTCCGCCGCCGGGGCCCTCCCCACACCTCCTTCTGCGACGCCTGGCCGCCATCGGGGCCGACGGCGCCGCCTCCGCACTTCCCCGACGCCAAGCCCGAGCCCGACCACGGCCTCGCCACGCCAACCTTGCGCCCTCGCCAACTGCGAGTCCACGGCCCTCCAGCGCCACCGCCCGGCTCCACCACCGCCACCGCCAGCGCCCTCCAGCGCCACCGCCCGGCTCCACCACCGCCACCGCCCGGCTCCACCACCGCCACCGCCCGGCTCCACCACCGCCACCGCCAGCGCCCTCCAGCGCCACCGCCCTCCACCGCCACCGCCAGCGCCCTCCAGCGCCACCGCCCTCCAGCGCCACCGCCAGCGCCCTCCAGCGCCACCGCCCTCCACCGCCACCGCTGCGCCCGCGTCGTCGGCCTCCTCCCTGGCCACCGTCGATCGTCTGGAGACATAGAGGGAGGGGAAGGATGCGGGGAAGAGAGGGTCGGGGGCGGCGGACCTCGAGCTCCGAAGCGGCGGCGGCGAGACGGCGGGTCGGGGGAGCTCCGAAGCGGCGGCGGCGAGACGGCGGGTCGGGCGGCGAGACGGAGATCGATCTGGCTCAGTGGGGGAAGAAAGGAAGGGGAAGGGGAAGGTGAAATAAATACCCCCCCTTTAACACCGGTTCGTGGCTGGAACCGGTGTTAAAGGGGGGGGTTCCCGCGCGCATTTATTACCCCCCCCCCCTTTAACACCGGTTCCAGCCATGAACCGGTGTTAAAGGGGGGGTGTGTTTCCCGCGCGCATTTATTACCCCCCCCCCTCCTTTAACACCGGTTCGTGGCTGGAACCGGTGTTAAAGGGGGGGTGCGCGCGGGAAACGAAATAAATGCCCCCCCCCTTTAACACCGGTTCCTGTCTAGAACCGGTGTTAAAGGGGGGGCATTTATTTCAGGGGCTTTTTTAATTCAAAAAATATGATATGAAATTTAGAAAATTCATATCTTTTTCATTTCAACTCAGAAAAATATGAATAATATATCATAATTTTCAGAAAAATAATATCTATCCATTCATGTAAATCATTTTATATTTACTTTACATGAAATTTTTTAAAATAAATAAACACTTATTTCATGCATTAAAGGGGCTTTTTTAATTCAAAAAATATGATATGAATTTAGAAAATTCATATCTATTTCATTTCAACTCAGAAAAATATGAATAATATATCATAATTTTCAGAAAAATAATATCTATCCATTCATGTAAATGATTTTTATATTTACTTTACATGAAAATTTTTAAAATAAATAAACACTTATTTCATGCATTAAAGGGGCTTTTTTAAGATATATAAAAGAACTGAAAATTAAGATACATGGCCAGATTAAGTAACAATCGGCCGAACTGGAACTGAAAATTAAGATTCATAAAAGAACTGAAAATTAAGATACATGGCCAGATTAAGTAACAATCGGCCGAACTTGTTTCGGAATGTTGGAGTGATTTAGTCATGCTCCTGCCTACACCTGTAATACTCGCCACTGTAGTCGTCGTACTCGCCGCCGCCGTCATCGCTGTCGTCATCGGGGTCACCGTAATTGAACCTCTGGAGAGTACGCGTGGGCTGGACTTGAGGGTAGCGCGTGGGCTGGACTTGAGGGTAGCGCAGATGGGGGTTAGAGTCGGCGGCAGTGTCATAGGCCATGACGCTCTGGAGAGTCCGACCGCGCCACCATAGCCGACGGTCGGCCTCGTTGAAGTTAGGAGGAGGTGGGCCGTCCTCCTCGTGCCTGGCGAGCGCCCTCTCATGCCGATCCACGAAGAAGGCTTCCCAAGTAGAGAAATAGTCGGGATGCCATCTGGGATTCCTCCGCTGCTCCGGCGTGAGCTCGAAGTAGTAGTGGTTCGTGATGGCCATCCGGCGCGCCACACCTAGAGGGACAGGAGGAACCGGCACACCTCCGACGCTCAGCATCCAGCCGACGGGGACACGGTAGCCCGGCGGGCAGGGGTAGTTCGAGGCGCAAAGCGCCTCCGCCTCCCTGGGGGTTAGTGCTACGGTGGAAGCCATGGGAAAGAGTGATGAGGTTGCAGATATGAGTCTAGAGATGTGCAATGACAATGGAGGCCAACCCCCTACATATATATATAGTGAACTAGCGGGAAGAACTGGAGGGAAGAACTGGCGGGAAGAAAAATGGCGGGAAGAAAAATGGCGGGAAGAACTGGCGGGAAGAAAAATGGCGGGAAGAAAAATGGCGGGAAAAAATGGCGGGATGAACCTTTAGTCCCGGTTGGAGACACCAACCGGGACTAAAGATGAACCTTTAGTCCCGGTTGGAGACACCAACCGGGACAAAACACGAGTCAGCACTAATAATAGAGGTGAGTGCATGTCGACATTATGTCGTGCGGCGTGTACCTTGTCCCGGATTGTGTCACCAACCAGGACTAAAGATGAACCTTTAGTCCCGGTTGGAGACACCAACCGGGACTAATAATAGGGGTGAGTGTCGAAATTATTTTGTAAGTGTCAACACTATGTCGAGCTGCTTGTACTATAAATAGGCATCCTTGTGAGTCCAGTCCTCCAGCCAGTTTGAGGCAGGGACACCACTACGGCCAGTTTCAGGGAGATGGCGACGGAGCCCAGTCCTCCGGCATCTCCGAGAAACTGGTCATAGAGGCACTCCCTAATATGTGAAATTAGTTAGCTCCCTGGTGTATTGATCTAGTTAGACAAGTTACAAAGCTGCAAGATGGTTTTCGAGAGCAGGGACACCACTACGGCCAGTTTCAGGGAGATGCCGACGGAGCCTAGTCCTCCGGCATCTCCAAGAAACTGGTCATAGAGGCACTCCCTAATATGTGACCGCGCGCGTTTGGAGATCAGATCTTAATGGTAAGTACGACGAATCAGGACAACTTCTTCTCATACTCCCGGTCCATCCACAAAACATGACTAACACTCAAGACATGTATTAATATTAAAAACATGAACTAGAGTTACATATATGAGCATGAACTTCTTGGCATATGCCCTTCCTTATGATCGCTTCAGTCGTAACCATGGAGCATCTTCTTTACTTAACGGAATGCTTGGGTCAGTTTTCACTGTGAAGGGAGGAATTTCATCAAACTTATTATAATCTTCTGACATGTATGTCTTGTCCTCGATTCCCACGATGTTTCTTTTCCCTGAAAGAACTATGTGACGCTTTGGCTCATCATATGATGTATTCGTTTGCATATTTTTTCTTTTTTTTTGGTCTGGAGGACATGTCCTTCACATAGAAAACCTGAGCCACATCATTGGCTAGGACGAATGGTTCGTCTAAGTTCTTCATAAGATTGTTGAGATCCACCGTTGTCATTCCGTACTTCTTGTCTACCTCAACCCCTCCTCCTGTTAGCTTGACCCATTTGCATCGAAACAAGGGGACCTTAAAATTAGGTCCATAGTCAAGTTCCCATATCTCCTCTATGAACCCATAATACGTGGTCTTTTGCCCATTGTCTTCTGCTGCATCGAAGCGGACACCACTGTTTTGGTTGGTGCTCTTTTTATCTTGGCCTATCGTGTAAAATGTATTCCCATTTATCTCGTACCCTTGGAAAGTACATACAGTCGAAGACGGTGTCTTGGCCAACAAGTACAGCTGATCCCCAACAGTGGTGTTATTCGTGAGAAGTCTTTGCAGCCAGCCGCCAAAACTCGCCATGTGTTCACTTATAATCCATTCATCAGACTGCCCCGGGTGTTTGAGGCGTATTAAATTCTTGTGTTCATTGATATACGGGGCAACCAAGATAGATCTTTGTAAAACCGTGTAGTGTGCTTGATTGAGAGAATGCCCGTCCCTACATATCATTGATTTACATCCTAGGGTGCCTTTTCCACGCAGTCTCCCCTCATGTCGTGATTCTGGAACACCAATCGCCTTAAGGTCAGGAATAAAATCAACACAGAACTCAATGACCTCCTCTGTTACATAGCCCTTGGAGATGCTTCCTTCTGGCCTAGCACGGTTATGAACATATTTCTTTAAGACTCCCATGTACCTCTCAAAGGGGAACATATTGTGTAGAAATACAGGACCGAGAATGGCAATCTCTTCTACTAGGTGAACCAGGAGATGCGTCATAATATTGAAGAAGGATGGTGGGAACACCAACTCAAAGCTGACAAGACATTGGGCCACATCTGTTTGTAACCCTGGTAGGCTTTCTGGATCGATTACCTTCTGAGATATTGCATTGAGGAATGCACATAGCTTCACAATGGGTACTCGAACATTTTCAGGTAGAAGCCCCCTCAATGCAATCGGAAGCAATTGTGTCATAATCACGTGGCAGTCATGAGACTTCAGGTTTTGGAATTTTTTCTCTGCCATATTTATTATTCCCTTTATATTTGACGAGAAGCCAGACGGGACCTTGATACTGCTCAGACATTCAAAAAAGATTTCCTTCTCTGCTTTGGTAAGAGCGTAGCTAGCAGGAGTTAAGTGGCATCGTTTACCCTTCTCGTTCTCAGGATGCATAGGCTCTTCAGGGGCCTTCAGACGTTGCTGGTCCTGTCGTGCTTCCGGTGTATCTTTTGTCTTCCCATACACTCCTAGAAAGCCTAGCAGGTTCACGCAAACATTCTTCGTCACGTGCATCACGTCGATTGAAGAGCGGACCTCTAAGACTTTCCAATAGGGTAGGTCCCAAAATATAGATTGCTTCTTCCACATGGGCGCGTGTCCGGCATCGTCATTCGGAACAGATAGACTGCCAGGACCTTTTCCAAAGATTACTTCTAGGTCCTTGATCATACCAAATACCTCCTCACCGGTACGGAGGACAGGCTTCCTCCGGGGTTCTGCCAGACGTTTGAAATGCTTGCCTTTCTTTCTTACTGGATGCAGGTTCGGAAGAAATCGGCGATACCCTAGGTACACAACCTTCTTACATTTATCCAAATATACACTTTCAGTATCATCTAAACAGTGTGTGCATGCATTGTATCCCTTGTTTGTCTGCCCTGAAATGTTACTAAGAGCAGGCCAATCATTGATGGTTACGAAAAGCAATGCTCGTAGGTCAAATGGCTCCCCTTTGTGCTCATCCCACATACGTACACCTGGTTTGGCCCACAGCTGTAAAAGTTCTTCAACTAATGGCCTTAGGTACACATCAATGTCGTTGTCGGGTTGCCTCGGGCCTTGGATGAGCACTGGCATCATAATGAACTTCCTCTTCATACACAACCAAGGAGGAAGGTTATAGATACATAGGGTCACAGGCCAGGTGCTGTGACTGCAGCTCTGCTCACCAAAAGGATTCATGCCGTCTGTACTTAGACCAAACCTTAAGTTCCTTGCGTCACGTGCAAAGTCCGGGTACTCTCGCTCGACTTTTCTCCACTGTGACCCATCAGCGGGGTGTCTCAACATCGCGTCTTTCTTACGGTCTTCCATGTGCCATCGCAACAACTTGGCATGCTATTTATTTCTGAAGAGACGTTTTAACCGTGGTATTATAGGAGCATACCACATAACCTTGGCGGGAACCTTCTTCCTAGGGGCCTCGCCCTCAACATCGCCAGGATCGTCTTGTCTGATCTTATACCGCAGTGCAGTGCATACCGGGCATGCATCCAAATTCTCGTACTTCTCACCGCGGTAGAGGATGCAGTCATTAATGCAGGCATGTATCTTCTGCACGTCTAATCCTAGAGGGCAGACAACCTTCTTTGCTTGGTATGTACTGTCAGGCAACTCATTATTTCTTGGAAGAAGATTCTTCATTTTTACCAACAACTTTGAAAATGCGCTGTCAGTCACACCATTCTCTGCCTTCCATTGCAGCAAATCCAGTGTGGCACCTAGATTTTTGTGGCCATCTTCGCAAGTTGGATACAACAATGTTTTGTGATCCTTTAACATCTGCTCCAGCTTCTCCTTCTCCTTTTCAGTTTCACATTCTTCCTTTGCATCAGTAATGGCCCGACCAAGATCGTCATCAGCGGGCCCATCTGCTCCCTCTTGATCTTCATTATCTACCCCCGTTGCAGTATCATCATATTCAGGATACATATTATGATAGTTTTCATCATCCTCTTCTTCTTCGTTGTCTTCCATCACAACCCCTTTTTCTCCGTGCTTGGTCCAACAATTATAGCTGGGCATGAAACCAGATCGAAGCAGGTGGGCGTGAATGGTTCTGGTATTTGAGTAGTCTTTCTTGTTCTGACAGTGAACACACGGACAGCACATAAAACCATTGTGACCACGGTTTGCATTAGCCACAACGATGAAATTTTGGAGGCCCGTAATGTACTCGGAAGTGCGGCGGTCACCGTACATCCATTGCCGATTCATCTGCATTAATATGTAGTATATATCAAAAAATAATAGGGAGATGACCATTTATATATATAGTACATCAATGACACATGAAACTATAGTTGCCGACCTCGACCGAGACGGAAAGAGCAACAAGAAAGCTTATTTTGAGCTCTCGGGCATTTCACCGAACACCTCTAGTGCATATGAAAAAAACACAAACTAGCACTCTTCACACCCTCTTGCTAGGCTCCAAAATGTGAAAGAATGGAAGAGTGGGGTGTGTGTGGGCTGGGGTGGTGTCTTATATAGCCCCCACCCCTTTAACACCGGTTCGTGCCACGAACCGGTGTTAAAGGGGGGGTGCGCGGGCCACTGGTGGAGGGACCTTTAACACCGGTTCGTGGCACGAACCGGTGTTAAAGGGGGGGCTCCTTTAATGTCGCAGAGGCCACGCTGGTACGACCCCCCCTTTAACACCGGTTCGTAGAAGAACCGGTGTTAAAGCCCATTTTCGGGATCAACAAAAGCCCTCGTTTCCACTAGTGATACTATATCAATGTCCCTTTGTCTTGCGATAGTTTACTTATCTGAGGTCTGATCGTCTGTATCTCTTCATACCTAGTTCAACCTCGTTACCGATAAGTACTCTTTTATCATTCCTATGATATGTGATCACTTGTGAGCTAGTCACATGCTTGCAAGCTAATTGGATGACATTCCACCGAGAGGGCCCAGAATATATCTATCTGTCATATGGATGGACAAATCCCACTCTTGATCCATGTGCCTCAACACATACTTTCCGAACACTCAATGCCACCTTTATAGCCACCCAGTTACGGTGTGGTGTTTGATGTCATCAAAGCATCCTTCCAGTGATGGTGATTAGCATGATCTCATGGTCGAAGGAATTAGGTTACTATGTATCAGAAAGCTTATAGCAAACAAACTATTGAAATGACTTAATCTTTATGCTACACTTATCTATAGGAGTATGTCCATCACACCATTCTCCTAATGATATGATCTTGTTTTTAACAACATCTCAATGTTCATGACCCAGAAACCATGATCATCTATTAACCAACAAGCTAGTATTATAAATAGGCTTTACTAGGAACTCTAATTTAGTTTACAAATCACACAAATATTTATGTTTTCGGTTAATACTATTATAGCATAAATGTAAACATTTATCATAAACACAAAGATATAATAATAACTACTCTTATTATTGCCTCTAGGGAATATCTCTAATAGTCTCCCACTTGCACTAGAGTCAACTAATCTAGATTACATGGTAATATACCGAACACCCATGGAGGTTTGGTGCTGGTCATGTTTTGCCCTCGGGAGAGGTTTAGTCAACGAATCTACCACATTCAGATCTATGTGTACTTTGTAAATCTTTATGTCACCATCTTGGACATGCTCTCGAATAGCGTGAAAACGCAGCTTGATATGCTTCAGCGGCTATGGCGCCCATGTTATCACAATAGATAGACATTGGGTCCATCGCACTGGGAACCACACCGAGCTCTGTAATGAACTCCTTCATCCATATCGCCTCTTGTGAAGCCTCCAAAGTAGCTATGTATTACGATTCAGTTGAAGGTCTCGCCACAACACTTTGCTTTGCACTCCTCTGGCTTACTGCTGCACCATTCAAAGTAAATACGTATCCAGCTTGAGATTTAGAATCATCCGGATTAGTGTTCGGACTAGCATCGGTGTAACCATTAACAACAAGTTGTTCATCACCTCCATAAGAAAGAACCATATTCTTAGTTCTTCTCAAGTACTTAAGGATGTTTTTGACCGTTGTCCAATGATCCACTCTTGGATCACTTTGATATATGCATAGCATGGCATACATGATAGATCCTATGGCTGAGGCATAGGGAGTCTTACTCATTCTTTCTCTATCTTTTGTCGTAGCAGGACTTCGAGTTTTACTCAAGGTCGTATTGGGCAACATGGGCAAGAATCCTTTCTTGCTATCTTCCATTCCAAACCTCTTTATAACTTTGTCCATATATGTACTCCGTGACAATGATATTAAGCGTCTCGATCTATCTCTATAAATCTTTATGCCTAATATGTAAGCTGCTTCGCCAAGATATTTCATCGAAAAACTATTATTCAAATAATCCTTCACACTATTAAGAAGGTCTACATCATTCCCAATCAACAATATGTCGTCCACATATAGTACTAGGAATGCTAGAGAGCTCCTACTTACTTTCTTGTAAATACAAGCTTCTCCATAAGTTTGTATAAAACCAAAACTTTTGATTACCTTATCAAAACATTGATTCCGACTTTGGGATGCTTGCTTCAATCCATAAATGGATCGTTGAGGTTTTCATACCTTGTTAGCATCTTTAGGATCGACAAAACCTTTGGGTTGTACCATATACAACTCTTCATCAATGTCTCCATTGAGGAACGTCGTTTTGACATCCATCTGCCATAGCTCATAATAATAGTATGCAGCGATTGCTAACAAAATCCTCACAGACTTTAGCTTTGCTACCGGTGAGAAAGTCTCATCGTAGTTAACTCCTTGAATTTGTCGAAACCCTTTTGCGACAAGTCGAGCTTTATAGACAGTAACATTACCATCAACATCTGTTTTCTTCTTGAAAATCCATTTGTTCTCGATTAGCCTTCCGGCTATTCGGTAAGTCCACCAAAGTCCATACTTGGTTTTCGTACATGGATCCAATCTCGGATTTCATGGCTTCTTGCCATTTATTGGAATCTGGGCTCATCATCGCTTCCTCATATGTCACAGGGTCATCGTTGTTGTCCACCAACATGACACTCATAGCGGGATCATACCAATCGGGAGTGGTACGAGTTCTAGTTGACCTGCGAGGTTCCGTAGTAACTTCAACCGAAGTTTCATGATCAACATCATTAGCTTCCTCTCTTATTGGTGTAGGCGCCACAGGAGCTACTTCCGGTGCTGCGCTACTCTCAAATCCGAGAGAAGGTTCAAGAACCTCGTCGAGTTCTACTTTCCTTCCAGTCACTTCTTTCGAGAGAAACTCCTTCTCTAGAAAGGATCCCTTCTTAGCAACAAAGATTTTGCCCTCGGATCTTTGATAGAAGGTATACTCAATAGTTTCCCTCGGGTATCCTATGAAGACGCATTTTTCCGCTTTGGGTTCAACCTTGTCGGGTTGTAACTTCTTTACATAAGCTTCGCAACCCCAGACTTTAAGGAACAACAATTTAGGTTTCTTCCCAAACCATAATTCATATGATAGCGGTTGTTTCTAATGCATAACCCCAAAATGATAGCGGTAAATCTGTAAGTGACATCATAGAACGAACCATATCTAAGAGAGTTCGATTGCGATGTTCGGACTCACCATTATGTTGTGGTGTTCCCAACGGTGTCAATTGTGAAAGTATTCCGCATTTCTTCAAATCCTCGCCAAAGTCGTAACTTAGATATTCACCTCCATGATCAGATTGTAGAAACTTAATCTTCTTGTTATGTTTATTCTCTGCTTCACTTTGAAATTCCTTAAACTTCTCGAAAGTTTCGGACTTATGTTTCATGAAATAGATATACCCATATATACTCAAGTCATCCGTGAAAGTAAGAACATAACAATAACCACCGCGTGATGATACACTCATTGGGACACACACATCGGTATGTATGATTTCCAATAAGTCCATAGCTCGCTCCATCATACCAGAAAATGGAGTCTTAGTCATTTTACCCATTAGACATGCTTCACATCTTTCAAGTGATTCGAAATCAAGTGATTCAAGAAGTCCATCGGAATGAAGTTTCTTCATTCACTTCACTCTAATGTGACCAAGACGATAGTGCCACATATAGGTCAGGTTATCGCTCAATTTCAAACGTTTGGCTTCAATGTTATTAATATGTGTATTACTACAATCGAGATTCAACAATAATAGACCATCTATGAAAGGTGCATGTGCATAAACATATTACTCATATAAATCGAACAACCATTATTCTCGGACTTAAACAAGTAACCGTCTCTCAATAAACATGATCCAGATATAATGTTCATGCTGAACACAGGCACCAAATAATAATTATTTAAGTATAAAACTAATCCCAATGGTAGATGAAGAGGTAGCGTGCCGACCACGATCACATCAACCTTTGATCCATTTCCAACACGCATCGTCACCTCGTTCTTTGCTAGTTTCCATCTATTCTGCAGCACCTATTTCGAGTTACAAATATGACCAATCGAACCAGTATTAAATACCCAGGCACTACTACGAATACTAGTGAGATACACATCAATAACATGTATATCGTATATACCTTTGTTCTTGATATTGTCGTTCTTTAAATACGCCAAGTACTTAGGGCAATTCCGCTTCCAGTGACCTTCTCCCTTGCATTAAAAGCACTCAATAACAGGCTTAGGCCTAGCCTTGGTCTTATTCGCCATCGCGGTAAATTTCTTACCGCCCTTCTTGAAGTTTCCCTTTTTCTTAGACTTGCCTTGCTTCTTGAATTTGGTGGTCTTATTGACCATCAACACTTGGTGCTCTTTCTTGATCTCCCTTTCTGCAGACTTTAACATGGAGAAGAGTTCAGGAAACGACTTGTCCATGTTTTGCATATTGTAGTTCATCACAAAGTTCTTGTAACTTGGTGGTAGTGATTGGAGGACACGGTGAATCCCCAAAGCATTAGGAATCACTATACCCAAGCTTTGGAGCTTACTTGCGTGCCCAGACATCTTAAGCACATGCTCACTGACGGAGATGCCCTCTTCCATCTTGCAGTTAAAGAACTTTTCAGAAGCCTCATAACTCTCATCTGCCGCGTGAGCCTCAAATATCATTTTGAGTTCACGGACAATATCATGTGGGTCAAAGTTATCAAACATTTTTTTAAGCTTCGATTCCAAACCATACAAGATAGCGCACCGAACTGTGGAGTAATGATTCTTTCGAGTGAGGAAAACATTCTTCACCTCATCGGTAGCATCAGCTGCAGGTGGGTCACCCAACGGTGCATCCAGCACATAGGTCAAATTACCAGCATTGAGGACAATCCTCAAATTGCGGAACCAATCCGCGAAGTTGCTTCCATTGTTTTTTAACTTTTCTTTCTCTAGGAACGCATTAAAATTGATGGTAGGGGCCGCCATTGATCTACAACATATTTGCAATTGTTTAGACTAAGTTTATGACAAATTGAGTTCTAATTAATAACTAAATTAATATAGGTGAACTCCCACTCAAAACAACATCCCTCACATTGTTTTAGTGATCGCACGAACCAAATCCACCACATCAAAACCGATCATCACAAGATATGATGTAGCTTCAAAGGCGAACAATCAACATGTTCATCATATCTACTATATGACTCATGCTTTACCTTTTGGTGATCCGTATTCCGAGACCATGTCTGTACATGCTAGGCTCATCAAGATTTAACCTTAGTTTCCATATGAGCAAATCTAGCTTGTTCCCCTTATATACACTCGCAGAATCTAACACACCCGATCATCACGTGGTGCTTCGAAACAATGAGCTTTGGCAATGGTGCCTATTAAGGATGAACACTTTATAACTTGATATTTTGTGAGAGGGATCATCTTATAATGCTACCGTCGCGACCTAAGCAATACAGGATGCATGAAAGGATTAACATCACATGCAATTCAAAATATGTGATATGATATGGCCTTTCTTCTTGTGCCTTCGATCTCTATCTTCAATCACGAACATGATCTCCATCATCACCGGCGTGGCGTCAAGGTCAATGGCACCGCTCCATGGTTATCGTCCACCAGCATCAACTATTACAACTATTTCGAATAATAGATACGCAGATACGCAGGTCTTAACGAAATTAAAAGACAACCATAAGGCTCCTTCCGGATGCCGACTTACAATAAGGAACATTGCATACATCATAATAATCACAATCATGGCCACATCACATCACATCACACCCCTGCAAAACAAAGTTAGACGCCTCTAATTTTCTTTGCATGTTTTATGTGGTTTGGGGCTTTCAATAAGTGTCGTTCTAACTTACGAACAAGAACCACAACGTTGATTCTAGTATTGTCAATCACCCATTGTAAATTGAATCTTCACTATGTTGGGAGAAATAGGCACCCGCAAAGCCACTTATGCAATACAAGTTGCATGTCAAGCATGGTGCAAGTCTCATGAACGATGTCATATAATGTTAGCCTGGGCCACTTCATCCCACCATCCCGCAAGATGCAAAGTACACAAGAATCAATCGACAACAAAAGCATCAACACCCACAATGACCATTGTGTTCTAATCATGCAACGGATCTATATATAGACACGACTCTGATACCACTATAGCGGTTCATGGCATGGAAAGCAAAAAATTTCTACCGCATGAACACAAACAAGCCAAGATCTATCTACTAGATTGTAGCAACGAGTCGATTAGATTACTCACCCTCGAAGATTCCAAAGCGGTAACGAGATCATATTCTCGTGGATGATGTAGTCGTACACTTTCTGATCTCAAGATCGCGTAGACGATGCTTCCGGCGCTGCGTTTCGGCAGTGCTTCCGTAGTCGATCACACGTTCGGTACTCGATGAATATCTTCCTCTCTCTTGTTCCAGCAGGCAGCGGAGGTTGTAGTTCTCTCCTCGCGATTCCAGCAGCACGATGGCGTGGTGTCAGAAGTAGAGGGGAGATCCTGCAGGGTTTCGCCTAAGCCGGAGCGAGTTATGGTGGAGCATTAGGGTTTCCTCGGAAATCTAGGTTTTAGAAGCCTGAGAGGTGGAGGTGGTTGGCGGTGGCTAGGGCAGCGGCGCTGGGCGGCGGCGGTGTGGGCAGGGGCTGGTGTTGTGTGTCTTGGAGGGCACCCCTCCCCTCTATTTATGATAGGGAGGGAAGCTTGGGAGAGGGGGTTTGAATCCTTCCCCAACTCCTTCTCCTACTTGGCTTGTGGTGGAGGGAGAGAAGGATTCTTTCCTTCCTTCACCAGGATACATTGTCCCAGTTTGACTTTTCAAACTTGCCTTTTGACTTTCAATTTGGAGTTTAATTTCTTTATTTGAAACACCCAACCAAGTGATCTAGAACATGACGCAATCATTCCACTTAGTCATGACACATTCATGCACCCTTCCCCTTCCGGTTTGGTGAACCTTCTAGACACTTCTAGATCATTCTGGTGAAAACACCGGAATCATTCCCGAACTCCGGAATTGGTCTTTCCTTATATGAATCTTATTCTCCGGACCATTCCGGATCTCCTCGTGATATCATGGATCCCATCCGAGACTCCAAACAACATTCGGTATCCCTACTTACATTCCATATCTACTAAACAACATCGAATCCTTAAGTGTGTATCCCTACGATTCATGAATTATGCAGACATGACTGAGACTCTTCTCCGATCAATAACCAACAGAGGAATCTGGAAATTCATATGTCTCCCACATATTTCTACGATTATTTTGCGATCGAATGAACCACTTACATACTATATCAATTTCCCTTTGTCTCGCGATAGTTTACTTATCTGAGGTCTGATCGTCTGTATCTCTGCATACCTAGTTCAACCTCGTTACCGATAAGTACTCTTTTATCGTTCCTGTGGTATGTGATCCCTTGTGAGCTAGTCACATGCTTGCAAGCTAATTGGATGACATTCCACTAAGAGGGCCCATAATATATCTATCCGTCATATGGATGGACAAATCCCACTCTTGATCCATGTGCTTCAACACATACTTTCCGAACACTCAATGCCACCTTTATAGCCACCCAGTTACGATGTGGTGTTTGATGTTATCAAAGCATCCTTCCGGTGATGGTGATGTAACACCCTCAGAATCGACCCTATGCAAGTTTCAGCGATTCCCGCCAAACCCGCATAGAAACGATTCAAAGGTGCCCACCAGGCACTTTCGTGTGGGTGGAAAACGAAGTAATACCATTACACGATAGTCCACGATGGAACCCACAGAACAGATATATACAACAATGACTCAAAGAGTCAAGAATGTAGATATACAATACAAAGATCCAAATCACCTTTAAAATGGTACAACGTCCAAGTACGGACAAGATGCAAATTGAGCTAAGAGCCTTGAAGAATAATCAATAGCGTCCACAACCCTGCCCAGGCCAAGCCGGAAGGGTAACCCTGCTAACGACATCGATCTCAAAACCTGCTTAAACAAAAGGGGTGCCGATAAAGGGCAAAGGAAAAAAGAGAGCGGTCAGTACCGAGGCCAGTACACGGCGAGACTAGAATTCGGCGGTCCTCGCCTACATAGGTATGGTGGACTGAAGGGACAGCGGAGCATGCGCTTAACAACCTATAGAGACTCAATGCAACTAGCGGCTATCAGATAGGAATAAGGAAGACCTATTCGGATCCAACCTAATGCTAACACCAAACATACCCATCCTGGTGTTTCCCCCTCGAAACCAATCGAGGAAGTAAACCGAGGAACTCACACAGTTGGCAGTTTTATTCATTCCGTTATAGTTGCGGCAATTACTAGTCAGATATAGATAGTATGAGTCATCCTGATATAATAAGCAATGGGCAGTTTTAGTTAACTATTCCGTTGTAGTTGTAGTACTTACTAGTCAGATACATATAGCATGAGGCATCCCAAAACCCAGCAGTTGTTGGTACTTTTATTTATCCATTCCGTTGTAGTTGCAATACTTACTAGTCAGATACAATGGTAGCAGGTGACAACCCAAACCAGCAATTGTTGGCACTTTTATTTAGCCATTCCATTATAGTGAAGCTGATTACTAGTCATTATAAAGTCAAATTTATAGCACTACTTTAGTTATAGTTGTCTATGATCGAGATACTGTGCTCCAAGTCGTCCATAACCACAGACACGGTACCTTGCAGGGGGCACAAATAGCAACACATGCATGATCAACCTCGGAAAAAACCAAATGAAAACCCAACGAGGCATCACGACAGAGCAATTGCAAGATTTATATAATATTTCAGGGGGCCACCCCACCAAGCTACCCGCTACGAAGAGCGCCAACTGTCGTGGTATTGCCGACGAGTACGCCATGGAGGGGTCCTCACAGTGCGTGTTTAGAGACGTGGGGGAAGGCGGATGGTTGACGGGTACGAGGTAACACAGCTTACCCAGGTTCAGATCCCACAACGGTGGCGGAATCCTACTCCTGCTATAAATCACTATAAGGGCAATACGCCGAGTTACAGGGATATGCTCGCTGTGCGAGATTGTGTGAATCGATGCCCTAAAGGCTCCCATAGGCCCGACTTATATAGTCGCCAGGTCCTAGGGCTACAGGGAAAAGTCCTAGCCGGACAGGTTACAGAGTCCTACACTGTCTATTACTAGTCTTGTGTATCTTGTACTCCAAGGCTCCGGGTACGTTGGTGACTCCACTGTAGCCTTCCTTTATCCGGCATGGACCTCCCTTCTGGATCCATCTAACTGGGCCGCCCAGCAGGCCATAGGCCATGCTACCGACTATGGGCCACCCGGGTTATCCGGATAAGTGACATGCTATGAGGATACCCATATAGCATATCCCCAACAGCCGGCTCCGAGACGGACCCAGAGGTTTGCGAGAACGGCTGTAAACGACTGGGAACCCGAAAGTGTGACTAGGCTTGTCGATACCGCGTAATCGTGCCGCGATCCAAAACAGTACAGGCGCTCCACGCGCAATCGTAAATAAAGCAGTAAAGCATGGCATAAGTACAGGATAGTAATAAAGCCCCAAACTAGTTTTTGGCCCCAAGAAATAATATATGACTCAAGCTCTGGCTAGGGGGATTCATGGTCCCACATGCTGGATAGTGCGAATATTCAAAGAACAAGTATCAAGTACTCGGGGTCCTACGGGACACAAGTGGACGGTTAAAAACCAAATAACATCTATTCCCCACCTGTGCCTCTGCATTATTTACCTACTTCAATTTTAGTTATTAAACGGTAATTAAAGCCATGAATATCTCCAACATTAAACATGCGACGTTACTCCAACAACTGTGGAACATCGACGATGCGAAACAACACTACGCAAGTGACTGCGACTCGCAAAGCCGACTATCTACCAAACAACAGGTAATAGGAGGTGTCCATGGCAATATAAGGGCTGCAAGGAAGTATAACAGGGTACGGAATCTATAGCATCGCAACACAGATAGCAATAGATCAACAGGAGAAAGTAAAGACTAGAAATGCAAAATAGGTAGAAAGGGGGAGAATGCTCGCCTGAAAACATTATCGAAGGTTCATCCGAAGATCGGCTCGACACTCGCATCAACTCATCGGCCTAATCCATGAAGAAGCAAAGCACTAGAAGAAACACCGGATACACTATTTAATACTACAGCAGAAGATCGGGCATGATGCATGTATGATGTATGACATGGCAAAGATGCGATGAAATTAGTCAATATTAAGAGGAACCGGGGCCCCAACAATTAATTAGGTGGTTCATGTTGTTTAGATACCCCACAATTTAAATGTTGTCTTATCAAGGAAAAATATCACCAGTTCGCTACACAAATTTAAATGGAGCCGATATTAGACTAGAAAAGCCCGCATATGGTCTCCATTTTTATGATGAGGTGAATCGGCATAAGGCCCCCAAACCACTATGTATGCAATCATGAATGATTAATGTGCAACAAGTAGATATGGCATTTATAAAATAGGGGCTCGGAAAGGGGTCACACATGGGTTCGGCGATCTTGGGGGCTCGGAGGGGGTTCGAGGATCCCCAGATCGGTCTTCGGACCTAGCTTCGGATCGGGCTTCAGGATCGTTCTTCGCATCCGTGGACCGGGGCTCTTGGCGTCTTTGGTTCCAGGAAGAAGGCCTTGACGTGTTGAGGGTTCAGGTCGAAGAGCTTCGAGTATGGCGACATCATCTTAAGGTTCCCTCTCGAAGTGCTTAAGGTTTCCGGTTTTGATGACGACAACGGAGTTGGCCGGGTGTCGGAATCTCCGAACAGAACTGCACAATATTCACAGGGGAAAATCCCTCCCACGTCACACCACCACTGCACAGTTTCGGGAGCAATCTCCACCAAACATAAGAGGAGGATGTGGCCATCTTCCACCAAGTACATCAGAATCTGAAACAAACAGATGCTACATGTCATGTGCAAGGCTCGGTATGCACGTGAAGGACAGGAAGAACAAGGCTTCACTGGCAGGGACAGAGGACAGGAGACTCGCGAGGGCACCATGGCGCGCTGGAGACGGCAGCCACGGAGGACGCGACCTGCGGTGGGGGAGGACGCGCGGCGGTTGAGGCCAGCGAGGAGGGACCGACGGCGGCAGCGCTTGCGACGGATGCTGGCGGCCGGAAGCGGAGGCAGAGGAAGGACCTGGTGGTGGCGCCGGGGCGAGGCCGGGCTGTAGAGCGGCGCCCGTAGGGAACAGAGGCGGCAGTCGGCGCTTCTAGGAGCTCGTGGGAGAGAACCTAATGGCGGTGGAGGCAGGTGTGGTCGAGGTCCAGGGCGAGGAAGAGCTTGCGAGGGGCACGGCACACGCGGAGGACGGCGGCCTGCAGCAGGGCTGGCGAGCAGAGGCGCTCGGGGATGGGCTAGGCAGTGCAGAGGCTTGCTGCGGGGCGAGAGGCCAGGTGGCAGGGAGCCTTCGACGACACGGCCTCGAGAGTTGGGGAGAGGCGGCGGCGATGCGGGGATAGAAGCTGGCGGCGGTCGCGCGGGTTGGGGATGGAGGCGAGAGCGACATGGGGAGCGAGAGGGGCGGGTCCGCGGGGTGGGGCCAAGGAGGAGCGGGGTGGACGGGCGAGTGCGAGACGGTGTGGGGGATTGGGGTGGGTTCGGGTGGAACCGGTCAAGCGGGCAGGTGGCTCGGACGACGTGGTCGGGTGCGTGTGGGGTTGCCTGGTGCGGGAGCGTGGATGTGGTGTGAAGCCAGGGGGTGGCGGCGGCGGGGTGGAGGATTGTGGGGGTGTGGGGATTAGGGTTTCCAGGTGTGGACGGTTCTGGTTCGTCCTTGGGCTTGGGCTAGATTAGGTGGGGTTGTAGGTTGCTGGCTAGCTGGGCCTTTGGCCTGGCAGGCTGGCGGACTCCCTCGGTTTTAAAACATTTTATTTTTAGTTTTACTTTTTAAACTTTTGTAAATACTTTTAGACAAATACGAGAGCGGATAAACTGTAGAGATGAAATAGGTTTAGACAAAAATATTTTACGAGACAAAATATGCATGATGATGTCATGGTGATGCACATAATAAAAATACTAGCGATTTTCTAGTAGTGGTTTTACCCGGGGTGCTATAGGTGATTAGCATGATCTCATGGTCGAAGGAATTAGGTTACTATGTATCAGAAAGCTTATAGAAAATGAACTATTGAAATGACTTGACCTTTATGCTACGCTTATCTATAGGAGTATGTCCATCACACCATTCTCCTAATGATATGATCTTGTTGTTAACAACATCTCAATGTTCATGACCCATAAACCATGATCATCTATTAACCAATAAGCTAGTATTATAAATAGGATTTACTAGGGACTCTAATTTAGTTTACAAATCACACACGTATTAATGTTTTCGGTTAATACTATTATAGCATGAATGTAAACATTTATCATAAACACAAAGATATAATAATAACTACTTTTATTATTTCCTCTAGGGCATATCTCCAACAAGGTCCACCGCCGAGAGTTGTGGGAGGGATAGCTTGTCTTTCTTGATCCAAGCCAGCTGCGGCTGGGAGACGGGAACCCTAGGAGACTCTTGGCAGAACTGGACCTCAAGTGATCCAACCACAAAACTCTGCAATCCCCATCTGGCGACATATTTTCCAAAGGCGCCACCAATTGCAGCTCTGAACTCAAACTCTGAACAGGCAGCTTTGTTCCCGCTACAACCCCCTGTAGGGTTCGCAGCATAGAAAACAAAAAATTTCCTATGATGGGAACAA
Source organism: Avena atlantica (assembly GCA_910589765.1). Classification (NCBI taxonomy): domain Eukaryota; kingdom Viridiplantae; phylum Streptophyta; class Magnoliopsida; order Poales; family Poaceae; genus Avena; species Avena atlantica. The sequence goes on along the minus strand of OU342734.1, from coordinate 79,782,912 downwards.
CTATGTACCAAGATCTATCTACTAGATACAAACAACGGGCAGATGTATATCCGTAAAGAACATTACCCTTGAAGACCGACAAAGCTTAACGAGTCCAAACTCGTGGTTGATGTATACGATCTCTTGCCGATCTCAAGATCGAGAGGAAGTCCTAGCGCCGCAAAATAGCAGCGCATCCGTGCTCGCACACACATTCGAGGCACCGAGAAACCTCCACCTCCTCGCTCCAGCGATGTAGCGGAAGCACAACTCTTTCTTGCCGAATAGCCACCGGGAACATGTATCTCGCTAGTCCAAGACCATGGGGAATAAATTCTAGAGGGGGAGAGAGATCCTTCACGAGGAGGTGTGAGTGAGAGAGAGGGAGGGGGCTCCTTTTATAGGGAGAGGGGGGCACCCAAGGGGCCATGCGCCCAGCCATGGGGCTGCCCCCACCTCTTCCACATTCATGTGGGTGGACACTCCACTCACTCAAATGCCTTTAAATTCCCTCCACTCAAAAACCCACTCAAATTCCCATTAAATTTCCACCAAATTTAATGCAAACTCTCATTAAATAAAAATCCTTTTATTTATTCAGAATTTTGTCAATTACTTTAATGACAAACATTCACATATAACCCCTTGCTAGTATTTCATTTCACATGCAGAAACACTTTCTGCAATTTCACCCGAAAACCCATTTTGGTATATAGTAAAATAAATTCCTGCGCTTGTTATTCTTTTCGGCATGAAACTTTTGCTCCAAATGGATGTCGGTGTCTCTTAAGTGTGTCACCCTACGGTTCGCGAATAATGCGGACATGATCGAGACCTCTCTCGGATCAATAATCAGAAGCGGTATCTGGAGACCCATACTGACTCCCACACATTCAACGATGACTTTCTTGTGATCGTCGGAACCTTTTACGCTAGTACCTTAATCCCTTTGTTTCACGATATATTACATGTCCGAGATTCGATCATCGGTATCTCCATACCTAGTTTGATCTCATTACTGACATGCACTCTTTTCTCGTTCCCGTGATATAACATTCTAGTGATCAAATCACTTGCTTGCAAGCTAACCAATGTGATATCACCGAGAGGGCCCAGAGTATATCTATCCGTCATCGGGATGAACAAATTCCACTCTCGATCCATGGGCCTCAACATAACACTTTATTAGTTCTTAATCCATATTTATAATCACCCTGTTACGGTGTGATGTTTGATGTTATCAAGAAACTCTTCCGGTGTTAGTGATTGACATGATCTCATGGTCTAAGGATTAGGATCACTTCGTAAGTTGTTATAGCAATATAAACTCAATGACTTTGATCGTAATGCTATACTTCAGATGAATGTTCATCACACCATTACACTAATGTTGTGATCCCGTTATTAACAACATCCAATGTCCATGATCAGGAAACCTTGATCATCTTGTTAATCAACGAGCTAGTTTATGAGAGAGGCATAACTAGGAACTTCCTTTTTGTTTATTAAACACACATGTATTAACGTTTCCGTATTAATACAATTATAGCATGTAAAATAAACAAGGAATACGATAATAACCACTTTATTATTGCCTCTCGGGCATATTCCCTTCAGTCTCCCACTTGCACTAGAGACAATAATCTAGTTTGAAAACTTTGCATATTGAACACCTATGGCTTTCTGGTGTTCCATATACGCAATTGCAAGTGGTTAACATAATCTACGGATCTGACGCTTCAGGTCCGTGTGTATTTGCATATCTTTGCGTCTTCACGCATACTCATTCTCCAATGAGATGACATTGTATAAATTTGGTCTTTTGGTGAGACCTTTAGTTCCTTGGGGTTAAACACGTCGATACTATTGTCGTACAATATATCTTTAGTGTTATCCTGTTGCGAACCACACCTTAGTTTGATAACAAACTACTTGACACAAATTCCCTCTTTTGCTGCTACTATAGCAGTCATATACTTAGCCTTTTTGTTGTAGAATTCGTCACAATGTCTTAACTATGGATTTCATCCAAATCCATCATGGAATCTTCTTTCCATTACATTGTGCCACCCATAGTTTAAATTGAGATAAACTTAATTTGTATCTTGTGACAAAACTAGTATCAATGTAACGCTTTACAATGAACTATTTGTAATTGTTTGTCACCTCTACAACAATATATTCTTAGTTCTTCCAAAAGATCATAAGAATTTCCTCACTATCGTCCAATGATCATTTTATGATTCATTCTGGTATATGCTCATAACACTTAGAGCATAGGACATATCTGGATGTGTACATATCATGGTATGATTGATCAAAACATTCCCGTGATTTCACTCATCAAGTGTCAAAGCACTTGAATCTTGTTTCACTTATCAAGTGTCGATACACTTGAATCTTGATTCAATTCCTTTCCATGCAACAAGAACTGTTTCTTGTCGTTTCTATATTGAACTCCTTCAATATCTCATATACGTACATTTGGCACAACCATATTGGCGTCACAGTCTATCCACTATAGACATTCACGCTAAATATTCGTGTTTTGCCTAAGTATTTCATCAAAATGAAATTCTTAACCTTTGTCAATAAAATATACATCATTTCTAATCAACAAGATGTCCTACACATAATGTATTAGAAATATGTCTTAGCGCTCCCACTAAATTTCTTGCAAATGCAAGCATCTTCATCGTCTCCTGATGAAAAACTACTTTTTCATCATGGTGAAGATTCCAACTCCGCGATGCTTACTTCAACCATTGAAGTTTGCATGCCCTTTTTAGCATCCTTTGAATTAACAAAACCTTTTGGATCGTGTCATGTACACGTCCTAGGTAACCATTCTATTAGAAGAACTTTGTTTTGTTTATTCATCTACCATATACCAAATTATATGTAGTGGTTGCTACTTTAATCCGTCCAGACTAAATATCGCTATGAAAGATCAAATCTTGTCATAGTCAACTCCTTGAACATTGTCATAAAATACTTTACGACATGTCGGCTATTTCATAGATGTGAAACATCCATGTCTGTTTCTTTATAGATCCAAATACGACCGATAGGTTTTTACACCTTTCCCGGAGGGTCTTCCAAGTTCAAAACTTGATTTATCGTGTATGGACTTATCACGGATTTTATGGCTTCAAGCCATTTGACGGAGTCAGGGCCCATCATCGCTTCTTTGTATGTGGTCGATTCATCATTGTCAAACAATAATGATTTACTCTCAAATCTCAACATTTGATTGTTTATCCGATCGACTTGGTTCAATAAGAACTTAGATCTCCGTGACCACAACCTTTGAGGCACATAATCTATGAGCATTATGGCAGCCTCCGGAACGATTTCCGGTGCTGCGCAACTCAGCACATTTAGCTAAGGTTCGTTAACCTTATCAAAGTTCTATTGTCCTCCCACTTAACATTTATGAAAAATTCTTCTTCAAGGAACTTCACGTTTCAAGTGACAAACCCTGTTGTCCTTGGTGTTATGGAGGAATAACCAATTGTTATTCGAAATAACCTACAAAGACATGCTCATCCGACTTCGGTTGTAAACATCTTACTTATGTTTAGCATACCAAAATTTAAGAAATGACAACTTGGGTTTTACCCCAAACCATAACTTCCATGGTGTCATTTCAACGGATCAAGATGGAGCTCTTTTCAGTGTAAAAGCGGTAGTCTCTAAAGCTTTAATCCTTTTAAAACATAATGGCAGTTTTATAAATAACTCCTTTGATCTAACCATGTCAAACAAGGTTTCATTACAAATCTCAAACACTCCATACTCCTATGGTGTTTCAGGAAATGTAAATCTAGGTGTTTTGCTAAACTTGCAACTCAAATAAATCCCTTGATGATAAATCATAATTCATTTATTTTTCTTGTTACACTTGTAACTCAAATAAATCCCTTATGATAAAATCATAAACCATTTATTTTCTTGTCACAATGATTTTCACTTCATCTTGAAAGTCTTTGAACATTTTCAAATATTTCACACTTCTTTCTCATTAAGTGAACATTCACTCAAATTTCCGGAGAAAGCATATGAAGTTGAAATCCATCGCTTATGACTATACATAATGGACTACATACATCGATATGTATAAATTACAATAATTTAGTCGTTCGTTCTTCTTTGGCCTTTGAACGAAGTTTTTCCCTAGGAAAGTCTCACAAGCGTCACTTGATCAAATCAAAGACTCCAAAAATCCATGAATATGGAGATTCTTCATGTTTTCTTTCCAATATAATTTAAACGGCGATGTCACTTCGTAAGTGATCTTTCAATCATTTGTCTTGCGACATTTTAGCATTAGGCTTTATGGATGTGATTTCTCCAACTAGATTTGTAAATCATCCATCTTATATGGAATACGGTAATTATTTGAACAACCTTTGTTCTCATAATACCTGATTCAAATAACAAGTATTAAAACAAATCTTGAAGTCAAGCTTTGATGTTAACGAGAAATACAAACAACGGTTTGTTTGTTTTCGATGAACATCATCACATATTATCTTGCTAGTTACTTAGGCCATTGTGGTTCATAAATTGCGTTGTTCCGTATGAAATTTTATACCAACCAATTTGGTATCCAATACCCAAGAACCACATTGTTTAACAAGCAAAGAATACAACCATAACATGTATATCATCCATATACCTAAATTGGATATTTCCAATCTTTTCTTTTCTGCCAAATATATTTTATAGATTCTCTTTCAGCATTTACTTTTTCTTTCTAAAAGAATCTATCAACATCAAAAGTGGCGCCATATACATGACACATAGTCCAAAGCGTGTATATTCAAATAATAATACCTTTGGACTTGCACTTTGAAGTAGATCACCATCAAAATGATCGGTATTCTTTCAAAATCCATTCTTTAGTAATCTTTTAGTGTAGTAAACATTTTACATACATATTCTATTCACCCTTATCATGACGACTTTCATGATCAAGCTACTTTAGCTTATAAAGGCGAATCGTTAGTATAACATTAATTTCCAAAACCCCTTTGGATGATTAGGATGTCTAGCATCTCCAACCTTCATAAATTCTCATCCAATATGATAACATATATTATACTCTATCATATTGCAACCAAAACATTGTTTCAGATATCATTATATCTGCCACACATGATGGTTTCTGAAATGATTCTTTCAGCTCCTAGATAATCTCGATATTTAAATCAAGAATCATGGAGGCAAACATGATACTTAAGATACTAACACTGGAATTGTTACTCTCGATTTAATACCAACTATTAAATTTCACGGAGTAAATAGAGTTTTCTGAAAGTTTGCAATAGGACTTTGAACTTTAGATTGACACTCAACACAAAACGATACCAGTTCGTAAAGTATATATCCAGAATCTTATAGTTCTATTATCTCAATTACAACTATGCATAAGGTGGTGAACGAACGCCAATGACTACAACAAAATATGCAAATTCACTTTGATTTAATTTATGATAAATTGAGTTCTACTAATCCAAATTAGAAATGAACTCCCACTCAAAAACGACATCCCTCGTGTCTTTTTGGTGATTACATGAACCAAATCCACTACACCAAGTCCGATCATCACGTGAGTCGGTGTAGCTTCAAAGGCGAGCATCCATATGGTCATCATATCAAAACATATGACTCATGCTTAACCTTTCGGTCCGTGTTCCGAGGCCAAGTCTGTACATGCTAGGTTCGCCAAGTAAGAACCTTAGTATTCGCGTGTGTAACTGTCTTACACCCGAGATATGCTCGTGGATTCAAGTACACCCGATCATCACATGATGTCTTGAAGCGACGAAACATTGTCGGTGCATACTTAAGGAAGAACACATTCTTATCTTGATATCTAAATGAGGGATCATCTTATTATGCTAATAAAATGTCAAACAAGCAATATAAGATGAAATCAAACATCACATGTTTATTAGTGGAATGATATGGTTCCCGCATATGATCTCTGTCATGTGCACCGTGGTATGATAACTATCATACCTATATGTGTAAGTCCAAGGTCTATGGATATTACACGTTATGTGTGTTGTAAGAGTATCATCTCATACTTCTACTTACAACATCACCATATCATATCACTAGCCCAACAACAATCTAAACTACACGCCTCTAATTTATCCATTGCAAATTTTACGTGGCTTAGGGCTTTCGAAGATAGAACCGTTCTTACCTACGAACATGAACCACAACGAGGATAACCAAATTGTTGACAACTCGTTGCAAATTAGATATTGACTATAGTAGGAGAGACAGACACCCGCTAGCCACTTATGCAAAACTAGTTGCATGTCAAGCGTGGAACAGGTCTCATGTGCGAGGACATGTAAAGTTTGTCCGGGCCGCTTCATCCCACTATGCCACCAATATCCAAAGTACAACTAAGAAGCAATACAATGATAATCATCGCCCACATACTCATATGTGTACTACCCGTACAAAGCATCTACGCATAGATCCGGCTCTGATACCACTGTAGGGTTCGCAACATAGAAAACAAAAAATTTCCTACGATGGGAACAACTATGTACCAAGATCTATCTACTAGATACAAACAACGGGCGGATGTATATCCGTAGAGAACATACCCTTGAAGACCGACAAAGCTTACCGAGTTCAAAGTCGTGGTTTATGTAGACGATCTCTTGCCGATCTCAAGATCAAGAGAAAGTCCTAGCACCGCAAATCAGCGGCGCATCCGTGCTCGCACACACGTCCGAGGCACCGAGCAACCTCCGCCTCCTCGCTCCAGCGATGCAGCGGAAGCACAACTCTTTCTTGCCGAATAGCCACCGGGAACATGTATCTCGCTAGTCCGACACCATGGGGAATAAATTCTAGAGGGGAAGAGAGATCCTTCACGAGGAGGTGTGAGTGAGAGAGAGGGAGGGGGCTCCTTTTATAGGGAGAGGGGGGGCACCCAAGGGGCCATGCGCCCATCCATGGGGCTGCCCCCACCTCTTCCACATTCATGTGGGTGGACACTCCACTCACTCAAATGCCTTTAAATTCCCTCCACTCAAAAACCCACTCAAATTCCCATTAAATTTCCACCAAATTTAATGCAAACTCTCATTAAATAAAAATCCTTTTATTTATTCAGAATTTTGTCAATTACTTTAATGACAAACATTCACATATAACCCCTTGCTAGTATTTCATTTCACATGCAGAAACACTTTCTGCAATTTCACCTGAAAACCCGTTTCGGTATCTAGTGAAATAAATTCCTGCGCTTGTTATTCTTTTCGGCATGAAACTTTTGCTCCAAATGGATGTCGGTGTCTCTTAAGTGTGTCACCCTACGGTTCGCTAATAATGCGGACATGATCGAGACCCCTCTCGGATCAATAATCAGAAGCGGGATCTGGAGACCCATACTGACTCCCACACATTCAACGATGACTTTCTTGTGATCGTCGGAACCTTTTACGCTAGTATCTTAATCCCTTTGTTTCACGATATATTACATGTCCGAGATTCGATCATAGGTATCTCCATACCTAGTTTGATCTCATTACTGACATGCACTCTTTTCTCGTTCCCGTGATATAACATTCTAGTGATCAAATCACTTGCTTGCAAGCTAACCAATGTGATATCACCGAGAGGGCCCAGAGTATATCTATCCGTCATCGGGATGAACAAATTCCACTCTCGATCCATGGGCCTCAACATAACACTTTATTAGTTCTGAATCCATCTTTATAATCATCCTGTTACGGTGTGATGTTTGATGTTATCAAGAAACTCTTCCGGTGTTAGTGATTGACATGATCTCATGGTCTAAGGATTAGGATCACTTCGTAAGTTGTTATAGCAATATAAACTCAATGACTTTGATCGTAATGCTATACTTCGGATGAATGTTCATCACACTATTACACTAATGTTGTGATCCCGTTATTAACAACATCCAATGTCCATGATCAGGAAACCTTGATCATCTTGTTAATCAACGAGCTAGTTTATGAGAGAGGCATAACTAGGAACTTCCTTTTTGTTTATTAAACACACATGTATTAACGTTTCCGTATTAATACAATTATAGCATGTAAAATAAACATTTATCATAAACAAGGAATACGATAATAACCACTTTATTATTGCCTCTCGGGCATATTCCCTTCACCCCCAACTTCCTCTCTCTGATCAGCATCCGCCCTCTGTGGCCGGGGCTTGACGATCTGCGGCGGCGTGGGCGGACTTGCAGCAGCGGCTAACCCTGATTCGTCTGCAGCAGTTGCCTCGAGAAGTCCTCTCTATGGAAAACCTCCATCCCCTCCATCCCTCCCTCTCCATGGAAAACCTCCCTGTGACCTGGGCCGACCTCAACAAGTTCGCCCTCGCCACGTATCCCCCTTCCCCTGCCTCGCCGGACGCCGGTGAATCGTCGGAGGGGAACATGGACATGGGAGAGTTGGTGCTGAGCGAGGCGGAGGGCGAAGTCGACAACGCCGATTCCGCGCACTACTTCCTGGAGAAGTACGTCCACGGGCTGTACACGACCTTTAAGGCTAGGGAGGATGCCGGTCGGCGACCCACCGAGCAGCTTCGACTGGAGGCTGAGGAGGTGGCGAGAGAGACGGAGGCAGCCGTCGAGGACCGCGACGAGCGGGAAGCGCAACAATCGCTGGCGGCCGAGGATACCTCCTGGCTTGCCACCGAAGCCATGATGGAGGGGGAGCGGCAGCGGCAGGACGCGCATAAGACGGTGGAGGCCACGGCCTTGGGCAGCATCTTGTCCAAGGCCGCCGCCAAACGGTGCGAGCTGGCCGAGGCGATCGAGCGGGAGGCCGTGGCCTAGGCCAAGAACGCCGCCGTCCAATGGAAGAACCTAATGGATGTGCGTGCGGCAGGAGGTGCTGGAGGACGCAGCCACCTTGCGTGCTGCGGTGGTGGCGGCAGCCCAACGGTAGGTGCTCCTGGCCGCAGCCAACCGGGAGGCGCGAGCGGCGCGCAACCACACAAACGCAACGACGGCAAGACTGAGGGAGGTGGAGACCCTGGCGCGCCACCACCAGAGGCAGACAACAAAGGCCAAGACCGCTGCCTTGGCGGCTCGGCGGGCGCATGCGGCCAAGGACGAAACCTCCGGCCAGGATAAGGCCTCCGGCGGCCAGGACGGGACCAATGCTTAGTTAAGTTATTTAGTTAGTCTAATTAATATGGCACTAGTAATTTTGGATCGTATGTGCCCAAAATCACCGTGCCGTCCTCCACACATACCGCGGTAGGCCACCACCAGAACCCTTATCGAACATGCTATGAACCGACCAAGATCAACCTCAGCTCGAACTAAACAAGTGACGGCGGGTCATCGAGCCATCCACCTCATTTTGAGTAAACTACAATTACTTCTTTCGTTTTAAAATAACTGACTTAAATTTGTCTAGATATATAATACTACTAATTCTCATATTTTTTATATATATCTTGCAGAGTTTTGCCTCGACGTGTGATTGGGTCTGCATTAGCTTCTTTCGGACGTATCACTTAGTTTGGATAGTATATCAAGAATTTTAAGCCAATGTGAATTTGTCGTCTCAAATTTAACATATCTTGCAGAAATTCAACCTATTTCACCACACGTCCAAATCCAATGCTTTCATTTTCTTTCCACATCCGTCGGCAACTCTTTGATATCCCTGCTTTCTAAGGCGGCCACAGAGTTGTACGAATCAAGTACTCTTCCCGTTATAAGATGAGTTCAGAAAAAAGCTGGAAGAGAACTTGTTCGAACGGGATTCTTTAGAGCAAAGATGCATCTTTTTGCGAATAAAGGTCCATGGATCTTACAGTTCTCGCATATATTCTCTCGTTCACCTCTCTGCTTTTTAAGGAGGCTTTTCAACAAGAGGAGAAAAACAAAGGGGGGCTGCACGTGTCGGCCTCATGAAAAGAAAATCGAGGCCACCGTATTAGGCATCTCCTATCCAGTGCATGTTTTGATGCTTCCAGGCCACCATTTCAAGTGGCTCTTTCTGTCCGCTCGGTCTTTCCATTATTTTAAATGAGACTTACTCTCCGGCCTCTATCAATCACAAGTCTTCTCACCCTACACCAGAATGTATTATAAGTGCGACAATAAAAAATAAAGAAAAACTAAAAAATATCACAACAAGGAACACGGATTTAATGTGAAAAAAACTCTCCAATAAAAAAGGAAAAAAAACATAGGCGCTAGCCAACAAAATTTTATTATAATGGGAAGTGGTTTACACAATGCCGAAGATTTCATAGATGCAACTTATGCTAGCTTATAAGAGATATATAGTGATGGTAACCTATCTCTAATACATCTGGATCATACTTCAACAGAATGTTGTCACACGTGCTAGCTAAGTCGGTTTTAGAAACGTTCTACGGGACTAAAGAGTTTTTCTAGTAGCAGGGAGGAATGCACTTCATACTAGGTTTATGGTGGACTCCTGATGAAATAACCACGTGAAGCTGACCTTCACTTTTCAAAGACAGGCGCAAGCCGAGAATTTGTAGCCTCCCCGGTTGACTTAACTTAAGGTCTTGCCATGACCCAATATGAGGATCAATATGTTTAGATGATAATCTGCGATTCTGTCACAATGCAAATAAGAAACATAATGATGAAACACTTGGAGTGTATCTATTAGCATGTTATCATACAAATCATTAAAATTTAAGCAACAACCATCACAATGGAGTGTATCTTAGATATTGTTTCTTAGAGCAAGTATAATAGGGTATGGGAGTAGGCTATAAGAGATAAAATATAATTGGGATAAAATAGAGGAGAGAGAAAAAGAGAGAGAACATAAATGGGTTGTAAGTTAAGAGTTAGCTCTAGCACTTGCTCATATACACTTTATGGGAGTAAAATATGGGCCACATATTGATTAAGTAATAAATTTTTATAGCTAACTATTGCATGTATGACTATAGAGGTGACTATAGATGATGTGCCACTTTCTTTTATAGCCAACAACATTGCTATATTATCGAACTTGCTCTTAGGGAGGTGTATTTGATGATTTTAGTTTCATGCATGTGTATGATTGATCTAGCCAAATTTCTTTTTTCTATGATAACGTGCATTTATATATTAGCTACTCCATCTGTTTCAGCTTACAAGTCTTGTGCGTATACGTAGATCGTCAATTTAATCAATAAAATATGAATTATATATTACAAAAATTATACCACTAAAGTTTCTAATGTTATAATTTTTGTGTTATAAAATTTATATTTTAGTGGTCAAATTGATAACCTAGATATATTCATAATACTTGTAAACCGAATTTGAGGAAGTAGAACAACCATCTCTTTCTTTATTAAATGACATTCTATATAAATACCTAAAGATACAGTGCTAAAAAACACCCATTGTGAAAGATCTTATACGTCCTTACATAACATAGTGTAACAGAAGCAAATTCATATTGCGAATGGTATGTCTGAAGTACACTATTGAATATTAGTGTTTGACGGACCTTAGCCATCAATAAAAGGATATCGTGGTTGCGGTTAGTGCAATTGTTAATGGAGATCACTTTATCACAACAATCAGATGCATTCAAATGGGAGATTGTATACTTCTAGCTCCTTTTCCATAAAAATGTATGCACTAATGTTGCTGCTTTTGAAAGTACTCAACGCGTTTAAAAATATAAGATGTTTTAGGTTTGTGAAACAAATATATCTAAACATTTTTAATACATAGATTTAAATAAATCTATACACTAAAAGATGTCTAAATACATTAGCTTCATAAACCTAAAATATCTCACGAGCACTAGCTTAAAAGGAAAAGAACACACGATTGTTTCGCAAGAAAATCTGCAAGCCTAGTACTAGTAGCAATCCAAAAGTGGAAGTTATCCAGGCGTTTCTGCAAGCTTAACGTCAATACAGGAATAAAATATGGGTCTCGTAGGGTTTGAATAGGAATAAGAACAGGTCGAACAATTACCAACCAAAACTCTTAATCCGAGCCATCAATTTGCGATCGGAGGGCTCTCCATGGCCACCCCCTTCTGTTTTTCCCTGTCAATTTGCATCTCCTTCTCGTACTTGTTTTTGCCTTGTCCTCCTTTCCTCTCCATAGCGGCACATATTCCGCAAGAAAAAAAAGGAGAGAGAGAGAGAGTAGCAGAGAAGCCACCACCGGAGTACTCCCTCTGCTGCCCCTATTTCTTCTGCCCTCGCGCCGCCGCCTCCTCTCCTCCTCCCCTCGCCTCGCCTTCCATCGCTTCCCCACTCCCAGGTCAGTACCGCACCCACGAGGAGTTTCCGGAAGCTTCCGGAACCCTACCCTACCCCGGAGGCGGAAGCCTCTTGTATTCGTCAGCATCGTCGTTTCTTTTTCTTTCCCGTGTTCGGTGTCGGCTCAAAATCGATTATTTGAGGTCGCTAACTAGCTGCAAAACCTCATCTCTTTTCTTTTAAAAAAGTATTTTCAGTTGCGATTAGTGTATGCTGCTCTTACAATTCGAATCAGTGTCTTGCCACGTTCTCGTAATCAATACTACGGTGGTTCATTCGCAAAAATAAAATAAAAATTACTAGGGTGGTTGTGGCCGAGCCTCGCTGAGCATGGTTACTTAGTTCCCATCAAATTTTATGTCTGTCATAATGGTACACGCTTGTTATGCGTGTTCTGTCTCATTTTGTGGTGTTCATTGTTACCTGCATTTCTTGTGCATGTGTGATTTTGGCTATTACCCTATTTGATTTAGCATGTTATACTGCCAAGTTTCCTGCATAAATTCCCTGTACACCTCCTTTGAGTACTCATTGTTGCTTCGTGTCTTGGTGGACTTCCTTTGGTTCAGAGGCTGGGAACTTCTAAGAGGAACAGGATCCATGGAGGGTGGAGACGCAAGAAATGGTTCGACTGGGACATCACAGACAAAGGGAAGTGGGGTTGATGGCCTCGCCAAGACGCTGCCTCCTTGCTGTGTCAAGGCAAGGGCCGCGGCACCTGAATCTGAGGCCAAGTGCCATGCCACTGTGGTGTCGGGATGGTTCAGCGAACCCCGCTCACGATGTGGTAATGTCCAGCTTCGTGCTAAATTGCATCATCCTTTTCTTCTCCTACTCGCCAACAGAAATACTTGTAAAACGATGTGGTAATGTCCAGTTTTCTTATCTTTGATTGCTTCATATGCAGGTAAAACGAACAAAGTGCAGTACTACAATAACCCAATGTGGCCAGGTATTTCCCTCAACGGTGCCTTTTTTTGCTTGATGGACATACTTGTAAATAGAATAATCCACCATAGGAATGTATATGTTAAGTTTTGTCCATCTGTTTATGCGAACAAAAATAACATGTTTACCACAAGCATGAGTTTTGTTCTTGTTCTTCATTTTTTGTACCAATGGCACTGTCTGCTTCCTTTCTATGCTGAAGGGGGAAGTGTTGTTGTTGTAATTTGTCCTCTTGTTTTCATCAACTAACTAGACAACATATGTAATCCCAGTGCTAATTGTTGCTTTATCCTTGGCAATGGTAGTACTAATTTTAGTTTCCCCAAAAGAAAACTCCGTGTTTTTGTTCTGTTCTGTGATTAATTTTTGTTTAAACACTGATCATCTATGTGATCCCTAACGGTGTTTTGTTCACAAAGATACTAGTTCTCTTGTTAATATGCCCTTCAAGCTTATTTCTAATTGCTCTCTAACGTCGTGTTTCCTGTGTCTCTCTTGGTACTAGTTCAGTCTTGACCTCCATATCATGTCTAATTTATGTGCCAATGCCGGATCATAGGTGTGTTGGTTATAATCCGGAATCTGGACTCCTTGTCCCTAAATATGTTTAGTTGTTTCTGCAAAGATACATTTTATCTTATGTTCTATGATCTTCTAGCACATTGAAATTTCCAATTGCTCTGTACCATCTCACGTCTCATTTTTTGTTGGCATTTACGTGTGATATCCACTTCTTCCTCATAATCATGTGATTTTATTCTTCCTATTCAGGAGAGGCCCATTCCTTGAAAGTGGAAAAGATCCTGTACCAGGGGAAGTCGCCATACCAAGAAGTCTTGATTTTTGAGGTTATCTTCATCTATTGACAGCTAGAGAGGAAATTATGTTTTCCAAATATTGTGTAACATGGTAATTTTTTTGTGCAGTCGTTAACCTATGGGAAAGTCCTTGTGCTTGATGGTATTGTCCAATTGACTGATAAGGACGAATGTGCGTACCAGGAAATGATTACTCATCTCCCACTTTGCTCAATTCCTTCCCCTAAAAAGGTAATCTTATGACCTGTGTTCTTCCTTATACAGTGAGCTATATGAATCCTTGTCATGTCATCTAATGATTGAAATTGCGTTGAGGATATTCTGCTGCAATATAGCAGCAGATGGACATTTTCCTTGTCTGCATTTCCAATGTTGGACTCTGGTCACTTATGTTCTTAGAAACTACTGGCAGGTTTTGGTTATTGGAGGTGGTGATGGTGGTGTACTTCGAGAGATAGCCAGACATGGTTCAGTGGAGTCTATTGATATATGTGAAATTGATCAGCTAGTTATTGATGTAAAGTCCCTCTTGACCTTTATGGACAAATGTAAATCATGTGAGTGATTTTTTCTGACATGCCTCTTACAATGCAGGTTTGTAAAGATTTCTTCCCAGATTTATCTATTGGATTTAAAGATCCCCGTGTTCGACTTCATGTTGGTGATGGTATGTTAATAAACACATGAGGCAATAGTACAACATTACTTGCTGTTAAACTGCTGAAATTCCTATTTGCGACATTCAGGTGCAGCCTCTAGTTCTTGATTTTGTAAATTTCATAGTGAAATTGTTTTCCTTCCAGCTGTGGAGTTCCTACGAAATTCTCCTGAAGGGAAATATGATGCTATTATTGTTGATTCATCAGATCCTATAGGTCAGCTTATGGGACTAGGCATATCTTCTTTTCTGACGAGTTGTCTTGGAAAGCATGACTATTTATCTTTGCTGTTGCTCTTCTTACACTCTCCCATTGGCATTTTCTATGTTAGGGCCTGCTCAGGAACTTGTAGAGAAGCCATTTTTTGAGACCATTGCTAGAGCTCTGAGACCTGGTGGTGTTCTTTGTAATCAAGCTGAGAGTATGTCGTTGCATACACATCTCATTCAGGACATGCTCTCGATCTGCCGTGAGACTTTCAAGGGTTATGTCCACTATGCATGGACAAGTGTCCCAACATATCCTAGGTTTGCACCATTTTTCATCTACTCCCTTAACTTTATCCTTCAGTTTCTATGCAACCTATTCTAAGGTCCTTACTTAGGTTAATATTGCATTTTACAAGCTACTGGACGTTCTGTTCTGACTTCTGAGTTTAAAAATACTTATCAATCTATGTATTTCACTGTCTACTTAAGATTCTTTTGACACTGCTATGTAAATTAATGTATTTGTAAAAAAAGAAACAAAAGTTGTTGTATAATTATAATTATACATGTGATTTTTCTAATTTTGGTTTCGTCATAGTGCTTTTAGGTCAATTTTTCATTATTTTGGATCATAATAAAAGCATATGTCATCTCTGTATATATGTTGTATGCAATTTTTCATATTTATGTTTTGATAGACTTTTATCTCATAGCAACAGCCAAGTGCATGACGTGCTAAATTTAGCATGCACTGATTAATATGCACCAAGCCTTTTTATTTGGTTGTAAAGTGGTCGATGCCATGCGTAGTCACAGCAGCTTGCCCATATTCTATATAAGGTCAGATATATAAAGTGCATGAAATAATAAAACTTCTATTACTGAAATCATTACGAAAGACAACATATATGGGTGTGATTGGTTGTGTTTCCTTGCCTTTTCTTTTGTTCATTCATGGCAGCCATGCAACTTATTGTGCTATTCCTAGTTGATTGATGCACATACAATGCACTCGGATTAAGCTTGCTCCAAACACATTCTTCTTTCCTTTTTTGCATCTCAGCGAAATGAGTCTAGTAGTGTGGTAGCATAGGTTCTAATCGTGAACTACCTTTCTGATTTTAATTTTATCCTCATGAGATGTCACTATTGTTGGCAGCTAACTGGTTGCAGCGCTGGGCAATCAATCATAGGATATTTCAGATGTAGCTCAACTGATGCAAGGAATCAGTCTTATTCTGACAGAACATTAGTGAGCAAATATTCCCAAACATTGTAAATACATTTTACCTGGCCATGTCATGATAGCTGGCTGATGTGGGACAGCGATATTTTACAATAGTGACCAGTTGCAACCTATATGGACAAATATTAAGGAATGTGGTTTGGGTTAAAATAACCGGGTTAGCTAGTTTTTAATACAGGTAGCTTAGCTTAACAAAATTGTATTTGTCAATTAACTTGATTAGATAAAGTATCTGCTTGATACTGTGGTTGCTCAAACCCCTAGTGCTGCAGGTTATGAGAAACAAATGGTGCTTGCTTGCAGCTCTAGATGAAATATTTGAAATGCTATATGTTGCTCTTTTTGAAATTTACTTGTAACACAACATTTTCTTGATTTGCAGTGGCGCAATTGGGTTTTTGCTATGTGCCAAAGAGGGTCCACCAGTCAACTTCCTGACACCCATAAATCCAATTGAAAAACTAGAAGGCGCTATGAAAGCTGGGAGGGATATCAGATTTTATAATACAGAGGTTTGTTCTATTTTTGAAGTTACCTAAGAATCTTGTTCTGCCAAGTTTACGTTATACTGTAATGCTTTGTCAAATGTACTCCTAATAATGCACACCTCTGTATAGCAGAAAAATGCTGTTCCTTCTCAATAAACACTCTACTCCAACCCATATTTGAGATATCTTGCATTTTGATTCTCATATCATCCGATAACTGAGCACTCTGATCATGATTTTGGCTGTTGACTAGATGCATAGGGCAGCGTTTGTTCTTCCAACCTTTGCAAAGAGAGAGCTAGAAGAATACTGTGGCTCTGGTAAAAGGGTAAGTTTCTACGGCCCCTGATAAGTGAAAAATCTGCCATTGTGATCTGTGCCTGTCTTTCCTTAGTGTGTTTTCATAATTAGGACAACTTTTTGTAAGCAACTTTTACCTGTTCCACCTGCTCTCTCCAAAACCCTGATAAGTTACAACTCTACTTTTCTGATGCTTACCTGTCTTGTATTTAGCATGGTTCCTTAACTTCGGAGAGTTTTTCTTGAAAGCAACCTTTACTTTCTCCCATCTGAGTTCTGAGATAACCTGACTTGTCTGGTTATACCTTTACCTGCTAATCCGATCAGAGCAAACAGTCTACACAATTGATTAGTCTCCATATTTCCAATTTTTATTACTTTTCAGGCTTTTGTTAACTGCTGCAACATATAATATATTTATCTTAGTACTTTGAATATTTATGTATGTCAAGTTGGCAACGATTGGTTTCTAAGCAAGGAGTCTAGGAATTTAAAATGGGCTGTTAAAATCTACTGAGATAGACGCACCAAGGCATGGTTTCTATGTTCAAAAACCTCTTTTCAAGTAAAATTACTATATTCTGTGGTGCCCATATCTGCTAGAAACCTGGAATTAGTTTTGTACCATATCTAGCCTGGTTCTTCCTATGCCAAACTGTGAACTGTCAAAATGCTCAGCTGGAGATTGTTTGTGTATCATCACAGGCACAACAAGTGGAAACATCAGCAGAACCAGCAAAGATCGCCATCATGCCACACGGTGAAATTCTTACTGCTTCTTAGATGGGTCTGGGACTTCTTTGCCTATTACTCCCTCAGTTTCAAAATATAAGATGTTTTAGATTTGTAAAGAAAATGAATCTAGACTTCTTCTAGTGTGTAGATTCATTCTAAAGTTGAGTGAACCTACATACTAAAACAAGTCTAGATTCATCTTCTTCACAAACCTAAAACATCTTATATTCTAAAACATCTTATATTTTGAAACGGAGGGAGTACGAGGCATAAGAAACGATTCCTCTCCTGTAATATCCATGTCGGACATCAAGTACTAGTACTTATGGGATATAGTAGCAACAGTATTATGGTGTGTGGGATGTGGGTTCGTGCCATAGATATGATGGGCAAGATTGTTGGCTTGGATTCTGGCAACAAATAAACTAGAAAACATTGTGTGATTATTGTAACACGCTGCTTATTTGTTAGCACTGGCACTAAAGCATGGATAGGCACTTTGGGTGTATTTGGTTCTTCTTCAAGCTGACCGTACGTCGCTGCTTATTCTGTATTGATTAAGGGCTTGTTTAATTCATAGGAATTACATAGGAATTCTGTAGGATTTGAATCCTATGGGAATTTTTTCTATGCTATTGTTTGATTCATAGGAACACATTCTATAGGAATTAATCCTATAGGAATCGTGTAGTGCAATTCCTATAGGAAAGAAACATTAGATTAGACCTTATGAAAAAATTCCTTTGCTACATCAAACAAAATTTCTCTTTCCGTAGGATTCAAGTTGGTATGACATCTTAATCCTATATTTTTTCTATTCCTATACTTTTTCTATCCTATGAAACAAGCCCTTACATTGGACAAAACCTTTTTTTTGTGTTTTGATGGACCTTTTCTCTTCCTCTTTCGAGAATCTTCACACCCTAGTTGGGATATCTTTGGGGTAGGCCTAGAAAAAGGCCAACTTCTGGGAAGGTCGGACCGCACGAGGGTGTGTGCCGACGATACTCCGTGGTTTGTACGTTCAATATAGCCACAAAAAAACATATTCTGTCTTCATATTTGTCTTTTTTGTGTTGGGCGCATATGAACGAGTGTGTCATTCTGGAGCCTGGGCTTCGTTGGGCTTGGTGTTTTGGAAAAATAAAAAAAAAAGTGCTTAGAATAAAAAAAAATTATGATTCTGGTTATACAGATCTATGAAGTTTGGCGATGAAAGACTGAGTATTTTGGGCTACACAGCAAAATTATGGCTCCAGATAAAAAAAAAGAAGCAAAATTGTGGCTCTAAAAATGAATAAAAACTTGTTTTTGATCTCCACATTTGTCTTTTTTGTGTGGATCATGAATAATAGCATATCTGGACGAAAGTAATGTTGTACATGTGTAGATGTATTCATATGGATGTTGCGAGATTTGAAAATCTGGTTTTCATCTTTTACAAAAAGGACCCATGGAGTTCGGGAGCGAAATGCATTTTTGATTTTCCGGCATAGGAACACATAAGTTGATGAAACTTAGGCATCCATACATTCTTTTCTTTTGAAATAGGGTCAAGGCCCGTCTCTGCATTAATCGATGCATGTAGCTTTTTTTTATTAAATTATTGAATATTGTTGCTTGTTATAACTCATTGACTATATAGGTTTGAAATAAGATCAGCCACCTGAAAATCTCCAAAAGATAGATAAAGGCCCTACTTATAAAAAGCTTAATTCTATCCATAGGCCGTCATCCTAACCGGTTGAATAAAACCAATGCAACTGATTCTAATTGGTTGCATCCAAACTCCATGCCTGTCGCTGGTCTATAGGTTGGAGCAGGAACCATGTACGTATCTAATGCGTAGTTCTTGAGATTACATGCAAAAAGATAATTTTGATGTTCTGTTAAAATGAAGTCGTTTCTTGTATTCCAAATCGCTCAAAGTAAAGCACAAGCATCCACTCAGATTTGTACTTTCTCAGGTTTACTAACTCCATTTAGCCATTATCCATTGGCTGTGAGATATTGAAGATCATATTGACTATACGCCACATCAATTTAGCCGTAGGGCAGTTAAAGCACAAATGTTGTATTGTCTCCTCTTCGGTACAAAAATAACACTTAGTGTTACTGTCCCAATTCCGTTTCTTTAAATTATCTTTAGTAAGTATAACTCTGCAATGTAAAAACCACATAAAAATTCTTATTTGAAACTTTTATCTTTTAGATATATTTCTTTAGAAATGGTGTATGCCCGCAATCCAAATACATTGATTTCACTGTGAAAGTTCATGTATCGGTTAAATCCCATCTAAACACATCCTCAGTGGTTTCAAGATTCACATTCATAAGCCGTTCCACTAGATGTAGCCAACTAGTCCATCTAGTTCCGATAAGGGCCCTCCTAAATTGGATATTCAGGGGATTACTAGTTAACACCTGTGCTATTGTATCCTCCTGCCTTTGAGCAGTGCTAAAAAGAGATGGATATTGGTTTGCTAGTGATGTATCTCCTAGCCATACATCCTTTCAAAATCTGGTTCCTTCCCCATTACCTATTTCAAAGTGACCTCTTTGGAAGAAGTCCTCTTTGATTCGCATTAGACCCTTCCAAAAAGGAGAATCATGAGGTCTCAATTTAACTTGTGTTAATGATTAGAGCGCAAGTATTTGTTATGAATCGGTTCATGCCAAACACCTTCATCATGCAGGATTTTATGAAACCATTTACTCAGGAGACATTTATTTTTTATATCTAGTACCTCTATACCCAGTCCTCCTTGATCCCTTGGCCTACAAATAATGTTCCATTTAGTTAGCCTGTATTTTCATTTGTGTCCATCACTATCCCAAAAGAAGCATGATCTGAAGTAATCTAGTCTTTTCCGTACCCCTTTGGGTATCTGAAAGAAGGATAACATGAACATAGGTAGACTTGTGAGCACTCAATTAATTAGAATGAGCCTATCGCCATATGATAAGAGTTCACCTAGCCAACTTGCTAACTTCCTTTCAAACCTATCCTCAATGGGTTTCCATTCACCGTTTTTTAGTTTTCTAAAATGGATAGGAATCCCTAAATACTTGAATGGGAAATGACCTATTTCACATCCAAATAAGTTTCTATACATGTCTTCCTCCACCTTTTCCTGGCCGAAACAGAATAGTTCATTCTTGTGAAAGTTAATTTTCAATCTAGATAGTTGTTCGAAAATGCTTAGGATAATTTTCATGTTCATTGCTTTGTGTAGATCATGTTCCATGAAGACTATAGTGTCATCCGCATACTAAAAAATGGAGACTCCCCCATCTACAAGGTGCAGAATTAAACCCCCTACTTGTCCATCTTATTTTTCTCTAGCAATTAGGATGACAAGTATGTCTTCTACAATATTAAAAATGACCGGTGATAGCGGATCCCCTTGTATTAAGCCTTTCTGCATTTGAAAATAATTTCCAATATCAACATTTACCCGAATTCCAACACTTCCTTTAGTTATGAATTTCTCAACCCAATTGCACCATTTTGAGTGAAATCCTTTCATTCGCAACACTTATTGTAAGAAAGGCCACTTAACCTTATCATACGCTTTTTCAAAACCGAGTTTTAAAATAACCCCATCTAGTTTCTTTGAATGCAATTCGTGAATAGTTTCATGTAAGACTAAAACACCTTCCAGGATATGTTTGCCCGACATGAAAGCCGTCTGAGTTGGTCGCACAACCTTATGTGCGATATTTGTTAATCTATTTGTTCCCATCTTAGTAAAAAAATTGAAGCTCATATTTAGCAAGCAAATCGGTCTATATTGTTGAATTTGTATATCATTTTCCTTTTTTGGCAATAAAATTATGGTACTGAAATTCAGATGAAACAGAGGTAGCTTTCTCTGTTGGAAATTATCAAGCATGGCCATCATATCAAACTTAATAATACTCCAAAATGTTTGGTAGAACTCTGCCGGAAAGCCATCAGGACCCGGTGCCTTATTACTTTCCATTTGCATGGTAGCCTCATATACCTCCTTCTTTGTGAAGTTAGTAATGAGTATATCATTTTCCTTTACAAACAATTGAGGTATATCATTGACCTCAGATTCCATTAGAGAAAAGTGGGTCTGATCTGGTTTCCCGAACATCATATTATAATAGTTGGTGATATAATTTATAAGATTGTCATGCCCAGTTATTGTTCCTTCATCTTTCTCTACTTGAAAGATCAATTTTCGACGATGTTTATGTCAACACCCAGATTTTTAATCCCAGATGCCTGTTATGCCGTGCATCGTAATCCTAGGATTACCATTTTTGTGAGACATAACAGATTGTTATCATAGTTCATCATCCATTACAAACCATAATAGTCTTACAAATAGTTGATCTCATGATCAAGTCCGATTACAACCAAAACAGTGGAATAATAATAGTAGTAGCATGGTCGGGGCTCCATCTTTAGGGTCACAGGCAATGCTGACGATGGGATATGATCCTAGTTATCGTAAGCGTCATGTTGTTCATCCTCCTCGTAGTCTCCTTCATAGTCTGGCCATGGGAATATCCAGGGACAAAGCCATGAGTACTTTGAAGTACTCGCAAATTTTCACTAAAGCAGTAAGTCCATTCTAATAGGAATCTTAAGCTCTAGGTTTGTTTGCCACAAGCCAATTTTATTTCAACCAGTAAATAGTACTAAAAAATCTAACTTTAGTTGTCTAAGTTACTTAGGTGGGAACCTAGCTTCATCTCCACAACTTGTAGGGTCAAGTCAAAGTCATCATTCAAGTCACGGGTCATTTTGGAAACATCTGACAACAGAATAGTATGGCTGTCGTGGTTTTGTCGACACGTACGCCATAGGGGTATCCCAACGGCGAGTTTAGAGACGTGGGGGGAAGACGGAGAGCGTCCGGGTCGGCGTGACACAGTTTACCCAGGTTCAGATCTCACGACGGTGGCGAGATCCTACTCCTGCTATAAATCACTATAATGGCAATACGCCGAGTTACATGATTGGGGGTTCGCTGTGTGCGGGTAGTGCTATGCACTTGGTGTTCTTGTGTGTTGTGCCCTAAAGGCTCCCGTAGGCCGGTTTATAAGGACGCCAGGACCTAGGGTTACAAGGAGAGTCCCAGCCGGATACGGTTACAGAGTCCTAGACTAACACTAACTAGTCTTCGTGTCCTCCAAGGCTCCGGCTTCCATCTAAGGCGGTGGCACGTCGCCTTCCTTTATTCCTGCTGGACTTCCGTCTTGTCTATCAGCAACTGGGCCGCCCGGTTATGCCACAGGCCTAACCACCAACTGTGGGCCATCCGGGCTTGCCGGTATGAGACTATGCCGTAGGTATACCCATTTGGTATATCCACAACAGTAGCCCCCGGAGTTCTTCAAGATCCCCGCGTTCCTCCGTCTAGGTTTGAGCGTAATTATCACGTTGTCTTCAATTTGTAGGCATGTTTCACGATGAATCTTGGAGAGCTCCCATATCATATTCTCATCCGACTAAGCCTAGACAGAGAGTTGCTTGTATGCTTCTGCGAATGAGTCCAATCCGAACGGGCCTAGCTATGCTTCTGGGCCTTTAGCTTCCAATCGTTGGGCTTCCTCTTGGGTCACGGTCTAGTCGCCGTCCTATAGGCCCACTCACTGGGAGTACGATCTAGTAGGGAACGTCCTGCTAGGTATACCCCACTAGGCATATCCCCATTAGTAGTCCCCGAGGCCATTGTTGATTCGTCGCAGGTGTTCTTTGGCAGTCGGAGTATTCGGGCCCAATTTGGATGCCCAGTCAAATCGGTGATGGACTCCTTCAATGAGAGAAAGAATCATGCATCATCAGTCGCAATATCGGGGACCAGTCGAATCGCCAATTTGGCGAGTAGTCAAATCGCAACCATGGCGAATGGATCGGCGAGTCGAGTATACAAAGTTGAACCACCAGCCTGGTCAAACTAGCCGTTGGGTAATCCAACAGTAACACCAGGATAATCACTGTCGTGGTGGTGGCACGGCAGATGCCATGGGTAGGCTTAAGTTGGGGGCCAATGGATACTAGTGGGATCCAGGGAGGGAAGATGTAGTGGTTTCTACACACAGAATGCTAGAACTCAATCTTTATTCCACACTAATGGAGCTATACGTGCTCCTCAAGCTGTATGCGTGAGAGGAAGAAGAAGTTACAACTAGTGCCTGGTGGAGAAAAATGAATCGATCCCCTCCTCCAGACACCCAGCCCCTCCTTATAAAGGAATGGCCTAGTGCCTTCTAGGGCTGACATGGACCAGCATATTCGTGGAATATGCTTGTCCCAAAGTGGTAAATCTGCGGACCTCTTTCCATGTTCCCCTTCTATCGATGGCAAAGACCCAGAGTCCACCACATGTGAGCCTCGGGCCTGAGGATTGTCACCTCCGTGACCTCCTTCTGCTCCTCTGCTGCTCTGCTTCTTGTCCCTAGCGCTTGGCACTGTGCATATTCCAGAGAGAGACAGTGGCTAGGGTTTGACTTCCAGGCTTGCCCCCTCCTTCTTATACAATCTTCCCTTGACTCGGTGTCGCCTCGCATTACTCGGCTTGACCCTCAACTGTACTTAAGTTAAATAACAGCGATACGCCTGCATAACTCATATGTCGGTCAAGAAAGGGTCTTAACTACCTGACTCGGAACAGGTCGAACCTCATTCGGCCGACCCCTACATGACTCAGCCGGATCATGCCATGATCCGGCCCTGGACATGAATGTTCCTTTCTTTTCTTACTTTTCTCGACCCTACCTGGGGTCATCCCCCCAACATTAGTCCCCGAAGCTGGTGCGGTCTGGCCAACTTCATTCGGCTAGATCGCAACAGTTTCTAGATGTTCAGTTTTTATGCTCATCTCTCTGAATCATTGTTCGGTCAGTGCCTTTTTTGCTCTTCCTATTCTTGACTCGCCCTCTTTCTCCGAGGCATGACTCATTTTCCGATTCACCTATACTCATCCGAGGCATCCTCTTAGCTTCTCTAGTAAGCTTCGTCCTACGTGTCTCAATCATTGCGTTATGTCTCATTTTCTGTACCTCTATAGTGCACCCTGACACTGCTACAGTAATCACTGCGGCGGTCATATCGATGCAGTGACTCTTCGATTGCCACAATGGTCATGGCGGCCGGATCCCCTCCTACGCCGTGTGATCCTTCGTGTGGCTCCAATCGTCGATTGCCAACACACAATACACGCCTTTCGGTGGTTACTGCGGCGCATTCGTGATCCCACTAACTCTTACCGCATGCGGTTATAAATAGTGGGAGAAGGGGAAGGGCCATTTTACTTTCCCCATTCTCGCCCTCTCCACCTTATTTCTCGCGCCGCCGCCATGCTCCTGCTTCTGCGACCATGCCGCCGCGCTCCTTCTCTCGCGGTGCGCCGCCGTTGTTTGGTCCTTCCTCCCCGCACCTTGCTTTCGTGTTAGGCCTCCGCGACAGTTCTCTCCTTCCGTTGCCTGCGTGCTCATCGTTGCTGCGATGGGGCCTTGGATTTCGAGGCCGCTCCCCACCGGTAGCGATTCCTATTTTGTTGGCTACTCCGACGAGCCCATGTCGAGATCGCACATCATCACCATCATGGGAGAAGAAGACCTAGTGGTGGGTCCAGAGTGTGGCTCATGGCAAGGATCCACCGTCACTCATCGAGAAATCGAATGGATCCGCAAGACTCGCCGCGTTCCTGCCGAGGTAATGTGTCGCTTACCCGACAAGGAGTCTGCTCCTGTAGTTGAAGATGGCGAGTATATGTAGTTTTCATGTCGCATTTTGCTAGAGGATTTGGCCTCCCTCTTAGCGACTTTGCCAAGAGTTTACTTGAATTATTTGGCCTTCAGTCTCATCACTTGACGGCTAATGCCATTGCTTCTCTATCGGCTTTTATCTCGGCCTCAGAGGGTTACTTCGGCCTTTGGACTTATATAGATGTCTGGTCGAAGTTCTTCCAGATCTGAGCTAACGTTGTTCCGGATAAATCTCTCCATCCCTCCGAGAAATCTCTTACTCAGTTTGGGGCCGCTTCTATTACACCCCGGAAGAATTCTTTGTTCCCTCGAGTCACCGGCCTAGAGTCTTGCAAGAAGTGGCATAGGTCGTTTTTCTATGTCAAAAACATGGGGAAGGAGGATAAGATTCAGCTCCCTGCCTTCTCTATTGGTCCTCCCGCTAAGAAGAATTGGATTTATAATCCTAAGAAGACTCATGCTCTCGCTGAGGCGTTTGAGCTTCGCCTGAAGGAGTTGATTCGGCGGGGCTTCACGACAATGATTTGATGGCTGCATTCATCAGTAGACGGATCCGCCCTTTCCAAGTTCGCTCCCATAAGCTTTGCTACATGAGCCGTCCTTTGGATCCCAACCGAGTTTCCACGGTCGAGCTTGACGATGTTCAGATCCAGAAACGTGTCCGAGCTATCTTCAGAACTGAGATGCCCGAGGATTGGATGTGGGGAATGAAGCCTTTTTCACGTGATAACCCCCCTGCTCAGGTAGCTCGAATTGGTATTGCTCTATCTGAATTATCTTTTGCTGATGATTTTGCCAATTTTCGTCTACTCTTCTTGCAGAAATTTGACGAACAAACTTCGGAAGATGCCGAGGTGCTCACTCTTCCTTGGAGTGAAGACCACAGCACCCCGGACAACAGGGAACCAGACCCGGAGGAGTTTATCCCCAAACCCGAGGCCGCTCCTGCCCATACTCAGAGTAAAGCTTCTGCCCGTGCCAATGAAGGTACTCGAACGACGTCCAAATTCTCGAGATAGTTGCAGTGGTGCCTATCTCTTACGCGTTTCCGGCTCCTTCTTTCCCAGCTAATCCGGCTGGTCAGGTGCATGAGGTTGAACCCCTCGCTTCGGAAGCTCCCGCTCCATCGAAGAAACGTGCTGCCTCGAACGATCTTTCGGACGTGGGTCCCAAGAAGCGAACTAAGAGATCTTCCCAGCATGTTCCGAAGCGCAAGACCATGCCCGGAGTCTCTGGGTAAGTTTCCTTGCATATTTTAACTTGTATTTCTTGTTTCTCTCGTTCTATTTCTGAATTGGTCTTTACCTTTAACCTGGCAGTGCTCCTCTTTCTGCCAAACTCAGTGGTCCGAGCATGACCTTGCATTCTACTCTGCCGCTTTCGCCATCGCCTCAAGAGGATGTTCGTGTTCCAAGTCATCTTCGCGACAATTCTCTTCCCATGCCGACTAACAGCCCGCCTCGGCCAGATGAGGACGAAGTTTCCCCTGTTGCTGATGCTGATGTGACTATCCCGGATCGCTCAATTGATCCGGTAAATTCTTCCAAGGTCTCCGAAGTTTCCCCCGCTAAACCCCTCTCTGCCGAAGTTCCTGCTACTTCGGTTACTGTCGGAGTTGCCGCTACCTCGGCTCCTAATGAGGCAACCGCCCCTTCTGCCGTAGCGGTTATTGCTCCGAGTACAATTTCTTGTCCTAAGTCCTTACTTGTTATCTAGGTTCCTGCCAAGACCAATAAAGATGGCACTGCCAAATCCAAACCAGCTCAGAAAGGTAAACTTGGTTCTTCTCAGCCGAGTGTCGCCGACATGCTCCACAAAGGAGTTTCTGCTGCTAAGCCTGGGTCTGCCTCTACCGCCGGCACACAACTCGTTCTTCATAAGAGCACGGTGGCCGGGGTAGCTGCACACCACGTGCGAGAAGCCAAAGGCAAGGTTTTGACGCGCACAAAAAGCGGAGGAAGACTCGGGTCGTTGGTAGAATATGCCAATAATTGGAATGCTGCTGACCAGATAGAGGGCAACCCAAGTAATCAATCCTTCCAGCTTTCCGACATCAGCAGCCGTTTGCACATGGCTGCTAAGGTTGTACTTGAAAGTGACAAGATGAACAAGGTATGTGCTTCAATCTACATTTTATCTTTTGCGCACAGTATACTATCTGCCCGCTAGTCCCCGAGCTTGCAACCGAATAACTTGTTACTCGTTTGGAAGCTTCCTTTGCTTAAAATTTAGTTACCTGCTTGCGTAATAAATATTTTTTCTGTGCATGCTTTGGATTAAAACGCATCTAGCCATCTAGATCCGAGTCAAGTTTTACTTGATTCGGATATTTTTTGAGTTTTAGCTTTGAATATCCAGCCACCTAGATCCGAGTCAAGTTTTATTTGATTCGGATCTTTTTAGGTTTTAGATTTGAATATCCAGCCATCTAGATCCGAGTCAAGTTTTACTTGATTCCGATATTTTTAGGTTTTAGCTTTGAATATCCAGCCACCTAGATCCGAGTCAAGTTTTACTTGATTTGGATCTTTTTAGGTTTTAGCTTTGAATATCCAGCCACCTAGATCCGAGTCAAGTTTTACTTGATTCAGATCTTTTTAGGTTTTAGCTTTGAATATCCAGCCACCTAGATCCGAGTCAAGTTTTACTTGATTCGGATCTTTTGCATATTTTCCCTGTATAACTCGCTATTATTATTTTAGGTTGCTCACAATCAGCGTACAGCCGAATTCCAGAAGCTGATTTTCTCGCATAGGAAGCTTCAGGTCAAGTTTGACAAGATGGTTCCCGTTTGGAAGAATACAGGTAGATTATTTGGCATTTGCATTTAAGTCTTATGTACAAGTTTTTGCTTCCTAATTAATTTGCAATTTATCCTTACTTAGCTAACATTAATAATCTAAATACTCGGCTGACGAAAAAGGTTGCCAGCCTCGAAGGTTAGTCGTTCCTCCTCTCTGTACTCGTCAATTCTTCTTCTAGATAAATTCCGAGTATCTTATATTACTCCATCTTCGGCTCAGCCAAATTACAAAGATTTGCAGCGTCGTATCAAGAGTGCATACCATGCCTGATATGATGCTGCATTTTTTAGAGAAAGCAGGGATTCACTCGGCGCAGCTCAAGGAGAAGGATGACGAGATATATTGGCTCCGTGCCAAGGTTGAGTCCCTGAAATCATCCCAAAAGTCTGAGCTGGATAAACTTGATCAAGAGTTTTCCGAGGAAAAGACTCGGTTAAGTCTTCAGGTTCAGAAAGACAAAGAACTTCTTGATGCGGCTGAGCTGAAGAATCAGACAATGACGGAGGAGATTGCTCAGTTTGAGAAGAAACGGGGTGACTGGGCCGTGGATCTTCAGAAGATGCTGCGATATATCCATCATAAGCTTATTTGTCGGGTTTTTTCTATTTTTGTTGCTGGCCTAATTATTCTTTGCTCATTGCTCCCCTTGATTTATATGATGTTCTGCTTTACATATCACTTTCGAGAAGCCGAGCCCGTGAGCACTAAAGCCATGGTTGCTACCCATGCTCGCCGAGGTGTCCCCAATAACCCGAATCAATAATATTCTATTGAGGATTTCCTTGTTGTTGTTGCTGCCGCCATTGAGCCGATGAAAATCATGGGAAGAGATTTGGTGAAAGCAGTGATCCGAGCCTTCAATGTGCTCTGGCTGAATGAGCCAAAAATCACCAAGGTGGAAGTACTCGTGGTGAAACTGATGGATTCTCAAACTCGGTTGAATCTCTGGAGAAAATCCGCCAGTCGAGCTGGGGCTGACATGTCACTTACTGTCGTGCTATCCAGTACAGGGACATTTCCCTGGACACGTTGATGAATCTGCGTACTGGCTCTCCTTGGGTCGAGAATCAGGACAAGGTTGCACACTGACAGGCTCGTGCCAATCAACTCATCGAGTATGCAAATGTGCATCAATGGAATGAGGGGCCTAGCTTTCTCCCAGACGAGGCCGATGAGAATGTTGAGGCCGCTGATGATGATGAGGGTGACGAAGATTCTGGTGATGAACATGATTTAGATGAAGATTCTAAAGGTTCTGGCAAGTCGAGTGGCAGTCCAGGAGAAAATGATGAAGCTTGGTCTTCCTCCAAGGGAACCGAAGCTTTCCAAGCCCAAGGTGGAGCTTCACGTCAGACGACCAATGGTCAATGTGCCCTGGCTACTTCGGTCGATGCCGAGGTAACTTCCGTGGAGGTTCAGGCAACTTCCGAGATCCCTGCTCCCGAAACTATTACTTCTACAGAGGCCGAGGTACCTTCGGTCGTAGCCGGAAACTCCTGCCACTGCCGTTACCCCTCCTGCCGATGACTCGGCTGCCGTTAATGCCTGAGCTGAAAAACTCTTATTTGCCAAGTCCCTAGTATGTCGGGCGTATGTTGTTTTAAGACAATCTGCCTGCTTTGGTACTATCTCATCTGTATAAGTTCGGAATCTTTCATACGCTATGGTAATCGTTAAGTTATTATCATTCTGGTTGAGTATTCGATGTGTATCTTTGTTCGCAAATTTTAGTTCGTAGGTTTGAATCAAACTTTCGTGTGTTTGATTCTCCATTGGCTCTTACTTTATTTATCATAAGTTCTCTCTTTAGTCCGTGAAAGGTCAGGGATATTTCTTCCGGTATCCACATGTTACTCAGTCAGATGGATATACGAATCTTCCAACATATCAAATATGTACATGTAAGATAGATACCATGGTGCAGTCCCCGAGTCACCGCTCGAGTTGTCGAGGTATCATTCATAGCAAACACATAATCATCGTAATAAATAATATGGGGCAGTCCCCTATTTATCGCTCAAGTTGCCGAGGTTTAATTCATACCAAACACATAACCATAGTGATAAATAATATGGGGCAGTCCCCGAGTCACTGCTCGAGTTGCCGAGGTTTCATTCATATGAAATACATAATCATAGTGATAAATGATATGGGGCAGTCCCCGAGTCACTGCTCGAGTTGCCGAAGTTTCAATCATATCAAATACATAATCATAGTGATAAATAATATGAGGCAATCCCCGAGTCATGCTCGAGTTGACGAGGTTTCATTAATTCATTCCTAACACAATAAACCGATACATAATAGTACTGGATACAGTACACTTTCTTTAAGTGTAAAATGGACGAAGTAATGCTATATTCCATGGTCTTTTTGACCCGTCTCCGTATTTATCCGCCTTGTTCCTTTCTGGTGCTTGATCATCTATAAGGTAATATGCATCATTGTGTAGTGCTTTGCTCACGATGAATGGGCCTTCCCATGGAGGTGATAGCTTATGCATGACGGTCGTGCGTTGCACTAGCCAAAGAACCAGATCTCCTTCCTTGAAAACTCTAGGATTTACCTTCTTGCTATGGTATCGTCTGAGGTCTTGTTGATAAATAGCTGATCTGGACAAAGCTAACTCTCTTGCTTTTTCTAGTAGATCCACATCATCTTGCCGAGATGTTTCATTTACTTCGGCATTCGTGTACTGGGTAACTCTTGGCGAGTCATGCACTATGTAGGCTGGGAGCATAGCTTCTTCCCCATATACGAGGAAGAATGGGGTGTACCCCGTTGATCTATTTGGGGTGGTTCTTAAACTCCATAGCACCGCTGGGAGTTCCTTAATCCAACAACCTGCCAACCTCTGGAGTGGTTCTATCAGCAGAGGTTTTTTATAGATAACACGAGTCCATTCGATCTTTATACTTGCCCATTTGATGTCGGGTGAGCTACCGAAGCAATATCGAGCCCTATGTGTTTTTCTTGGCAGAATCGAGCAAAGGCTCCTTCAGCAAAATTTGTGCCATTATCCATGATAATACTGTGTGGGTAACCATATCTCAGAATGATATCCTTGAGAAATTTTACTGCTATGTGCCCGTCACATTTTCTTATTGGCTTTACCTCTATCCATTTTGTGAATTTGTCCACCATGACCAAAATGTGAGTCATGCCTCCGCGAGCCGGCTTAAATGGACCTAACATATCTAGGCACCATACTGAGAATGGCCAAGTGATTGGTATTGTTTTTAACTCGGATGAAGGCATATGTATTTTGCTGGCATATCTTTGGCAGCCATTGCACCTTGCTACCAATTCTTTTGCTTCCTTTAGCGCACTTGGCCAGTAAAACCCATGTTGGAATGCTTTGGCCACAAAGGATCTATACGAGGCATGGTGCCCACATTCTCCTTGATGTATGTCCAAGAGGATCTCTTGTCCTTTTGCCGAGTCAACACATCGTTGTAGCACGTTTGTTACGCTTCTCTTATAAAGCTCATTATTTATTATTGTGTAAGATTTTTCCCTTCTTACTGTCTGCCTAGCAAGGACTTCATTATTCGGCAAGGTCTCATTTTTGAGGAATAAGAATATGGGCTATGCCCATTCCGGTATGTCACGTTCCGGGGTAACTGTTTTATCAATTTCCATTACTTCTGCCAATGTAATGTTCGTCGAACTGTCCCAATCATCACTCCGGTTAGCTGAATCAGTCCCCGGGTTATTCGGCTCATGTCCCTTGTCAATTTCCATTGGGACACACTTAGATTTCTGATCTAATGAGAGGCAAATTGATTCAGACTCTAGGGAAGGTATGATTGATGGCTTTCTCAGGTTTCTAAGGTGATACCAGGTGGAATTGACTGTCTAGTTGATCCGAGCTTTGACAGGGTATCTACAGCGTCGTTCTCCGCCCGAGGTATGTGATGAAATTCACACCCTTCAAAATAACCATTAATTTTATATACATGAAACCGATATAAGGCCATGTTCGCATCCAATGCGTTCCAATTTCCTGATACTTGCTGCACTACAAGGTCTGAATCTCCGAAACATAGAATCCGACGTATGCCGATCTATTTTGCCATCTTTAGGCCATGGACAAGTGCCTCATATTCGGCTACATTGTTTGATGTAGCGAAATGTATCTGCAATACATATTTCAATTGATCCTTCTTTGGAGAGGTTAATACTATTCCTGCTCCTAACCCATTCCTTAATTTGGATCCATCAAACTGCATCGTCTAATAGTTCAGATCAGGTAATGGGGGTTCGTACTGTATCTTGGCCCAATCGACAAAAAAGTCGGTCACTGCCTAAGATTTGATTGCATCTCGTGTATCAAATTGTGGGGCATAAGGGGATAACTCAATTTCCCATTTTTCTATTCGAACGCTTGCATATTTGTTGCTCATTATCTCGGCTATTGGTGCCTCGCAAATGACCTTTATGGGGTGTTCCTCAAAATAATGCTTGAGCTTTTTTGCCGACATATACACTCCGTAAGCCATTTTTGGTAGTGTGGATAGTTTTGCTTTGATGCCGATAATACCTCGCTTAGGTAATATACCGGTCTTTGCATTGACTTACCTTCCTCATTACGCTCCACAACTATCACATCGCTCACGACTCAGTGCGTTGCCACTACAAAGAGCAACATAATCTCTTTTGATAGTGGGGAAGCTAAAATTGGCGCTGTGGCCAGCATCTTTTTTAAATCATGAAAAGCGCTATCAACCTGAGGTGTCCAGGTGAATTTATCAGATTTTTTCATTAACTGATACAAAGGCAATGCTTTTTCACCTAGCCGACTCACGAATCGACTTAAGGATGCAAGGCATCCTGTAAACTTCTGAACATCATTGAGGCATTTCGGTAGTTCCATCCTTTCAACTATGCGAATTTTAGTTGGATTTGCCTCTATACCTTGGCAGGATACGAGGAAACCGAGTAATTTTCCGGCTGGTATACCGAAGGTGCATTTTCCGAGTTAAGCTTCATGCGGAATCTCCTTAGATTCGCGAATGTCTGCCAAATATCTTCTAGAAGCGCATGGCTCTCTTTGGTTTTTATAACCACATCATCAACATATACTTGAACATTTTTTCCAATTTGATCATGCAGACATTTTTGCATACATCTTTGGTACGTGGATCCTGCATTGTGCAGGCCTAATGGCAATGGTGCGATAGCAATAAGCCCCATACGGGGTGATAAACACAGTTTTTATTTGATCAGCCGGGTTTAACGGTATCTGGTGGAAGCCAGAATACGCGTCTACAAACGATAATAGTTCACAACCTGCGGTTTAATCAATAACTTGATCTATCCTAGGTAATGGAAAAGAATCCTTTGGACACGCCTTGTTAAGGTTCGTGTAATCAATGCACATACGCCAAACGACAGCTACGTTCGGGTCATCCTTTTTCTTTTCTACTAACACCGGGTTAGACATCCAATCCGGATGAAGTACTTCTATAATAAACCCGGCCACAAGGAGCCGAGCTATCTCATCCCCTATGATTTTTCTCCTGTCTTTGGCGAAGCGGCGGAGAGGTTGCTTCACCGGTCTTGCTCCTGGCCTTACATGCAAAGAGTGCTCAGCCAACTCCCTCGGTACCCCTTGAGGTCTTGCGTAGACCATGCAAAGATATCCCGATTCTCACGGAGGAAGTTGGTGAGCTCGCTTTCCTATTTATCGTTCAGGCCGGCACCAATGGTGATGGTGCGCTGTAGGAACTGATCATCAATCTGGATTTTATTTGTCTCCTTAGTCGGCTGGAAGGACACACTTCCATGCGGGTTAGCAAGTGTCGGCATGTTAAGCTGTGCCGACTGAGCTAAAGCTGCGACCTCCTGAATCCTCCTTTTCTCCCTTGCAATTACCAAAGATTTGGCCAGATTTTATCCGGCCGAAGCACATTCCATTGATTTCCTATAGTCTCCTACTATCGTTATCACCCCCTGTGGTCCTGGCATCTTCATTTTCAAATAACCAATGTGACAGCTGCTCATAAACTTGGCCAATGCCAGCCGTTCGAGTAATGCGTGATAACAACTTTCCAGATCCACCACTTCAAATTCTAAATTTTCTGCCCTGCAATTCTCCCTTGTGCCGAATAAGACGTCTACTCGGACCTTCCCAATGGGCTCGCAGGACAGTCCTGGCACTATTCCATGAAGGTTGTCTTGGTCGACTGCAGCATATTTGGAGATATGCCGAGCTTATGCATTGTATCCTTGTACATAATGTTGATGCTGCTTCCATTATCTATCAGCACCTTTGAGAATTTCACATTGATACTGGGTCCGACAAATGTTGGGTCTAGCGCCAAGGCATATGACCCGGGGCTCGACATGATCTTGGGATGGTCTCTAATGCTCCAAGTTATCTCTTGATCGGGCAACGACATATACCTCGGAACTGCCGACATAACTGCATTTACTTCCATGTGCCGACACTGTACGCTCTGCCTGTCCTGATGTTCCATGGTGAATACGCAGTATGACTGGTGGTGCTCCCTGTAATCATTGCGTCCATTATTTCCGGGGTTTCCTCTGTCATCTTGTTTCTGATTTGCCACATGATGAACTGCATCCCTCTGGTCCTGATTCTCATACCTCGGAGGTGGTGGAGGTAACATCAAATGTTGCGCATTTCCTCCTGTAAGCTGTGGCTACTGTGTGTGGTGTGTTTGCTGTTGTGGCGCTTGCATTGCTGCCGGGTTTCCCGTTGCACTCTTCATCCAAGCGCATTGACGAGTTGTGTGATTGGCTGGTTTCGCAGGATTAGGCGTGTGAAACTTACACGATTGACCCAACATTGACTCAAATGTATACTTCGGCCTCTCCTGCCATTGTTTCTTCTGTTCTGGAGTCCACTGTTTCTTCCCATCAATCCTCGATGTCCATTGTTGAGGACCGTTATTTTGACGCTGATTGCTTCCTGCACCCGGCTGGTCCTATACAACGGCAGCAACCTGATTCGAACTATATCTGTAATATGGCCTGTCATCTCTTCTCCTACCCCGGAACTCATTCCGCCGGGATGAAGCTGCACCATCGCGAGCATAATGGTCTTGCTGCTCCAGGTGTTCTGCCAACATAAGCTCGGGTTGAGTCGGATCACCCAATGCATATGAATCTGCTATTCTGACAGTCTCTGCCAAAGTAGTCGGCATATCTCTTTGTAGCCTTTGCCACAACACACTTCCGTATCTGCACCCTTGTGCAAACCAAGCAATCGCTTATAATTCAATTACTCATTCGCAGGAGTTTCTGAGATTACAACATCTAGTTAAGAATTCTCTATCAGTCTCATTCGGTTTTTTCTTGCACATGGCCAGCTGTTGGGGCCTGTTCGGCCTCTTGTACGTACCGGTGAAGTTACTGACGAACATTTCCTCGAAGTCCAACCAACAGTTGATACTGCCGGCTGGTAGGTTATTCAGCCAGACTTTGGCCGCCCCTTCCAACATCTGGGGCACATATCTCATAGCCCATCTCAAATTTCCTCCTGCTATCTTCACTGCAGTGGCATAGTCAATCAGCCAATCTTGTGTCTTAGTACTTCCATTATATGTTTTTGTGCCTCTTGACAACTGGAAGTTTGGGATAGGTGGCTCGCCCATGATCCGAGGTCCAAAACACGCCGGACTAGGTGGGCCTTGCTCTTCCAATAACTCTAACCGATATAGCCTATCCAGTTTTAATCTTGCGTCATTCGACGACAAGTTTCTATACATAGCTCTTTCTTGCACCCATAGTGGTTTTGCCCAACATACCCGGGATTTTCCATTTCCGAATAACCATCATTATACCTGTCATGTGCCTGGTTATGTGGAACATGTCCTGCCTCTCTCTCCTACCGAGGTTCATGCCTCGGCTTATGATCTTGCGGGTTTCCCCTTCCGAGATTCCATGCTCTCTATTGCCACGACAGGGGTTTCTTTCACCACTGTTACCTTGACTTCTGTTGCCTTTATTCTCAATATTTTTTCCGGCCACTGCCGGGTCATATGGGAAAATCTGTTTGTTTATTTTCCCGAAGTCACTGCTTTATCTTTTCGTGCACCATTTCCGGGTGAGGATGTCGCGGCAGCTGATAATGCGGGGCAGCCCCAGCCGAGTGAACCATGCACGAAGCTCCTGGCTTCGCCGGGTTAGCTCTAAGTATATCCTCATTTTGCTGGTTCGCGATGCGTACCAGCTCATTTACTCTTTCTTGCTGCCTTTGCCAGGCTTCCCCGATCATTCCGTCTAACTCGGAGGCTGCTGCATTCGCTGCCCTGAGGTTCTTTGCCGGGGTACTATACCTTGGCAGCCCCGGGTCAATTGAATCACCCAGCTGACACTCGTGTTCCTTGTTAATATCACTAAGGAGATTCTTTCCTTTCATTCTTAGGTCACCTATCTGCGTAGGAGCCGTATCTAGCTTGTTTTCCCTAGCATACTCTCGCAAGGTCCTATTAAAGGACTCCTGTAGCGCAGATACTTTCTTGGCTTCTTCTAACATTCTCAACCTAGTCTCTTCTAGTTCTGCCTGTGCATTTGCCGGGTTAACTATTGGTGCTACAGGTGTCGTTAGGTTATCTATGGCTACTTGCAAGATATTCTCCGACCTCTGCAGAGGTGGCCATCTTACCATTGTGCCTTGGGGGTTACCTCTTGCACCTCAGGTACTTTAGCTACTAACGGATCTGCTGCTACCGGCTTAACCACTGCCTGGTCTGCTGTCGCCGGGTTCTTGCTTGGTCCGGCACCTGCTCCTGCTGCTGGCGCTGGCACTATCATCATCACCTCAGCACGGCTTGCGAGGCGAGTGTTATGCTGACCGCTAGCAGCGCTGAGGGGAGGGTCTCCCGCGAGGAAGACTCGGCGCGGGCAGACG
The DNA here is from genome assembly GCA_910589765.1 of Avena atlantica. Taxonomy (NCBI): domain Eukaryota; kingdom Viridiplantae; phylum Streptophyta; class Magnoliopsida; order Poales; family Poaceae; genus Avena; species Avena atlantica. The sequence goes on along the minus strand of OU342734.1, from coordinate 79,745,811 downwards.
CAAGACGTGTTGACACCGACGTAGATCTTGTGAGCGCCCAAGTTGATGAAGATGCCGTTGCATGTTGGCGGCCTTGCCCCGAAGCTGCCAGCGTTGTCGCTGACATAGTCCCAGATGTCGAATCTCTGGACTAAGTTGGAGACGACGCGCTCGCCTATGTCGACGAAGTTTCCCGTCCGGATCTTGACTCCAGCTAGCACCGCTGCTGGCCCCATGGTGGGCGCCAACTGTCGTGGTGGTGGCACGGCAGATGCCATGGGTAGGCTTAAGTTGGGGGCCAATGGATACTAGTGGGATCCAAGGAGGGAAGATGTAGTGGTTTCTACACACAGAATGCTAGAACTCAATCTTTATTCCACACTAATGGAGCTACACTTGATCCTCGAGCTGTATGAGTGAGAGGAAGAAGAAGTTACTAGTGCCTGGTGGAGAAAAATGAATCGATCCCCAACTCGAGACACCCAGCCCCTCCTTATAATGGAATGTCCTGGTGCCTTCTAGGGCTGATGTGGACCAGCATATTCGTGGAATATGCTTGTCCCAAGGTGGTAACTCAGCGGACCTCTTTCCCTGTCCCCCTTCTATCGATGCCAAAGACCCAGAGTCCACCACATGTGAGCCTCGGGCCTGAGGACTGTCACCTTCGTGACCTCCTTCTGCTGCTCTGTTTCTTGTCCCTAGCGCTTGGCACTGTGCAGATTCCAGAGAGAGAGACAATGTCTAGGGTTTGACTTCGGGGCTTGCCTCCTCCTTCTTCTACAAGCTTCCCTTGACTCAGCCTCGCCTCGCATGACTCGGCTTGACCCTCCCTATACTTAAGTTAAATAGCATCGATACGCTGACATAACTCATATGTCGGTCGAGTCAGGTCTTAACTACCTGACTCGGAATAGGTCGTAACTCATTCGGCCGACCCCTACATGACTCGGCCGGATCATGCCATGATCCGGCCCTGAACATGAAGGTTCCTTTTTTTTCTTACTTATCTCGACCCTACCTAGGGTCATCTCCCCAACAATCACCACGTGGTAACAGCTCCCCAAAATTGGCGGGAATCAACCGCTATATAAGGAGAGTGACGGGTGAGTTGTGAGTCATCCCTCATATTCCCTCTCACTCCGTGCGCCCTCCAATCTTCCATTCCCTCTAGAGCTTCCAGAGCGATCCAGCGAGCCTAGATCCACGACCCGATGGCACCTCCAAAGGAGTTATGGGGGAAGTCCAAATGCACCAGGGCGACACTGAAGTCCTTCGAGGACACGGGGATCCTCTGCGCCGTGAGATGGTGAATTCCCACGACCACGGAGGTGGAACCAGATCCACGCGCCGGCGAGTTCATATGCTTCACCAGACATCTCGAGAGGGGGCTCGGATTCCCCACTGCACTCTTCTTCCGTCGGTTCTGCGCGTACTACGGCATCCAACCATCAGATCTGGGGCCGCATAGCATCAACTAGCTTGCCATCTTCGTGGCGTTCTGCGAATGCTACCTGGGCTGCCGCCCGTACTTTCCCCTGTGGCAGGAGTTGTTCCATGGGAGGATTGGTTGCAATGGGGCAGGCGGCCCGATACTGGTAGCGGGTGGCCTTACTTTCCAACTGAAGTCCAAGGCCTCCTTCCTCGACCTCATGCTGCCGAAGAAGGCGGCGAGCGAGTGGAAGAAGTACTAGTTTTATGTCAGAGAGTCGACACCGGACGGCGAGGTGTCACTCCCGGCATACTCCTCTGAGCGGACCAAGCCACGCCGGCTCCAAGTTGCCAAACTTCCGCATGAACAACGAATGGTTGTGGACGAGATGTTGACGACAATTCACCAGCTGAAGAAAGATGGGCTCGAGACCATCAATTTATACAATTGCTGGCTCGGGCCGCGACTGGTGCCCCTGGCCAACCATGCCCAATGGATGTATGAGTACACCAGTAAGGACGACGGGACCAAGGCCTACACCGTCGAGTGGAAGGCTGACGATTATGCCTCCACGCTGAGGAAGATCACCGACGCGGAATACCGCGATCCGAAGGATGGATCAACCCATACACCATGAAGTGCAAGGCGCCATCGGTAAGTCTGTTTTTCCTTGTCTATTTCATAGTCGCAGAAATGCAGTCGCAGTTTACTAATCATCTGTTGTTTGTTCAGCTGTTCCAAGTTGTGGAAGGCTGGCTTCCTCCCGCCGACGATGAAATCTCGAACAAGGCCACGGGGGACGAGAGCGAGTCCTCCTCCGACAAGGAGAATGATGGAGACGACAACAACGATGACGATGAAGAGGCCGTGGAGGTCGCCGTACCCGCAGTTCAGAAAACTCGCGGGCAGCGTCAATGCGAGCTCGAGGCCAGCAAGAGCCTCGAGGGTCATGATGGGGGCGAGGGCAAAGTCCATGAACATAGTTCGCTGGCGTGCGGCTATGCCATCGAAGAATAAGTCGCCGAAGAAGAAGGAGAAGGAGGCGCCCAGGGCAGTGTCGCTGCCTTGGTCAGCGACTAGCTCCGAAGCGACTAGCGTGGCCGACGATGCTGCGCCCGAAGCATCGACGAAGGCGCCGGAGGCAGCCAACGCGGCCGTGGTGGAGGACAAGGTGCCGCTGGCATCGCTTCCACCATCGTTCTCAGCAGTCATGGGCCTCGGCTGCTCCAGCCGCAGAGGCGTCGCCATCGAGGGAGGCACCCGCGTCGACCAGAGGGGAACCTCCTGCTACCGCGGCCTCGTCAACAAAGAAGGCCTCCGTGTCGTGGGCTCCGGCCCTGTTCGAGACGGGCATCAACCGAAAGCTGGGCCCAGAACTGGAGAAGCCGGTGCACATCCGCACCGGGCTGCGCTACATCCCAGTCGCCAGGTGAGTGTTTTGCCGTGTCGACTTGAATTGCTAGATTGTAGATGCCATCTGCTTTGTTGATCATTTCCTTTGCAGGACTGGCGTGAAGAAGATTGGTCACCCCTCGGTGGCCAAGGTCCCGGTAGATGCCTCAGAGAAGGGGGATGATCCCTCGAAGAAGAGAAAGGGCGATAGTGCCGAGGCGCCTTCTGAGGGAGCGAAGAACAGGAAGGGCGACGAGGTTGTCATTGTTTTGGACAAGCCAGTCAACGCGCCAAGTGAAGCTCCGACCAGAGTGGACGCGGCCTCAAAGGCCATCATGGACACAAGGTCGCAGCAAGTGGAGCCGGCGGCGCTGGCCGGGGCGTCAGGGCCTACGATGAGTGCTTCGGGAGCGGTGGTGGCGACTTTCCCTCGCTTTAGGGCCTCTGCTTCAAGTGCCACGACACAATAAGCCCAATTACCCGATGCACTGGGCGCGGACGTCGAGCAGCATCGCAGGCACACGTCCTTCATGCTTCCCTCGGTCAATGCGGTCGAGCTGCACATCATCCTGGGTGCGGCTATTCAGGTATGCCCAGTCCCCGAGGATCTACTCGCTGAATTTCGGCGGGTAGATTCTTATTTCTTTTGGCTATCCAGTCCCCGAGTGGCTAGGCGCTTAGGAAATTCTTCGATGTTCAGTCCCCGAGTGGCTAGTCACTGAATCTTCAGCGGCTAGGAACTTAGGAAAATCTTTGATGTCCAGTCCCCGAGGGGCTAGTCGCTGAATTTCAGTGACTAAGCACTTAGGAAAATATTTGATGTTTGCTTACATTTGTTTGTCTATGCAGGGCCTCCAACGCGAATCAGCGGAGTGACTTGCCGTGAAAGAGCGTCAGGAACACGACCTCCGATCCGTGTAGGAGGTGAACCAGCAACTGCAAGCGACCGCGGGTAGGTGTTTGTACTATGGACATCGTTAGTTCCTTTTTCTTGATTGTCATCTCACCCCTATTTTGTGTAGAGGGTAATTTGGACGCGGTTTCCAGGGCCCGCGAAGGCTTTGTCCCTGTTGGCGAGTTAACGGTCGCCCAGTCGTTGTTGACCGCCGCGGAGAAGAGGGTTGCCGACCTAGAGAGGGAGCTCAAGGCCGCTAAGGAGGATGCTAGCTCGGCGGAGGAGAGGGCCAAGGCTATAGTTGTTGCCGCAACTTACGAGCGGAAGGTGTCCGATGCTCTTGTCGCAGGCATGCAGGATGACCTGACCGGTCTTCAAGATTTCATCATGGGGCTCTACCGTCCACTTATTGGTGAGTTTCATAGTCTTGTAGTTGTCGTGTCCACGAGTCCCCGGGCGATGGGTCACTTATGCCGACGAGTCCCTGAGCGGGGTGGACTTCGAGTTATCCGCCCTTCTGACACTAAGTTTTGCTTGCTTGCAGGGATGATTTTCGATGACGAGCCCGAGGCATAGTCGTATGACGCGAGGTAGTGCGTCACCATGCTGGTGGATTCTGCCACGCTTTCGGCGACCTGCATTTGCGTGTACCTCCAGGAGATCTCGCCAACGGAAGTGATTCCCAGCGAGCTCACGGAGGTGTGGCGCTACCTTGAGAGGGCCCTGTCGGTGGTAGAGTACATGTCGCAGTTGGCTTTCCACCGCGGGGCCGCGACTGCGCTGAGCCTTGGGCTCGCTCACTTCCCCGATGACTTCGACCTCGACGATGTCACCAGCGGGTACCCCTCGGCGACTGGCTTGGTTGAAATCGCCAAGGTGCGATCGGGCCGCTATGTACTCTGAGTGGGTGCTGGAGATGGGCGACGTCCTGCCGTACCAGGAAACGATCGTCGCCCTGAACGACTCCGAGCCGGCACATCGCAACTTCAAGACGGAGCACCCGTTTCGATCGGTGATGGTGGGCACTGATACATCGGAAACATATCTATAATTTTTGATGTTCCATGCTTGTTTAGTATCCACTTTGCTTTGCTTTGTCTACACGTTGAGATGTTTTTATATGTTTTCTGGAACTAACCTATTAACAAGTTGCCACAGTGCCAATTGCATGTTTTCTTCTGTTTTTGGTTCCAGAAAGGCAGAAAATAAATATTCTAGGAATTGGATGGGACAAAGCCAAAGTCAATATTTTACTGTGGGCAACATGAAGCCAGAATACGAGACGGAGGAGGCTCACCAGGGGGGCACACCCCCTGGCGGCACGGCCTAGGGCTAGGCGCGCTTGGGGGGGGGGTGCCCCCCTGCCTCGCCTCTTCGCCAATAAGTCCCCCCGATGCCAAAACCCTAATCACCCGATCAATATTCCACGAAACCGTTTGTAGCCGCCGCCACCATCGTCCCTAGATCGGGGGGAGGGGGATATGAAGCTCTTCCCGACACCCTGCCGCAGGGGAGATCATCAAGGAGGCCTTCTTCTTCATCATGCCAGCCTCCGGTATGAAGCGTGAGTAGTTCCACCATGGACTACGGGTCCATGTAGTAGCTAGATGGTTGTATCTCCTCCTTGTGCTTTCATGTTTAGATCTTGTAAGCTCCGTTCATGATCAAGATCTCATCTATTTTTAATCATGCATGTTGTGTTTGCGGGGATCCGATGGATATTGAGATTACTATGTCAGATTGATTAATGGTTTTTCTATTTGATTCTATCATGTTTGTGTTGTTTGTGATCTTGCATGCTCTCCTTTGTTAGTAGCTATCTCGGCCAAGTAGTTGCTAGTGACTCCAAGAGGGGGTATTTATGCTCGATAGTGGGTTCATGCCTCTACTTATCAAGGGAAGTGACAGAAATCTCTACGGTAGTAGATGTGTTGTTTTCAGTAGGGAGAAAACAACGGTCTCTTGTTCATGGAACAAGTGGATTGATTACCTTACACACTTTGCTTAAAGCAGTTGTCTGTTGCTTGCAACTTAATACTGGAGGGGGTTCAGATGATAACCTGAAGGTGGGCTTCTAGTCATAGATGTAGTTGGATGGCGGTCTATGTATATTGTTGTATTGCCCAATCGAATCTCATAGGATCTTTTTGTCTAGTATTGCATTGTTATGCCTTGCTCAGTCCTGTCAATTGCCCTGCTGTAAATTATTTTTGCCCTTCATGCCATGTTTGTTTATCTAAGGAGATCACCTCTAGTGAACTATGGACCCGGTCCAATATTTATCATTGATACATCTTCCACTGTTACTGTTTACTTGCTGCAAACCATCATCACCTTCCACACCATACAGTTAATCCTTTTTTACAACAAACCAGTGAGCTTGACAACCTCACTGTTCGTTGGGGCAAAGTCTTGAGTTTGTGTTGTGCAGGTTTCCACGTTGCTTGCAACACCTTTGAGACGTTTCCTTCCTCCTACTGGTTCGATAACCTCGGTTTCTTACTTAGGGAAGACTTGCTATTGTGCTCTTCACACCTTGCTCTTGGTGAAGCGATCCAACCCATTAAGAATTGGATCCTGTGTTTATAGTGCTAGTCCCTTGGATCGATTTGCTAGAACACACAGTTTCGATGAATAAAAGAGTATCAATGCGTCACATTATAACAACGATTGATCCAAGAATATAAATATTACAAAGTTGCTTAGCTCACAGCTAGCTCAAATAATATAGTTCGACAAATAAAAAAATCTATAATGGCTCCATCACGCCACAGGCAACTCGCTGAGTGGAGATTCGCAACCTAAACGATAACCTTACTTTGTCGTCGAAATAACCTGCAACATAAAAAGTTGCATCCACGAATGGTTAATACATTTGAATTGTATTGGCAAGATGTCACTGTTATGTGGACACAATTGGAAACCTGTCATATACATGCACGCACACTCTGGCTAGTGGAGTTTAGGCTATTTTCATAAACCAGCATTTTCTTCTACCTTTTCAAATAAAGTTTTAGTTCTTCAAAATAACTAAGAACAACTCGAGTCACTTGAGAGATCCTAAAAACTATGGACACATTGAGTCACTCAAGTGCTCCTATAACACATTAAGTTCACCCATCAAGTTTTATTAGAGAAATTGGAATGAATGAGACTTTTCAACTGCGTCAAGAGAAGTTACTCATAATTGTCCATTACCGGGGACACGACTAAGTACTTAGTTCATAAACCATCTGCAGAGGCTAGTACACTTTACCCACAAGACCCGATCAACCCCTTTTGAGAGAAGAGCAGGACGAGACCTTTGGGAAAAAGAATCATGAGCCTAACTCCGGACCGTACCATCCTATCAACAACTACATCTTCTAGTCACGGTAGGACATGATCCCATAACTTGCTCAGTCAATTCAGAGCCCATATGACATGTGGCTTTACATGGAAGTTACTAATCAAGACCGTCTATTATCTCTCTGAAGCCTGGGTGGCAATCCCCACCAAAATCCACACTCGATGACCCAATCAATGCCATTCCACCTAGGTGATTCATTGATTAAGTGGTTTTCATTTTCAGCAAAACATAATCCTTATCATACACACACACATACATACATATATATATATATATATATATATATATATATCATAAAAACCACCCACGCATCTAATAGTATTGCTAAGCAATCTACAATACGATGGCTATCAAGGAATCAACTGGAGGACTTATGACAATTCTATTGGGTACTCACACCATAGTATAGCATAGCATATATAATATAAAACATTTCCTTCAATGCAAGCTACTGAAAACTAAATGCATAAGAAAACAATAGGAGATTCATGATAGTGAAACTTGCCTCAGTTGTAGTAATCATTCACATAGTCGTCGCAATCACAATAATCGCACTCCGGGCAATATATCACGCAAAACTATAGTTGCAATCAATAATACAGTACAACAACACAACAAAACAGTATGCATGCATTTTAGAAAATACAAACAAGATCAAAAGCTTTCCATAAACACTTTCCGTTAAACAGATAGGCTTTTAATAGGCATTAATGAATTCTGAATACTTTCAGTACAAAAAAGTTTCATATAATTATGAGAACCATGCTACTGTATAGGTAATGTTTATAGCTTTCATTTGCCACTGGTTTCACCTTAAAATGATTTATAGATTAAAAGTTATAGCTAAAATACTCATTTAATGGATTTAATAATAGGTAATTATTTTGTACTATAACAAAATCAACTAATGCTACAGTGACATAGATTACAATTTTCTGAATCCATAGACATCAAATTTGCCAATTTTGGAGTTGTGGATATTTTCCTATGAATTATTTACCATTATTTAGATTTAAATAATCCAGAAAATATACATTGGTCAAATTAAGAATTTTATTGCATGATAATATTCTCCTTACTTTGAATCCAGGCATATGCTATTTGCATTTTTCTGACTTTTATTCAGTTTTATACGAATTTTACAAGATTGATACAATTTTCTGCCTATTTTCTATTTTTCTGAAATCCGAGGAATATTCCCGGAAAATGCTCCTGACGTGGCCTTTGATTGGTAAAGGAGTGCTGGCTCGGTCAATTGATGATCTGGAGCGTTCGTACCCGATCTGACAGTGGCGGGCGCGTGTGTGCGGTGCTCACCGGCGAGCGATGTGGAGGACGTGGGGTGGCTTCAGGCTTCGATGGTGGCGGCGCTCCAATAGTATTTGTTAGGGGCCAGATGGTCGACGGGGTGCGGGAGGCTGCAGCGGATATCCTGGTAACCTCGACACGTCGCGTTGCTTCCCCGGGCAATTGCAGCGGGCGGCTGGAGGCGTGCGGTGGCGCTAGTTCTCCAGCAACGATTTCCCGACGCTGTGGTGCTCCTGCGACGAGGGGAGATGGTCGGCGAGAATCAGTGCAGAGAGAGGAGGCGTTAAGGGGGGAGAAGGACGCGGGTGTGCGGAGGAGTCGCTCCCGACCTTGACTGGGCTCCAATGGCGGCGACAGATCGGAGCTTCGGCTCTAGGCGCTAGGGGTTTCCAAATCGGCGAAAAAAACGAACAGGAGGAGGAGGGGATTTATAAGGGGGAGTTGGTGTGCGGATTCGAAAAAATCACAAACGTAACCTTCGGATTTCGCGGAGTTTGGATCGGGACCGGGCGTGCGATGGTTGAACTCTAGGCGCGAGGAAGGGGACGACCGCGGCGGGTCCCACTTGTCGGTCGAGTGGGGGCACTGATGAGTGGTTGAAGGCGTCGAGAGAACAAAAATATGGGGAGAGGGGATGCGGCTGCTGCTGGGCTGGCTCGGCTAGGTGGGCCGCTGCTGCTGCTTGCGAGCGCGCAGTAGCTAGGGCACTGGGCTGGGCTGGCTAGCTGGCTGGCCAGGTTTAGTTTTTTTATTCCTTTTCATTTCCTTGTTTATTTAATATCTTTTGCAATATAGCTCCAAATGAGCTCAACTAATTTGTAATTTTTTCTAAAATTAAACACATCATGTTAGGACTACTAGGGAATATATTCCCTTCCATTCAAAATATTCAAACAATAGGTTTTATTTAGAAACCCTAATAGATACATAGAGGATTTTCAAATAGGGTTTTTCACTAATGGTTTTAAATTTGGAATTCTTGCAAGATGCCATGATGCAATGCACATGAAACCTATGAACCATTTCCAGTCTAAAATCTGGAATGTTACAGACTAACTCCCTTAGGATGAATCTCGTCCTCGAGATTCGAGATGGCTAGCAAATAGGTTCTAGGGGTGTTCTCGAAGATTGTATTTCTAACATCCATGTGGCTTCTCTTTATATGGGTACATCATCAAGATAACCCCCTTAAAAGAACTGAACTTGCATCTCCAAACATCCAAGACTTAATTGTGGCATCTTGTACTAGCTATCAATTTCTTCTCCAATGAGTTCACTTTAACAGATCCTCTAAGTAACTCCATATGTAACTAATCTCATCCATGAATGCCTTATCTGAACGAATGCTATGCATAAATTTGCTAGAAGCTTACCAGTCACAAAGCATGGTTTATTGAGTCCTCTCTTCATGTTCATGTGGTTCATAGTTGCCTTCTCAGTTGAGTATGTGTTAGGGGTGACCCCTTGGGGTGGCCCGATCTTTCACGAATTCCGTGGGAATCGAGGGGAAAGCGGTGGAAGGAGGAAGGGGACGAAATCCATGAACACACACGCGAATAACTCGATGAACACACACACACGAAGACACGATACAAGCCAATAGCTCACGCCGGTGGCAACCGGTCCAACACAATCCCTAGGATCGGTGTTGGGCAAGACACTCTCCCACGGCCAACAGCGGGGGTGAGAGGCTTGATGAGATCTTGACTACTTGGGCATGAGACACCGAGATCCCAAGGACTTGTACAACTTGAACGCACGAGGCAAAATCCAAGAGGTTTGTGGATAATTTGGTGCTCCTTATCAAGGAGCATGAGACAAATAGTTGATAGATCCTCAAGGGGTGTCTTCAAATACAATTATCCAAGTCTAGGGTTTACAATAGAGGGTGGGGGCTATTTATAGGCCAACCACATAAACAGGGGTATTTTAGGTACGAAATGGTAAAGTGTAGGCGAAATAAGGGGTTACACGGGTCAAGCCCGAAAGTTGACTTGGCTCTGGGGATTTCCGGAGAGGGGCCCGGTGGCGCCGGAGTGGTCGCCGGAAATTCCGGTGGCCGCCGATATTTCCGGTTGCAAACCGGAAAGCCTTACTGAACAGGTTTTCGGTCATCGCCGGGAGATTCTGGTCGTGGCCGGGATTGTCGGCGAGGAGGCCGGTCGACCGGGCCTGTCGTTGGAGGTTCCGGCGGGGGAACCGGTTCGCCGAGTCTGGCGCCGGTTTGCTCTCCCGAATCTTCTTGGGCTGCCTTTGGTCCCTCCCTTGGCGATGCTTCATTGGGTTCATAGCTGAGAATGCACAGGGTTTGGGAATGAAGTAGCAAGCCATCCAAGGGTGTATTGAAATCACACGAGGATAGGAGCGAGTTAACCTTAGCTTGTAGGAGCTTGGCCCGAGCACGAGTCATCGGTCCACTTGGGGGACTAGTTGGCGGGGATGTAGACGCATCCGTAGGATGGGCTGCATCAGCTCCTCCCCTTGGGAAAGAGTCGTCCTCGACTCTTTAACCTTCTCAACTTCATTTTCTTCATGGTAGGGTGAAAGGTCCTTGACATTGAACGTCGGGCTCACATGGTACTTTGATGTTGGGATATCGATGATGTAGGGATTGTTGTTGATTCTTTTGAGGACCTTGAAGGGGCCATCTCCCCTTGGTTTGAGCTTGGAGTCGCGATTATTGGGAAAACGGTATTTGCTCAAGTGTATCCACACAAGATCGCCTTCTTCGAAGATCATCTCTTTCTTGTTCTTGTTTAGCCGTGATGCTTTGCGAAGGACTTGTTGCTCGATCGTAGCTCTTGTGTCTTCATGTAACTTTTTCATTGCTTGGGCACGCTTGTCAACGTCCATGTTGGTGCGGTCGTGTATAGGAAGAGGTAATATGTCGAGCACGGTGAGACGCTCGAATCCATAGACGATCATGAACGGGCTCCTCATGGTGGTGGAGTGTTTGGCGCGGTTGTAGGCGAACTTGGCGTGTGGGATGCATTCCTCCCAATCTTTAAGATTCTTCTTTATCAACACGCGGAGAAGTGTGCCAAGGCTTCGGATGACGACCTCGGTTTGTCCATCAGTTTGAGGATGCGAGGCGGACGAGAATAGGAGGTTGATGCCGAGCTTGTCCATGAGTGTCTTCCAAAAGTAGCTCATGAATTTGACGTCGCGGTCGGAGATGATTCTTCTTGGTACACCGTGTAGTCGAATTATTTCCCTGAAAAACAAATTTGCTACATGTGGAGCATCATCGTTCTTATCACACGGAATGAAGTGTGCCATTTTGGAAAAGCAATCCACTACCACAAATATAGAATCATGTCCATGCTTAGATCTAGGCAATCCTAACACAAAGTCCATGCTAATGTCCGACCAAGGTGCATGAGGAATAGGTAATGGCATATAAAGACCAAAGGGGTTATACTTAGACTTAGCTTGGATACATGTAGTGCACCGTTGGACGTGGCGTTCCACGTCGCACTTCATCTTTGGCCAAAAGTAGTGAGTGGATAGCATGTCATATGTCTTGTCACGGCCAAAGTGGCCCATAAGGCCTCCACCATGGGACTCTTGAAGAAGCGAAATTTGGAGAGACGACTTCGGAATGCAAAGCTTGTTTTGTTTGAAAATAAAACCCTTATGCAAATATAAATCATCAATCCCTTTGTCTATTGAACACTTTGCAAAAAATGATCCAAAGAATGGGTCGGACTCGTACAAAGATTTGATGTCATCCAGACCCAAGACATTTACTTCGAGTCGAGTAAGAAGGTTTGTGTTTTTGTGAGACAAGGCGTCCGCTACTACATTTTCTTTGCCCTTCTTGTACTTTACAATGTAAGGAAAAGATTCCATGAACTCAACCCATTTGGCGTGCCTTTTACTCAAATTGGCTTGGCCCTTAAGATATTTCAACGACTCATGGTCGGAATGGATGATAAATTATTTGGGCCAAAGGTAGTGTTGCCACACTTGAAGGACACGAACCAAGGCAAAAAGCTCTTTGTCATAAATTGGATAGTTAAGGCGTGGGCCATCAAGTTTCTCACTATGGTATGCAATAGGACGCCCATTTTGCATAAGGACGCCTCCAATGCCAATACCACTAGCGTCACACTCGACCTCAACAGTTTTTGTGAAATCCGGTAAAGCGAGGAGTGGTGCTTCGGTGAGCCTCTTTTTGAGCTCATCAAACGCTTTTTGTTGTGCTTTGCCCCAAACGAATGTGACATTTTCTTGGTCAATTCGTTGAGAGGGCAAGCACTGGTAGAAAAGTCTTTCACAAAGCGACGGTAAAAATCGGCCAACCCATGAAAACTACGAAGTTCACTAACATTGGTAGGGATGGGCCAATCTCGTATGTCCTTAACTTTTGAGACATCAACTTCAATGCCATTAGAAGACACAACAAAACCAAGGAAAATCAGTTTGTCTTTTGCAAAAGTGCACTTTGGGAGGTTAGCATAGAGCTTTTCATGACGAAGGATTTGAAGGACCTCCGTAACATGAGTAACATTCTCCTCTAGTGACTTGCTATAGACAAGGATGTCATCAAAGTAAACAACGACACTCTTCCCAATGAGAGATCTCAAAATATGGTTCATTAGGCGCATGAAGGTAGATGGGGCATTTGATAAGCCCAAAGGCATAACCGACCATTCATAGAGACCAAGCTTGGTCTTGAAGGCGGTTTTCCACTCATCACCTTCGGCCATGCGAATTTGATGGTAACCACTACGAAGATCAATTTTCGAAAATATAGTGGTGCCACATAACTCATCAAGCATGTCATCAAGGAGCGGTATAGGATGTCGATAATGCACGGTGATAACATTGATTGGAAGGCAGTCCATGCATAACCGCAACATATCATCCGTTTTTGGCACGAGAATCATGGGTACCGCGCTTGGGCTAGTGCTTACTTGGATCAAACCTTTGGAGACGAGTTGGTTGATTTGTCGTTCTATCTCCTTCGTCTCTTCCGGGTTCGTGCGATACGTGGCGCGGTTTGGGAGTGGAGCGCCGGGTATGAGGTCGATGCGGTGCTCGATTTCGTGAAGAGGGGGTAGTCCATGAGGAAGCTCTTCGGGGAATACATCGTGGAATTCCTGCAAAATAGCCATCAAAGAAGGAGGAACATTTGTCAAGTCATTAGTTCCTTGCGCTAGTCCCTTGCATACAAGGACATAGTGCAAGATGGATGGGTTGTTCCGCACTTATCTCATCTCACTTTTGGTGGCAAGAAGAACACTCCTTGTTTTTCCACTCGAGTTTGGTTTGTGGCTCTCACTCACTATAGTGTGGTTCTCTCGCTCACCGCTCTTCTCACAAGGTGGTTTTGTGCTTTGTGCCCTCGCTAAAGCCTTTGCATTATCTGCAATTATTTGGCTAGGAGTCATTGGTTGCAAAACACAAGTCTTTTCAAGCCATTTGGAGGTATAAGTGTTTGTGTGACCATCATGAAAAGCATGCTTGTCATATTGCCACGGCCTTCCTAGCAACATATGGCAAACCGTCATGGGGACCACATCACATTCCACCGTGTCCTTGTATGGTCCAATTGAGCATGTTACCGAGACGGTGTGCTTGATCTTGGCAGACCCTTGGTCACTTATCCATTGTATATGGTAGGGATGCTTGTGCGGATGGATGGTGAGGTTGAGTTTCTCACACAATTCCGTGCTTGCAAGATTGTGGCAACTCCCTCCATCAATGACAACTTTTATGGACTTCCCATTGATACCGGAACGAGTTTGGAAGATGTTTGATCTTTGGTCTTCATTCTCATTGACTTGAGTAGTTAAGACCCTCGTGACCAGAAGCGATGGACTTGCGTCATGCTCACACACAAATAGGTCTTGGCTATCTTCCAAATGTTGCCTAGCCAATGCTTCCTTGACCCTTGCATCAAACTCATCTTCGCTCAAGTATTCTTCATCGCCATTGTCGTGGATGAACAAAACTTGCTTGTTTCCACATGCGGCCGACTTGTGTCCTTTGCCTCCACACTTGTAGCACTTACCATTGAATGGTTGATCATCCTTTGTGTATTTGCCACTTGTGGTAGGTTTTCCTTGAGGAAGTGTTGGCTTGAAGGGGAGCTTGGTGGTTCTTGATGAGCTTCCACTTGGTGTTGTTGGAGTAGTGGTTGTTGCTTGCTTGTAGGTGAAGTACGTCTTTGGCTTGTTGTACTTGATGTCCTCTTGCACTTGACGTTCGGCTTTTGATGTTATGTGTACAAGCTCAACCATGTTGTTGTACTTTTGGAACTCGGTGATGCGCTTGATCGGATGGTTCAAGCCATTGAGGAAATGTGCCATTGTTTGTTCATCATGCTCTTCAATGTTGGCACGTATCATGTTGAGCTCCATTTGCTTGAAGTACTCTTCCACGGTCTTTGTCCCTTGAATAAGCGTTTGAAGCTTGTTGAAAAGGTCGTGCGTGTAGTGCGAAGGAACAAAGCGGGATCTCATATGAGCCTTCATATCTTGACAAGTTGAGATTGGAGGCTCTTCTTTTGCTTCACGAGCGAGTTGGACTTGCTCCCACCAAAGGTTGGCATACTCATCAAACTCGAGGGATGCCATGGCCATCATCTTCTCATTTCTATAGTTGTGCATGCAGAAGATCTTGTCAACCTTGAGTTCCCACGAGAGATATTCTTCGGGTTCATTGGAACCGGTGAACTTTGGCATGGTGAATTTGAGCTTGCCGAAAGTTTCTTCTTCATTGCGGTTCCGGTATTGGCGGTTGCCATGATTTTGGCGGCCATCTTCATCATCCGAGCTCTCATGTCTTGCTTGGTGATTGTTGCATTGCTCTTGCGGTTGTTGAGGTGCCGCATTTGGTGGTGGAACTCGATTTTGATGACGATCTTGGGGAGCTTGCTCTTTATGTTGGCGTGGTTGAGGACGAGGAGGAGGTTGTTGGTCCTCACGACGAGCTTGGGGAGCTTGCTCTTGTTCTTGCCATGATTGATGCCGATGAGCATTGTCTTGCGCCATGTAGCGAGAAGGACGACGAATCACATGCGCAATGGGCTGCTCCCTTTCTTCTTGATGTGGAGGAGGCTCGTCAATATGATCATGTTGTTGACGTTGACATTCATGTCGATGATGACGCCTTGGAGGGTCTTCGAGTGCTTCACGCCGACGGCAATCTTGTTCGTCCCTATCGGATGCTTCACTTGTTGTTGAAGGAACATGTCGTTGGCGATGGTCTTGGTGGTCCACGTGAGGTTGCTCTTGTTGAATCACGAGTGCTCTTTGTTGTGGACAGTTCGCTTCATGTCTTGGAGGTCTTGCGGAGAGGTCACCATCATAGCTTGACGTCACAGCGTGTCGCGGAGAGGATATCGCTTGAGAAGAGCTCATGGAGTGCAGGACGGGTCCATCTTGGTGCCTTGAAGCGTGACGGCGAGGAGCGCTTGATTCACTTGAGGAGTGCCGTGACGAGCTTGAGTCGCGTGATCGTGGCCTTGCTAGCCCATCAATGAGGCGTTGAATCTTCTCATTCGTTGCGGCGAGGGCGCGACCAAGAGCTTCATTTTGATGGCTGAGGTTGTGTTGCATGGCATGCATTTGTCCTCGGACTTCTTCGAAGCGGTTGTCGATGTTCTTGAATTCCACTCGGGCTTCGCTAAATTGTTCGTCTTGGCGCCGCTCAAGGGCTTCACAACGGTAGTTGAATTCTCCTCGGACCTTCCAATGATCCCATCTTGTCATGTATTGTGTGTCGTCCTCTTGAGGTGGAGTTGGTTGGGACGACTCGCCATTCCTGGCCATGATGCAAAGCCGACAAGGGTTGCATATGGAGAAGAAAACATGGGGAGTTAGCCTTTTGCCTCACCTTGGAGATTGTATCAAACAAATTGCCACACAATATAGCTAATAGCTTGCAAAGTGAAATCGCAAAGAAACTCACACACAAATAAGCTACAACTCTCAAAAAGCTTTTGGTGGAAGGTTAGGATTGTGGAAAACCAAACGAAATGATCCAAGCAAAAGGTTATTGTTCTAAGTGGTAAAGAACCAAAGATCAAAAGAAAAAAGGATACGATCTACAAAAACACGGGAGAACACACACATGGAGATTAAAGGGGTTAGCACGACTATGAAAATGAGCACAAAAGGTCCTAACGAAGACTACGCTCGGTTGTCGTGCCAACTCAAGGAGAGACCACAACTCATTTTCCAAAAGAGGATAAGCAACGGATTTGTGCACTTGCCTTGGCGCGCTTTTCCCTCTCTCTCTCTCTTTTTTCTTACAAGCTTGATACTCTCTTTGTATTGGGAGACTATGTATCTTTCTATTTTTTTGATTCTTTTTCTCCCTTTCTATACTACTATGTTAAGTTTTGTATTTTCCCTCACACTCTCACTTTTCAAAGGCAAGTGCACAATGCTTAGACAAACACAAAATGAGTTGCTCTCATAGGATAGATACACACAAAGGAAGATATGGGGTTGTCAAAGTGGCGCAAGTTATACCTTTGGTATTGTTGACGACTTGCAACCGGTGATGTGGAAGATGTTCAGGAGTCGCGGTGTCGAGGAGCGCATGATGTAGGGATTTGCGGAAGCTTGTTGTTAGTTTTTGGCGACACGCACGCGAAACACGAACAAAACAAGGAGGAAACCTTCAAAATCTATGAATTGCAAAATTTTCGGCGCAGGAACTGGCGGCGCCGGGTCTGCTGCCAGAAATTCCGGTCGTCGGTCCGGTCTGACCGGAGCTGTCGCCGGAAATTCCGGTTGCAGAAGCGTTCCGCCGGATCTGGCACCGAAACCTGTTCGAGATGAACTCCAAAACGTCAATCTGAGAATTCCATCAAAATTTCGACAAAATTGGGCTGGGGAAAGGTCAAGGGATGTAGATCAAGACCCAAAGCAACAGATCTATGGACCAAAACCACGAAAAACTCACCGAATCCAGAGATCGATCTGAAGGCAATTTGGGGCTCTTTTTGGGAAATTTTCGATTTTATGGTGGATAGAAGAAAAATTGAGGGGAAATTCGTGATCAACCTTGCTCTTGATACCTATATGTTAGGGGTGACCCCTTGGGGTGGCCCGATCTTTCACGAATTCCGTGGGAACCGAGGGGAAAGCGGTGGAAGGAGGAAGGGGACGAAATCCATGAACACACACGCGAAGAACTCGATGAACACACACACACGAAGACATGATACAAGCCGATAGCTCATGCCGGTGGCAACCAGTCCAACACAATCCCTAGGATCGGCGTTGGGCAAGACACTCTTCCACGGCCAACAACGGGGGTGAGAGGCTTGATAAGATCTTGACTACTTGGGCACGAGACACCGATATCCCAAGGACTTTTACAACTTGAACGTACGAGGCAAAATCCAAGAGGTTTGTGGATAATTTTGTGCTCCTTGTAAAGGAGCATGAGACAAATAGTTGATAGATCCTCAAGGGGTGTCTTCAACTACAATTATCCAAGTCTAGGGTTTACAATAGAGGGTGGGGGCTATTTATAGGCTAACCACATAAAAAAGGTTATTTTAGGTACAAAACGGTAAAGTCTAGGCGAAATAAGGGGTTACACGGGTCAAGCCCGAAAGTTGACTTGGCTCTAGGGATTTCCGACGAAGGCCCCGGCGGCGCCGGAGTGGTCGCCGGAAATTCTG